>OY740785.1:57266353-57866353 GCA_963514005.1 Raja brachyura
ACATTTTTTCTATTCTATTCAATAGCTTTGATCAGCTTTAAAACAAAATGTAGATGCTGGGAAAATAAAACAAAAACTGTAGGAAATTCTCAGCAGGTCAGGCAATAGATGTGGGAAAATTAACTGAGAATATTTCAGGTTAAAATATCTTGGTCAAATCCAGGAGAGAAAACAAATTAGTTTTAAGGGTGGGGGCAGGATTATAGGACAAATGGACTATCTCTAATGAGGGGAGGTCAGGGTTGCAATGAGGATAAATTGTAGTAACTGGCTGCTCTAAGCATTACAGGGGATATTTACAGGAAGATGAAACACACAAAAATCAATGAAATAAGGGCAGATACAAATTGAGAATGCTAACTAAGGAATATAAAAGTTATGAAGTGTGTGGCTCCAGATCATACCCAGCAGGTAAGCGTGTAAAGAAAAATAGGAATGGCCAGTTCTGATACAGACAAAGACAAAGGAGTTACCTTTAATTAATTTAAAGAGAAGAATTAAATGACCAAAATTAGTTATATGGTGCATATGTAAGCAAAAATGCTCTTAGTGTTTTATCTCAATGAACAAAAAAATCATAGCCAGACAAAGGATGAAAGAAACAAATAAGAACATTTGGGTTCGATGGAATAATCTAATAAAGATGCATAATGACCATCAAAGATGCATAATGATATTGATAAGGAATAGACAAAATGGAATGGATTTGGTTTGGGTAGGGAGAAATAATGCTGATAACAACAATTGGCACAAAGAACAGTAGTCAAAGATTTTCTTTGGAAATGTCGGAAAGTAAAATAAGTTTGTGTACAGATCAATAATCAATAGACAACAGACAATAGGTGCAGGAGTAGGCCATTCAACCCTTCGAGCCAGCACCGCCATTCAATGTGATCATGGATGATCATCCACAATCCTGTTCCTGCCTTCTCCCCATATCCCCTGACTCCATTATCTTTAAGTGCCCAATCAAGCTCTCTCTTGAAAGTATCCAGAGAACCGGCCTCCACCACGCTCTGAGGCAGAGAATTCCACAGACTCACAACTCTCTGTGTGAAAAAGTGTTTCCTCATCTCCGTTCTAAATGCCTTATCCTTTATTCTTAAACTGAGCCCCTGGTTCTGGACTCCCCCAACATCTGGAACATGTTTCCTGTCTCTAGCGTGTCCAAACCCTTAATAATCTTATATGTTCCATTATGATCCCCTCTCATTCTTCTAAATTCCAGAGTATACAAGCCCAGCCATTCCATTCTCTCAGCATATGACAGTCCCGCCATCCCGGGAATTAACCTTGTGAACCTACGCTGCACTCCCTCAATAGCAAGAATGTCCTTCCTCAAATTAGGTGACCAAAACTGCACACAATACTCCAGGTGTGGTCTTACTAGGGCCCTGTACAACTGCAGACGGACCTCTTTGCTCCTATACTCAACTCCTCTTGTTATGAAGGCCAACATACCATTCGCTTTCTTCACTGCCTGCTGTACCTGCATGCTTACTTACATTGACTGATGAACAAAGACCCCCAGATCCCGTTGTACTTCCCCTTTTTGCAGTCAGAACCTTTTTCCAGGAAGTATAAAATACTAGAGGTCATAAGCTTAAGGTGGGAGGGGCGAAGTTTAAAGGAGATTTGTAAGGCATATTTTTTACCAGAGGGTGATGTGTCCCTGGAATGTGCTGCCGGGGTGGTGGTGGAGGCTGATACGATAGTGGTGTTTAAAAGGCTTTAAAAGGAACAGCCCTTCATTTTTTGGTTGGGAAGCTTACAAACCAGTGATATGAATATTGATTTCTCTAACTTCAAATAACTCTTGCATCCCCTCTATCTCCGTCCTCCCCCACCCCAGTCGTTTCACTAGTTTCAACATTGTCTTGTTGAGTCTCATTGTCTGTAACACATTTTCACCTAGCCCACAGCCAACAATAGCTTGTTTCCTTTATCATTGTTACTTTTTTGCATATCTTTCATTCATTTGTTCTATATCTCTGATGATGTTCAGTACTGTGTTCTCAGCAGAGGAAGATTGAATAATTTAGAAATATTCTATTGAAAATATCTAATTACAGGTGAAACTTTGTTAAAAATAGAAAAATAAATATGGAGTATTAAAACACTATTCAGCAACTTATTTCAAATGTGGCAACTATCTGCTCTGGCGCACATGTATATCTGGTGAAAGAGTGTAAGTTTTACATCAATTGTCATAGGTTGAAAAGTAAGGATATACTGTAAAATTGAGAATATACCATGTTCATTTTATTTGCATACTTTAGTTAAACGCACCAACCTTGTGAAATATCAAGTTTTCTATCGGATGTGGCAACTCTGCTAGATCAGTGGTCATTTGGCATTGGGCACAAACTATTTTGATCTGTATCAAAAGCCCAACGAAAAAGTAAATTTTGACACATTAATATGACAAAGGACAAAGAACAGGCATATTTATGCAATATTCATTGTGTTACTATATATCATTTTTTTTAATAAAGAAGGAAATATTTATATCAACTAACTGAAAATAAAATAAACACGTCAATCTGCATTTCATCAGTCAGATTTATTTCATATGAACACGGTATTTTGTTACAATGTTAGTCACTGTAGTTACCTGCATAACTAAACTGATTTTATTTCTCAGCATAGATTTAATTTCTTAATGTGTTGACCATTGTGGTCTAATTTAAAACATCACCCGCAAAATTAAAATATTGTTAAATCCAGTACTGATTACAAGTGATCTTTGTAAAGTAAATTATATAACTACATTAATCTCTACCTAAGCTATTCATTTCCTATTTGTTTACAAGATAAAATATGTACTCAGTATAATCCGTCCCAAATATTATAATTAAACTTCTCTGGTTTATTTAAAACCAGGGAATAATTGTTGTTACAGTTAAAGCTTGCAACATGTAATAACATCATAATTTTTCTTGTGATATATTATAAAAAAGGAAAAATTGGGAGAGAAGTAATCGGCAACAACCAGTTTTTGACACACACCCAAAGTAAACTTTGCAAATGATATTTATGATTTTGTCTCTTCACCTAATATGAATTATATATATAGTTCATCAATTGTTTGCTTAAGTACCCTGCTGCCACTGGAGATAATTCAGTAAAAATCATTAAGGGTTTATGTTTTGATTTCTTGTAAATATAATCAGTTAGAATTACTGCTGTTGTGGAATAGGCATCCATGGGGTTGTTTTAATGATGATATTCTCACACAAAAAAGCAAACTGGAAGGATGTGAATTTTCAAAATAGCAAAGGCAGCTGATAAGACCTAGAAAGCTTCATTTATGCCCAGCTTGTGCATTTATGAACCGTGATAAATCCAGTTTCAGAACTTATTTTGAAAGACAGAATTCAATGAACCTTCACCCAAAACACTCATTCTCACTTCAATGAATTACCTCCCATTAATGAAAAGAGTATAGAGATTTCCATTATACGGCCTAATATTGAAGTTTATATAACTGCCCACCTTAGGCAGAGAAAGATCCCAACTCACTCCAACCACAATCAAAGTGAATGGCAAGTACAGTTCATCCAGTGTAACTTAGTTAAAAAGTGTAGTCCCTATTTAAAAATACTCCGGACTTGAGTAAATAAGATAGACGCAAAATGCTGGAGTAACTCAGCAGGACAGGCAGCATCTCTTGTCCTGTTGTTTTGTTTGTTGATTTTAGCTCTGCATTCAACACCATTGTGCCAGAGCTACTACACTCCAAACTCTCCAAGTTGACTGTGCCTGAACTCCTCTGTCAGTGGATCATCAACTTCCTGACAGACAGGAAGCAGCATGTGAGGCTGGGAAAGCAGATCCTGAGCATAGGAGCACCGCAAGGATGCGTACTCTCTCCTCTGCTTTACTCTCTACACCAATGACTGCTTCTCAAGTTTGCAGATGACACAACCCTGATTGGACTGATCCAGGATGGGGAGGAATCGGCCTACAGACTGGAAATGACACATGTGGTGTCCTGGTGCCTTCATAACAACCTGGAGTTCAATGCTCTTAATACAGTGGAATTTATAGTAGACTTTAGGAGAGCTCCCCCTCCCCTCCCCTCACTCACCATCAACAACGCCACAGTCACATCTGTGGAATCTTTTAAGTCCAAGGACCTGAAATGGGGGGCCACCATCGACTCTACAGTCAAAAAGGCCCAACAGAGGATGTACTTCCTGCTGCAGCTGAGGAAACACAATCTGCCACAGGCAATGATGATACAATTCTATACTGCCAATGTAGAGTCTGTCCTCACCTTCTCCATCATGGTCTGGTTTGGCTCAGCCACCAAGCATGACATCTGGAGGCTGCAGCAAATCGTCCAATCAGCTGAGAAGGTTGTTGGCTGCAACCTTCTCTCCATTGACGAACTGTACACTGCAAGGGCCAGGAAGCGAGTGGGTAAGATCATGTCTGACCCCTCTCATCCTGGCCACAAACTCTTTGAAGCACTTCCCTCTGGAAGGCGACTCCGTACTGTCAAAGCCGCCACAGCCAGACAAAAAAACAGCCTTTTTTCCCCACGAGTAGTAGCTTTACTCAATAACCAAAAGTCTGTAGCCTCATTTTGCTCTGGTATTTTATTTCATTCACATGTTTAAACTGTAATGTTTTATTATTAATGCCTAATGTTTTATGTCTCATTCATAATTGTTACTGTATGTTGTGTTGTTACTTGCGAGCAGAGCATCAAGGCAAATTCCTTGTATGTGTACATACTTGGCAATAAACGTATTCATTCATTTATTCATTCATTCTTATTCATTCGTGTTGCCTGTCCCGCTAAGTCCCAGCATTATTGTCTATCTACCGTTTAAACCAGCATCTGCAGTTCCTTCCACACACTTGAGTAAATAAGATTGTTTTGGAATATAAAATGCACAAGAAGTTGTCCAGAACAGATCATTATTAATACAGCACAACCAGGATGGAAGAAAGAGGAAACTTAGTAACATACCCAAAAAATCTGACTACATTTTGTTTTCACCAGCCAAGCAGCCATATTATTAGATTCAAAACAACGTAAAGAAATTGTGTTTCTTATTTCTTCTCACAGCATGGAAGTGAAATGTTCACAACCTGAAGAGTACAGCAATTATAAGGTTATTCAGAAGTTTGTTTATAACATTATAACGAAAATCTAGAGAGGATTTATTTTCCTTCATTTTATGTTCAATAAGCAATTGGAAGATTATAATGGCATGACTTTGCTGCAAGGTTAAGTTATTTTGCTGCATAAAGAGGAACAGGATTCTAGTTATCCACTAACACAGGAAACCCATGTATTTTAAACTGCTGTTAATAAAATAAAATTTTGTTACATTTCATGGGATACTTTACAACACATCTTCCAAAAGGATTTCTTCAGATGGTAACTAAATGCAGAGTCAGAAGCTCATTGCAAATTTGAATTGATCGTTGTAACTATTTTTGTTATGGCATCTCATAGCACTTTTCATGTAGTTAATAGAGTTTCAGTTAGATTCAGAAAGTAAAGTAATTTAGATGTTATCGTTACCATGCAAAACACAAAACAATCTACCATATTATGGATTCTCATTATACATAAAACATTTTAACACCAGCATGTGTTTAAGACTGTTGCTAGACACAAAAAGCTGGAGTAACTCAGTGGGACAGGCAGCATCTCTGGGGAGGAATGGGTGAACTTTCAAGTCAAGACCCTTCTTCAGACTGAAAGTCACGGGAAAGGAAAACGAGAGACAATGAACACAATGATCACAATCACAATTTACAAAAATGATTTAACCCAGACCTGTGTTTCAATACCCTGCCAATTGGATACCAAATCTGGACAGTGGGCCACCCCTCGCCCAATGAAGCGCATCAGGCTCTCGTTAAAGCAGTTGCAGTCTGCCAACTACGACCAGGTTTTGGCCACTCCTCCCATGTTTTATGGGCCCCTAACCCAAAGTAGTGCTAACCACCCCTCGTGCTTGCTGGACTCTGTCCGCGAATGATCAATCTGCTCCGATTAACGAAGTGCCGAAAATAAATACGAAAACCGCACAGTGGGCCCGATTTCTGCACTCGCGATCGAAACAGCTCAACACCCTTGATCGCAAACTTGTGTTTGGGGGTCCGTTGAGATCCCGGACTAGCCCCCAATGTAAATTGCTCATTCTAAGCTTCCCCCCAGTCTAATTTCAGACATAAATCACTGAGTCAAGCACTTGCGCAACTAAACTTCATTTTGACAAAACACAATTACAGTTCCAACTACTGTACCTAAGCACCGCGGGTTCGATCTTCGTATCTGCTGGATCAAGCCCTCTTGGCCTCGCTCAAACAGAGACACTCCAGAAGGTCACACAGTCCTAAGCGCTCTCGCAGAAGATCGACACAGGACTGCGTGCTAGCGGACTTTTATAGGTCCCCGAACCTCGAAGGACTGAACCACATGGGGGTGCTCTCTACAATCCAATAACAGATATCAATTAACCCTATACATGACAGACATTTCCCTAACCCCATAATACAGTGACTAATAAATTGTGTTCAAACAGTGCTTCTCAGAGGAAACGAACATTACAACATGTGCCCTGATATGCAAGAAAGTCAGACAAGGCTCAATACTTAATCCAATCAATGTCCAGCATGGTAAAGCTTTGCAACATTATTTACAATGTGTATGTCTGGTTTGCATTCATCCAATCCATTCTATGCATTTTTGCACCTAATTGCCAGGGTCTGCAAGTGTTCCCATTCTCTTCCTGCAGCACTGATCTAGGCTCTAGACAAGTGATCTAGGCAACACTCTGCAGCTTTTCCCATTTCTACATAAAGCACTTTTAAATTGACCAAATGGCCTAACAGCCCCGACGCCCTTTACTCAATTTTGGGGTCCTAGTCTCTCCAAAGTTGCCAGGATTAACAAATCTATGAAACCTTTAGAAACTCCATCTATGGATTTCCATCTATGCTAACGTGAAGCTGCTTGTTACGTTCCGACTAAAATAAACACAGACAAAGGAATATAGATAAAACATTTAAAAGATACGTCAAAAGTGGAAAAGTTAAGAGAAAAGGCAATAGAAATACGAGGAGCAGAACTTCAAAGGAAATTAACAGAAAGATTTTAACAGAAAAAATATACAAAAAAAGGAGGGAGCCTAGAAAACATAAAAGCCATGGGAGAGATGACAATACAACCCAAGATTAGAGTCATACAGCTCAGAACAGACCCTTTAACCTACCATGTCTATGATGGCAATCAATTAATTTAATTTACCAGAACTTGTTTAGCATTTGGAATATTGTGCACAGTTCAAGTGACCATTTAGGACTGAGATGAGAAAAAACTTTTTCAGCTAGAGAGTTGTGAATCTGTGGAATTATCTGCCACAGAAGGCAGTGGAGGCCAATTCATTGGATGTTTTCAAGAGAGAGTTATATACAGCTTATAGGGTTAACGGAATCAAGGGATATGGGGAAAAAGCAGGAATGGGGTACTGATTTTGGCTGATCAGCCATGATCATACTGAATGGCGGTGCTAGCTTGAATGGCCGAATGGCCTACTCCTGCACCTGCTCAAGCAGCCTGTTCCTCTTAACTGTAATATTCCATTCCAAGCAAGATCTTGATGAATCTCCCCTGCACTTACTCAAGTGCAATCACATTTTTGCTACAGTGTGATGACTAGGGCTGCACACAATGTTCCAGAAACTGCAGCTACCGTCAGGGTGAAAAAATCTTCCTCAGATCCCTTCTAAACCTATTGCTCCTCATCTTAGGAGTAAGAGGTCTCTGGTCTTAGAAGCCTTTTGCCATGTCAAAAAGTTTCTTACTATCCACTCTATGACTTTCATAATTTTAAAAACATCTATCAGGTCCACTGCTCCAAAGAAAGCACACCTGGCCTTTCCAGTTTCTCCTCATAACTGTAACCCCTCATAACTATAATATGCAATTCCAAGCAAGATCTTGGTGAATCTCCCCTGCACGTACTCAAGTGCAATCACATTGTTCCTACAGTGTGATGACCAGTACTGCACACAAAGTTCCAGGAGCTGCAGATGTTGGAATCTGGAGCTAAACAAAATGTGCTGGAAGAACATCTGTGAAGGAAATGAACAAGCTCTGTTTTGGGTCGAGACCCTTCTTCAGACTGAGAATAGTAGGTGGTGGGGGGAAGCTGTAAAAGGGAGGTGGGAGCAGGACAAAACCTGGCAAGTGATAGGTGAATATAGGTAAGGGAGAAGTTCATGGGGTAATTGGAGAATTCAATGTTCAACTGAGCCTCACCCTGACAATGGGGGAGGGTGACAGAAAGGTTGGTATGAGAATGGCAAGGGAAGTTAAAATGGTTAGCAACCAATGGATCTCGTAGTCTTTGATGGACAAAGTGCAAGTGGTTGGCAAAACTGTTGCACAGTCCATGCTTGGTCTTGTCAATGTACAGTAGCTAAGGTTGGAGGAGGCATCAAGTAAGCCGGGACGTTTATTTGGCCTGATGAAAAATGTCCACAAGTAAAAAAATAACCCCGAGTACCTGCGGCTTCACAATGAGCTGCTACGATATATCCACGGACTCCTACGGCCTCCTACGGACTCGCTACAAACATTCTGCGAGTTTGAAAACTCGGGAGAAATCGTGAATAACTCAAGAGAATTCGTGAATAATTCGGGAAAGTGGTTCAGGCTCTTTACTTTGTCGAACTGCCTTTTAACTTAATTTACATACCACTGAAATAGGGTCTATCATGTGTGAGGCATTGAACTTTGGGAGGTCAAATGTAAGGGAAATATACAGTTACAGTAATTGCAGAACCATTAAAATTATTGACCTACAGAGGGATCTTGGGGTTCAAGTCCATAGCTCCCTGAAAGTAGCAACACATGTAAATAAGGTATATGATATGCTTGCCTTCTTCAGTCAGGTCGTTGAATATAAGAATTAGGAGGACATGTTGGGATTTTAAACAACTTTGGTTAGGCCGCATTTGGAATATTGTGCACAGTTCTGTTTGCTCCATTACAGGAAGGCTTTGCAGAGCATGCAGAAGATGTTTACCAGGATGCTACCTGAAGGGCATTAGCTTACAGGAGAGGTTCAACAAACTTAGATTTTATTTTTTGGATCATCAGAGGCTGAGAGGAGACCTGATGGGTTTATAAAATAATGAGAGGCGTAGATATGGTGGACATTTAAAACATTTTCCCAAGGGTGGAAATGTCAAGGACTAGAGGGCATAGCTGTAACGTCAAAGGGTGATTAAAGATGATGTGCGGGCAAAGTTTTTTTTACACAGAGTAGAAGGGGCCTGACCGATGTGCTGGTGGAAGCAGATAGGATAGTGGTGTTTAAGAGGATTTTAGACAGACACATGAATATGCAGCGAATGGATCACATGCAGGCAGAAGAGATTAGTTTGCTTTGGCATCATGTTCAGCACAGACATTATGGGCCAAAGGGCCTGTTCTTCACCATTTTATGTTCCATTAACCTGTTGTTTACCAGTAGTTTTAACTATTAGGTATTCTAAATGATCATTCTCTCAATGACGTAAACAGTGAATAGAAAATACCTGTTCTGCTGTTCGTACAATTAATGACTGTAAAATTATAGCAATATTTCCTATGGGATTTTCCTACTAGAATTAATTTAATAGTTAAACAATAACATCTGGAAATGTTCTGGTAATAATATGACCCTGAAGCAGCAACCTAAATCTTGTGTCAAGAATAGCAAAAAATTAATTTGTGTACAACATCTTGTCTCCTTCACAAGAAATTGGTCAGGAGGTCCAAATCAGTTCAGACCAAGGCCTCATTTAATTTTAATCACTGTGTTACATGTGCTTTCATACTTTCTCAGCTTTCGATAGTTTGATGCTGTCCCAACTTCAGCACAAAAATATCTTGAAGGTAGCGCCCATTAGGGAATGTGGCTGTGGATTTAGCAGGTAGGGATGCAAGTGATGTCTTCACTGGGGAGAACGAATACACTGAAACAGGACTGTTTTGAAGACTTTAGTATGAGGGGCAATATTTGGTTTCACTGGCATTGAGTTAATATTATAATGCAAACAGCCTGTCACTATTGTTTGATGTATTTCTCAGAATAAACCAATAAAAAGGAATGTACAAGTTAAACATGTTCAATATTAGTATGTAATAATTACATTAAATATTAGCTGCTGAAGATGTATTTAGAACATACACAAGTATAACTACTGCCAGTGCCTGGACATAGTCTGTATCCCTCTATTTAATTGCCTGTTCATGTGCCTGTCTAAATGCTTCTTGAGCATGATGTCGTTTGTGCTTCCTCCACCACCCTGTGCAGCATATTCCAGGCATCTACCACTCTTTGTGTAAAAAATACTTGCTTCATAGATCTCCTTTAAACTTTCCCCCTCTCTCCTTAAAACAACGTTCTGCAGTGTTTGATATTTTCCCCTGGGAGAAAGATTGGCTATCTACCCTTTCCATGCCTCCCATAATGCTATACACTTCTAACAGGTTTCCCCACTGTATCCAACACACCAGAGAGAAGAATTCAAGTCTGTTCAACTTCAAAGGAAATTTTTGCTTTTAGCAATATCAGGGGAATTGATTAGGAAAAACTCCACAATTTACTGTCTTCTACATCAACAATGTTTCCTTGGCATGTGGTTTATAATACTTACGTTCCATCTCCCTCTGAATGCCCTCGTTTTGTTATATTGTCAGCGTGTGCAGTCTCTCTGAAGCCAATTGGGATGGTTTGTTTTTTTGTAATTCTAATATTGCCCACCAATATCAATTCTAAAGTGAAAGATACTGAGAGTTAAAAGTTAGATTATTCTCTTGATGATTTTAAAAATCTCTCAATCATATCTTTATTTGAGTCAGGATGTTTAAAAGCTATGTTTAGCCAAAATAAACATTTAGAAAAGGCATAAACAAATTATTTCCAAAGGGTAGAAAACTATTTACTGAAAAGTGATTTGAGTTCTGATCTCTTGTTTGCGTATACTAAAATTAAAGTAAACCAAGTGAAAAGATAATGAATAAAGCTTATGCTGCATTAATTTAGTAAATACATTCACTTTGTGTGACTTGAACCTGACCATTGAATGGTGGCACTTGACTCCATTCTAAAGCAGCAAAACAAGTAATGTGGTGATGAGCCAAACACAATGTGCTGGAGTAACTAAGCAGGTCAGGAGCATTTGTGGAGGCAATGGATAGTTGACGTTTTGGGTCTGAAGAAATGTCCAAACCTGAACCGTCACCTATCCATTCATAGAAACATAGAAAATGGGTGCAGGAGTAGGCCATTCGGCCCTTCGAGCCTGCACCGCCATTCAATATGCTCATGGCAGATCAAAACTCATTATCCTGTACCTGCCTTCTATCCATACTCCCTGATCCCCTTAGCCACAAGGGCCACATCTAACTCCCTCTTAAATATAGCAAATGAACTGGCCTCAACTATTCTGTGGCAGAGAATTCCAGAGATTCACCACTCTCTGTGTGAAAAATGTTTTTCTCATCTCGGTCCTACAAGACTTCCCCCTTATCCTTAAACTGGCTAGCTACCCATGTCAGCAGGATCCAATACTATTCAGTATTTTGGAGACACCCGCATATGGCTACAAAAAGAATTAAAGAAAGAATACCCCTAGAGTCTGCTAGATCGGGGGCGGAAGATGACTCATTGATGGATAACATGGCTATAGACTTAGGAATGGAAATGACCATGAGCAATACATGCACTCAACAAGAACCATGCGCACAATCATCATCCGAGAAGAGGCTTCAGGTCTGCTCCTGCGGCTGGATGAAAATAACATCTTCAAAGGGCCTGAAAATACATCAAGGAAAGAAAGAGTGCTTGAGAGAGGGTAAACAGGGACCTCGCATTGATAAGTACTCCCTGAGAAGTCAATCAAATAAGTTGAATGAAGTCCAGCGACTGGAGTCTCACCAAAGTTCGCAGGGCATCAGCCCCCCGATGAAGGAAACTCAAGCACAGTTACGCAGGCAGAGGAAGATATGGAGCCCATCCAGCCAAGAAAACCAGCAATGGAGAAAAAGATCAGTGGAAGAAAACCTTGCGTCAAATGGCCTAGAGCCTCGGAGAAGAAAGAATGTGAGACCATAAATGTAGACCTGACCCATACCTTACAGTGTCATAGGGGTACAGTTGAAAGAAAGCTTGATAAGATGGGGGACATCATCTATGGCTATGGAGCAGAACGATATGGAATAAGGGAGAAAAAGGAAAATGCATCAGCTTTGGAAAGCAAGTCCAGATGGCAAAAGGAGATGGAATGCCTAATCCAGAAGAGAAGACCGCTCAAGAAGCAGTGGAGGAAGGCATCTGATAGTGAGGAGGAGGGCATCAACATTCTCCAGGGAAACATCAAAAACCGTTTAGCAACCCTGAGGCGAGCAGAGTACCTGCGGAAATCACGAAAAATGAAAGAACAAACTAGATCACGTTTCTTCGAGGACCCCTATAAGTTCGTAAAATCACTTTTCATCAAGAAAAAGGGAGGAAACCTGAAAACATCAAGGCAGGAGCTGGACGAGCATCTGGAAAGAATGCATGCAGATGACAAGAGACACCAGTAGACAGCAATTCCATCGGACATTCCACCAATTGAACAACCAGAGCACAAGAAGGACATTAGTCCTCCAAAGTGGAGGGAGGTGAAACAGACAGTAAAGCAGGCAAGAGCATCTTCAGCCCCAGGGCCAAATGGGGTTCCGTATCGACTCTACAAGGGTGCTCCTGATGTTCTTCGCTTCCTGTGGAGGCTAATGAGAGTGGCTTGGGAGAAGAGAGTCGTACCCAAAGCATGGCGCAGGACAGGAGGAATCCTGATTCTAAAAGAGAAGTAATCCACAGATATCAGCCAATTCCGCCCTATCAGTCTCCTCAATGTAGAGGGTAAGATTTTCTTCAGCATCATAGCTCAGAGGATGACCAGCTATTTAGAGAGAAACAACCTTGTGGATACAACAGTCCAAAAAGCAGGCATCCCAGGGTTCTCTGGATGTCTCGAACATACCAGCATGATTTGGCACCAAATCTAGACTGCAAGAAAAGAAAAGAGAGATTTGCATGTCATTTTTCTTGACCTTGCCAACGCGTTCGGAACTGTCCCTCGCAGTTTCCTCTGGGCATCCTATGACTTCTTCAGGATACCAGAGACTATCGTATGCCTTATCAAGGCTTATTTTCAAGATCTGCAGCTTTGTTTCACCACACATGACTTCACGACCACATGGCACTGCATGGAGATTGGCATTATGGCGGGGTGTACCATCTCCCCATTGATTTTTACAATGGCTATGGAAGTCATCATAAGGGCCTCCAAGTGGGTAGTGGGTGGCGAGCGACTGAAGTCTGGAGTCCGTCTACCACCCATCAGAGCCTACATGGATGACATGATAATCATAACAACAACAGCACCTTGCACCAGGCACCTTTTAGGGAAGCTTCAAGAGAACATCACTGGGTTCAGAATGAAATTCAAGCCATCCAAATCAAGAAGCATTTCTATAATCAAAGGCAAACTGACAGATCAAAGGTTCTTCATTGATCAAGAACCTATTTCAACTGTGTCAGAGAAGCCAATCAAATGTCTGGGAAGATGGTATAACTCCAAATTGAAAGACACTGATCAGGCTAACGAGTTTACGCAAGAAGTCATTAAAGGTCTGGCGAACATCGACCGATCCATGCTGCCTGGAAAGCTGAAAATCTGGTGCCTGCAGTTTGGGTTACTACCTCGCCTTATGTGGCCACTAACCATGTATGACATCACCCTCTCAAGAGTCGAGAAGATAGAAAGAACAATCAGCTCTTTCGTGAGAAAGTGGTTAGGTGTTCCTCGGTGCCTGAGCAGCGTAGGCCTGTAAGGTCAGGGGGTACTCCAGCTGCCTCTCTCTAGTCTCACAGAGGAGTACAAGTATACTAAAGTCAGACTAGAGATGACCCTGGCAGAATAAAGGGACACTGTCATCCGAGCTGCTGCTCCAACCCTGGCACCAGGAAAGAAGTGGACGGCTAAGAATGCGACACAGCAGGCAAAATCTGCTCTCCACCAAGCCGACATAGTAGGGCAAATCCAACACGGAAGAAGTGGCTTGGGGCTTGGCGGAAAGCGACCTTGCTGGAACAAGGCATCATCACTGGAGCGCCGGAAGTTGGTCGCAGCCGAAGTCCGCCGACAGGAGGAGTTGAGTAGGTGTCCGAAGGCTGTGTCGCAAGCTAAATAGGGCCAGTGGATGAGATGGGAGAGTGTGGAAAAGAGGAAGATCAGCTGGAAGAACATGTGGGAGATGGAGGCGAGCAGGATATGTTTCCTCATTCGGGCAACCTATGATGTCCTTCCTATCAAAGGAATCTCAACCAATGGATGGGCGAAGATCCATCATGCCCCCTGTGTTCAACACCAGCCACACTTAGGCACATCCTCACTGGGTGTAAAGTAAGCCTATCCCAAGTATGGTACACCTGGAGACATAATCAAGTGCTCAAATGCCTTTGTTCGGGGGGGAGGAACAAAGGCAATGGAAAATCCCAGGCTTAGACAGCTGGAGGCAGCCCGGGATTGGCAGATGCTGGTGGATGTGGACCAACGGCTTACAGTTCCATCAGAGATAGCCATCACCAACTTGAGGCCTGATCTTGTGCTCTGGTCAAACTAGCAGTGCATGGTGTATTTTGTGGAGCTCACAGTCCCTTGGGAGGATGCTGTGCAGGAATCCTTCAAACGAAAGAAACTGCGATATACAGAGCTTGCAGCGGAGGCAGAACAGCGGGGCTGGAGAGCTAACATCTGCCCGGTAGAAGGTGGATGTCGAGGATTCGTGGCAACATCTACCTGGGGATCAGCGGACAAGCCCTATGCCAGGCCATCAAAGAAACATCACGGGTAGCAGAGCAGAATAGCCAGTGGCTCTGGCTGAAGAGGAAAGACCCCATTTGGTCTCCCAAATAACCGACTAGACAGATGCAGAGGGTCGTGGGTTCAATCAGCGAAACTTCGATGAAAGTAGGTGCCCACTTGATAACCCCAATTACGTGTCTACCTAGCCTTTCTCAACATCGGAGGAGCATAGGTGAGTGCAGAAGGCTCCCATCACCATCGGGAGTAAATTGATATTTGGCACTTTGCATTTTTAACATCTAGTCCTGTGTATTTGTAAACATGTGACCCCTTGTTCTGGACTTCCCCAACATCGGAACAATCTTCCTGCATCTAGCCTGTCCAACCCCTTAAGAATTTTGTAAGTTTCTATAAGATCTCCCCTCAATCTTCTAAATCCTAGCGAGTACATGCCGAGTCTATCCAGTCTTTCTTCATATGAAAGTCCTGACATCCCAGGAATCAGTCTGGTGAACCTTCTCTGTACTCCCTCTATGGCAAGAATGTCTTTCCTCAGATTAGGAGACCAAAACTGTACGCAATACTCCAGGTGTGGTCTCACCAAGACCCTGAACAACTGCAGTAGAACCCCCCTGCTCCTATACTCAAATCCTTTCGCTATGAATGCTAACATACCATTCGCTTTTTTCACTGCCTGCTGCACCTGCATGCCTACTTTCAATGACTGGTGTACCATGACACCCAGGTCTCGTTGCATCTCCCCTTTTCCTAATCAGCCACCATTCAAATAATAGTCTACTTTACTGTTTTTGCCACCCACCAAAGTGGATAACCTCACATTTATCCACATTAAAATGCATCTGCCATGCATTTGCCCACTCACCCAATCTATCCAAGTCACCTTGCAGCCTCCTAGCATCCTCCTCACAGCTAACAATGCCCCTCAGCTTCGTGTCATCCACAAACTTGGAGATGTTGCAATCAATTCCCTCGTCCAAATCATTAATATATATTGTAAATAGCTGGGGTCCTATCACCAAGCCTTGCGGTACCCCACTAGTTACTGCCTGCCATTCTGTTTACTACTACTCTTTGCTTCCTGTCTGCCAGCCAGTTCTCTATCCACATCAATACTGAACCCCCAATACCGTGTGCTTTAAGTTTGTATACTAATCTCTTGTGTGGGACCTTGTCGAAAGCCTTCTGAAAGTCCAGATATAACACATCCACTGGTTCTCCCTTATCCACTCTACTAGTTACATCCTCAAAAAATTCTATAAGATTCGTCAGACATGATTTACCTTTCAGAAACCCATGCTGACTTTGTCCAATGATTTCACCACTTTCCAAATGTGCTGCTATTCTATCTTTAATAACTGACTCTAACAGTTTCCCCACTACCGATGTTAGACTAACTGGTCTGTAATTCCCCATTTTCTCTCTCCGTCCCTTTTTAAAAAGTGGGGTTACATTAGCTACCCTCCAATCCTCACGAACTACTCCAGTATCTAAAGAGTTTTGAAAAATTATCACTAATGCATCCACTATTTCTGGGGCTAATTCGTTAAGCACTTTGGGATGCAGCCTATCTGGCCCTTGTGTTTATCGGCCTTTAATCCATTCAATTTACCTAACACCACTTCCCGGCTAACCTGGATTTCACTCAGTTCCATCTCATTTGACCCCTGGTCCCCTGCAGACCAGCCTATTCTATCTACTATTGATTCTATCTACACTTCATGCTGCTTTGGGAAAGCAGCCAACATAATCAAGGGCTAAATAGACCCTGGTCATTCCTCTTTTCCCCTCTCCTGTCGAACAGTATATAAATATACTTAAAAGCACTAGATTCAGGAACAGCTTCTTCCTCGCTGGATTCTTGAAAGGACCTCTCATATGCTAAGATGTGTTCCCATTCTTCTATTCTAGTAGAAGGGGGTTGCAGGCTTTACACATTTTTTTTAATCTGCCCTTTCTCTGTAGTTGTAACACTCTATTCTGCACTTTTGTTTATTTTTTCTTTGCCCCACATGCTGTACTAGCATATGGTTTGACTGTATTCATATTTGGTACAATATGCTGACAGCATGTAAAACAAAGTGTTTCATTGCATCTTGGTACATGTGACAATAATAAACCAATACCAATACTGAAAAATCAATGTGTTTCACATTGTTTTAATATATAATGTTTAGATGTAGGAATTATCTTCTTGGGGAAAGAACTTTAATATTAACTGAATTATGAATGGAGCTGTTTTTCAGTGATTCATTCATTGATTGATTTGAAAATCCCTGCAGATGGAAGGAATATTCAAAAATGAACATGAAACACAATTTAGCTACAAATCTCCTAAAAAATATTAATGCAACCACAACAGTAATTCAGAATACCAACAATAGCAAATAAAGATAGTGGTAAAAATAAACATTTTGTTTTTAAAAACAAATGACCATATTTCAGATCTTGAAACCATCAGTTGCAGGTTCACAATACAAGTTACATACTGTAAATGCACCACAAGATGGTACTATTCAACACTTACACATTCAATTTAAAGAAATATTGAGCGATTAAACATTCACCTTTTGAACAAAAATAATAATTTTCATATTTTGTTAATGGCTGTGACTTATAGGATTTGTGGGATTTTTGTCGAGAGGTGGGGAGAGTGTTGAAAGGACCTTAGGTAAAAGCGAAGACTCCCAAACAGATGTGGCACTTCAGACATGCAACACATGACCTTCATGCTGAAAGAAGGGAGAGGCCAGGTAAATTATCTTGCACAAGCAAAATACTGTTTCACAATGTTTTTTAAACAAGATTTAAAATTAGAACTTGTTACGTCATCGTGTCGTCAGATTGTAATTGCTGATTCGGGGTTAATTAGTCAAGCTGCTGCAGTCTCCTTTACTCCTTTTGAAATATCCAGCCCATTGGCGCATAATTTGGGAATGGAAATCAGATTGCAGAAAATTAGAAGAAAATAATACCTAATTTGAAAAAAATGCAAAGTTTTTCTTTAGAAACTTGCTTCCTGATCTTCCAGAATACAATAATGCTAAACATCATGGATGTAATGCACACTCTGTCTGTCACATTCAATTCTCATTACACTCTCCCTAACATACTTGCACCCTCTCTTACTGTGAGAAACATGACAGGAGATTTCCTCAGATTTGATGGCTGGTACCAAAGTGTCAGCTTTCTGTAGAAAGCACCTCACAAAAACCTAATATTATCTGTAGTACGGACTTTCACTTTACCATCAATGGTTGCTGTCAGGTTACAGGGATCCCTTATGTCCAGAAGGTATGATATAATCAAATAGGGAGTCTAGCCTATCATGTTAAAGTATTAAATGCAGAAAGAAAAATTGGGAAGGGCAGTATATAGATAAGGCAAAAACCCTTAAGAGATACAGCAACGGAAATATCTGGGGTAAATGTGCATAAGTCACTGAAAACACTAGGCAAGCTGAGAGTATTATGATGCAACTTTATTAAGCAATGTATATGGACACACTGATCTGTTTTGTAGTCAATGCCTACTATGTTCTATTGTGCTGAAGCAAAGCAAGAATTTCATTGTCCTATCAGGGACACATGACAATAAATTAACTTCAACTTGAACTTGCGTACTCCGGCAGTCTGAAGAAGGTCCCAACTCAAAACACCCTCTGACCATTCCCACCAGACGTGCAGCCTGCTCTGAGTTCCTAAAGCACGATTGTTTTGCACTTTTTTGGGTCAGGGAAAATGCATACTTTCAAACATTCTAAAAAAAACCTATGAAGTCTGATATAAAGATAGAAACAAACACATAGGACGTTTGTACACCAAATACATCTTAAATACAGTTTTAGAACATCGAACAGTACAGCACAGGAACGGGCCCTTCTGGGACTTGAACCCGATCGAACATCTCTGGAAGGACCTGAAAATAGCTGAGCAACGACGCTCCCCATCCAACCCGACAGTGCTTGAGAAGATATGCAGAGAAGAATGGGAAAAATGACCCAAATACAGGTGTGCCAAGCTTGTAGCGTCATACCAAAGAAGACTTGAGGTTGTAATCGCTGCCAAAGGTGCCTCAACAAAGTACTGAATAAAGGGTCTGAATACTTATGTAAATGTGATATTTCAGTTATTTCTTTATATTCCTTTGAAAACATTTCTAAACACTTGTTTTTGCTTAGTTATTATGGGGTATTGTGTGTAGATTGATGATTAAAACAAAAAGAATGTCATCAATTTTAGAAAAAGGCTGTAACGTGACAAAATGTGGAAAAAGTGAAGGGGTCTGAATACTTTCTGAATGCACTGTATAGGCAACTTGAGTGGTTTTGCTGCAAAACTATTTTCTTGTTTATTTTAAGTTAGAAATTTTGATTACTCTTTAAAAAAAAATGTAAACCTTCACTGCCAGATTTTAATATATTTTGATTTTATTAATATTTGTGAATTACAATTTGCTTAAATGATACCAGGAGGCTTTAATCATTGTTCATTTATTTATTATTTTTACAAAAAGTGTAATATTATATTGCCTGTTATAAAGAAAGTTCCTTGTTTACAGTTATTTGAATGAATCTGTAGAAGCTTTTACAATCTCAGGTAATGCTAAAATAGTTTTGAAGTGCATTTTTGTCTGATCAATGGGTCAGTTAACTTACATGCAGCATGCTCCTACAAACAATAATGTAATAATAATCAGATTTTATTTTTAGCTATTGGTCGAGAGATCATTAGGAATAATTTCTCTGTATTTCTTAAATGTTTGTTTTCGCTCCAGCTGAGAGATCCTTCATTCATAAGGTGCACTTCTTATTTTCTCAGTACTACAATGGAGTATCAGTGCAATGATGATAATAAAAGTAATTGTAATATATCACAATTTTCTTAAATGATGTTTAACTCTTCAGTTTCTTTGACACTTTCAGAATTTTGTTAGTGACCTTTTCAATTTTACAAGTAATGTAAAACAACTGAAATAAGGAAGAAACCTTGCCCACTTGGTGGAGTGTGTGGAGTTGCAGATAGTGAAGAGAGCTAGATAGGGCTCTTAAAGATAGCGGAGTCAGGGGATATGGGGAGAAGGCAGGAACGGGGTACTGATTGGTGATGATCAGCCATGATCACATTGATGGGCAGTGCTGGCTCGAAGGGCCGAATGGCCTAATCCTGTACCTCTTGTCTATTGAAGGTGGTTGTGAAAAATTGCAGCAGGATCTGGATCGATTGGCCATGTGGGCAGAGGAATGGTTGATGGATTTTAATACAAAGAAGTGTGAGGTGTTGCATTTTGAGAGAATGGAGCGGCTGGGCTTGTACACTCTGCAGTTTAGAAGGATGATAGGGGATCTTATTGAAACATATAAGAGGGTTTGTACATGCTAGAGGCAGGAAATATGTTCCTGATGTTGGGGAAGTCCAGAACCGGGGCCACAGTTTAAGAATAAGAAGTATCCATTTAGAACGGAGACGAGGAAACACTTTTTCTCACAGAGTTGTGAGTCTGTCGAATTCCCTGCCTCAGAGGGCCGTGGAGGTCAGTTCTCTGGATACTTTCAAGAGAGAGCTAGATAGGGCTCTTAAGGATAGCGGAGTCAGGGGATATGGGGAGAAGGCAGGACGGGTACTGATTGTGGATGATCAGCAATGATCACATTGAATGGCGGTGCTAGCTCGAAGGGCTGAATGGCCTACTCCTACACCTATTATCTATTGTCTACTTTGGGACATCGAACATGGGTAGGACCCACACAGTAAATGGTAGGCCTCTGGTTAGTGTCGTAGAGCAGAGGGATCTAGGAGTACAGGTGCATGGTTCCTTGAAGGTCGATTCGCAGGTAGATAAGGTGGTCAAAAAGGCTTTTGGCATTTTGGCCTTCATCAGTCAGAGTATTGAGTATAAAAGTTTGGAGGTCATGTTGCAGTTGTTTAAGACGTTGGTGAGACCGTATTAGAATATTGTGTTCAGTTCTGGGCACCGTGTTATAGGAATAATATTGTCAAGCTTGAAAGGGTTCAGAAAAGATTTACGAGGATGTAACCATGACTAGAGGGTGTGAGTTACAGGGAGAGGTTGAGTAGGCTGGGTCTCTATTCCACGGGGCACAGGAGGATGAGGGGGTATCTTATAGAGGTGTACAAAATCATGAGAGGAAAATATTGGATAGATGCGCTGGTTAAAAATCCAGCGCGGGGCTTGTTTTTTCAGAGGCCCACAGGAGCCGTTGGAAGAGAAGGAGGGGGAGGAGCAACACCCGACCAGTAAGGATAAAAATCCAGCGCGGGGCTTATTTTTTCAGAGGCCCACAGGAGCCATTGGAAGTGAAGGAGGGGGAGGAGCAACACCCAACCGGTAAGGATAAAAATCCGGCGCGGGGCTTACCAAAATCCCTAACGTTCCATTCAGAGAAGTGGTGTTTTTTTTTAGGAAGCCGCTGATTGGTGGGAAGTGGACTAGGGTAAGCAGCTGATTGGCAGTCAGATTCCAGCAGTTTGCAGTGTATTTTTGTATTGTGTTGAGATTGTATCCAGTGTAAGCGGGGAGTATGAAGGCCAGGGCAGTGTACTGTTGTGGATGTCAGATGTGGGAGGTCAGGGAAGCTGATAGCTCTCCAGACGTCCACATCTGCGCCAGGTGTGTTGAGATGGGGCTCCTAAAGGACTGTGTTAGGAACCTGGAGCAACAGCTCGAGGACCTCCGTCTGGTCAGGGAGAATGAGGAGGTCATAGACAGGAGTTACAGGGAGGTGGTCACTCCCAGACCACGGGAGGCAGACAAGTGGGTCACTGTTATGAAGGGCAAGGGGCAGAGGCAGGGACTAGAGAGTACCCCGGTGGCTGTACACCTGGAAAATAGGTACTCATGTTTGAGTTCGATTGGAGCGGACAGCCTACCTGGGGGCAGCAACAGCGGCCGGGCCTCCGGCACAGAGAACAGCCCTGATGCTCAGAAGGGTAGCAAAAAGAGGAGGGCAATTGTAATAGGGGACTCCATAGTTAGGGGGTCAGATTGGCGATTCTGTGGACGCAGTCGGGAGACCCGGATGTTAGTTTGCCTCCCTGGTGCCAGGGTCTCGGATGTGTTGGAACGTGTCAAAACGATTCTGAAAAGAGAGGGAGAGGAGCCTGATGTTGTGGTACACATAGGTACCAATGACATAGGCAGAAAAAGAGAAGAGGTCCTGAAATGAGAATTTAGGGAGTTGGGGGGAAAGTTGAGGAGAAGGACCAAAAGAGTAACAATTTCAGGATTACTGCCTGTGCCACGTGACAGTGAGTGTAGAAATGGAATGAGGTGGAGGATAAATGCGTGGCTGAGGGACTGGTGCAGTGGGCATGGATTCAAGTTTCTTGATCACTGGGACCTCTTTTGGGGAAGGCATGATCTGTATAAAAAGGACGGGTTGCACTTGAACCCGAGGGGAACCAATATCCTGGCGGGGAGATTTGCAAAGGAGACTTTAAATTAGAAAGGCTGGGGGGAGGGACTCGGGCAGAGGGGGCTAGGGGACAGGGTGAGGGGCAAGAGGCAGAGAAGGGCAGCTCTCGGACCCAAAATGTAGGCGAGAAAGAGGAAAAAGATAATAAACAGAGAATAAGGGATGGTGGGTTTCTAAAATGTGCATATTTTAATGCTAGGAGCATTGTAAGAAAGGTGGATGAACTTAGAGCCTGGATTGACACCTGGAAATATGATGTTGTGGCAATCAGTGAAACATGGTTGCGGGAGGGTTGTGATTGGAAACTAAATATTCCAGGATTTCGTTGCTTCAGGTGTGATAAAATTGGAGGGACCAGAGATGGAGGGGTTGCATTGCTTGTCAGAGAAGATATTACAGCAGTGCTTTGGCAGGATAGATTAGAAGGCTCGTCTAGGGAGGCTATTTGGGTGGAACTGAGAAGTGGGAATGGTGTAGCAACACTTTTAGGGGTGTATTATAGACCGCCAAATGGGGAGCGAGAATTGGAAGAGCTAATATGTAAGGAGATAGCAGATATTAGTAGTAAGCACAAGGTAGTGATTGTGGGAGATTTCAATTTTCCAAAAATAGGCTGGGAAACACATTCTGTAAATGGGCTGGATGGTTTGGAGTTTGTTAAATGTGTGCAGGAGAGAGTCAGAACTGGACCTAGGGTTGAGATTTTTGATTGGAGAAAGGCTAACTTTGAGGGAATGCATAATGATTTAAAAAGAGTGAATTGGGACATTCTGTTTTATGGGAAGGATGTAGAAGAGAAATGGAGGACATTTAAAGGGGAAATTGTAAGAGTACAGAATCTTTATGTCCCTGTTCGGTTGAAAGGATATAGTAAAAATCGGAAAGAGCCATGGTTTTCAAGGGAAATTGGACACTTGGTTCGAAAAAAGAGAGATATCTACAATATTTATAGGAGACATGGAGTAAATGAGGTGCTAGATGAGAATAAAGAATGTAAAAAGAAAGAAATAAGAAAAGCTAAAAGAAGACATGAGGTTGCTTTGGCAAGAAAGGTGAAAGTAAATCCAAAGGGTTTCTACAGCTATATTAATAGCAAAAGGATAACGAGGGATAAAATTGGACCATCAGAGAGCCAGAATGGACAGCTATCGGCAGAGCCAACAGAGATGGGGGAGAAATTGAACAATTTATTTTCTTCGATATTCACCAAGGAGAAGGATATTGAACTCTGTGAGGTAAGGGAAAAAAGTAGAGTAGCTATGGAAACTATGAGTTTCAAAGAGGAGGAAGTACTGACACTTGAGAAAAATATAAAAGTGGATAAGTCTCCAGGTCCTGACAGGATATTCCCTAGGACATTGAGGTAAGTTAGTGCAGAAATAGCAGGGGCTATGACAGAAATATTTCAAATGTCATTAGAAACAGGAATAGTGCCAGAGGATTGGTGTACTGCGCATGTTGTTCCATTGTTTAAAAAGGGTTCAAAGAATAAACCTAGCAATTATAGACCTGTTAGTTTGACATCAGTGGTGGGCAAATTAATGGAAAGGATACTAAGAGATAATATATATAAGCATCTGGATAAACAGGGTCTGATCAAGAACAGTCAACATGGATTTGTGCCTGGAAGGTCATGTTTGACAAACCTTCTTGAATTTTTTGAAGAGGTTACTAGGGAAATTGATGAGGGTAAAGCAGTGGATGTTGTCTATATGGATTTCAGTAAGGCCTTTGACAAGGTTCCTCATGGAAGGTTGGTTAAGAAGGTTCAATCTTTGGGTATTAATGGCGGAGTAGCAAGATTGATTCAACAGTGGCTGAATGGGAGATGCCAGAGAGTAATGGTGGATGGCTGTTTGTCAGGTTGGAAGCCGGTGACCAGTGGGGTGCCTCAGGGATCTGTGTTGGGTCCACTGTTGTTTGTCATGTACATCAATGATCTAGATGATGGGGTGGAAAATTGGATAAGTAAGTATGCAGATGATACTAAGATAGGTGGTGCTGTGGATAATGAGGTAGATTTTCAAAGTCTACAGAGAGATTTGGGCCATTTGGAAGAGTGGGCTGAAAGATGGCAGATGGAGTTTAATGCTGATAAGTGTGAGGTGCTACATCTTGGCAGGACAAATCAAAATAGGACGTACATGGTAAATGGCAGGGAATTGAGGAATGCTGTGGAACAGAGGGATCTAGGAATAACTGCATAGTTCCCTGAAGGTGGAATCGCATGTAGATAGGGTGGTAAAGAAAGCTTTTGGTGTGCTGGCCTTTATAAATCAGAGCATTGAATATAGGAGTAGGGAAGTAATGTTAAAATTGTACAAGGCATTGGTGAGACTAATTCTGGAGTATGGTGTACAATTTTGGTCGCCTAATTATAGGAAGGATGTCAACAAAATAGAGAGAGTACAGAGGAGATTTACTAGAATGTTGCCTGGGTTCCAGCAACTCAGTTACAGAGAAAGGTTGAACAAGTTGGGTCTTTATTCTTTGGAGCGCAGAAGGTTAAGGGGGGACTTGATTGAGGTCTTTAAAATGATGAAAGGGATAGACAGAGTTGACGTGGATAAGCTTTTCCCACTGAGGGTAGGGAAGATTCAAACAAGAGGGCATGACATGAAAATTAAGGGACAGAAGTTTAGGGGTAACATGAGGGGGAACTTCTTTACTCAGAGAGTGGTGGCTGTGTGGAATGATCTTCCAGCAGAAGTGGTGGAGGCAGGATCAATTGTAACATTTAAAAGTAAAGTGGATAGGTATATGGACGGGAAGGGAATTGAGGAGTATGGTCTGAGTGCAGGTACATGGGACTAGGGGAAAATAAATGGTCGGCACGGACTGGAAGGTCCGAGACGGCCTGTTTCCTTGCTGTAGTTGTTATATGGTTATATGGTTATATGCAGTCTTTTTAAAAAAAAAAAAATTGAATTTTTGGTTTTCGAGTTATAAGCACAAATTTACACAGAACACCAACAAACAGTACAAAACCATACAAAACATATACACCCCTCCCCATCCCCAAGGTTCAAAAAACAGAAAGAAAAAAAATAAAAATAAATTAAAAAAAATAATAAAAATGGCAAAGTCTTTGTGTTCAAATGTTACATGTTAACAACAGCAACATGCAAATATAAATAAATTATTATTAATGTATAGACAATATTTTCAGTTAAGGGAAAAATCTTTAATAAAATCTATAAAAGGGTTCCAGGTCAGAGTGATGTTTCTGCAGGCCTTGCACCGTTTATACCTGATCTTTTCCCAAGGGTAAAAAGGAGAGCACCTCCTTTAACCACTGCAGAAAAGATGGAGCTTTTTTTTACTTCAAATTGAAAAGAATAAGCCTGCGAGCAAGCAATGATGCAAATGCTAAAGCATTTGCTTGTAAATTTGTAAGCTTACAGTTCGGGGGTAGTATTCCAAAGATAGCTGTGTGCAAGTCGGGATTTGTAGTCTGTCTGCAGATATGGGAGTAAACCTCAAATATGTTTTCCCAGTAGCTGTTGAGAGAGGGACATGTCCACAACATGTGTCCCACAGAGGCTGGGCTATGGCCACATCGAGGGCAGCCAGGATCTGTGGTAGAAAGGATTCTGGCAAGTTTGTCTCTTGAATAATGAAGACGGTGGAGCACAGAGTCTCTTGCCCAGAGTAGGGGAATCGAAGACCAGAGGACATAGGTTCAAGGTGAAAGGGAAAAGATTTAATAGGAATCCAAGGGGTAAAGTTTTCACAAAAATGGTAGTGGGTGTATGGAACAAGCTGCCAGAGGAGGTAGTTGAGGCCGGGACTATCCCATCATTTAAGAAAATGTTACATGGACAGGTTTGGTGGGATATAGACCAAGCGCAGGCAATTGGGACTAGTGTAGCTGGGACATTGTTGGCCAGTGTGGGCAATTTGGGCCGAAGGGCCTGTTTCCATACTGTATCACTTTATGATTCCATGACTTTATGGCATTGCATAATTTAACAGAAGACATTTACTTGTCCATTGACCACTAATGTTAACTACATTGAAGAGCATGAACATCACTTTTGCCCCTCCTTTCCAATAGAACAGCACAGCACAGCACCACAAGCTCACCACCCCGCTGCATTCACCACACCGCTGCATTCACCACACCGCTGCATTCACCACACCGCTGCATTCACCACATCGCTGCGCTCACCGCTGTGCTCACCGCACCGCTGCATTTCCAATCACTGCAGCAGTTAAATGGTCTTGCATGTATTATTATCCTGCATATATTATTATAATGCAGCTAAGTCTATAGCCTTTTGAAAGTGTGACTGTCCTAAAGGTTTCAGTTGTGTATATATGGAATAACCTTCCAGATGAAGTGGTAGAGAAGGATACAATACAACATTTATAAGTTACCTGGACAAGTACATAGATTGGAAATGTTTGGAAGTATATGGTCCAGGTGCAGAGAAGTGGAGCCAGCTTGTTTAGTAATTGCTCACTTTGGACAAGTGGGCTACACTACCTGTTTCTATGCTAGGGTACACAAAAGGCTGGAGAAACTCAGCGGGTGCAGCAGCATCTAAGGAGCGAAGAAGATAGGCGACGTTTCAGGTTGAGACGTGTTTCTGTGCTAGATCTGTACAGCTCTGACTAAGACCCTTCGTAGTTTGGAGTTATGGGCCTGTCCCACTTACGTGACTTTTTCGGCGAATGCCGGCACCCGTCATAGGTTGTTGCAGGTCAGCGAAAATGTTCAACATGTTGAAAATTCAGCGGCGACCAGAAAGATGCTATGACTCTGTGGGCGACTGAGGAGACTACACACGACCATACAGGCGACACCCTGGTGATGTTGTTGGGTAAAGTCTGTATGGTCGTGAGTGGTCGCCCAAAGAGTCATACCTTGTTCTGGTCGCTGCTGGATTATCAACATGTTGAAATTTTTCAGCGACCTGTAACGACCTATGACAGGTGCCGGCAGTCGCCGAAAAAGTCACGTAAGTGGGACAGGCCCATTAAATGCATACTATTCTGGATACAACTATCTTTGATAAGTAATGGAAACTGTAAAATTCCTTGCTGGCTTACTGTGGGCCAGCAGTAGATGTGGATTAAATGCCCATTTGCGATGAAGTGTAGCTTGGCAGTTTACTTAAAGTGGGCCACCTATTTTATAACCATATAATAACCATATCACAATTACAGCACGGAAACAGGCCATCTCGGCCTTTCAAGTCCGTGCCGAACAACTTTTTTCCCTTAGTCCCACCTGCTTGCACTCATACCATAACCCTCCATACCCTTCTCATCCATATGCCTATCCAATTTATTTTTAAATGATACCAACGAAGCTGCCGCCACCACTTCCACTGGAAGCTCATTCCACACCGCTACCACTCTCTGAGTAAAGAAGTTCCCACTCATGTTACCCCTAAACTTCTGTCCCTTAATTCTAAAGTCATGTCCTCTTGTTTGAATCTTCCCTATTCTCAAAGGGAAAAGCTTGTCCACATCAACTCTGTTTATCCCTCTCATCATTTTAAAGACCTCTATCAAGTCCCCCCCTTAACCTCCTGCGCTCCAGAGAATAAAGACCTAACTTGTTCAACCTTTCCCTGTAACTTAGCTGTTGAAACCCAGGCAACATTCTAGTAAATCTCCTCTGTACCCTCTCTATTTTGTTGACATCCTTCCTATAATTGGGCGACCAAAATTGTACACCATACTCCAGATTTGGTCTCACCAATGCCTTGTACAATTTTAACATTACATCCCAGCTTCTATACTCAATGCTCTGATTTATAAATGCTAGCATACCAAAAGCTTTCTTTACCACCCTATCTATATGAGATTCCACCTTCAAGGAACTATGCATGATTATTCCCAGATCCCTCTGTTCAACTCTATTCTTCAATTCAATACCATGTACGTCCTATTTTGATTTGTCCTGCCAAGGTGTAGCACCTCACATTTATCAGCATTAAACTCTGCCATCTGCCATCTTTCAGACCATTTTTCCAACTGGCCTAAATCACTCTGTAGACTTTGGAAATCCTCTTCATTGTCCACAACACCCCCTATCTTGGTATCATCTGCATACTTACTAATCCAATTTACCACCCTTTCATCCAGATCATTGATGTACATGACAAACAACAAAGGACGCAACACAGATCCCTGAGGCACCCCACTAGTCACCTGCCTCCAACCCGACAAACAGCCATCCACAATTACCCTCTGGCTTCTCCCATTTAGCCACTGTTGAATCCATCTTGCTATTCCTGCATTTATACCCAACAGTTGAACCTTCTTAACCAACCTTCCATGAGGAACCTTGTCAAAGGCCTTACTGAAGTCCATATAGACAACATCCACTGCTTTACCCTCGTCAATTTCCCTAGTAACCTCTTCACAAATTTCAAGAAGATTCGTCAAACATGACCTTCCAGGCATAAATCCATGTTGACTGTTCCTAATTAGACCCTGTTTATCAAGATGCTTATATATATTATCTCTAAGTATCTTTTCCATTAATTTGCCCACCACTGAAGTCAAACTAACCAGTCTATAATTGCTTGGTTTACTCTTAGAACCCTTTTTAAACAATGGAACAACATGCGCAGTATGCCAATCCTCGGGGACTATTCCCGTTTCTAATGACATTTGAAATATTTCTGTTATAGCCCCGACTATTTCTACACTAACTTCCCTGAATGTCCTAGGGAATATCCTGTCAGGACCTGGAGACTTATCCACTTTTATATTTTGCAAAAGTGTCAGTACTTCTTTTACTTTGAAACTCATAGTATCCATAGCTACTCTACTAGTTTCCCTTACCTCACATAATTCAATATCCTTCTCCTTGGTGAATACCGAAGAAAAGAAATTGTTCAATATCTCCCCCATCTCTTTTGGCTCTGCCGATAGCTGTCCACTCGGTCTCTCCAATGGACCAATTTTATCCCTTGTTATCTTTTTGCTATTAATATAGCTGTAGAAACCCTTTGGATTTACTTTCACCTTACTTGCCAAAGCAACCTCATATCTTCTTTTAGCTTTTCTAATTTATTTCTTAAGATTCTTTTTACATTCCTTATACTCCTCAAGCATCTCATTTACTTCATGCTGCCTATAATTATTGTAGCTCTCCCTCTTTTTCCGAACAAGATGTCCAATTTCCCTTGAAAACCAGGGCTCTTTCCGATTTTTACTGGTTCCTTTCAACCGAACAGGAACATAAAGATTCTGTACTCTTAAAATTTCCCCTTTAAATGTCTTCCATTTCTCTTCTACATCTTTCCCATAAAACAAAATGTCCCAGTTCACTCCTTTTAAATCATCTCGCATCTCGTTAAAGTTAGCCTTTCTCCAATCAAAAATCTCAACCCTAGGCCCAGTTCTGTCCTTCTCCATAATTATATTGAAACTAATGGTATTGTGATCACTGGACCCGAAGTGCTCCCCAATGCATACCTCCGCCACCTGTCCCATCTCATTTCCTAACAGGAGGTCCAGCACTGCCCCTCCTCTAGTAGGCACCTCTATGTATTGCTGCAAAAAACTATCCTGCACACATTTTACAAACTCCAAACCATCTAGCCCATTTACAGAATGTGTTTCCCAGTCTATGTGTAGAAAGTTGAAATCTCCCACAATCACTAGCTTGTGCTTACTACTAATATCTGCTATCTCATTACATATTTGCTCTTCCAATTTTCGTTCCCCATTTGGCGGTCTATAATATACCCCTATAAGTGTTGCTACACCTTTCCCACTTCTCAGTCACCTAAATAGCCTCCGTTGATGAGCCCTCCAATCTATCCTGCCAAAGCACTGTGTAATATCTTCCCTGACTAGCAATGCAACACCTCCACCTCTTGCCCCTCCAATTCTATCACACCTGAAGCAACGAAATCCTGGAATATTTAGTTTCCAATCACAGCCCTCCTGCAACCATGTTTCACTGATCGCCACAACATCGTACTTCCAGGTGTCTATTCAGACTCTAAGCTCATCCACCTTTCTTACAATGCTCCTAGCATTAAAATATGCACATTTAAGAAACCCCCCATCTCTTTTTCTCTGTTTATTTCCTTTTTTTTTCTTTCTCCTCTTGTGTCCGAGTGCTTCCCTTTTCTGCTTCCTGCCTCCCATTCTGTCTACTAGCTTTTGCTATTTGCATCCCTCGCCCCAACAATTCTAGTTTAAAGTCTCCCCAGTGGCCTTTGCAAATTTGAACCCCTCGGGTTCAAGTGCAACCCATCCTTTCTGTACAGGTCCCATTTTGTTCTTGGGTCTTGCAAAAAATGTATTTGTTGCCACCTCCTGGCAGGCATTTTACACTGTTGTCTCCAGATTTGCAAAACAGTATACACCCAATTTCTACAGTTGTACCTCTGCTTCGTTATTTATTAAATACTGAATTAAACTACTCATGCACTCATATTTTAACCAAATATTTTTTGCCACTTGGACAGACTAAAATTACCTTTGAATTATTTGCAGCTTTCCAGCAGCTGCAGTAATTTTTCCCTCTGTAATTGGCTTGTCTCGATATGTCTTCTTGTCTTTTAAATTGTAGCAATTTACAGTATGTGTCCTCCTTTGTAAGTACCAAATCAAATTGATTATGGGTGGATAATCCGCAATACATTTATTCTTTTGAATAGTTTGAGAAATCTCAAGATACAGGACAAACTTTTATTTCAGTGCCAGTGCTGTAAAATTCACCTTAATAGGATGGTAGAGCATAAATTCAAGATTAAGAAATTCGTAATGAGAACTTCATTAACTTTAGTTCAGCAACATCGATAAAATGGAAAGATTAATACTTTTTACTATGTAATACTTTAGCATAAAATTGGAATTCTTAACTGAAGCCAGCCACCAAGCGCCAGACTAGTGTAAATTCAGCCATAACTGAAAAAAATACATAAATGTTTTTATTTTAATGAGGCATTTTTTAAATTGACCAGTTGCAAAATTGTGTACCAATATTGGTTCTAAATAGAAGTCAGTCATATATTTTTAGTCACCAACTAGAACCATCCACAATATACAAGTGACTGGGCTTGTCTACTCTGGAATTTAGAAGGATGAGAGGGAATCTTATTGAAACATATAAGATTATTAAGGGTTTGGACACGCTAGAGGCAGGAAACATGTTCCCTGGATGCTTTCACAATAGAGTTAGATAGAGCTCTTAGCGATTGCAGAGTTAAGGGATATGGAGAGAAGGCAGGAACGTGGTACTGATTGTGGATGATCAGCCACGATCATATTGCATGGCGGTGCTGGCTCGAAGGGCCGAATGACCTACTCCTGCACCTATTGTCTATTAGTGATTTATACAAAACAATTAATTCATTAAACATTACTTTTAACCAATATGATAAACTATTTAAGCCACCAATGTATTTAATAACTATAAACAAATAGAAAGTACATTAGATATATACAGTGCATTCAGAAAGTATTCAGACCCCTTCACTTGTTCCACGTTTTGTTACGTTACAGCCTTATTCTAAAATGGATTAAATTCATCAATCTACACGCAATACCCCATAATAAAAAAGCAATAACAGGTGTTTAGAAATTTTTGCAAAGTAATTAAAAAGGAATAACTGAAATATCACATATGCATAAGTATTCAGACCCTTTACTCAGTACTTTGTTGAGGCACCTTTGGCAGCGATTATAGCCTCAAGTCTTCTTGGGTATGACGCTACAAGCTTGGCACACCTGTATTTGGGTAATTTCTCCCATTCTTCTCTGCAGATCCTCTCATGCTCTGTCAGGTTGGATGGGGAGCATCGATGCACAGCGATTTTCAAGTCTCTCCAGAGATGTTTGATCTGGCTGGGCCACTCAAGGACAATCACAGACTTGTCACAAAGCCACTCCTGCATTGCCTAGGCTGTGTGCTTCAGGTTGTTGTCCTGTTGGAAGGTGAATTTCCATCCCAGTCTGAGGTCCTGAATGCTCTGGAGCAGGTTCTCATCAAGGATCTCTCTGTAATTTGCTCTGTTCATCTTTCCCTCAATCCTGACTAGTTTCCCAGTTTCTGCGCTGAAAAACATCCCCACAGCATGATGCTGCCACCATCATGCTTCACCGTAGGTATGGTATTGGCCAGGTGATGAGCAGTGCCTGGTTTTCTCCAGATGTGGCGCTTGGCATTCAGGAGTTCAATCTTGGTTCCATCAGACCAGAGAATCTTGTTTCTCATGCCTTTTGGCAAACTCCAAGCAGGCTGTCATGTGCCTTTTGCTTCCATATGGCCAGTCTACCATAAAGGCCTGATTGGTGGATTACTGCAGATATAGTTGTACTTCTGGAAGATTCCATCTCCACAGAGGAACTCTGGAGCTCTGTCATAGTGACCATTGGGTTTTTGATCACCTCCATGACCAAGGCCCTACCCCACCAATTGCTTAGTTTGGCCGGGCGGCCAGCTCTATGAATTGTCCTGGTGGTTCCAAAGTTCTTCCATTTAAGAATGACGGAGGCCACTGTACCCTTCAGGACCTGTAATGCTGCAGAAATTGTTTTATACCCTTCCCCAGATCTGTATCACAACACAATCCTGTCTCGGAGGTCTACGGCAAATTCCTTCATCTCCATGGCTTGGTTTTTGCTCTGACGTGCACTGTCAACTGTGGGACCTTATATAGACAGGTGTGTGCCTTCCCAAATCATATCCAATCAATTTAATTTACCACTGGTGGACTCTAATCAAGTTGTAGAAACATCTGAAAGATAAGCAGTAGAAACAGGATGAACCCAAGTTCAATTTTGAGTGTCATAGCAAAGGGTCTGAATACTTATGTAAATTTGATATTTCAGTTATTTATTTTTAATTACTTTGCATACATTTCTTAACACCTGTTTTTGCTTCTTCATTTGGGGGTATTGTGTGTAGATTGATGATAAGAAATATGAAATTAATCCAATTAAAAACAAGGCTGTAATGTTACAAAATGTGGAAAAGGTGAAGGGGTCTGAATACTTTCTGAATGCACTGTAGGTGGCATTCTAAGGAGCATTGAGTATTGTGTACAGTTGGTCTGGCTCTTAAGACAAGAAAACATATACAGTACTCACCAGAGAGAGTGTGCAAAGAAGATTAGCATCATAGTCATGCAGCACAGTAACAGGCCCTTCAGTCCAAATCGTACGTGCAAACCCATCTAAGCTAGTCCTACTTACCCGTGTTTGGCACATATCCCTCTTAACCTTTCCTATCCACATACCTTTCCAAATATCTTTTAAATTTTGTTTTTGTACCTGCCTCGACTACTTTATGTGGCAGCTCTTTCTGTATATCAATCACCCTCTGTGTGAGAAACCTGCTCCTCAGTTTCCTATGAACTCTTCTCCCTCTCACCTGAAATCTATGTCCTCTAGTTCTTGATTCCCCTACCCTGGGAAATAGACACTGTGCATGATTCGCAATGATTAGTTTGAAGTATGATAAACTTTTGATGGCCCTGGGCCTGTACTTGCTGGAGTTTAGAAGGATGAGGGGCGACCTCATTGAAACTTACCAAAGAGTGAAAAGCCTGGATAGACTGAATGTGGAGGGGATATTTCCACTAGTAGGATAATCTAGGACCAGAGGGCACAACCTCAGAATAAAAGGACGTACCTTTAGAAAGGAGATGAGGAGGAATTTCTATAGTTAGAAGGTGATGAATCTGTGGAATTCATTGCCACTGACAGCTGTGGAGGCCAGGTCATAGGTATTTTTAAGAGGGAGATTGACAGATTATTGATTAGTAAGGGTGTCAATGGTCAAAGGAGAAGGCAGGAGAATGGGTTTTAGAAGGAAAGATAGATCAGCTATGATTGAATGGTGGAGTAGACTCAATGGGCCTGTGGCCTAATTCTGCTTCTATGACTGATGAACTGATGATGACATTTTAATACTGTCTTTTTACTATACAATTTATTCACTTAAATTTCACTGACTGAACCCATACAAACATTTCTCCTACACCTGTACAAATATTTATGGATACAGGTGCATTATAACTTTTGCCTTTCAGCATTTACAGGCTGCTTGTTAATTCATAGACAGGCTAGCCAATAAAATATATATTTTAAAGTGAATTTTGCCTTAAGAATTGTTCAGAAAATCAGTTGAATCCAGCTATACCCAACATCCTGAACCCTGATGAAACTAGTTGACCAGAGTTAATTTCAAGTCACTACCAAAATATCAAGAAATAAATCTTATTTCTTTATGATAATTACATATCGTCCTCTCCCAAGCTAATTAGTCAATTGTCTCAATTCGCACCAGGGTTCAAATGGAAGCAGGCATGTTTCTAAAGTTTCCTAAATTGTTCATTTAATCTTGCCTCTGCTCCTGTTATAAACCCTTACATTCCCTGCCTACTCCAAGTCACGGGACAATTAACATTCTCTTACTGTGCACCAGTCACTCACATGGATGGAAGTTCTGTCTAAGAGAACGGGGTATTTTAACTCTTCAGTCTTTAGATCACAGACACAAAATCAAAGGGAAATCTTGCTTTAAATACCAGCGTTTGCTTTGTGTTGGCAAAATTCTTCATCAGGTCCTGGCTTGCAAATTTCCCTCCAATTTATATGTTAACAGTCTTTGCAAAACCCTGACCATACACATATCCTCACAGCAGAAAATTACCGGTTCATATGTCCAAATGAATATTACAATTAACAATAGTGCAATTGTTATTGCTATGTACAACTGCAGTAAATATAATCATAATCGTAATTTATCAGATAAGTATCTTTTGCAACATACAAAGAATTTGGTTTGCCATACAGTCACACCAAAAAAAGCAACAAGACACACAACATTAAAAAAATTGACATAAACATCCACCACAGCGGCTCCTCCACATTCCACACTGTGATGGAAGGCAATAAACTCTTATCTTCTTTCCTCCTTTCCTCCCATGGTCGGGGGAGTAGAACCATCCGCAGCCGCCGATCGAGCTGGCACGTTGGGACGGTCAAAACCCCTGCGATTGGAGTTCCCAAAATCAGTCCCTAACCGGGGCCCACGAGCTTCACAATGTTAAAGTCCGCAGCTCCTGCAGGTTGGTGCACCAAAGGCCGATTAAATTCAAATGAAACAAACCTCTGAATATTAATAGACCATTATCTGTTTATTTGCACCTTATCTGTTTATTTATTCATGTGTGTATATATTTATATAATGGTATATGGACACACTAATCTGTTCTGAATTCATGCCTACTATATTCTGTTGTGCTGAAGCAAAGTAAGAATTTCATGGTCCTATCTGGGACACATGACAATAAACTCTCTTAAATCTTGAGGAGTTGTGTCGGCTAATTTTTACAGAGAGAGTTGTAGGAGCCTGGAACACCCTGTCAGTAGTGGTGAAGGCAGATACGATAGGGGCATTTTAGATAGATGCGTGGATATGCTGAGAATGAAGGATAATGGCTCATGCCTGTACAACCCTGTACAACTGCAGTAGAAACTCCCTGCTCCTATACTCAAATCCTTTCGCTATGAATGCTAACATACCATTTGCTTTCTTCACTGCCTGCTGCACCTGCATGCCTACTTTCAATGACTAGTGTACCATGACATCCAGGTGTTGTTGCATCTCCCCTTTTCCTAATTTGCCACCATTCAGATAATAGTCTACCCTCCTGTTTATGCCACCAAAGTGGATAACCTCACATTTATCCACATTATACTGCATCTGCCATGCATTTGCCCACTCACCCAGCCTATCCAAGTCACCTTGCACCCTCCTAGCATCCTCCTCACACCTAACACTACCCCCCAGCTTAGTGTCATCCGCAAACTTGGAGATGTTTCATTCAATTCCCTCATCCAAATCATTAATATATATTGTAAATAGCTGGGGTCCCAGCACTGATCCTTGCGGTATACCACTAGTCACTACCTACCATTCTGAAAAGGACCCGTTTACTCCTACCCTTTGCTTCCTGTCTGCCAGCCAGTTGTCTATCCACATCAATACTGAACCACCAATACCGTGTGTTTTAAGTTTGTATACTAATCTCTTATGTGGGACCTTGTCGAAAGCCGTCTGAAAGTCCAGACATAACACATCCACTGGTTCTCCCTTATCCACTCTACTAGTTACATCCTCGAAAAATTTTATAAGATTCGTCAGACATAATTTACCTTTCATAAATCTATGCTGACTTTGTCCAATGAATTCACCACTTTCCAAATGTGCTGCTATCCCATCTTTAATAACTGACTAGCAGTTTCCCCACTACCAATGTTAGACTAACTGGTCTGTAATTCCACGTTTTCTCTCTCCCTCCTTTTTTAAAAAGTGGGGTTACATTAGCTACCCTCCAATCCTCAGGAACTACTCCAGAATCTAAGGAGTTTTGAAAAGAACAGGAGGGGAAATTATGGTGGCACTGACGATTGTTTCCCAATCTTTCCTAGATACAAGAATGGTACTGGAGAACTGCAGAATATATAAATGAGCCATTGCTTAAAAGGGAGAAAGAGACCATCCAGTAATCGCATGCCCGTTTGGTTAACTTTGATATTGGAGAACCATTGGAGTTAATTCTCAGCCCCAATATAATAGTAAGATTAAATGAGAACTTACCAGTTTGAAGTTTGATCTTGATTTTATGAGGAGTTACGTTGGTGATTACGTGAAGAAGACCCGCCAGGCCGCATGCGCACCAATCTTCAATCTTCAAAGATATTACAAATAACAACACCGAAGTGACATAGTAAGATGAGTGACTTGAGAACTACCATATAGAAACATAGAAAATAGGTGCAGGAGTAGGCCATTCGGCCCTTCGAGCCTGCACCGCCATTCAATGTGATCATGGCTGATCATCCAACTCAGTATCCCGTACCTGCCTTCTCTCCATACCCCCTGATCCCTTTAGCCACAAGTGCCACATCTAACGCCCTCTTAAATATAGCCAATGAACTGGCCTCAACTACCTTCTGTGGCAGAGAATTCCAGAGACTCACCACTCTCTGTGTAAAGAATGTTTTCCTCATTTCGGTCCTAAGATATGATCTTTATGAGAGAGGGTTGGGCGTGGCGGGCACGTGATCACCATAACATTGTAAAATCGTAAAATCAAGATCAAACTTCAAATTGGTAAATTCTCATTTAATCTTACTATTTTACTTCGGAGTCACATGAGTGATTCCGAGAAGAGTTGAAAGCTTTGTGATTTCATGCTGCAGATTACAAATTTCGGCATCCCACTGCATTGATTGACTCGAATGAGAAATGAATGCATTAGTAGTAACATTGCGTTTAATACAGTAATAAGGTTTATTTAAAAATATAAACAAACAACAGTACACCTTAATCCCAGGGCACTTAAACAGAATTTAAAATGGCATTGGCAAACAGCGCTGGATCGACAATCGGCCGATGATATAAATTCTGAAACATCAGCTCATTTACCCATCCGGCAGCCGCTAAAATATGGTCGATGGGCACGTCCCTTGCTTTGGCCGCTGACGTAGCTGCTGCCCTAGTGGAATGAGATGTAAACACATCAGTGTTAATACCTGCATCAATCAAGACTTGTTTCAGCTTTCTCGAAATAGTGTTAACTGACACTCTCTTATGTGTTTTTTTATAACTGATAAACAATCCTGTCTCCATGTTACTGCTCTGTAGCTGCAATGTATTGCATCAGATGTGTTTTCACGCATAAGGATGGATCCGTGGGATATGCTGAAAATACTATTTTAAACCCTGTGACCCTTGGCCTGCTTTGTTTGAGGAGGTTATATATGTAAAATGTAACATTGTCTGCAGCAGTTTCCATTCTATCTAACTGTAATTTTTGTAACGTCTGTACCCTTTTTGCTGAAAGCAATGCCATAAGCATGGCCACCTTCAAGGTGATCTTGGTCAAAGACAAAGATGAGATAGGAATCCACTCGCGTAATATTCTGAGGACCATACTCACATCCCAAATAGCCATATATCTAGGTTTGGGAGGTCTGGAATTGAAAATCCCTTTCATTAGTCAAACAACGAGAGGGTGAGATCCAATCGAATGTTTGTCTGACTTCATCACCAAATATGATGATAAAACATTTCTTGCTGTATTGATTGCACTATAACTTAATCCTTCATCATAGTAGAGGGTTGACAGAAACTCCAGAGCATGTGAAATACGTGCTGTACAATAGTCAATATTATTTTGTACACAGTAAACTTCCCATTTTTTTACATAACAAATATACTGCTTTTGAGTACTCGATCTCCAAGATGAAGTAAGCATGTCCACAATTCGACCCGACAATCCATGTCCCAGATATGGCCTTCTTAGCATCTGCAAATTAACAAATCAATACGGTCATACAACAGATGGCATTCGCCAGTTACCAGATGCACCAATAAATTGGGAACAGCCATCAGGGGTTGTGTCATCAGCTGTAGGATCAAAGGGTACCATGGCTGGGTAGGCCAGTCGGGTATCACCAGTACCCCTGAAACATCATCCTGCTTGATTTTAAGCAGACAACGATTTATGAGACAGAACGGTGGAAATGCATATATATACACTTACCACCCCAATTCAGCGAGAAAGAGTCAATCACTACTGCAATCTGGTTCCCATGAAACATATTTGGGAAGCTGGTGGTTAAGTCTGGATGCAAACAAGTCAACATCTGGCATTCCGTATTTGACAATGATCTCTTTGAACACATCCCGATTCAACGTCCACTCTAGGTTGTCATGGAACATTTGTGACCTGGTGCCTGCCACAGTATTGAATTTCCCTGGCAGATACAGTGGCTTGCAAAAGTATTCATACCCCTTGAACTTTTCCACATTTTGTCACGTTACAACCACAAACGTAAATGTTTTTTATTGGGATTTTATGTGATAGACCAACACAAAGTGGTGCATAATTGTGAAGTGGAAGGAAAATGATACATGGTTTCCAAATTTTATTACAAATAAAAAACTGAAAAGTGTGGCTTGCAAAAGTATTCAGCCCCCCGAGTCAATACTTTGTCGAACCACCTTTCGCTGCAATTACAGCTGCAAGTCTTTTGGGGTATGTCTCTACCAGCTTTGCACATCTAGAGACTGAAAATTTTGCCCATTCTTCTTTGCAAAATAGCTCAAGCTCAGTTAGATTGGGTGGAGAGTGTCTATGAACAGCAATTTTCAAGTCTTGCCAGAGATTCTCAAATGGATTTAGGTCTGGACTTTGACTGGGCCATTCTAACACATGAATATGCTTTGAACTAACCCATTCCATTGTAGCTCTGGCTGTATGTTTAGGGTCGTTGTCCTGCTGGAAGGTGAACCTCCGCCATAGTCTCAAGTCTTTTGCAGACTCTAACAGGTTTTCTTCCAAGATTGCCCTGTATTTGGCTCCATCCATCTTCCCATCAACTCTGACCAGCTTCCCTGTCCCTGCTGAAGAAAAGCATCCCCACAGCATGATGCTGCCACCACCATGTTTCACAGTGGGGATGGTGTGTTCAGGGTGATGTGCAGTGTTAGTTTTCCGCCACACATAGCGTTTTGCATTTAGGCCAAAAACTTCAATTTTGGTCTCATCAGACCAGAGCACCTTCCTCCACATGTTTTCTGTGTCCCCCACATGGCTTGTGGCCAACTGCAAACGGGACTTCTTATGGCTTTGTTTCAACAATGGCTTTCTTCTTGCCACTCTTCCATAAAGGCCCGATTTGTGGAGTTACGACTAATAGTTGGCCTGTGGACAGATTCTCTCACCTGAGCTATGGATCTCTGCAGCTCCTCCAGAGTTACCATGGGCCTCTTGGCTGCTTCTCTGATCAATGCTCTCCTTGCCCGGCCTGTCAGTTTAGGTGGACGGCCATGTCTTGGTAGGTTTGCTGTTGTGCCATACTCTTTCCATTTTGGGATGATGAATTGAACAGTGCGCCGTGAGATGTTCAAAGCTTGGGATATTTTTTTATAACCTAACCCTGCTTTAAACTTATCCACAACCTTATCCCTGACCTGTCTGGTGTGTTCCTTAGGCATCATGATGCTGTTTGTTCACTAATGTTCTCTAACAAACCTCTGAGGCCTTCACAGAACAGCTGTATTTATACGGAGATTAGATTACACACAAGTGGACTCTATTTACGAATTAGGTGACTTCTGAAGGCAATTGGTTGCACTGGATTTTATTTAGGGGTATCAGAGTAAAGGGGGCTGAATGCATTTGCACGCCACACTTTTCAGTTTTTTATTTGTAAAAAAATTTGAAAACCATGTATCATTTTCCTTCCACTTCATAATTATGCACCACTTTGTGTTGGTCTATCACATAAAATCCCAATAAAATACAGCTACGTTTGTGGTTGTAATGTGACAAAATGTGGAAAAGTTCAAGGGATATGAATACTTTTGCAAGCCACTGTATATAGCTGAGAGCCAAATGTGTTTATCAATACACCAGATCCAGATTTGGTTTGCCAGTCTGTTACAAGATACCGACTTGATACCACCCATGTGATTAACATATGCAACTGCCGTAGTGTTATCAATTTGGAACTGGGCATGCAGACTGCTTTTGTTACAACAATAAGCCTTGAGCCCATAAAACACTCTTAAAAGCTCTAAATGGTTTATTCCCCATGTCTGCAGAAGCAAAGTTTCTTCCATACTCCCTCTTCCTCCATAACTGGAAGTTGTATCCGTGGCACCCCATCCAAGTGCACTGACATCAGTCTGTAAAACCATTGAATGTTGTTCTAGCACCACTGTGCTGAAACAACTGGAGACATGTTGGATCCACCATAAAATATCAGTAATTGCTTCTACTGATAATTGCATGGGCCTATCATAATGACCCAATTGTACCCTAAATGCCTGTTCTTTTGCTCTTTGTAATTACTGATAATGCAAAGGCCCAAATTGGACTGCTTGAAAGGCTGCTACCATTTTCCCAAGAAGCCTTGCCACTTGTCTAATTGATGGTTGATGTTTGTTCACAAGCTGTATACAATCCTCAATTAGCTCTACACTTTTCTCCCTGGGCAAGGTAATTACCATTTTAATTGAGTCAATTGTGAACCCCAAATAATCAATTGTGGTAATTGGTGTCAATTTAGATTTTTCCAAATGAATAACAAAGCCCAGTTTTTCAAGTGTGGATTTGACAATTGCCACTGATGTTTCAGCTAACTCTTTTGTTTATCCAATAATTAAAATATCATCCAGATAGGCCATAATTACATGGCCCTGACCTCTAAGTAGCCCCAAAATTGGTTTTAACAATTGAGTGAATACTGTAGGAGCTGAGGTTAACTCATTTGGCAGTGCCTTATACTGCCATAATTGATTTATCCAAATGAATTTAAAATACTTTTTATGCTCACAATGAACAGGCAAAGAGTAATAAGCATCTTTCAGATCTCCGGTTGCCATATAACAACCTCTGGAAATCAGTTGCTTGGCGGTAACCAAAGTTTCCATTTTGAAGTGTCTATAGAGTACAAATGGATTTAATTTTGTCAGATCCAAAATAATTCTGCATCCTCCGTCCTTTTTGGGATGGGGAGATATATTTGACACAAATTGATGGACTTGATGAACCATTTTCTCAATTACACCTTTGTTACATAATTTTACGAATTCAGCTTGAACCTCTATATCTCTGTTTGTGAAAAATAAAGTGTTCTGCTAGGAACATGTTGGAGAGGTAAATCACCATTTGGAATGAAATCAATCTGAAACCCTTGCACTCCTGATAAACAGATCTGAAGCAAGCTACTTCCATTCATCATAAAAAAGCCGTAATCTACCATCAACTTTTGCCTGTGTTACATTTAATATGTTTTTATGAGAACCATGTCTACCTATCTCTCTGGCAACTGGTGCACCCTGCTGACACCAACCTCTGGCAGTGGCCCCCATGGTTGCTCGTGCTCCAGGCGAAGGGTACCATCCGCGCCCCTGCGCTGAGGACCGGCTTGTTTCTCATGTAGCCCCGGACGCTGACGTGGTTCTGTAAGGATATTTTCTCTTCAGCAGTCTGCCGGGCATCATTGGTCTCATCAGGCTCATTGTTTTTGCGTCTTCATTTATTTCTTTGACCTGTTTGGTAAGGTCTGTGCCAAACAGCAGATCAGGTGGTTGGATATTTGCTGGCTTGCAAAGCGCAGCATATCTGGGATTAATGGTGGGCCTAATAGCCCTTTTCCTGAGACAGTTGATCTCAAAATGGGTGCTACATAGCAACCCTAGAGCCTCTTGGTGTGTTCTGGTCACATAACCACCATCCATTGTTCTTGCGAACGCTGTAATGCCAGCAGCCAATAATTTAAAAATCCTCTGTATTTTAATCTCTTGACTTCACATGCTGGGTCCCATTTGACCCCCATATAATCTGATTTACGGTTGGAACTTTTAACAACTCACAGTTGTTTGGAGGCTCATGTTTTTTGGCTATCTCATCCATAGTAAGCTCCTGGAGCTGATGAGAAACCAATAATTTATTGTGGTAGCCAGCTCTTCACCTAGCGGCTCCCCTGCTCCTGATGGGACAGCAAATGGTAGTGCCAGTGGTGGAACATCTGGTAACTCCACTGTTTCTCCTGGCTGAACTTCCCCATCAGATTCGGGCTCAGGACTGTTCTGACCCATTGCACTCGCTTCAAAAGTAAAAGGGTTATCTGGCAGCACTGTTGCTGCTGGCGCCTCTGGCTCTGAGAGGCGCTGACACTCCTTCTCTTGGAGTGAAGTTCTCTGGAGGACTGTATGCAACAGCTCCTCTACTTGGGATAGGCGTGAACACACTCTATCCAGCCCCGGAGAGCAATCATCCCCTGACTCCGTGGGCCTAGCAGACTTATCAATTGCCTTGCGCCCTAATGGCGATGGCTCTGTGCTGCGTAGCGCTAAGTCTGCAGTCGCTAACTCTGTAGCTAGTGACTGTACAGGGGTATGAGGCAGGGCTTCCATGCCTAAGCTGCCGCGGCTGGTTGCGACTCGTCGCTTTCCCTTCCCTGTTTTTTCCATGCTAGCGATTGGTAGATAGCGTACCGGCCAGCACGGACTCGAACTCCAGTGAAAGTTTTTACTTACTTGGAGTCTGAATACTTACCGCTGGAGGAGCTCTGATCCTCGCAGCCTCCGTGCGTCAATGCGGCTGACGTACTGGTGCGCATGGGGCCTGGCGGGTCTTTTTCACGGAATCACTCATGTGACTCCGAAGTAAAATTCTCTACCGAGAATTGCACAAATTAATGAGAAAGAGTCAGCAAGGATTTGGTAAGGAGTAGTCTAATGTGACTGACCGTTTTTGATTTTTTTTTTTTAAGTGGCAATAAGGAGGATCATTAATGGCAGTGCTTCACCCTACATGGATTTGAAGAATGATTTTTTGCACAATTCCACATGACAGGTTGGAGAAGAAATTGAAAATCAAAGTGCTGGAGGAGCAAAGTGAATCAGGCAGCATTTGACAATAGACAAAAGACAATAGACAATAGGTGCAGGAGTAGACCATTTGGCCCTTTGAGCCAGCACCGCCATTCACTCTGATAATGGTTGATCATCCACAATCAGTACCCCATTCCTGTCTTCTCCCCATATCCCTTGACTCTATCTTTAAGAGCTCTACCTAACTCTCTCTTGAAATCATCCAGAGAATTGGCCTCCACTGCCTTCTAAGCCAGAGAATTCCACAGATTCACAAAAAAATGAAAAGGTTTTCCTCAAAAAGGTTTCACGTTCAAAATGGCTTACACCTTATTCTTAAATGGTGGCCCTGGTTCTCATCCTTCTAAATTCTAAAGTATACGAGCCCAACTGCTCCATTTTATCAACATATGACAGTCCTGCCATCCTGGGAATTAACCTGGTGAACCTACGCTCCACTCCCTCAATAGCAAGAATGTCCTTCCTCAAACCTGGTGACCAAAACTGCACACAATACTCCAGGGGTGGTCTCACTAGGGTCCTGTACAACTGCAGAAGGAACTCTTTGCTCCCATACTCAACTCCTCTTGGTATGAACGGCAACATGCCAATGGCTTTCTGCATTGCCCGCTGTACCTGCATGCTTACTTTCAGTGAAGAACAAGGACCCCACATCTTGTCGTACTTCCCCTTTTCCCAACTTGACACCATTGAGACAATAATCTGCCTTCCTGTATTTGCCACCAAAGTGGGTAAACTCACAATTATCCACATTAACCTGCATCTGCCTTGCATATGCCCACTCACCCAACCTGCCTAAGTCCCCCTGCATCCTCCTCACAGTTCACATTGCCACCCAACTTTGTGTCATCTGCAAATTTGCTAATGTTACTTTTAATCCCTTCATCTAAATAATTAATGTATATTGTAAATAGCTGCAGTCCCAGCACTGAGCCTTGCGGCACCCCACTAGTCACTGCCTGCCATTTTGAAAGGGACCCGTTTGTGGAAGTTAAAAAAGATTTTACTTTACAAAATGGATTCAGCTGAAACTAAGGCAAGCCTGTCATCTTCTGCTATTAAATTGCAAAGCTAGCAAAAAAGCACTAACCTTTGCTTTCAGTACATTAACAAGGCCACCAAACTGTTGATGGTCTCTTTCCAATAACATAAATGAACAAGCATAGCTTCATGAATGTCTCCTCTATAATATAAACATTAGAGAGAATTCAGACTCTTGGCACTAACCCTTGCTCTATAAGATTATAATGTGCTTCGTAAGTAGAAAAAAACAAAATGCTTGTTCTGCAGAAAAATAGCCTTCTCATATAAACATATATGGCTAATCCTTCCTCTCTCAGAAGAACCTGTCAATCTTAAGAAACTCTCAATCTTAAGGATCTGTCAATCAAGAAGCAAGAGGCTGTATATGCTCTATTGATAAGGTCTTGCTGAATCGTTGGTTATTGGAGTATATATACATGTACTGACATCATTGTCCCTTTGCATGGGGATGAGAACTCTGTATTGTCTGTAATCTGCATATTGTAAAGAGTTTTACCATACCCGTCTGGCGAAATAAAGATTGTACTGCTTTCACTGATTTTATTTGCGTTTTTGACTGTTTAAGAACATTGAACCACAACACGTTAATCCCTACTTTTTGTTTCCTGTCTGCCAACCAATTTTCTATCCATGTCAGTACCCTACCCCGAATACCATGTGCTCTATTTTTGCCCACTACTCTCCTATATGGGACCTTATCAAATGCTTTCTGACAGTCCAGGTACACTACATCCACTGGCTCCCCCTTGTCCATTTGCCTAGTTACATCCTCAAAATATTTCAAAAGATTAGTCAAGCATGATTTCCCCTTCATAAATCCATGCTGACATGGACCGTTCCTGTTACTGCTATTCAAATGTGCCGCTATTGCATCTTTTATAATAGGCTCCAGCATCGTCCCCACTACCAACGTCAGGCTAACTGGTCTATAATTCCTTGTTTTCTCTCTCCCGCCTTTCTTAAAAAGTGGGATAACATTAGCTACCCTCCAATCCACAGGAACTGATCCTGAATCTATAGATCATTGGAAATGACCACCAATGCGTCCACAATTTCTAGAGCCTCTTCCTTAAGTACCCTGGATGCAGACCATCAGGCCCTGGGGATTTATCAGCCTTCAGTCCCATCAGTCTACCCAACACCATTTCCTGCCCTTTCTAGGGGGCGCTGTCCTGTATGGTATGGCTGCCCAGCCTGCAGCTGTATGTTTTTCACCCTTTTCTTTATTTTTAGTGTGTTAAAGTGTTTTGTTTTTGGTGTATTCGTTTTTATGTGGGGGGTGGGGGGGGGGGGGGGGGGGGGGGGGAAGGGGGAGACTACTTTTCCTGGTCCCTACCTGATCAGAGAGGCAGCCTTTCTCCGGACTGCACTTTTGACCCATCCTCGCGGCCTACCAGCGGGCCTGGAGCGACGTTTCCTGAGGAGACCGCCCAGAACCTTGGCTTCGGCAGCGGTGGAGCACTGGAGCGCCATCGCGGGGCGGAGCGGGTGATACCTTGCCTGGGTCGCCGCGCTGGAACTCTGGTGAGCTGGAACCGCCGGCAAAAACATTGCGGAGCTGCGGGACTGTGGAGCAGCCAGCTGCGGGCAGCGCCGCTGACTTCAACATCGAGAGCCAGTGGGGGCGCTCCATTCAGCACGGCCTTGTTGGCTTTGGAAGCCGTGGACTCCGGTAAGGAAGCGGCCGTTCCAGGTGTCCCAAGCCGCTGAGAGGATACTCCCGACGCTGGAGCACCATCACCCGGCGAGAACGGCCTGGAACATCGGGCCTCTGTGAAGGCGACTGCGGAGGCCTCAATAGGCCTGACTATGGGTGGGCATGGGTTGGGGACTAGACTTTGTGCCTTCCCTCATAATGGGAACCATTGTGGGGGGATGTTTTTTTATGTTTAAATCTCTTTTTTAGTGTTATGTCTGTATTCTTTATTTTATGTGCTGCATGGCAAGAAACATTTCACTACACCAATTGGTGTATGTGACCAATAAACTAACCTTGAACCTTGAACCTTGCCTAATGTGAATTTCCTTCAGTTGCTCCGTCACCCTAGATCCTCTGGCCACTAGTACATCAGGGAGATTGTTTGTGTCTTCCTTAGTGAACACGGATCCAAAGTACCTGTTCAACTCGTCTGCCATTTCCTTGTTCCCCATAATAAATTCACCTGTTTCAGTCTTCAAGGGTCCAACTTTGGTCTTAACTAAATTTTTTCTCTTCTCATACCTAAAGAAGCTTTTACTATCCTCCTTTATATTCTTGGCTAGCTTACCTTCATACCTCATCTTTTCTCCCTGTATTGCCTTTTTAGTTAACTTCTGTTGCTCTTTAAATGTTTCGCAATCCTCTGGCTTCCCACTCATCTTTGCTATGTTATATTTCTTCACTTTTATTTTTATACTGTCCCTGACTTCCCTTGTGAGCCACGGTCGCCCCTTACTCCCCTAGGAATCTTTCTTCCTTTTTGGAATGAACTGATCCTGCACCTTCTATATTATTCACAGAAAAATCTGCCATTGTTGTTCCACTGTCATCCCTGCTAGGATATCTTTCCAGTCAACTTTGGCCAGCTCCTCCCTCATGGCTCCATAGTCCCGTTTGTTCAACTGTAATACTGACACTTCCAATTTTCCCTTCTCCCTCTCAAATTGTAGATTAAAACTTATCATATTATGGTCACTGCCTCCTAATGGCTCCTTTGCCTCGAGTTCTCTTATCAAATCCGGTTCATTACACAACACTAAATCCAGAATTTTAAGTCTTGATTCAACTTGCACCCTATATCCAGGCTACTGTTTGGGGGCCTGTAGATAACCCCCATTAGGGTATTTTTACCCTTACAATGGAGTCAAGGAAAGAGCGTTCACATCGCTGCCCTGTTTCCACCAATCTTTCCATCACCACGCACAAGAAGCGCAAGTCAGACACCATTGACTGAACAACTTCTAATCTTGTGAGTGGACTCGAAAAGAAGAAGACCCTTACAATTCCTCAGTTCTATCCATACTGACTCTACATCTCTTGATTCTATGTCACGCCTCGCAATGGACTGCATTTCATTCCTCACCAACTGAGCTACCCCACCCTTCTGCCCACCTGCCTGTCTTTTCAATTGGATGTATACCATTGAATATTCAGTTCCCAGCCCTGGTCCGCTTGCAGCCATGTCTCTGTAATTCTCACAACATCATACTTGCCAATTTCTAACTGAGCCTCAAGCGCATCCACTTTATTTCTTATACTTCGTGCATTCATATAAAATACTTGTAATCCATTACACCCCTCACCTTTCACATCAATTCCTATTTCACTTGGCCACACTCTCCTATCCATTCCTGAGCTTTCTGCCCCGTTAATTTGGGTGTCTTTCTTAACTTTTCTTATACTCTCTTTCCCTTTAACTCCATCCTTATATCTTCAGTTCGTCTAATTTGTGGTTAATTAAACTGATGGACTGTGGGGAGAAAGCTGGAAAAGAGAGCTAGTGGTGTGACAAAGCCTGGCAAATGATAGGTAGGTACACAGAAGTGGAGGGGGCTGAGTGGAGATAGTGACGAAAGCTAGAAGTAAAAAGGAGACAAAGGGTGTCAGATAATGATGGAAAAAGAGGGGTGAAATGTTAAAGGGAGGGAGAGATTTATGGGGAAGAAAGGAGGGGAAAGGGAAAGAAGGGAGATGTAAGGGAAATGGGGGACTTGTTGGCAGGGGTGGGAGATGAGCATTTGAAGGAGGGAAAACAAACAGAATTACAGAGGTGATGGAAGTAATGTGTGTGCAGGGGGAGGGGGTGTAAAAAAGAGGGGTGTTCAGGGGTTTTACTTGAAATTGGAATATTCAGTGTTTTTACTGTTTGGCTTTAGGCTACTCAACCAGTTCCTCCAGTTTGTGATTGGCCTCACCATAGCAGTGGAGGAAGATAAAGACAGAGAGATCAATATAGGAATGGGAAGGTGAGTTAAAATGATTACCCATGCTTGAACTCCACCAGGCATTGGGAAGCAGAGTGCAAATGTGGATACAGATTATATAAAAATTGACTATATGGTTATTATCGAAGAGAAAAGTATAAAATTGCAAACAGTTATAAATGGTCTGATAACTTGAGCAAAAAAAAAGGTAAATTGGATTAAATTTAGAGAAACGTAATATAATGATTTGGCGGCAAGGCAAGGGGAAACATCATTAAGTGGGAGGATATTGAGTGGTGTGGGTTAATAAAGAGAGCTTGAAATGAACTTCCATCAATTTTGAAGGGTACCTTAGAGAAAAATCAGGTGCTTTAAAGACAAAGATACTTTATTAGCCAAAGTGCAGAATGTAAAGACAGGCCTATTATACCCTAACCATATTGAAGTTTTGTTCAGCCACAGCATGGGTGTTGTGTATATCCCTGATTACCACTTCACAGAAATGATATACAAAGAGAATGCAAGAGATATTTATGAAGATGTTTCTGGGATTAGAAATTTGCAATTGTGAAGAAAGAAAAGATAAACTAGGATAGTTTTCGTCGACATAGGGGAGACACAAAGTAACTTAATTGAAATGATTAAAAGTTGGAGAGGCCCACAGAGTAAATAGGAAGGGTTGTTATACATCAACAGCTTTATCTTAAATTGATGAGCATTGATTAAACAAGTAATCCGTAGAAAGAATAGTAATCAGTATAAATTTCATTTCGGAGTCACGTGAATGACTTCGTGAAGACCCCGCCAGCACGCATGCGCGACATATCCCCCCCCAGTCGACGGCTGGGGGGGGAGTGCGCTCCTCCACCAGCCCTTCAAAAAGGACCGCTCAGGTAAGTGGTACCAACCTTGAGTTGGTTAGTTCCTGTGGATAGAGTTTTGTGTTCACAAGGACGATGAATAAAAGGAGTAAGGCGAAACATGCCTCCAGCCGCAGGACTTCCGACAGGAGTCAGCGGCTGCATTCCTCGGAGCTGCTCGCTACAACGTCAGCACCCGCTCGTCGGGCCGGGAAAATAACGCGGAAGTCGGGGAGCCCTAAGCAACCAGGACCCGACTCTCCACCACTGCTGTCTATGGAGCCACATAGTGGTAGGAGCACCGCACGGGAGCAGGGTAGGCAAGACCCTGACTCCCTACCACTGTCACCTAAACATAGGGACAGTGGTATGAAGGTGCGTAAGCGTGTTCCCTGCTCTGCAGCACATTCTGTCTCCCCTCCAATGCAGGTCACCAGAGGGCGGACCAGGGGAAGAACCGCACTGAGGTCGAGGAGCCCCGCTGCAGCGGCAGGCGTCGACTTGCCACCGGAGCAGTCCGTCAGATCGCGGACCTGTGAGGGATCGAGATCTGAGTCCGGAAGCCCCACAGGTGTGGCTGGTGCAGACTCACCACCGGGGGAGCCTGCCAGATCGCGGGTCGGTGGCAGCACATCTCGGTCATCACACCCCGCGTTAGCGGCTGGACATGACCATGCGTCACCTTTGTCTCAGGGGAAGGCAGGCGGCAAGCCCGCGCGGATATCGGTGAACCCCGCTTCGGCGGCTGTAACCAACTCCTCACCACTTATGTCTTTCCCAACAGGCGGGCCGCTTCAGTCTGGAAGACCGCGGACTAGCGGCATGACCGCGCGGGAGTCGCAGAGCCCCGCAGGAGCGGCAGGCAGCGACATCCTGCCTAGGCACCCTAGTCATCACCTCGACGAGCTGCGGGCCTATGGCAGAAGCCTCAGTCATTCAGGGGAACCTGAGAAAGTCGACTTGCTGTCCGCAGATAGCGGCGGCGGCGGCATGGCCCGTATGGAGCGCATGATAGAGCGACTCCTTGAGCGAGATCTCCCGCAGCAGGATCGGATGTCCTCAAGTTCCTGGAGACATGCATCTGGGCCACCCAGCATATCCCCTTCATCGGTGGGGAGTGCCAGGAGTCAGCAGCTGGCTGACGTTGAAGAGGGGTTGGCACAGGAACCTGCAGCACCTGAAATAACTCAAGAGGAACTTCTCATCGTGGTTTCCAAATTTGCCCAGCCAAAGCACTCAGGACAGCCATTGCAGCCAAAACTAGCGGCGAGCATTGACTTCCTCACAACACACCAGCTGCAGGATCAGGTATTGACAGAGGCAATGAATAAATACGAGGCCCCGAACAACTGTGTTTCGCTGAACGTACCGACAGTTAACACGCCCATCTGGGGCAACATCAGTCCAGGGATCAGGGCTCAGGAGCTTAAACTTCAAAAAATCCTGAAACTGTTGACGTCGGGTATCACTGCCTTTGCCAGGTCGATTGATGGCACTGAGATGATGGAGGAGCAGGAAGATGCTCTAGCGCTACTGTGTAATACACAGTACGAGATAAACTCCTTCCGGAAAATCTCCATCAAACCAACTCTCAACCCCAAGTTTACGAGGTTGTGCAAGGCATCTGCGACGCCGCCACCAAGACAGTTGTTCGGTGAGGACCGGTCCAAACAGGTCAAGGACCTGGACGAGGAGGCGAAGGCAGCCGGTTTGATGAAACCACCTTCCTCCAGCATCTCGCAGACAAAATCCACATGTAAGACCTCGGGGGCTACCTGAAAGAACATCAAGAACCTACACACCGGCCGCACCCCAACAACAAAAACCTTTTTAGGGCAGGGCCAACAGCGACCTGCGTGGAAGATGCACCAACCCCACACCCCAGCAACACAACGGAACACCAAAACCCAGAACCCGCCGGTAACCATGGAGGTAAGGGGGTCTGGTTCTCATGCGAGTGCTGCATGTTTAACCTCACAAGTTGGTGCGAGATTATGTTTATTCTGGGATGCATGGAGCTCTATAACTTTAGACTCATTTATGTTACAAAGTATTCAGGGGATTGAAATTGAATTCATAGATGAACAACTTCCCCCGCCTCAACATGTACCAAACCAAAAATTTGCACTTTCCCATATGGAAAAAGCAGAAGGACATGAGGAAATTTTGAGGCTACATGCCAAGGGGGTGATAGACAAAACGATACACGAACCTCTTGAGTTTGTATCCAACATCTTTACTAAAACCAAAAAAGATGGTGGATGTCGGATTATTATTGACTTAACCCATTTGAATACTTTTGTAAAATATACCCATTTTAAAATGGACACATTCGAAACAGCTAAATCACTGATTTCCAAGGGGTGCTTCATGGCATGCATCGATTTAAAAGGTGCATACTATTCAGTATTCATACGGAAACATCACCAAAAGTTCTTGAAGTTTGTCTGCATGGATCAACTATGGCAATATAGAGCCCTACCCAATGGGCTTACAACAGCCCCTAGGTTATTTACTAAAATTTTGAAACCAGCATTGGCATCCATGAGAAAACTAAACCATATTGTCATGGCATATTTAGATGACATCTTGATTGTGGGAAAGACTATGGAATCAACAAATTTAGCAGTGACAGCTACTAAAACATTGTTTCAAAAATTAGGGTTTGTCATCCATCCAGACAAATCTATGTTCTACCCTTCACAGGTCATGAACTACCTGGGATTCACAATTAACACCAATCAGGTGATTGTTACCATCCCAGATAACAAGGCAATGGATATTATTGAAGCATGTAGCAACCTTACCTGCACCAGGAAACCAACAATCAGACATGCTGCTAAGGTAATTGGGAAACTAGTAGCTACATTTCCAGCTGCGCGATTTGGCCCACTACACTATCAAAATTTGCAAAGAACAAAAATGTCAGCATTAAAAACAAATGCTGGACATTTTGATAGGCCTATGCAGCTGCCAATAAAGGCAAAAGTTGAGTTACAATGGTGGATTAATAATATTCGTGTCTCATTCAATCCCATTATTGTACCGAATCCGTCAGTCGTGGTGAAAACCGACGCAAACGCCCAAGGCTGGGGTTTGTAGATGGGATTTACACGAATCTACCCTTCTATTATCACAAGGGATAAACTATTTGGAAATGCTAGGAGCATTTCACGGGCTGCGAGCTTATTGCATGAATTTACATCATACGCATGTCCGTCTTCAAATAGATAACACCACTGTGGTGGCATATTTAAATCATATGGGTGGTATCAAGTTAATATCTTGTGATGAATTGGCAAACTCAATCTGGCTCTGGTGTATAGAAAGAAATATTTGGATATCAGCTACCTACCTTCCTGGTAAGCTCAATACAGTGGCGGACACCAGGTCACGCGTATTCAATGATAACATCGAGTGGATGTTAAATCCCCAAATATTTGCTAAAATTATAGCCAAATTTGGAATACCAGATATCGACCTTTTTGTGTCCAGATTGAACCAACATATGATACATCAGATACCAACATATGTATCTTGGGAACAGGCATGTGCCGTGAGTAATTACTCAGGGTAGGCTCTCAGTCCGCTTTAAAAAAAATTAAACCGCGCATGCGCAGATTGTTCTCTCCGTTAAATAAATAAATAAATAAATAAAAGACAGTGACATTTCAATTTGCCCAAGGCTTCCTAGTCCTAGACCAATTGGGGGAACAGTTCCTTTCACAGCGTGTGTAGAGTCTGTGCCAGGGGTAAAGTTGTGGGGAGGACACGAGTGTTGAGAAGGAGGGTGGCGGGGATACTGCCAGTAACTCACTCACTGACCGCTACCGCAGCTCTCCGGACGCGAAACCACGCACTGTAGCTGGGGATAGAAGCAGCTCGGGTAGCTACGAGCGGCCACCGGGACCCTACAGCAGAACTGGACACCACTTCAGCGCCTTCTGCCGGCCCGCTCACCATTGGCAGTGCTCTCCGTCGGAACACCTGTCACCTGCCGTTAGCCGACTTCGCTCATGTCAGCGGCTTCCTGCAAATCCTTAAATTCCCACAGCCGAGTAACCTCAATCGCGCTGTTGGAATTTAAGGGCATGAGTGAGGCCAGCGAGTGGTAGGAGAGATGTTTTTAGACTGAGAGTTGCCAGAGGTGAGCGGGGACCGGCATAAGGAGCTAAGGTGGCGGGGGTACACAAAAGGCTGGAGAAACTCAGCGGGTGCAGCAGCATCTAAGGAGCGAAGGAGATAGGCGACGTTTCGGGCTGAAACCCTTCTACAGACTGGCTAGGGATCAGGGAAACGAGAGATATAGACGGTGATGTGGAGAGATAAAGAACAATGAATGAAAGATATGCAAAAAAGTATCGATGATAAAGGAAACAGGCCATTGTAAGCTGTTTGTAGTGTGAAAATGAGTAGCTAGTGCGACTTGGGTGGGGGAGAGATAGAGAGAGGGAATGCCAGGGCCCGAGGGCTGAGGGAGAGGTGGGAAGGGGAGGAGGCAGCAAGGGTTAACAGAATTGAGAAAAGTCAATGTTTAAGCCCAGAGGATGCAGACTCCCCAAGCGGAATATGAGGTGCTGTTCCTCCAACTTGCAGTGTTGCTCACTCTGGCCGTGGAGGAGGCCCAGGACCGAGAGGTCGGATACGGAATGGGAGGGGGAGTTGAAGTGCTGAGCCACCGGGAGGTCGGGTTGGTTATTGCGGACCGAGCGGAGGTGTTCGGCGAAACGATCGGCAAGCTTCCGCTTGGTCTCACCGATATAGATCAGCCGGCATTTGGTGGCGGCTGGTTCCGCTGTCCGGCAAGGCGGCCGTTCAGCCACCCGAGCTACTTCTCTCTCTCCTCTCCCCCCCCCCCCCCGGCCTCAGAGCGGTGGCATTGCATGTCCCCGTGCAAGGAGCGTCACAAGTGGCTGCTCCCGACCCCTCATTCATAACATTCGTGCCCTCCCCGCAACATTACCCCGGGCCAGAATCCTCAAACGCTGTGAAAGGAGCTCTCTCCCCACCCCCACACCCCGGGAAATACAGTATTTAAAAACATAAACACAAAATGTACTTACCACATTATTGGTACACGACAAACCATAGTTTAAAACCCCGCCAAGAAACTAGCGCTGCGCATGCGCAGTAGACTGATGCGCATGTGCAGTGCAGCAAAGGCAGAATTTCTGCTGCCTTCAGCCCTGCTTGAAACTGACGGCTTCAGGCAGCGCTGACGGCACGTGGGCTGCACAGAGCTTCCCGTGTTACAAGCGCTGCGGATGAAAGGCACGGAGAATTATGCCTACCTAAGAGATCGGTCTCTTACATAGGCATCATTCTCCCATGCCTTTACTATTTATATTTAGTTATTACTATGTTATAATTTTAGTCAGGGTAGGCAGTGCCTACCTTGCCTACCCTGACGGCACGTGTCTGCTTGGGAACCAGATGCTGGGGCAGTAGCGATAGACGCTTTCTCGCTGCACTGGGGGAAATGGTTTTTCTATGCATTTCCTCCATTCTGCCTCATCAGTCGGGTATTGCAGAAAATAAAATCAGATTCTGCAACAGGCATCTTAACAATACCCGACTGGCCTACACAACCATGGTACTCTGTGGTCCTTGAGATGATTAAAGAACCATGGGTACATATTAATAAATGCCCGGATTTGGTAACTAACCCCACAACAGGGGAAAATCATCCATGCCATGGTCATCTGAACCTATTGGCTTGCAGGTTCTGAAGAGGCCACTCCTGCAATATGGATTAACACCTAGGACCATGAACATTGCAGCATCGTGCAGAGTATCCACTAGACATCAGTACCTCACCCAAATCAGGAAATGGGAGGCCTACTGCAGCCGGATCAACATAACATATGACTCTGCCATGATTCCCCATGTGCTGGAATTCCATGTGGGGCTACATCATGATGAGGGCCTCAGCTACAGCGCCATTAACAGTGCCAGAAGCGCACTGTCATCCTACCTTTGTATAGGAGTAGGGTCTCACCAGCTTGTGTCCAAATTGATGAGGGGTATCTTCAATTCGAACCCTCCCCAACCACGATACAACATCACCTGGGATATACGGGTAGTATTGACCCTACTCAGGAGCTGGTCGCCAATGATTGGACTACCGCTGGATAAACTCACCCTGAAGATGGTGATGTTAATGGCACTAACCTCGGCACAACGGGTTCAGACCTTGCAAAAAATTTAATTGGATAACACGGTCTCAACCCCTGAGAGAGAATAACTTGCTTCATTGACAAGTTACTCAAGCAGCACAGACCTGGGTCTACAGGGCTGCAATTAATATTTCCGGCATACCGCTTTGATGTGAGGCTCTGCATAGCCACCTACATACGTCACTATATCAAAGTGATGCATACCATCAGGAAAATGGAGAAAGGCCTACTGATCAGCCATAGGAAACCTCATCACAGGGTGATGGTGCAGACTATCTCCAGGTGGCTCTGGGTGGTACTGGATGCAGCAGGTATTAATACTAATATCTTTAAATCTCATTCTACCAGGGCTGCATCCACATCAGCGGCGAGAACCATGGAGGTTCCCATGGACCATATCCTCGCAACAGCGGGCTGGTCCAGCAAAGCAATGTTCCAGTGGTTTTATAATAAACCTGTGGCCGCTCCCGCAACGTTTGCGGAGACAATTTTAAGTACTGGTCCCCAAGAAACGTTTATCCCCGAGTGAGGGTTTTTTTGATTTGTATTAATAAATGCAATATTATTTTTCAGATTGTTCAAGTCTGAAATACGTTAACATACTCCTTCCATCAGAATTGCGGCAGTGTGTGAGCATGGACGTGATCCAGGGCATGAAATCACAGAGCTTTGAAATCTTCACGAAGTCACTCACGTGACTCCGAAATGAAATAGTAAGATTAAACGGGAACTTACCAGTTTGAAGTTTGATCTTTATTTTATGAGGAGTTGCGATGAGGGATTTCGTGCCCTCCGCTCCCAACGCTCTATTATAAGGTCAACTGGTAAATAGAGTCTCTTCAATCTTACTATATTTAGTCATTGTTGTTTAATCTGTGATTCCACACCGCTGCTTTGAAGAATGTCGCGCATGCGTGCTGGCGGGGTCTTCACGAAATCCCTTATTGCAACTAATAAAGATCAAACTTCACACTGGTAAGTTCTCATTTAATCTTACTATTAATTTACCCAGATGGTTGGAGGAGTGTGGATCTTACTGCCGATAGCACACAGATGCAGCAACCCTCATCACGTTTTTTTATTAAACTTCAATGTGCAATTGCAGACCTTGACTTGGTACTGGATGTGGGAATTTGCCTGGGTAATACTTTATTGACTGTCACAGACAAGATGGGACATATAAAACGGAAAGCGAATGAATAAATATTCTGAAAAGGCTATTCTTTCAGCCTGATATCCATTTTTGGTTCAGATAAATTATGGAGATTTAGCAATCAATATGATGCATATTGACCTATAAAGATGACAGAGACCTCTTTTTATCAATTTGATGCTGATTGATTGTGTTGAATTTCAAATATTTTATTTACTTTATCTTGGATATCAAAATTGATTTCACAAAATTATCTTAATTATAATCTGATATTAAAATAATCAAGACCTAATTAAATATTGGTATGTTTCAAAGGAACTTTCTTTGATGCAAGGTTAAATTTTCCTGTAATCGTCCAAGGATATTGTCTCTCCTCACTGTTTCCCTTTCTTCAGAATAGCAATATTAAGGATTTACATGCGTGATGTTGAAATGGCAGAATGCCATCTTTGGTGGAAATTAGAAATAACAGAGGGTGTTATAGTTTTAAGTATCCAGAAAGTGATGTTCCAGAAATGATGCTTTGATTTGTGAAAGTGTAAAGACCTGCCGAGGCAAATTATCTCCCATTTTATCTGCTGTTACATTGCAGTAAATAAGCAATAATTACTGCAACTCCCATTTCAAGCATCATCAACATTAGCTGATCAACTATGTACCGTTGTCTTCATTGAGTCACAGTAGTGTTTGCAAGAGCAAGCTATATTCAGACAGCATTCCAGCTGACATACTGAAGATACAAACAGTACACCAGAGCCTACAGGATATTTGAGTACAACCATGGTAGTTAGACTCAAATGAAAATATGAGACAATGCCTGTGTGTCCCCTTGGCAATACCAGGATATATCCAACCAGAACAATTACCATCCATTGGGCTTCTCACAATAGTTAGTAAAATGGTGAAAAGGCCATCAATTGTATAACTAAATATTTTTTTAATGATCTGATAATTAGAAGTGGAGGCGTTTTAAAAGTTCTGCAAAGCTTTCATATGATTGTATTTCACCCTTTTCAACTATTCCATACTTAATCCAATAGTTGGAATTAGCAATTATCACTCTGGACAAAAATGAGAGTTAATTATATTTATGATAATAAATCTATATTTGCCACCATGATAAAGCATGAACTGAATGTACAATTTGCAAATATCTGGTGTACCCAAAATCTCATGCAAAGATTAGTCAGCACACTGTGAAAGATACCAAGGTAGAATTAACCACAGCAAAAGTTAGGTGACAGTATATTTGGCGTTGTACAACTCAGCTGCTTAAAAACACTAATGGCAGCATTTTTGGCAAAATAAAGGCACAAATTACTAATGGCAAAAGGAATTTATTTACAGTGAATTTTATGGAACTAGCAGTTAACTATAAATTAAAATTGAGACATCATTGACCTGAAAGGATAACTGTTTCTCCACAAAGTTTGCATGTCCTGCTGATAATCTTCAGCATTTTAGATTTCCAGCATCTTCAATTTTTGCATTACAATTACCATTCTATTCACACCATCTGAGTTCCCTTTTAATTGAAATCAATGTATTTTGGCCAGTCTAGATTTCTCTATTTTGTACTGTGAGATACAGTACTTAAATTATCCTGTTATATGTGGAAATTAAGATTCAAATATGCATACTAACATTCAAATTTAAAATGTGATGACAAATTATTCTTATCCCACAGGCAAAGAATAAAGGTAATTGCTGCCAGGTTTACAACATTTTTGGAAGGATAATGGCATCACATTTATAGTCGTTTACCATTGTATATTGAGCTTGAGTACAATAGCACAATGGTTTTGTTTTGAAGTCAAATGGCACAAACTCATCATATGTTTCAAGCCTAAAATTATAATCATTAATTCCATAACAGAACAGAATTGTTCAATTACAAACAGTATGATTTGGCTACAGATTAGGACTATAAAACCTTGCGAACAGCATTTTTATTTCTTCGATAATATTCTTAACATGAAGGAAACTTCTTGTTCATTGCTGAATAGTGAACATGTGTTCTTTGGCCATTACATGTCAAAATGCTGAAAATGTCTGTACAATGTGCAGTGCATCTTTATATTGTAACTCATATTACCTATCAGATTAAAGTAAATGTAATGCCTATGCACACTGTAGGTATACAGAGTAGAGTCATACAACATGGAAACAGATTATTTGGCCCAACTCATTGAAACTGGCCAAGATGCCCCATCTGAGCTAGTCCCATTTGCCCATTTTTGACCTGTGTATCTCTAAAACGTTCCTAACCATGTATCTGTCCAAATGTCTTCTAAATGTTGATATTGTGTACGCATCAACTACTTCTTCTGGGATCCATATACGCACTGTGTGAAAGAATTGTCCTTCAGGTTAGGCCACACTTGTATTGTGTGCAGTTCCGTCATCTGATTGCAGGAAGGATCTTGTGGCTCTGGAGGGGATGTAGAAGAGGTTTGCCGGAATGCTGCCTGGATAGGACGCTATTAGCTATAAGGATAGGTTAGGCAAACTTGGATTGTTTTCTCTGCAACGTCAAAGACAAGAAAACATAGCTTTAAGGTGAGAGATTCAAAGTTTAAAGGAGATGTGTGGGGCAAGTTATTTTCAAAGAGAGGCAGTAATGATAATGGCACATAAGGGGCTGTTGGTTAGGCACATCGATTTACAGGAAATGGAGGAGCATTATGGATCATCTTTGTCGCCTCTTCAAGAACCTTAATCAAGAGATGACCTGCCAAGGACAAAGTTAAAGATAGACACTAAATGCTGGAGTAACCCAATGAGACAGGCAGCATCTCTGGAGAGAAGGAATGGGTGACGTTTCGGGTGGGGACCCTTCTTCAAAATCATGCTGATTGTCTCTACTGATTGGGCTGATTAGCCCATTCACTCCAAATGCAAGTAATTCCTATCTCGAAGAATCCTGTCTATGAGCTTCCCTGCCACTGATGTGATTCCTACTGTCTATAATTTCCTGGATTATCTCTTCTCCCCTTCTGAAACAAAAGAACAACATTGGTAATTTCCCCTGTACTCTGGATCCTTGCTTGAAGGAGAGAAGATACTATGTCCCTGTAACCTCTCACAAATATAGTTCTCAGCGACACAGAAAACTTCCCTGACTTCCCACATCCTGCAGGAGGAACATACTAGTGCCCTGATCTGCCATCTCGACTGCGCTAAGCCCAAAAATCATGTATAAAATCAGGAGGAGTAGATCGGGTAGATGCACAGAGTCTCTTGCCCAGATTAGTGAATCAAATCGAAAACCAGAGGACATAGGTTTAAGGTGAAGGGGAAACAATTTAATAGGAATCTGAGGTGCAACTTTTTCACACAAAGGGTGGTGGGTGTATGGAACAAGCTGCCAGAGGAGATAGTTGAGGCAGGGACTATCCCAACATTTAAGAAACAGTTAGACAGCAACATGGATAGGACAGGTTTGGAGGGATAGGGACCAAATGCGGGCAGGTGGGACTAGTGTAGCTGGGACATGTTAGTCGGTGTGGGCAAGTTGGGCCGAATGGCCTGTCACTCTATGACTCAAATAAGAGCCATGATTAAAGACTTACCTTATCTTGCCTTCACCCTCTGCCCAGTCTGCTTGCCGAAGCCTCTTGAGTCAAAACCTCGACACTTACCCTCACACAGAGCACTCCATCTCACCATAGCTTCTCCAAAATGGATGCTCTTTATAAGCCTATCCACTAGTGCCTACCTTCCCTTAATACATCAAAGAGCATCCACTCCTGGACACTAACAGCTGCTTTTTAAATCTCCTGCATTGTTTCTCCTCTCAGCTACACACTCAACAGTGAAACTGAAGGCAGAGAGAGCTGTCAATTATGCTGATCTGTTGCAGTGATGTCAAATTTGAATTTTGTTGCATATGAATTTGGTGAATGCTAGTTGAAATAAGTGCTAAGTTAGTCTTTGTCCAGAGGTAACATTTATATTGCAGAGGATATTAATGTATGTAGACTTTAAGCTTCTGCAGAAGATATTTCTCCCAGAATGTGCAATCACGTGTTGATTTTATTCAGCATGCAGCATAATATATCAAGATTGAGGAGAGGGTGCATGGAGCAGGACACCCCAATAGACGAGTGGCCCTCAGCCACAATCTCAGTCTAACGTGTGCTAAGAGACCAGTTCTATTCCCAGCTTATGGAGGGTGTTACGTACTCTTCATACTATATTTCTATTATTTTGAGAGTGCCACATTTGAACGATGAGATGTTTTACAACCGCAATAAATTTTTTCCCTGTATGTGCACCTGGTTTTTTGACCACATCCGGAGCATGATGATGGTCATGAGGCTTTACCGGGGCAGTGCTATTGGGTTGTCTGCCCACTACAATTAAATACATAGCAGAATGGACAAATTATGAGATGTGTGTATGCTGTGTCTAGCAGTAAATATCTAAGGATTTGTTGTGTAGGAAGGAACTGCAGATACTGGTTTACATCGAAGATTGACACAAAATGCTGGAGTAACTTAGCGGGACAGGCAGCATCTCTGGACAGAAGGAATTGATGATGTTTCAGATTGAGACCATTCTTTCTACCCAGTGATGCTGCCTGTTCCGCTGAGTTACTCCAGCATTTTGTGTCTATTTGGGGATTTGTTGTGTTCAATGAAAATGAGGTCCATTTTCTGAACATTAGAGATTGAAGATAAGTGAGTTATAGTGGAAGGAAGTATTGTCTGATGAGTGAAACAGGTGGTGCAGGTTGGTGGGAGAGAGCACTTGGTGATGCACTTATTAACCTTGACTACATATATAAAGTCACTGAATTTGATAGGGCACAGCATCCATGTTTGTTGTAGCTGCAATCTTGCCACTGTGTCTTTAGTTTAGTGATACAGCATGGAAACAGACTCATTTCCACCATGAATTGAGCAAACTAATGAGATATTCCCAAAGGAGAATGACCATAGACAATAGACAATAGGTGCAGGAGTAGGCCATTTGGCCCTTCGAGCCAGCACCGCCATTCAATGAGAATCATGGCTGATCATCCCCAATCAGTACCCCGTTCCTGCCTTCTCCCCATATCCCCTGACTCCGCTATTTTTAAGAGCACTATCTAGCTCTTTCTTGAAAGCATCAATGTTGATGATTTTGTCAAAAACCAGCAGAGGAAATGTTGTTGCTTCCTGGGATCACAGCAAGAAGCTTCAGCCATTCCTCATCTGCTCACATCCACACTTGAAGTTTTTTTGTACCCATGTAATGGGATCTGGCCCAATTCCCATCTTCCCAGAAATGATAATGCAGTCAGCCAAGAGATTAGTGTCCAATCTCACAGGTGGAAAATGATGAAACCTGGACCTTAGGAAGATTCAGGACTCATGCTGGAGTCACGAGACATGTCTCTCAGTTGATGTTGCACCTTTTATGGTCACAACATTAAAATTAGCATATTGTCCTTGAGATTCATTACTCTCTGGAATGTGGGTATTCAATGCCATTAATTTGAAAAATAGACTGAAAATACTCCTGGAAAACATACAAAGACTATAACACACACAATTAAACTGGGGGAGACTTATAGAATTGTATCTATCGAAAGAGCTTTGTTCGTATCCTCACAAAAATATGCATGCATGGCTATAATTTATTTAAAGGATAAAGGTATTTTCTAAGTGAACAGAATATAAAGAAATCTGGGGCACACCCTCTTCAATGTCTAATTTTAGCATTTAATTAACTTCAGTTGCATCAACTGTTTAATAAAATGGTGTCACTTGTTTGATGCTGTATGCATCCAGAAGCTCTGATAATCAGGAACCAGGCCACATTTACAACAAAACAGATGCTTTAAATGTCAGAGAGTGGTGCATCCAGTCTAATCACCGAACAGGTGCCAGTTTAATATTTTGTTGCTAAGTATCCGATACCCAAGAGCCAATTTTACAAATGTACATCCTCCCCAGGGAGGTCTTGCCCAGTGGGAGTGCAGAGGAGGAAAATTAATGGGTGGAAAATCATGTTATACATGATTTGTAACCTTGGAATAAAAAGATACTTGCCAATATTGTAAATTTCAAAAATAAATCTTCTATAACAAATATCCATTCCTTCAGGAATTATGTGATCCATCCCATCCAATCTGTGTTAGTTTCCTGTGTGTGCAATTATTCTTGCTGACCATGCAAAATTTAAATTTAACTGGGAATATTAGAAAATGGTCTCCAATAATTTTGTGAAGCCTTCATCATTACTATTTATAAGAAGATACATGCTAAACAAATAAGCAGCTGGGGCACGTATTCTACTCGGCAATAACAAGTAGAATTAATATGAACAATATGCCACACACACCTTGTAATATCTTCTGCATTAATTCATTCCATCTACTGTATATTAGTAACTACATTTAGCGAACAGCCACTTGCTTACAATAACAACTCGTTTATCAACAGACCATATGGGAATCAAGTCTAGACTGGACTGCTCCTCATTTTAAATGACCAGTTGTGGCATAATGTGAATGTTACAATCAGATACAACATATGTTTGAGATTATTATTTTTGCTCATTTTGCCTACTGATGTTTGCATAACCAAAAAGGCATGCTATTATTAATAAAATTGGAAAGGGCTTATTGCTGCCTGGCCTTTTGACTGTCTGTGGGTGCACTAGTGTGCGTAATTATGTCTGGTATTGTAGTCGATGACAGGTGTCATATTCTACCTTCAGGGCTGAAATCCAAAGTGTGGAGTGAATTGAAACAAGGGAGGCAATTATAAGTCAGACAGATATAATTTTGGAGATTTCAGATAGAAGATACTCCAAACCTCAGGCTTTGCAGCCCTGACTTGCCTTGCGCCAAGTGTGTGGCTAAGAATTGGCAGAACATTCGATGCCCATGTCCACAGATGTTGGTTTGTGTTTCAATGATATCTGTCATTGCGCTTCAATCCTCAGGACTAACTTGGAACACGTTTGTAGTGAGCAATAAATGAGTGATTCAATGTAGAAAGAAGGAACAGCAGATGCTGGTTTACACCAAAGATAGACACAAAGTGCTGGAATATCTCAGTGGATCATGCATCATCTCTGGAAGAAAAGAATGGGTGAAGTTTTGGGTCGGGACCCTTCTACAGGCTGTCACTCAATGGTTACTTCACTTTATAATTTTAAAAATATAAACCGAAGGAAATTGGAGTAGAAAGTTGTCATTAATTATTTGCACTAGACAAGCAATTTAGGAACAGTGGCTTTTTGTCCTTCACTGCTGAAATTTTGTTCCGGTGATTTCAGTGATAGTAAACAGTATAAAAAGCATTCTAGAAACAAACTGAATTGATCCTTCCTCTAGTGTAGATGCTTGACTTCAGCCAGAAGTGCCGAACCGAAGATTGAACAGTGACGAAGGGTGAAAGGGAGAGAGGGATATGAGACTGGGGAAACTGGGAAAAATGTAGAAAGCTGAGACGAAGAGGGGCAGAGGGAACTGGAAGAGGAGGGATTCAGGATTCAGGAAGGGTGTGATTAGGAATATTGTAAGAGGAACAGGATGCAATGAATAGTGAGATTAAACGAGAACTTACCAGTTCGAAGTTTGATCTTTATTTTATGAGGAGTTACGATGAGGGATTACGTGAAGAAGGCCCGCCTGGCGCTGGATCGGCATACTTCAAAGCAGCGGCATGAAAAACACAGAACCAATAGCCGAAGTAAAATAGTAAGGCTCAAAATAGACTAGAACTACCAGATGATCATTTACATTATGAGGGTTGGGAGTGGAGGGCACGTAATCCCTCATCGTAACTCCTCATAAAATAAAGATCAAACTTCGAACTGGTAAGTTCTCGTTTAATCTCACTATTTTACTTCGGAGTCACGTGAGTGACTACGTGAAGATTTTGAAGCTCTGTGTCTTTTATGTCGTAAATTCATTTCATACGACTCTGTTTAGACAAAACAGTAGTGAGTAAATAGTATTTTAGGACATTGTTACAATTTATGTAATAAGTCCTTTAATCATAAAAAGAACAATTTTTTAAAAATAACCCCTCTATCTTAGGGGAAAATTACAAAATAAATTGATAAATGTTGTCAATGGTAACATAAATCGATAATATAAATCGATAATATAAAACAAAGCAAGCATTAAAGAGAACCCATTACTGTGTGTCCAAAATCTGGCACCGTGACAACAGGTTTATTCTAGAACTTTGAAAATCTCTTCTCTAGACCACCCTGCAGCCTCTAAAATTTTATCGAGTGGCACGTCCTGTACCTTTGCCACGGACGTAGCTGCCGCCCTAGTGGAGTGAAATTTAAACACATCAGTATCTATTCTTGCTAGACACAAACCATCAAGAAATAGTTTCAACTGAACCTTTTGTATGTGGCTTTTTGTGTGTTATTAATAACGCTTTCTCAGAACCTCTCAGATTTTGGTTACCTCAATGTATTGAGTTAAATGCTTAACTACAACAATGTTTCATCAATAGGATATGCTTTAAACATTACCTTCATTCCAGTTCTTCCTGGTTTGCTTTGTTTGATCAAGTCATAAACATAAAACATAATGTTATCTGTAGTCACATGCATGCAATCCAACCGTTACAATTGCAAAGCTTGTACTCTTTTTGAGCTGATACCAATGCCATTAACATTACCACCTTGAATGTTAATTCCTGCAAAGACATTGAATTAATTGGAGTCCATTGTTTAAACAAAGTGAGAACAATGCTAACATCCCAAATTCCTGTATATCTGGGCTTGGGATGATTTTATTGAAATTCCTTTCATGAATCGGGATACTAATGGGTGAGACCCAACTGAATCCCGATCTGAAATTGTCCTAAATAGGATGACAATGCACTACGAGCACAATTAATAGCACTATAACTCAAATGCTCATCAAAGTGTAACCCAGCAAGGAACTCTAATACATTTGAAATGTTTGCAGTATGATAAGATATCTTTGACTGTGTACAAACTTCCCATTTCCTTATATGCGACTTATATTGTTTTAGTGCTATTCCTCCAAGCTGCAACTATAACATCCATGGTCCTGTCCGACAGTTCAAACTCTTGCAATGGTCTGGTCAGATCCTGCAGATTAACAAATTCATATGATCATGCAATGGATGAATTTCTTTTGTTACTGGTTGTGTCAACAGATTGTCGCAACTGGGAATTGTCATACATGGTTCAATAATCATTTTAGCATCAATGGGAACCATGACTGCGTGGGCACCACCAAATCTGACACCACCAAAATTGCCTTCGGCAGCGTCTAGCGCTTTTTATTGAGACATTGCCCAATGAGACAGAATGGGGAAAATCATAAAAGAACAAATTCCCCAGTGTAGCGAGAAAGCATCCACCGCTACTGCCCCTGGATCGTGTTCCCCAAGACACGTATTTGGGCAATTGGTGATTCAATCTAGATGCAAACAGATCAATGTCCGGTACTCCATACCGACTGACAATATTTTGAAATTTTGTGGATTAACATCCATTCTGTATTGTCTTTAAATATTCGTGATCTTTTGTCTGCCACAACATTGTCTCTCCCCGAGAGGTAAATAGCTGAAAGCCAAATATTTTTTGCCATACACCATTGCCACATCTGGTTTACCAGATGATCACATGATATTGATCTGACACCACCCATGTGATTGATATATGCCACAGCTGTGGTATAATCTATTTGTACTTGGACATGCAAATCCTTTAATGAAGGGCAATAAGCTTTTAATCCATAAAATGCTTCCAAGAGCTCCCCCCCCCCCCCCCCCATCCGAGAGAACTTTTGTCATTTTGCAAAAACACTACTGGCTGATGAACTAAAAAGTTCTTAGCAGCTTATGGAACATTCTCAATCCACCAATGTAATTCTGATAAAGCTTCCTTAGGCAATTGCATAGGCCTATCAAATGGCTTGCTCGCTGAATAAGCGCTTGAGTTTTTTCCCTTTGAAGATTTTGGTAATGTAGACGACCAAACTCTACTGTCTGGAAATGCTGCTGCCAATTTACCAATAACCTTGGCAACCTCTCGGATGGAGGGATAAGGTTTGTTAATCAGGTCTTGACACACATTTGTCAAATCCAACACTTATCCATTGGTAAAGTTACCAACATGGTAACTGAGTTAATCTCAAACCCCAGATATTCAATGGTTTGGGATTGCTGTAACTTAGATTTGTTGGATGGATCAGGAACCCAACTTCTCAAACAACTTGTAGTTGCTGAGACTAATTTTCCACCTGGCTCCTGATTAGCATTGACAATTAAATGTCATCTAGATAAGCCATAACGATGTGCTTTTGTGCCTAAAGCAGTGCAAATGCTGGCTTAATCCTTTAGGCAACGCTTTGCAGTACCACAGCTGTCCCATCCATAAACTTTAATTACCTGCGAAATTATGGTGAATTGGGACCAAAAAATGCATCTCTTCAATTTATTGTAGCCATATAACAACCTGTTGATACCTGCTGCATTGCAGTGTTGAACGTGTCCATTTTAAAAATGTTTATACTGGACAATGTATTTAATTGTGTGAGATCTAAAATGATTCTACAACCCCATCTTTCTTTGGTCTGGGGAAATATTTGATACAATTGTTGTGGATCCTTTCCTGTTTTCTCAATAACTCCTTCCTCACACAAATTCTTAACGTCTTTGTCAATTTGAATTATTTCAAGACTGCAAACATGAAAGAATGACAAGGCTTATTGTGTCCCAATGGATCCATACCTCCTTATCATCAAACATTTGGAGTCTACCACCAATCTGAGGTTCATCCAAACATCCTTCTTTAATAGGATTAAGTTTTGTACCTCTCCAACTGTTTGACGAAATGACCTCCTTACCCAATAAATGGGTGAACATTCGTTATTTTTTATTTAATATATGGTCCCTAGATAAGGGACGTATCAGATATTAAACTGATAAGAACAGATACCACACTTGATCTTAGCCAAAAAGCCGAGAAGCGATTTGCTGGCTGGAAATTCTTCCTTATCATACTCCTGCCTCGGCTCAAATCAAATCCCTTTTACATATGACCAGCCTTCTGGCCAACTGAAGGGTTTCACAAAACCAACAGTTTTTGCCTCTTCATGCATTACTTTAATTTGTTTAAACAGATTTCCTCCGAACAAATAACCAGGAGCTTGAACATTGCTTGTCCTGTAAATCTTTGGATGTAAAAGAGGCCGAATGGCAATCTTCCATTTATATAATTTATCTCAAAATGAGTTTGCAGAATAAACCTAACATATTTTGTTTTATTCTGAACTTTAGTCATTCCACAACCTTCCAGCTTGTCTTAAAAGACAGTGATGTCAATTAGCTTGAGGATTCTTTTAATCGTAATTCCTGCGCTAATCATAATTGCTGACATTGGCGCCCAAAACCCGGATTTACCAGGTACCTTCTTAAAGGTGTTTTGGAATGTTTCATGAATTAGCGTCATCACTCCAATCTAAGTATATGTGCTGCCGAAGCGAGCACATGTTTAAATGCAAATCTGCTGTCTCAACCATAACAGCTTTCTTGAGGCAGGTGAGAGACCATATAATTAACATTGGCCGCCAGGTTTCCATCCATGGCCTCACCGCCTCCACCAGGTATAGTAACTTTGTGCCCCTCAGACACACCTGGATTTGTATTGTGGTGGGTACTTCTGACCACAAACACCACTTTCAGGGTCTGTCTCATACAGCCCTGGTACTCCTGAAACTCGTTCAAGGAGACTTCCTCCAGCCCAATGCCAGGCACTGGAGTTTCAATTCCCATTTTTAACTGGCACCATATTCACGATATGGAACCCCCTCAGGGGCTGCCTGGGAATATTCTGGGTACTTAGACCCTTGGTTGATATTGTTTGGAGTATTTCCTCCATTAGATCCATACTTAGCCAATTTTAGGCTTACCTTACAGGATCTTTCAGAAACCTCAGGCCTTTCAAGCCTCTTTTTACATTTTAGGCACTGGGTTTTCAAGTTTTGTTTGTGGAGCAACTAAAGGCTCACTAACGGGTATTTCAATCGGCCACCGGTATCGGAACGGGCTCCGCAATAATCTGCTGTCCCGACTTTTTACACCCCGGGACGCACGTTTTACCCGCGATTTTTTTAAACATTTTTATTTTTATTTTAATTTAAACTCCTCCTGGTTTCCTACCAGCCTACGGAGTTTTAAGAATACGCCCTGGAAGTAAAATAATTTTACTTACCTGCGGGCCGTTTCCTTACCGCTGTGTTGGAGCTGCGCTCTGCAGCTCTTCCTCTGCCGATAGCGTCGACGTAATGCCGATCCAGCGCCAGGCGGGCCTTCTTCACGTAGTCACTCACGTGACTCCGAAGTAAAATTGGGTGTGGCAAGAGCATGTGTGCCAGTGTTCATTTCTGTGCATATGTGATTGCTTAGAGTGCAAATAAGCATTGGTGTCCACATATGTGTTAATTCCACACAGGAGAGCCTGTCTCTTGTCATCTTGGTACTTCTCATCAAAGCACCAATATATCAGGCTGATATGATGTAGGTTAATCAGGCTGGTAACGGGTGTGCAATGATTAATGCAGACACTTCCACCTCTCCAAGTGAACATATGGACACTGATGGTGAATTTCAACCTCACAGACACGTTGGCCTATCTTGAGACACTTTGACATTGACATCACCAAATGATTCACAGAGGACAGGAGATGACCAGCTGGTGATCTCCTGCAACTTCTCTTGAAAAGCAGACATAATGAAAAACACAGTTTCACAGACTGACATCTCGGAATTCTTCCTGATGTTCTAGATAAATGTGTCATGAGCTTCTATCTCACTCGAACATGGAACCAGCATTATATAGTTCTCAGTGCACATTTCTCAATGTTGAAATCAATGAAAGAGGCCAAAGAGTAATTACAATCTGACTTTGAGTAATCCCTGGCCTGAATCCTAATGGAATACAAACTGATGTTCTTGGTGACTTCAATGTCAGAATCTGAAAGGGCATAAGCCGTTGACTGGCAAAGGAGTTAGAAAAGCTCACTCCACGAGGAGTTCTCTTCCTGACGAAATGCTTGTCATACAGTATAATCTTGTCATAATAAATACCCTGTTTCATCAGAAATGCAAGCACAAGATTTTATGACAACTCCATACATCCAAGTTTGTCATCTGTTACATTATTGCATTGCCAGAGTGACAGACCAGGAGGCCATCCTCAACATTAGCATTAGGATGCTGACAATAACTGCTGGACTAGCCATTGCCAAATCACCTTGCAGTTCGCAGTCTGTCATCACCATCAATCTGTCCCTGAAATAGCAACTGAAACACTGCATTAAAAAAAAAATCAATGTTGGAACTCCCAAATAAAGAAAGCACTTCATAAAAATCATTGTTTCGTAACTTTAATTTCATGTTTCATGTATTTTGTGTTTTATGACTGTGGCAGATCATTTTCCCTCCTGGGATAAATAAAGTTCTATCATATCATATTGTATCATATTGATTCCAAACCAATGGGAGCTACAGAATGATGACATCCTCAGGACTGCCCTGAAGTCCACCATTATTAGTACTTATGAAGAGGCTCTTGGAATCACTCTTGGTATCACCGATGGATGTGAAGAGAACCATCAGGAGTCGCAGGAGATAAGCAACTATAAACGGCAAGGTGTTTTTGGATGAGAAATATCATCATATCTCAAGATGAAAACAGATTATGGGCACATGAAAACTGAAGTTCAACAAAAACAGCACAGTCGTGCAGTGGGAGAGCTACTGCCTCACAATGCCAGAGACCAGGATCTGATCTAGACTATGGGTACTGTCTGCGAAGTTTGTATGTTCTCCCTGTGATTGCGTGGGTTTTCTCCGGGTGCTTAGGTTTCCTCCCACATTCCAAATACATGCAGGTTTGTAGCTTAATTGCTTTCTGTAAAATTGCCCCTAGTATGCAGGATGCAAAATTCAATTCAATTCAATTCAACTTTAATGTCATTGCACAGATACAAGTATGGGTACAATGAAATGCAGTTTAGTGTCAGTTCGTAGTGATAGCAATATAGAAAATAAGTACAGAATGCAGACAATGTGGACGGAGAGACTGGAGAAATCTATCGGCAGGACTCCGAGTTCAGCAGTGTGATGGTGTTATTGTTGAAGCTGTTCCTCATCCTACTATGGGACCTGAGGCTCCTGTACCGCCTCCCTGATGGTAGGAGGGCAAACAGGCCATGGTTAGGGTGTGAGGGGTTTTTGATGATCTTCCCGGCCCGTTTCAGACACCTTTTTCGGTGGAGGGCATCCATGGCAGGGAGCGGGGCACCGATGATGTACTGGGCGGTTTTCACCACCCGTTGTAGTGCCTTCCTATCTGCCATTGTGCTACTGCTGTACCATACCGTAAAGCAGGTGGTCAAGATGCTTTCGATGGTGCAGCGGTAAAAGTTGGTCAGGATCTGGGGGGACAGGTGGGCTTTTTTGAGCCTCCTCAGAAAGTAAAGGCGCTGCTGCGCCTTTTTGGTCAGCTTTGAGGTGTTGAGGGACCAGGACAGATCCTCCGAGATGTGTACCCCGAGGAATTTGTAGTTGGAGACCCGCTCCACCTCCGGCCCGTTTATATGGATGGGGGTGTGTCTGCCCCCTCTGTTCTTTCTAAAGTCAACAATGATTTCCATCGTCTTCTGGGAGTTGAGGACGAGGTTATTGTTGGCACACCAGGTTGTCAGGTGCTGGACCTCCTCCCTGTAGGCTGACTCGTCGTTGTCGCTGATCAGTCCTACCACCGTGGTGTCGTCGGCAAATTTTATGATGGCGTTGGAGCCATACTTAGGGATGCAGTCATGGGTGAAGAGGGAGTAGAGGAGAGGGCTGAGCACACAGCCCTGTGGCACTATTCAGTGTTATAGTGGAGGAGGTGAGGTTGTTGACCTTAACAGACTGTGGTCTGTTAGTGAGGAAATCCAGTGTCCAATTGCAGAGGGAGGTGGAGATGCCAAGACCGCTGAGTTTGGTGATCAAGCTAGCGGGTATGACAGTGTTAAAGGCGGAGCTGAAGTCAATGAACAGCAGCCTGATGTAGGTGTTGTTGCTGTCCAGGTGGGTTAGGGCAGAGTGTAGGGCCGCCGATATGGCGTCCTCTGTAGACCTGTTTGTCTGGTAGGCAAACTGATGGGGGTCCAGTGTGGAGGGGAGGCTGGCTTTGAGGTGAGCCAAGATCAGCCGCTCAAAGCACTTGGCGATGACAGAGGTGAGTGCCACTGGCTGGAAGTCGTTGAGACTCCCTGTCGTTGATTGTTTGGGCACTGACACAATGGTAGATGTCTTGAGGCAAGTGGGGACGACACCCTGGGCCAGTGACAGATTGAAAATGTCAGTAAGGACCAGGGATAGTTGTCCAGCACATGCCCTGAGCACCCGCCCGGGGATGCCATCGGGGCCGGCAGCTTTGTGCTCATTCACCTTGCTCAGTGCATCTTATACAGCAGAGGTGGAGAGACTGAGGGGTTGTTCATTTGGGGGTGGAGCAACTTTGATGGCTGGAGTTTTGTTGTCCCGGTCAAAGCGAGCATAGAAATGGTTAAGCTCATCAGGAAGGGAGGCGTTGTCTGGGGGGGGGGGGGGGATGTTGACTTTATGGTAATCAGCAATGGATTTGATTCCTTGCCACATGCGCCTGGGGTCAGAGTTGTTTCGGAAATGCTCCTCGATCCGCTGTTTGTGATTGAGTTTAGCATTCCTAATTCCCTTTTTCAGATTGGCCCTGGATGAGCTGTATCCCTCAGCATTGCCAGATTTAAAAGCGACGTCGCGAGCCTTCAGCAGGAGTCTGACCTCCCTGCTCATCCACGGCGTCTGGTTAGGGAAGGTCTTTATCTCTTTGTGGGTACTGACGTTGTCAGTGCAGAATTTTATATAGTCCAGAACGGTTGAGGTGTATGAGTTGATGTCCGCATGGGAGTTAAAGGTGGCCTGGGTGGCAAACAGACTCCAGTCTGTTTGCTGAAACTGCTCCTGTAAAACAGAGACAGCCCCCTCAGGCCAGACCTTCACTGTCCTCACGGTAGGTTTCACACGTCTGATCAGAGGTGTGTATTTGGGGAGCAGGAACAGAGAGAGGTGGTCAGACTGTCCCAGGTGGGTGAGGGGGAGGGCTTTGTATGCTTCAGTAATATTGGTATATACTAGGTCCAAAATATTGTTTCCTCTGGTTGGGCAGGAGACATGTTGGTGGAATCTGGGGAGCACAGTTTTAAGGTTGGAGTGGTTAAAATCACCAGCAACAATAAAAGCTCCCTGTGGGTGAGCAGTTAGTTGTTTGCTGATAGCAGCTTGCAGCTCTTCCATTGCAAGCCTGGCATTAGCGTCCAGGGGTACATTGACTGCAGTGATGACTCGGTGGGGGAGGGCCACAGTCTAAGGTCCTTCCGCTGCTGGACATGGGGGGCACAGTATGGTGGAGACGCCCCTCAAAATAAGGGAAGGAATCCCATGCCGGGGGGCCACATGAGTGGCACGGGTGGGGGATCGATTCGTTAAATTTGAAAAACTTGAAAAATGTATATAGACTGTATGGAGCAATTTGTATAGCCTCCGAAAATGTTGGATGGATTTTTTTTTTCGCACGGTTGATGTATTGTACATATTTATTACTCGAATAAAGTCTATTTTGAAATATTTAAAAAAAAAAAAAAAAATGACAGTCGATGTAGGGCGCAGATGCCACGCAAGGTGCCAGTCAGCTGGACACTGCCGCCCCATCTGTCGTCTGTGGAAAGGTTCTTCCGGACCAACACCTTTGACCACATGTCCATTGGGCAGTGGTCAGCACAGAATGTCCTGCAGGCGCTGCAGGGAAAGGACTCGATGGACCCGGTGGCGTGGTTCCCTGAGCAGACTGCCCAGCTTGTCTGGGAAAATGCCTCACTGCCAGAACTCACCAACAAGCACCAAGACCTGGCTTGGCTGGCGGTGAGGGGAGCCCTCCCAGTCAGATCCTTCCTGCACCGTCGGAACCTCACTACCAGCGCACGCTGCCCTCGGGACGGCTGCTATGGAGTGGAGACGGTTGCCCACCTCTTTGCAGAGTGTGGATTTGCCCAAAGAGTCTGGAGAAAAATGCAAGGGTCCCTGGTACGCTTTATTCCAAACAGCTCCGTCACAGAGGACTCTGTGATTTACGGATTGTTCCCAGGGACACATTCAGAGACTGACATCAAGTGCTGCTGGAGGGTTATCAACTCGGTGAAAGGCGCTCTCTGGTCTGCCCGAGCTTTGTTCACCACCCAGCAGAGCGAGATGTCCGTCGGGGAATGTTGCCGACTGGCCCACTGCAGACTGCAGGAGTACGTGCTGAGGGACGCACTGAGGCTCGGTGCAGCCAACGCCAAGGCTCGGTGGGGGAGGGCCACAGTCTAAGGTCCTTCCGCTGCTGGACATGGGGGGCACAGTATGGTGGAGACGCCCCTCAAAATAAGGGAGGGTATCCCATGCCGGGGGGCCACATGAGTGGCACGGGTGGGGGATCGATTCGCGAAATTTGAAAAATGTATATAGACTGTATGGAGCAATTCGTATAGCCTCCAGAAATGTCGGATGTATTTTTTGCACGGTTGATGTATTGTATATATTTATTACTCGAATAAAGTCTATTTTGAAATAAAAAAAAAAAGACAGTCGATGTAAATTCCCTGGGCAGATAGAAGGGCCTGCACTTTAACATCAGGTATTCCAGGTCAGCAGAGCAGTGACTACCAATCCTGACAGCGCCTGTACACCGTGAGTTGTTCACATAAATGCACAGTCCGCCGCCCTTGGTCTTACCGGAGTCCTCCGCTGATCTATCGGCCCTGAAGACTGTGCGCCCCTCCAGCTCGATGGCGCTGTCCGGAATTTTGGCGGTGAGCCATGTTTCGGTGAAGACCATGGCGTTGCAGTCAGCGATCCGTTTGTGTGTGGTGATGCGCAGCCGTAGTTCGTCGATTTTACTCACCAGGGACCGGACATTCGCGGGGAAAATGCTGGGCAGAGCTGTCTGGTGCAGGTCTGATCTCAGCCTAGCTTGATAGCCTCCGCGCTTCCCACGTCTTTGTTTGCGGTCCCTGCGCCGCCTTCGGACACTTCCTGTCGGGGGAGCTGGCCCGCTAGACCACGGTGTCCTGACGATCTCCGGCGGCAGTTGAAAGTCGCTTCTGGTGCGCATTTCGTAGAGACGGCCGAGCTCCAGTAGCTCCTGACGGCCATACAGAGTCTTCGCTCGAGTTCCCCGGGCGAAAACTAAGGTAATTATTAATAAGAAAAAAACTAAATCGCTAAAGCTACGAAGACGCAGAGCCTCGTGTTGTGCACGCGACGCCATCTTGGATCCAAAAGTGGGATAACATAAAATTAGTGTACGGGTGATTGATGGTCTGCATAGACTTGGTGAGCTGAAGGGTCTGTTTGCACGCTGTACCTCTAAACTAAACTAAAACCCCATGATCAATAGGTTATGCAATGGATCCTTGTCACCAGACCACAATCAGTATGAATTGGCAACAACATTTGCTCCTCGATAACCATCAACACAGGAGCATCTCAAGGCTGTGACCTCAGTCTCCTGCTTTACTCTCTATATCCATGACTGTGTAGCCAGAAACAGACAGAAACTTCATCTTTAAATTTGCCATGAATACCATGGATACTGAATTTATTAGGGTAACAATGAGTCAGACGACAGCAGGGATATTGATAATTTCATTGAATGGTGCTAGAACAACAATCCTACACTCAAAAGTAGTAAGTCCAAGGGCCTGATTGTTAACATAAGGAAGGGAAAGTTGAGGATCCATGAACTTGTCTTTATCGATGGGACGGCGATGGTGCGCTCATATCTTCATGTTCCTGTGCATGCAATCTTTACTGGACCCAGCTCGTTGATGTAATCACAAAGAAAGCTCATCAATCAAAAGCTTGGCGATCGCTTTGCCGAACACCTCCGCTCGGTTTGCATTAACCAACCTGAAACGTTGCCTATTTTCTTCGCTCCATAGATGCTGCCTCACCCGCTGAGTTTCTCCAGCATTTTTGTGTACCTTGTCTATCATCAATACCTCTACTTCCTTAGAATATTTAGATTTGGTATGTCACAAATACTCTATCAAACCTCTGCAGATGTATAGAGAACATACTAACATCAGGTTGCATCATGGCCTAGTTCAGTGCTCAAACACCCAGGAATGAATGAGACTGCAGAAAGTGGCAGACATGCCTGGTTCACCACATTGACCTCCACATCATCAAAAGGATCCATGGGAGGCGCTGCCCAAAAAAGGCATAATGTCATCAAAGATGCACACCATCCTGCCCATGATCTCATCTTGTTACTATAATTGGGAAGAAGGTATGGGAGCCTGAGACCATAACCTCGGGTTCAAGAACATTTTCTTCCCAGCAACTATCATGCTCTTGAATACTGGACCACATTAATCACAATCCCACTTCAGCAACTATGATCTGCTACAGACGTTGTATTTGGTTGCATTATGTACTTCAGTTTTGCACCATTAAAATCTGGCTATTTAGAATTACAGATTATTAAATGACTGTATTATTGATTATTGTATATTTACTCATTGTGTTATTATGTTAATGGGCTGTAAAGCTGCAGCAAGTAAGAATTTGATTGTTCCATTGTTGCTACACATGCCAATCAAACACTCTTGACTTTTGATAAGAGGGCCCTCCTAGTCATTAACAACATATTTATACTAATTCTACATTTGTCCCTTTATTGTATTCAATTTATATTCCTATCAACTTTCCCCAGATTCTATGACTCACCTGCACACTATGGGTAATTTAACCTGCATGTCTTTGGGATCCAAACAGGGATAGTCAGAGTAACAAAGTCCAATAAGTCAAAGGAGAACAATGCAAGCTCCATACAGGTAGCACCCAAGATAAAGACAGAATCTGGTGCAGCGGTTCTACAATGCTACCATTAGATTCTGGACTCCATCCCACAGCATACTATCCAGAACAAATTTGATGCTGTCCCAGTTCAGCAAAAAGTTCAAAAGAGCTCTGGAACAGATTGTTAATGTACAAAAACAGCTGCATAGGACTTGGTTTCGGCAACATTGCAGCTCTCTAAGACTTTGCATTTGGATTATTGCGCACAGTGCATGTCGCCCCATTACAGGAAGTGGAAGCTTTGGAGAGGGTGCAGAATGCACCTGAATGCGGACAGTAGTGGGCAACAGAAGCTGGAATCTTCCATAAAGTGGTGCAGTAATTCAGTGGGTCAGGCAGTATCTCTGGAGGACGTGGATAGGCAAGCTTTCAGGTCAGGCTCCAACACTTCTACTTTACCAGAATACTGCCTGGATTAGGAGGTATTAGCTACAAGAAAAGGTTGTACAAACTAGGATTTTTTTGTCTGGCACAATGGAGGTTGAGGGGAGTCCTGATAAAAGTATATAACATTATTAGAGGCATAGATAGGGTCGACATTCAGAACCTTTTTCTCAGGGTGGAAATTTCAAAGATAAAATGGCATAACTTTAAATTGAGAGGGGCAAAGTTTAAAGGAGATGTGTGGGATAGATTTAGTTTACATAGAGAGTGGGAGGTGTTTGTTACGCGCTGCCGGAGGTGGTGGTGGAGGCAGATAAAATAGTAGCGTTTAAGAGGCTTTTGGATACTCACATAAATATGCAGGAAATGGAGGGTTATGGATTAAGTGCAGGCAATTTAGGTTAGTTTATCTTGGCATCATGTTCGTCACAGATACTGTGAGCTTAAGGGCTTGTTCCTGTGCTGTATTTTGCCAGGTTCTGTTCCTACCTTAGGTTGATGCTAAGCTTGTACTTGAGGCCCTACACACTGTTACCAGTATCCTTGAAACAATGTACCCCAAGGCCGTTTTCATAATAGCTGGTGATTTCAATCTGGCCAACTTCAAAAGTGTGTTGCCAAAATCAGAACCACAGCACAAGAGGTCCAAGCAACCTCGACCATGGTTACACAGTGATCAAAAATGCCTACCGCTCCATTCCCAGACTACACTTTGATAATACTGATCATCTAGCTGTGCTTCTACTCCCTGCTAACAAATATAAACTGAAATGAGAATCCAGTGCAGAAAGTCGTGCAGAAAGTTTGTGACTGCTTTGAGTCAGTGGTCTGGTACATATTCCAAGACTCTGCAGCTTAACACAGATGAATATGCCACTGCTGTTACAGGCTTCATCAGCAAGTATGTAAAGGACTGCACCAAAGAAGATGATACGTTTGTTCCCCAATCAGAAACATGTGTGAACCACAAGGTCCACTACCAGGTGAAGTCCAAGTCTACGGCATTTGAATCAAATGATCTGGAGCAGTTCAAATATTTTATCTATGACCTTTGCAGTCATTAAGGATGGCAAGAGGTAATTGCAGATCAAGCTGGAGTCACAAGGCAATGATACAGATACCCGTAAATTGTGGCAAAGCTAGCAAATTATAACAGGTGGCAAAGCAAAGGCTGGCAGTATCGTTGGCAACAATGGGTCCCTCCCCAATGAGCTCAAAGCATTCTACACCAGGTTTGAACAGAAGGTTGGTGGAAGATCACCACCCACCCCGTCAGTTTTGGGTGCACCTGTACCAATGGTTATGGCGGCAGACGTAAGATCAGCCTTCCTGAGAGTGAATTCGTGGAAGGCAACTGGTCCGGATCGAGTCCTTGGCCACGTCCTCAGGACCTGCAGTGTCTGTGAGTAACAAGAAGTCTGTGAGTAACTCTGCCAGCTCTTTATCCTCTCATTACTCCATTCCGTGGTCCCCACTTGTTTCAGAAAGACCACTATCATCCATCACAGGTAGATAAAAATGCTGGAGAAACTCAGCGGGTGAGGCAGCATCTATGAAGCGAAGGAATAGGTGACGTTTCGGGTCGAGACCCTTCTTCAGATCCATCATAAATTGCTTTGAGAGATTGGTGATGGTGCACATTAACTCCAGCCTCTCAACCAGCTTTGATCCACTGCAGTTTGCATACAGTCGCAACAGTCCCACAACAGATGCCATCTCCTTGGCCCTAAATTCATCTCTGGAACAGCTAGGCAACAAGGACTCTTATGTTAGACTCCTATTTATTGACTATAGGTTCGCCTCCAAAGCCATAATCCCATGCAAACTTGTCACCAAACTCCTGGGCCTAAGAAACAGCTCCCGCCTCTGCCACTAGATTCTCAACTATCTGATCCACAGACCACAATCAGTGAGCCTAAGTGACACCTCCATCACAATAATTCCCAACATTGTCACTCCACAAGGATGCGTTCTCATTCCTCTATTATTCTCCGTATACGCTCATGATTGTAGGGACAAATTTGTCTAACTCAATCTACAAGATTCAATCCACTATCGTGGGCTGAATCACGAGAAACAATGAGACGGAGTACAAGAAGGAGATAGAGAACTTAGGGACAGTGACCTCAATGTCAGAAAAATAAAGGAGCTCGGTATTGACTTCAGGAAGCATGGTGGAGAACATGCCCCAATCAGCATCAATGGTGCCACACTGGAAATGGTTGATGTTACCTATGATGGATGTCCTCTGGATATCCCGTGGCGCTGTTGCTAGCTGCCTCTGCCCACGGTCTGGCTGTCTTTTTTTAATTTTGTTATGTTTAGAGTGTGTTTTTTTTAGTTTTTTAGGTTTGTTTCGGTATTTTATGTGGGGGGAAGCGTGTAGGGTAAGGGGGAAACCGTCCTTCAGTCGCTTCCTAGCGAGGATGCGGCTATTATCCGAGTCACGTCCTCGCCCCCCCCCCCCACCCCCCACCCATTGCGGCCTACCAGCTGGATTGGCGTGGCCGTTCCTGCCGGGACCGGACCAGAGCATCAGCAGCGGCAGCGATGCGCTGGAAACATCGTGGAGCGGGCGAGGCTTTCCTGGGATCGCCGCTTGGAGCTCCGGAGTGCTGGGCCGCTGTTCCAACATCGTGGAGCTGTGGGTGCAGAGCTGCCAATGCAGGCGGCGCTGACTTTAACATTGTGGACTCCTAGGACCTTTGCCGGTGGTCGCCAGCACGAATCTCTGCCCAGCGAGGCCTGTGGACATTGGGAGCCGCGGACTCCAGTGGAAGGTGGTCAACGAGAGGTTCCCGGCAAGAGGGCCTGAAGATCGAGCCGCCCGTAGCGGTGACTACGGGGTGCTCGGGAGGCCCCGACCACTGGTGTACATTGGGGAACAACGGCGAGGAGGTTGACTGGACTTTGGTTCCTTCCCTCACAGTGGGGAACTTTGGTGCTGCTGTGGGGATGTTTGTGTTGTGGACTACTGTGTTCTGTGTTTTGTGTTTTTTTGTTTTTGTGTTTTTTGTATGACTGTAAGGGAAAAATAATTTTGTTGTCTCTTCATTGAAGACAATGACAATAAATTAAATCAAATCAAAATCAAATCAGAGCTTCAAGGCCTTCAGTGTTAATATTACCGATGATCTGTTGTGAATCAAGTGCATTGGTGTGACAACTAAGATAGCACACCAACACCACTACTTCCTGAGGAGACAGTAAATTCAGCATGTGTCCAGTGACTTAGATAGTTCTACAGATGCACCATAACAAGCAACTGTTGGGTTGCATCACAGCTTTGTTGGGTTGCATCACAGCCTCTACTCAAGAATGCAATAATTTACCAATAAATTACCAATGTGCTTGCCAGCATCCACTATGCTGGGGAAATTATTGAGGTTTAGTTTATTTAGTTTAGTTTTGGGATACAGCGCGGAACAGGCCCTTTGGCCTAACGAGTCTGCACCGACTAGCCCACACATTAACATTATCCTACACACTAAGGACAATTTACACATACACCAAACCAATTAACCTACACACCAGCACGTGTTTGGAGTGTGGGAGGAATTCAAAGATCTCGGAGAAAACCCACACGGTCACGGGGAGAATGTGCAAACTCCATCCAGATAGCACCCGTAGTCAGGATCGAACCGGGTCTCCGGCGCTGCAAACGCTGTAAGGCAGCAACTCTACCGCTACACCATTGTGGCCACAGTGGGTTAGATGTAATACTGCAGCAAGAACAGAGGGTTAGTTTCATGAAAACATTACTCTGCTCTGAGCGGTCATGGCAATGGGTTCCCATATGAACTGTGAAAATACATCAATTGTGTTCTGAAAGTCTTCTTGAAATAATTGGCATTGTGGAAAACCCTAGTTCATGACAGATAAAAATGGAATATCTGGAAAGGCGTTGAAGACCTTATGTGTATAACAGGAGCATATAGAGGGTATATGCAAACAACAAATGGAGCAATCAACATCACAAACACCCCACCCTCTCAAGCACCACCTGCCTCACCTTTCAGCAGGCATGACTCTTCCAACACATTACAACACACGAAACTGAAGTGAAGGCAAGTCATCATCGAGTCCAATGCTGCTGAAGACAGAAAACAGCCATTAATATCCGCTCACCACCATCAAACCAAGACTGTAATGGACACCATTCACGGCAACATTCCAAGCCATTTTGCACAGTACCTTCCAAACCTATGTTATCCAACAGTTAAAATGTTAAAAGTGACATAAATGCTGCCACCTGCATGTCCCCTTTAAATCACACATGATTCTGACTTGAACACCCATGACTGTTGAGTTAACTTCTTAAAACTCCCTTTATAATAGTATTATGGCATCTTTATTGTAATGTTTACTAAAGATGGTCCTATCACAATTCTCCATCATTGCCACACATAACTCTTTAACTAAGGAAAAGTTGGAATTCTTCCAGATTTTCTATGTTAATTGATAGAATCTATTAGAAAGGAGTGTGAATTTATTTATCATAAGTCATAGGAGCAGAAGTAGGTCATTCGGCCCATCAAGTCTACTCCTCAAAGGAGTTTCTTTGACTTGCTACACTGACAATACTTAATTTATTTTTCTGAAAGCAATTTTCTATGCCCTCAGTGGTCTGTGCCCTCAAATGGGTGTACCAATATGGTAAACAAATATAATAATTTACTCAAAGATGTAGATACCATTGAGAAAGGAAACTTCCCACATCAAATGCAAGTGAAGCAGCCTTAGATTTGAATGGATCACTCACTATTGCGACGCAACACAAATATATCCAGAAATCCTGCACTTTATTCCCAAATTACCGTTGCCATGGTAAAAGCCTTTGGAATTGTTCACCATGCTTAAATACAGAAAGACTATGCAGTAATACAAAGAGTTGATAAAGGCATTAATATAACTACATTTGCTAATCCAAATTATCTTTGTTTCAGTTTCAGAAAAAGTGTGAAAATCATATCACGGACGTTTACTCTACAACAATGAACACATAGTCAACATGCCGGAAACTGAAATGGGTTTCAAATCAGGCTTTCTCTGGGTATTGCTAACCTACTTGAACTGCAATGATGGTTGGAAGCAAAACACAGACAAACCATCTGAGGCAATGAAAACAAATTGGCACGGTGAATACTTGGAATAAATTTAGGGTTTTGATTCGGTTCTCTAAACATTAAGATCGTACAAGAAAAAGATTGTACTAAAATGGGATTCAGAAAACCGTGAGGCAGCTTGAAAGCCCATTTATTTCGTAATGCCAGCTCATGATCCTGCAGCTGGTAGCAACTGCGATGTGTAGCTGCCAGGCCCTTAATATCTGTCAACTACAATTGGCAGAAAATCCTTCAGAAACACTTTGCTTACACCTTGAAGACGTGAGATTCGTCCTTGCAGGCAAATCAGACCAATTCTTAAGGATTTGATCTTCATTTATCGACTTATTACAAGCATAGGGTGCGACATAACTTCGGGACATGGTGAGGGGTGTGTAAAGATATGAAGAAGGTACATCCCTTTTATCTTATCTTATTTCACTTTCTTATTTTTTCCTTTTTTATATTTTTATTTTTTTTTTAATTCTTCCTCACGTCCACGTCTTTATTTAATTTCACTTAATGCGCTTACTATCTTATCTAACTTTCTCTATCTCTTTTTCTTTTCTTCTGTTACTTTCCTAATATTAAAGTTTAAAACAAGACGTGGTACATGAAATGTATTATGTTATTCCGGGCTTATATTATTGTACTGTACATTACTTCTAATAAAAATAATTTTTTTTTTTTTTTTTAAAGAAACACTTTGCTACTGGTACTGCATTCTTTACAGCAACTATTAAATTAACAAAAATAGCAGATTTTTTTAGATACTGATCTATCTATCAAATCCTTTTGCTATGAATGCTAACATACCATTTGCTTTCTTCACTGCCTGCTGCACCTGCATGCCAACTTTCAATGACTGGTGTACCATGACACCCAGGTCTCGTTGCATCTCCCCTTTTCCTAATCGGCCACTGTTCAAATAATAGCCTACTTTCCTGTTTTTGCCACCAAAGTGGACAAGCTCACATTTATCCACATTATACTGCATCTGTCATGCATTTGCCCACTCACCCAACCTATCCAAGTCACCTTGCAGCCTCCTAGCATCCTCCTCACAGCTAACACTGCCCCCCAGCTTCGTGTCATCCGCAAACTTGGAGATGTTGCATTCAATTCCCTCGTCCAAATCATTAATATATATTGTAAACAGATGGGGTCCCAGCACCAAGCCTTGCCGCACCCCACTAGTCACTGCCTGCCATTCTGAAAAGGACCCATTTACTCCTACTCTTTGCTTCCTGTCTGCCAGCCAGTTCTCTATCCACTGTACTCTCTATCAATACTGAACCCCCAATACCGTGTGCTTTAAGTTTGCATACTAATCTCTTATGTGGGACCTTGTCGAAAGCCTTCTGAAAGTCTAGATATAACACATCCACTGGTTCTTCCTTATCCACGAAAAATTCTATAAGATTCGTCAGACATGATTTACCTTTCATAAATCCATGCTGACTTTGTCCAATGATTTCACCACTTTCCAAATGTGCTGCTATTCCATCTTTAATAACTGACTCTAGAAGTTTCACCACTACCGATGTTAGACTAACTGGTCTGTAATTCCCCGTTTTCTCTCTCCCTCCCTTTTTAAAAAGTGGGGTTACATTATCTACCCTCCAATCCTCAGGAACTACTCCAGAATCTAAAGAGCGATCCCTGGGATGGCGGGACTGTCATATGAGGAAAAATGGAAAAGACTAGGCTTGTATTCACTGGAGTATTCACTGGAGTTTAGAAGAATGAGGGGGATCTTATAGAAACATATAAAATTATAAAAGAACTGGACAAGCTAAATGCAGGATAAATGTTCCCAATGTTGGGCAAGTCCAGAAGCAGGGGCCACAGTCTTCAAATAAAGGGGAGCCCATTTAAGACTGAGGTGAGAAAACACTTTTGCACCCAGAGAGTGGTGAATTTGTGGAATTCCCTGCCACAGAGGGCAGTGGAGGCCAAATCACTGGATGGATTTAAGAGAGAGTTAGATAAAGCTCTAGGGGATAGTGGAATCAAGGGATATGGGGAGAAGGCAGGCACGGGTTATTGATTGGGGACGATCAGCCATGATCATAATAAATGGCGGTGCTGGCTCAAAGGGCCAAATGGCTTCCTCCTGCACCTATTTTCTATGTTTCTATGTTTGAAATACTTTACAAGTGTTTGTATAAGACCGCATTTGGTAGTGTTGGTGAGTGTTGGTATAAGTGTTAGTGAGACCGCATTTAGAATATTGTGTTCAGTTATGGGCACCATGTTATAGGAAAGATATTGTCAAGCTTGAAAGGGTTCAAAAAAGATTTATGAGGATGTTGCCAGGACTAGAGCATGTGAGCTATCGGGAGAGGTTGAGTAGGCTGGGTCTCTATTCCATGGAGCGCAGAAGGATGAGGGCTGATCTTATAGAGGTGTATAAGATCAGGAGAGGAATAGATTGGGTAGATGCACAGAGTCATTTGCCCAGAGTAGGGGAATTGAGGACCAGAGGACATAGGTTCAGTGCGAAGGGGAAAAGATTTAATAGGAATCCGAGGAGTAACTTTTTCACACAAAGGGTTGTAGGTGTATGGCACAAACTATCAGAGGAGGAAGTTGAGGCTGGGACTATGCCATAGTTTAAGAAGCAGTTAGACGGGTAAATGGATAGGACAGGTTTGGAGGGATATGGACCAAGCGCAGGCAAGTGGGACTAGTGTAGCTGGGACATTGTTGGCCAGAGTTAGACACAAATTGCTGGAGTAACTCAGCGGGTGAGGCAGTATCTCTGGAGAGAAGAAATGTTGCCCATTCCTTCTCTCCAGAGATGCTGCCTCACCCATTGAGTTACTCCAGCATTTTGTGTCTACCTTAAATTTAAACCAGTATCTGCAGTTCTTTCTTACACATTGTTGGCCTGTGTGGGCGAGTTGAGCCGAAGGGCCTGTTTCCACACTGTAGCACTCTAAGAATCTATGAGTTCTGTTTCCCACACGCACTAACATAGGGTCTTCAGATCTGACCTGGATCCCTGATTCCTTTTGTGTGCTCAGTAGTGGTGAAGTACACTATGAAAGGCCTTTGTTCTTGGAAGATGGATTCAGCAGGTCACAATACATTGGGCCTCATACATTACCTATTTCCTAATGACGGATTCTCAAACAAAATATTTGTTGGTCACCTATGAACTGATTTTTTAATGTCTCTAAAGTATACCTTTAAATTTTTAGGCAGAATTATTGGGAGGATTCATTGTTAGGAATACTTTGGCAATAGTTGGAAGTAAAGGTAGTTAGTTATTACCATAACAATTTCAATATCTACTTATACATAACCTATTGACCGACATCTACTAGAAACCTACTGACTCCCATAGGTATCTAGACTACACTTCTTCCCACCTTGCTTCCTGTAAAGACTCTATCCCCTACTCCTAATTCCTCCATCTACTCCGCCTCGGTGTCCAGGATGAAGTTTTCCATACTACATCATCGGCGATGTCCTCATTCTTTAGGGAACGGGGGTTCCCCTCTACCATTGTAGATGAGGCACTCACCAGGTTTTCCTTGATATCCCGCAGCCCCGCTCCTACTCCCCTTCCCCCCATTCGCAACAAGGACAAGTCCCCCTTGTCCTCACCTTCCACCTCATCGCCGTCATATACAGCATATAATCCTCCAGCATTTTCGACACCTCCAACGGGATCCCATCACCCGCCACATCTACCCATCTCCACTCCTTTCTGCTTTCTGCAGAGATCGTTCCCTCCACAACTCCCTGGTCAACTTGTCTCTTCCGTCCGAAACCACCCCCTCCCCAGGTACTTACCCCTGCAACCGCAGTAGATGCAACACCTGTCCCTTTACCTCCCCCCTCGAATACATCCAAGGACCCCGACAGTCTTTTCAGGTGAGGCAGAGGTTCACTTGCACCTCCTCCAACCTCATCTACTGGATCCACTCTTCCAGGTGTCAACTTCTGTACATCGGCAAGACCAAGCGCAGGTTCGGCGATCATTCAGCTGAACACCTCCACTCAGTCCGTCTTAACCTACCTGATCTCCCAGTTGCTCAGCACTTTAACTCCCCCTCCCATTCCCAATCTGACCTTTCTGTCCTGGGCCTCCTCCATTGTCAGAGTGAGGCCCAGCGCAAATCGGAGGAACACCAACTCATACTTCGCTTGGGTAGTTTACACCCCAGCGGTATGAACATTGACTTTTCTAACCAAATAGCCCTTGCTTTCCCTCTCGCTTCATCTCCTCCCCTTCCCAGTTCTCCCATCAGTTTTACTGTCCCCGATTACATTCTATCTACGTCCCGCCCACTCCCTTGACATCAGTCTGAAGAAGGGTCTGGACCCAAAACGTCACCCATTCCTTCTCTCCAGAGATGCTGCCTATCCTGCTGAGTTACTTCAGCATAACATTAGTTAGATGAAGTGCAAGCCCATATATTGCCTTTGATTCACAATCCTATTGATCTACATGGAGGTCAAAGCATAAACATCAAATTTGGTTGTAGAAACACAAGAGATTGTAAATGCTGGAATCTTGAACGAAATACAAACTGATCAGTCTGAAGAAAGACTCTGACCATAAACGTGTTTGTCCATTTCCCATCACAGATGTTGCCGGATCTGCTGAGGTCCTCCAGCACTTCGTCTTTTTCTCGTTTGGGTGTGTTGACCTTTGGGATATAATACTCTAATGATTCTCCATTTCCAACCCAGATTAAAAATGATTGCTAGGGCAAAATATAAAGATGAAAGAATATCATTGATAATGAACAGTGAATAGAATTATCGTTTGAGGCCACTGATTTTGAAAGTGAATCTTCAGATTTGTCCAGAGGACACTAAATTCTCATCTGAAAGCTCCAAAAAATACGATACCCAAAACATAATATGTAGTGTAGAAGGTTGTCAGACACAACAGTAGCAGCAAGTGAACTGTCTGCCAAAACCAAATTAAAGTGGTAGAGGTGTTAAATTCAATAAAAATGTTTAATTATGTTTAATTAATTTTGACATAAATTCTAAACCAAATACAATAATTTGATGCAAAAAATTATAAAATTCAACACAGACTTTTAACAGCGCTGTAAAGCTGAAACAGTCATGTGCCTGCTGTACCCCAATACTGGTGTGCTGCTTATTCAGTGCAGACAAAAATTATGCACAGTAAATACCTTTGTGTCTGTGGTTTTGAATTTCAGTGCCATGTAAACATTTAATCAAATAAAATCCTCTTCAATCCTAGCAAACAGTGTAAATGGCATCCAGTTCTCTTTTACTTTCTGTGCATTTTGATAGGTAATTTTAAAGTGACAGGATCACTCACAAGGAAAGCTGTGAAACCTGTCTGTCAAATTCAATTAGATAGTAAGATGGGAGGGATACACAAATCTGTTGCAAACGCAGCAATTAGCATGGTTCACATTTTAACATAGTGTAGCATTCCCCTTCCAAACATTGTATTTATCTAAGCAGCCTTTGTAATAACATTAACTGTTCTGAAAAGTGAGGTGTTTTTTTCTAACACAATATAAGTGACTGTCCCTGTGGACAGAAGGGATTAATTGAAGCAAGCTGATAATACATTGAAGTCATCTGATCAGAAATGTTAATAAATTAGTTCTAAATTCGAATCAGTTTTGAGTTCAGTGGGAACTAGACTAAGTGGGACCCATTGGGTCCCTGTCACATGGGAGGCCTGGTCCCCCAATGCAACCCATTCCCCAATGCAATATTCCACCACTCATCCGTTCCCCCAGTGCAACCCGTCCCCCCAACGCAATATTGCACCACATTGTAGGCCGGTGTAGGCGAGTTGGGCCGAAGGGACTGTTTCCACACTGTATCACTATGACTCTATGAGCTGTTTCCCACACGCTCTGACATAGGGTCTTCAGATCTGACCTGGATCCCAGACCAACCTGCTTCCTTTTGTGTGCTCAATAGTGGTGGAGTGTACTATGAAAGGCCTTTCCTCACCGCAATATATAGCCCCCAACTGCGCAGGCGTGGCTCATTTCCCCTCATCCCCCAGCACTCCCTCCCCCTCCTCTTCACCCTCCCTCTTCTTTCCCCTCTCCTCCTTCCCTCCCCCAATCCCTCCCCAATCCCTCTCTACCCTTTCCCCCTACCCTCAATCACTCCCTCCCTCCATACCCCCTTCCTATGCCTCTATCCCCACTCCTCACCTCCCCCTACCCCCCCACTATCCCTCCTGACCTCCCCCACTACCCCCTCCTCTCCCTCTATTCCCCACTCCCTACCCCCCCCAATCCCCCATCACTCTCTCCATTTCCCCTCCTCCCCCACTCTTCTCACCTCCCCCACTTTCTCCCTCTCCCTCTCTATCCCTTCCTCTTCCTCTTCTTCTTCTTCTTTCGTGTGGTGTGCACAGCCTAAAGTTGTTGGACAACTTGTTCTATTTGATCTTCCATTTGTGCACGCACATTTTAAAAGATTTTTAAATCTGGATAACTTTTACAATATACCACCAATCGGAACGAAACATGTTGCACTCGTAGCACTGGAGAATGGTGAGTAACCTCGCGAAAAATTGTAGATCTATTGCGTAACGTTTTTGCGCAAATAGAAAAACCCCGCAAACTGGAAGAGCACAAGATCAGTTTTATTTATGTATGATAGAAAGATAGAAAGATAGAAAGATAGATAGATAGATAGATAGATAGATAGATAGATAGATAGATAGATAGATAGATAGATAGATAGATAGATAGATAGATAGATAGATAGATAGATAGATAGATAGATAGATAGAAGAATATACACAATGTTGAAGAATTACAGAGTACTTGTCAGAGTAACTGTCCAATACATTAATAATTTTATATGTTTTTATAAGATCCCCTCTCACCCTTCTAAATTCCAGTGAATACAAGTTCAGTCGCTCCATTCTGTCATCATATTACAGTCCCGTCATGCTGGGAATTAACTATGCTGCACTCCCTCAATAGCAAGAATGTCCTTCCCCAAATTAGGAGACCAAAACTACACACAATACTCCAGGTATGGTCTCACCAGGGCCCTGTACAACTGCAGAAGGACCTTTTTGCACCTTATATGCAACTCCTCTCATTATGTAGGCAAACATGTCATTAGATTTCTTCACTGCCTGCTGTATCTGCATGCTTACTTACAGTGGCTGATGTACAAGGACACCCAAGTCTCATTGTACTTCCTCTTTTCCCAACCTGCCACCAATCAGATAATAATCTGTGTTCCTGTTCTTGCCGCCTAAGTGGATAACCTCACATTTATCTACATTATACTGCATCTTCCATGCATCTGCCCACTCACCCAACCCATCCAAGTCACCTTGCATCCTCATAGCATCCTCTTCGCAATTCACACTGCCACACAGCTTTTGATACAGTGATTGTAGATGCAAATTACTTAGACTTAGACTTAGTTCCTCCCACACTGTTGAGTGCATTGGGCAGCAAGCTTTCGCCATTTTGTTCAGGTATGTGCGACGTCTTCCACCCTTGATAGGCTTGCGTCCCAGGCTTCCAAATCCTTCTGGAATGTTCGCCTCCATGTGAGTTTTGGTCGGTCTCTTTTCCTTCTTCTGTCAGGTTGCCATGTCATTGCTACATTGAGTGCAAGATCTGGTGACATTCTGAGTACAGGTCCTGCAAATTTCATCCTGCGTCCCTCTATGTCCGGGCTGAGAGGCTTTGTTGCAGTTTCACGGTAGATCTCCTCGTTTATGATGTGGTCTCTGTAGCTAGTCTTCAGGGTCTCCTCAACCAGCGTTGTTGGAATGCATCCAATTTCTTTTTCATCTTCACATTGATTTTCCATGTGTCACTGGCATAGATGGCTGTAGGGAGGACTAGTGACTGGAAGAACTTGACTTTGAGCATCTTTGTTATCCCACCACTAGACCGTATTGGCTGCATTCGTCTGAAGACTGATGCAGCTTCACCAATTCTGGAGTTGATGTCAACCTCTACATCTCCATCTACTGTGAACATGCTGCCAAGGTAGGTAAATCTTGAGGCGTTTTCCACAGGTTCCCCATTGATTATCAGTTGGTCTATTGGCTGCTGGTCTCCAGTCTGCATGGTCAGTCTTCTGTCAGCAGATCTTTAATTCAACCTTTGATGCATTTTCCTCTAGAACGGTTGTCATCTCTTGAAGGGTGTGTCTCGACTCTGCTAATAGTGCAATCTCATCAGCAAAATTTGGGTCTGTAAGGCATCTTCCTGGTCTCCACGGTAATCCAAAGTCAGGTTTGTTCATTGTCTTCCGCATGACATAGTTGATTGTAACAATAAACAGTAAGGGGGATAGAAGGCAATCTGTCATCGGCAAAATTGTGTGCAGCTTTGGTCCCCTAATTTATTGTGTGCAGATCTGGTCCCCTCATTTGAGGAAGGACATTCTTGCTGTTGAGGGAGTGCAGCGTAGGTTTACAAGGTTAATTCCTGGGATGGCGGGACTGTCTTATGCTGAGAGAATGCTGCAGCTGGGCTTGTATACACTGGAGTTTAGAAGGATGAGAGGGAATCTCATTGAAACATACAAGATTGTTAAGGGCTTGGACACACTAGAGGCAGGAAACATATTCCCAATGTTGGGGGAGTCCGGAACCAGGGGCCACAGTTTAAGAATAAGGAGTAAGCCATTTAGAACGGAGACGAGGAAACACTTTTTCGCACAGAGAGTGGTGAGTCTGTGGAATTCTCTGCCTCAGGGGCAGTGGAGACAGGTTCTCTGGATGCTTTCAAAAGAGAGCTAGATAGGGCTCTTAAAAATAGCGGAGTCAGGGGATATGGGGAGAAGGCAGGAACGGGGTACTGATTTGGGATGATCAGCAATGATCACATTGAATGGCGGTACTGGCTCGAAGGGCCAAATGGCCTACTCCTGCACCTATTGTCTATTGTCTATTGTCTATTGTGTTACCCCTGTGAAAATGCAATGATACGTAATACTTGATGTTTCTAAATCTTTAAAGCTTTTGAGAAACTATAAACGTCCGGCCTTTTCAGAGCAATAAAAATTCATCAGGTAGACTATTTACAGTGAAATTGGTGTAGTTTGGAGGTATACAGGTAAGTAGTATAGTTGCAGGATTAGGCACGACAGAGTAAGCTGTAATCACACTGCTGTTTACAGCACAAAGGTCTTGAACGAATCTTCAGGCATTTTTATGCGGCCTTTTAATCAGTATGATAAGAGTGTTCCATCCCAGTGAGGAATGTGGGGAATCCGCTGTGGTGGATGTTTATGTTAACTTTTATGTAGTTGTGTGTCTTCTTGCTTTTTTAGTATGACAGTATGGTAATTTGCATATCACTGTACCTTAATTGGTACACATGACAATAAAAAACCTTTGAAACCTTATACAGGGACTGACAGTCAAAACACTGTGACTTTACAGGGTTTGGCTGAGAGTACAAGGCCAACATTATTAGAATATTTAGCCCATAAGTGGGTGAGTACCTGAGCTATCAGATCTTCCTGAAATGTCATTTGAAGTGAGTGTTCTGCTAGAGAGTGGAGTTCAGAGTCGCATTCAATAGGTTGAACGTTTAATTGGCGAGCATTTGCATCTAGATCAGCTATCTTTCCCCCCAACTGTTCAAAATCCTTTATAATTACGCTCCTGGAAAGGTGCAGTACCAGAGGTCCCACAATTCTAGTCTTGTATCCTTTATTAACATAGAAGATTACATGTGTCGTGGCGTTCCCCATCCCATCATACAATCATTGTTATTCCAAGCGCAATTCTACTGCTGCAGCTACACCTTCTGGCCCAATGTACAGTTCACAGTCAAATAGGTATGGGGTTGCAGGTTAGGCATAAATGTCATTTTGTCCCATAGGATTGTAAAAGGCTGTGCAGTGTAAATTGGTGGATCGACTGCATTTCCAAACCTGGACAGTCTTTCAATCTGATGAAGCGAATGGCTTGAAAGATTATCAGTCAATATTTTCCAACACCTGACTTGGGGCCCTTGTTTTCTTTTTGAGACTAAAAGTGCCAATACATGACTATACTGTACTTCAGGGATCTGAAGAGTCATTCCAGTAGGAGAACATTTGATGATGCATCCCAACTTGGTAGAAGAGGTTTCTTCCCAAAAGCTTAACTGTTACATCTTCTACAATTAGAAACTGGTGCTCACCTTTTATGCCTTGGATGTCATATGAGGCTTTTTTTCTGATAGGGGCATGGATAAGGGCTGACTGGTGAGGCCAGCTACATTTATCATTGAGTTAGATTTTGGCAAAAGTGGGTAGTCTGAAGGTCGTACGGTGGAGTGCGTCACTCCAGTGTCAATCAGGAATTCTTTACTGAGACCATTAATTGTAAGAGTGCTCATTAGGAACTTAGTTCTGGATAGGAGTTGCGATGATGTCACAGAGTGGCATAGTCATTTGGAAGACAGACTTTAGAGCTGTCTGGGTCCGAAGGAGTTACTCATGGTGTAGGAGGTGGCCTGGCTTACGTCCTTATTGTAACCATTAGGATGGCATCACTAGCCACCGTTTGAAATATATCGTTATGGGCAGCTTCTAGCCCAGTGGCCACATCGACCACAATTAATGCTCTCGTTTCTTGCTTCCCTCCTTCCTGGTGACCTGCCTCCTCCCCTTCTCCCACCAAACATCCTATCCTGTAGGACATGGGGACCCGCAAAGTAGGATGCCTCTACCAGCACGTTTCCTGGCCACTCACTGACTGCTGCCATTATTCATTCTGGTGCTGACAATGGTGTAAAAACAAACAATGGTGGAAAACAATCATCAACATTTTTCGTTTCCCATTCTCTGCAAGTTACGCAGAACATCTGTTTTATACAAGGTTGACAGTGCACAATCACAATAACTAGAGTGCACTTGCCTGGACCTAATTCTAAATCAGAATATTTTATAAAGGATTGATGGACACGATCAACATAATCCAATCTACTCTAGGTGGATAGGATTCATGTAACACATCTTTCAAGGCATTCCAAAGTGCATTGTTAGCTACTGCAAAACTGTGCCAATCAAATATTGTTTGAATAATTTTCCACTTAGGTGAATGAAAGGTCACATCGAGAGCCACATCCATATAATTTTTAGTTGGATTATGAAATTTGTGCAATATGTCTAGTTTATGAATACATTTTGCAACATCATCTTTAGGGTTAGGCACCCCTTCAACTATAGCTCTCAACTCTGAGGGTGTTCAGCATCTGTAAACTGTAATTGGATTTCCCTGGGGTCCCAGAAAGGCCTGCGTTGATGTTTCTACATTAGGTTGAGCTGAGGCTTCACTGCGACTGTCCCTCAATTGGATTTTTGACTACGTGTCTTTGGTCTTACGAGAGAAGAGGATGAATCTGATGTTGCATAGATTGTATCTGTGGGTGATTGGTGTGTGCACTGTTGAAGGGGTGCCCATGCATCTTGTCCAGCTGGGGGTAGATGGAGATCGATTTGGTGGTTGAGGATTTATGGGAACCCAATCGTCACAGTCATTGTCATCATCCTCGTCATTTGTCTTAATTTTAGTTCCAGAAACCATTACCCATTTTGTTGATAGAGAATAATGTGGGGGAATATGGCTATGGCCATGGCCATGGATTTGTAAACTGTATCGAGATTCTAAATTCAGCATTTTCTGTTTCTAGCTATTATTCTGACGTCCCTCTACTTTATGTTTTTGTGTCTCATTTTCTCTACTCTTACATCTAGACTCTTTTCTTCTCTGCCTCCTTACGCTAGTCCATATATTGGGACCACACTACCTCCTTACAACCACACTTTTCCTTAACTAGCAACACTTCTCAAAAATATTCTATTCGATCCCAATTTAATGTCCCTTCAGGGGGAAATCCTTTTTTTCTCTTCTGTCTCACTCTACATATTTCTGTATCTTCTTTACACTTTTTCATCCTTAATGAACGTACATATACCCTATTGGATTTCCTCTGCCATGGCTTCTTTTGGACTCTGAATTACCCATTTTAACTAACCTCAATGGGACTCTTACCCACTTAACAAAAACCACCTTCCAAATCACACTCTAACAGTGGATCAGGGACCCGCTCTCACAGGAACCCGAGTTACTCTTGCAGTGGGACATGAACCCACTCTCGCAGGATGAACCTGAATAACAAATCTGGGTGGGATTCAAACCCAACCAAGCAGGAACCTGACTTACTCTAAGGATCTCTCACATTTATTCCAGCTTTGGCAGTGCCCTTTGCCCATATGGATTCAAATGGGAACTAGCGGCAGAAAAAACTCTTCGCGTTACCTTTTATATGCCCGGATGAGTCATCAGTCACCAGCTCATAGTTTTCTTGAATCCTGGTCGGGGGAGAGAAAACTGTCTGAATAATTTACACGAGTCCTGAGTGACGTTTTCTTTATTTGCTATTTATTAGCAATAACCCGTTAGATGAGGAGAACAGTCAAGCAAGCGACTACTCCACAGACTTAAATTATTGGAGCACTTGTTAAGCCAGCCATGGAAATACTATTCCATTAAGCTCCTGATGAATGCTTTCTAGATGGTGGAAAGGCTTTGAGATATTAGGAAATTAGATACTTGCACAGGATAACCATCATTTGATCTGCTCTAATTGCCACTATGTTAATGTGGCTAGTTCACAAGCTTCAGATCAATACTTACTTAGCAAGTAAAGTTCTCTCTTGTTGAAGATGATCACTGCCTGACATTTTTGTAGCATGAATATTACTTGGAACTTATCAGTCCATGACTAATGCTATCTAGGTTTTGCTACGTACATGCAAGTACTTGTTCATTTGCTGAGAAATTGCTAATGAAATTGAACATTGTGCAATCAACAGCAAACATCTCCACTTCTGCCTCCTTGACGCCACTCAATCAAGTTCTAATGGTAACAAGGGAATGGTAACAAGGGAATCAAATTGCTAATTCAACTCTGTACATGTTAAGATAAAAGTTATGAGGTCTGGAATAAAGTGGGCCAGGAACATTCCAAACTCAGTATTGAGCAGGTTATTAGTGAATACGTGCAACAATGTAATTCTAACAAGAATGTCTCCCATTGCTTTGCTGATGATTAAACATGGACTGATTGGGTTTTAGTGCATTTAGTTTTGGAGACATAGCGGTTAAACAGGCCCTTCAACACACCGAGTCTGTACCGACCAACGATCAGCCATACACTAGTTCTATCCTACACACTAGAGACACTTTACAGAAACCAATTAACCTACAAACCTGTACGTCTTCAGAATGTGGGAGGAAACGGGAGCATCCAGAGGAAATCCACTTGGTCACAGGGAGGACATACAAACTCCATATAGATAATACCGATAGACCTGAGGAAATCCAGGTCTCTGGTGCTGTAAGGCAGCAGCTCTACCACAGTGCCATTGTGCTGCCCTGGTAATTAGCCAGAATGGATTTGACCTGCTTTTTGCGAACAAAATACATATGGGCAATTTTTCATATTGCTGGATTGATGCCAGTGTTGTAATTACATTGGAAAAGCTTGTCTGGAGATTCATTTGGTTCTGCAATGGTGATATTCAGTACTACAGCTGGTATCTTACCTGGTCCCATTGGTTTTGCTGTATTCAGTACTCTCAGCCATTTCTTGATATCACCTGAAGTGAACCTAATTGCTGATGACTGGTTTCTGTGAGGATGGGGATCTCAAGAGGAAGTTGAGATGTTTCATCTTTTCGGCACCTCATTAGCTGTGTTTTGAGCACAGAGATGCTGGACTATGTTGAAGAATGAGGATATTCCTGGAGTCTCCTCTTCTGTTAGCTGTTTAATTGTCTATCACCATTCATGATTAAATATTGTACAGTAGGAATGGAGAACAATTTAATCAATTGGTTATTGTTTTGCTTAGATATTTCTATTACATACTGTATGATTGCTTAGCTTGCTTGAGGTCCTGTGTTACAGCTTAATGTAGCTGACACCTCATTATTTCTAAATGTGCCTGGTTTAACTCCCAGTATACCTTTCTGTACTCCTTACTGAACTAGTATTGATCTCCTGGCTTGATACTAATGATAGAATAAAAAAATTGCAATGTCATGAGGTTACAGACTGTGTTGCCGTTTATTTCCGCTGCTGCTAAAGGTCTAACGTTTTCATGACTACCTATTTTAAGCTTCCAGACCTATTCTGTTATGCCACACTTGATGAAGATATTTTCAGTATGAAGACAGGATTTTATCTTGTGAAAAAATATCCAGTGCCATTTTTACCAATAACATCAGAAACGGATGCATCTGTCACATATATGAATAAGGTAAAGTAGCATTATCTCTCCCGTTCACTCACTACTTGCCACAGAGCAGCTTGGTTAGTGGTTGCATTATTAACCTAGTGCTTCTGATGGACAATGAAGACCCTATCCAGAATAGATTATGTGCTTTATGGATAATGAACATTATTTTTTGGAAGAAACGGAATTTTCTTAGATTTCGTGGTTTATTATTTAATCCAGGTTACAATAACATTGAAATTAATTGTTATCAGAAATGTAGATTGTTTAACACTCTACAGGATATTATGATCTATCTGTAATGGTAATTATATACCAATGTTTTCATTGTTATGTTTCTGTCTCTTTAAGAAGGTACCTGTCTACAATATTTTTATCAAAGGTTAAGGAATATCATGAGGCTTCAAAGAACATGCCTTGAACAGAATCCAAACTGAAAAGAGCTTCAGTTCCATATTTGATGGTGTTCTATTGGAATGCATTCGTGAGCCTATATGAAAAAGTATTGAAACACTATTTAATAGAACTTTAGATCTTTAGCAGCAGCAGAAACACTATTAGTTCCCAAATTTGAGGAAGGACATTCTTGCTATTGAGGGAGTGCAGCATAGGTTCACGAGGTTATTCCCAGGTTGGCGGGACTGTCATATGTTGATAGAATGGAGCGGCTGGGCTTGTGTACACTGGAATTTAGAAGAATGAGAGGGGATCTTATTGAAACAGATAAGATTATTAAGGGTTTGGACATGCTAGAGGCAGGAAACATGTTCCCGATGTTGGGGAGGTCCAGAACCAGGGGCCACACTTTAAGAATAAGGGGTAAGCCATTTAGAACGGAGATGAGGAAAAACGTTTTCACACAGAGAGTTGTGAATCTGTGGAATTCTCTGCCTCAGAAGGCACTGGAGGCCAATTATCTGTGATCCTTTCAAGAGAGAGTTAGGTAAAGCTCTTAAAGATAGCGGATTCAGGGGATAGGGGGAGAAGGCAGGAACGGGCTACAGATTGGGGATGGTCAGCCATGATCACAGTGAATGGCGGTGCTGGCTTGAAGGGCCAAATGGCCTACTCCTGCAGCTGTCGTCTATTGCCTATTGTCTATCAACACAATTCAAAATGTTAAGGCTACTCTGAAAAACTGAGTGAGACTACTGGTTGCTATGGGAGGAAATTAAGATGATAGTGATAAATGTAAAGTGCCGCTTGGTCACACTCGGATTTTGTTTCATAATACACCGGTCCTTCCTAGGTTAAAGTATCTTTTCCATAAACTAATTTGGTAATTGGGTCAAAGAAGATTACCCATATTCTCAACAGTCCAGGAGGAATATAGCAATTGAGACCAGCAGATCCTCACAGCAGGAGAGAAAAATAGTATATTCATCACCATTTTATGCTTCTGCAGTCCATCCAATTATAATTAATACCAGATACATAAGCATTGGGGGGGTTTACAATGTCACTGTAGGAGAAATGCGTCAAATGTCCCTGAAGGTCTTTTGACTTAAATATGTCTAAACCTTGCTGTCTTTCTCAGTTGCACAGTCAACCACTAGATTGCTACTCAGATGAATGCAAATATCAATTGATGAATCAGAAACATTATTTGACCATTTGTGATCATCATTTGTCCAAATAATACATAATTTGACGAAACAGTATGATGCAGTAAAGAGAGATAATATATTGAATAGGCCTGGGAATACACACATATAATGGAAAAAAAAAGTGAGTTGGTGCACGCCTTAAAGGTCATCACCACTACATTTTGCCCAAAGATTTTCCCTCTTCAATTTGCTAAGACCAATATTATTTAAATGCCTCCCGGTATTCTTCTATCCAGGCTGCAAAAGTATAGAATATATCTTACTAGTGATTGGAGAATTTAATATCAGTTTTTGACATCCTTTTTTCTACATAGGTTAATGGCATCAGTAATCTATTCCACACCTATACATGTCCGTACAGTCACTGAGAACCCTGTGATCACAGTTGCTGAGGCTAACATCAGAGCATCCTTCAACAGTGTGAATTCACACCAAGTGTCGGATCAGACGGTGTTGCTGACCGTGGGGACCAACAGGCTGGTGTATTCAAGGTCATCTTCAACCTCTCACATCTGCAATCTGAGGCTTCCACCTGCTTCAAATGGTCATCTATCGTTTTGGTGCTGAAGAAGACCATGGTCTCTTGCCTCAATTACTACTGTCTATTAGCACCTACATCCTCCATAATGAAGTGCTTCATGAGGTTGGTTATGGTGTGAAGCAACTCCTTACTCAGAAATAACGTGGATCTGGTTTGATTTGTCTACGTCCTCAACAGATCAACAGCAGATACCATCTCTCCAGCTCTCCACTGTGCTGTGGATCATTGGGATAAAAGTAGCACATACATCAGCCAATGACTAAGGCACCGCATTCATCAAAAATCATCACCCCCAAACATAACAACAAGCTCCAAGACTGTGCCTCCCTACCTCCCTTTGCAACTCGATCCCTGACTTCCTCATTGGCAGACCTTAATCATACAGATCGCTAACAACATCTTCTCCTCACTGACTGCACTTCAAGGCTGTCAGTGAGGGGTAACTTTTTCACACAGTGGGTATATGAAACAAGCTGCCAGAGGTGGTAGTTGAGGCTGGGACTATCCCATCATTTAAGAAACAGTTGGACAAGTACATGGACAGGACAGGTTTGGATAGTAATTAACCAAGCACAGGCAAGTGGGACTAGGGTAGATAGGACATTGTTGGACGGTGTGGGGGATATGGGCTGAAGGGCCTGTTTCCACACTGTATTACTCGACCCGAAACGTTGCCTATCTCCTTCGCTCCTTAGATGCTGCTGCACCCGCTGAGTTTCTCCAGCCTTTTGTGTACCCTCGATTCCCCAGCATCTGCAGTTCCTTCTTTAACAATTGATTGGATACTGTTCAGGTTAATTTCCAGAACAATAAAATGGGATTATGAATAACTTGATATGGAATTTAAATAATCTTGCTGATCACGTCCTCTTAATAAGAATTAAATTCAGAAGAGAGTCCTCACCAAATATTTCCATCCTAACACTTTGAATGTGCACAATTGGTATTCAGAGGAAGAAAGGTGTTCTGGTTCTCTCCCCATCATTCATTGAAATAGAATTCAGTTTTCTAAGAAGAAGCTCAGAATAAACCATAGGGTACAGAATATCATACTTCTTCCTCTGCCTATAGGGTAGTTATGCAAGGATGTGGAATCCCTTTTGGTTGCAGTGCAGATCTCAATTACCATACAGCTCCTGCAATGTGATCTGCCTGCAATTAATGGAAACCTGCACTTTGAAAAGTTTTCAGGAGTCACTTGCTTGTTCACAACCTTAGTGGCTATAATAACTACTGACAAAGTACTCTTCACTCAGTTCTAAGCACTGTGTTTAGAGTACAGGTGATATTTGTCATTGACAGCACCTTTATTCAACCACATTTCTTTCCTCGGTATAGTTCATATTGAAGAATTGCTTGAAATACTCTAGATATATGTTCTCCAGGCGAGAGCCAGGTAGTCCTCTGTTCATATTTCAAGACAAATTGTATTCCAAGCGAAATGTCCGCTAATGAGACAATGTAAAACAACAATTCATTAACTGGTTCACACTGACCCAGGACTTAGTAGTTGGCATCTTCAAACAAATGTAGAAAGGTCTGAATAATGTTGAATCATAGCAATAAGCAGCAGAAACCAATCAGTAACTGATCCGCAAGCAGTTGATGGACCCTCTAAATAGTCTTGATTAGGTGTTGGTATTGGTTTATTATTGTCACATATAGTGAAAAGCTTTGTTTTGAGTGCTACCCATTCAAACTATGTCATACGCGAATATGTCAGGTGGTTCAAAAGAGAACAAAAATAGTGTCAGCTACTGAGAAAGTGCAGATAAAAAAAGTACAAGGCCTTACAACAAGGTAGATTGGAAGATCAGGAATTGATTCACAGCATATGATAGAGGTGTTCTCGAGTCTGATAACAGTGGAGAAGAAGCTGCCCTTCAATCTGATAGTATGTGCTTTCAAGCTTTTTTATCTTTAACCCCATGGAATTGGAGAGAATGACTGCCGTGTGAGTGGTCCTTAATTATGTTCATCGTTTTCCTGAGGCAGCATGAAGTGTAGATGGTGTCAAGAGATGCAGGGGAGACAGGAAGGCTGGTCTGTGTGATAGGCTGGGTTGCACTGATGACTCTGCAATTTCCTGGCCCTTGGACAGCAGTTGCCCACCAAGGTATGATATATCAGAATAGGATGCTTTCTATGGTAAATCTATAGAAATTGATAAGAGTTCTAGGAGACATGCCAAATTTCCTTAGTCTTCTGAAGAATTAGAGGAAGTGGTATGCTCTCTTGATGACTGCAACAATGTGGTTCGACCAGGAGATATTGTTGGTGTTATTTACACCTATGAACTTTAAGCTTTCGACCATCTTCACTTCAGTACCATTGAGACAGACAGGGTTGTACGCACAACCTCTTTTCCTGAAGTTGATGACCAGCTTCTTGGTTTTGTTGACATTGTGGGAGAGGTTGTTGCCTTCACACCATGTTATTAAGTTCTATATCCCTTCTGGTACTCTGTCTCCTCATTGTTTGAGATCTGGCCCGCTACAGTAGTGTCATCTGCAAATCTGTAAATGGAGCTAGTGTAAAATTTGGCTGCACAGTTGTGAGTGTGTAGTGTGTATTGTATAGGGAGTATAGTAAGAGGCTTAATGTGCAGCCTTGTAGGGCACAGGTGTTGAGAATTAGTGTGGAAGATGTTTTGTCATCTAACCTATTGATTGTGGTCTATTGGCCAAGAAGTCAAGGATCCAATTGCAGAGGGGTGCTGAATCCTAGATCCGTGGGTTTTGAAAATAGTTTTGTTGGAATTACGGTGTGGAAGGTGGAGTTATCTATATTACTAAAAGTCTGATCTTGACCACTTCCTGTTGTTCTGTATCTTGATTTTAGAATAAACGCTGCCACTTACCGCTGTGATTTTTGGCCATCGAAATCCTGGAATAGTGCAACCTGCCCTTTTTATACAGATCATGCCTTCCCCAAAAGAGGTCCCAGTGATCAAGAAACTAGAATCCCTGGCCACCGCACCAGTCCCTCAGCCACACATTTATCCTCCACCTCATTCCATTCCTACTCTCACTGTCACGTGGCACAGGCAGCAATCCTGAAATTGTTACTCTTTTGGTCCTTCTCCTTAACTTTCCCCCCAACTCCCTAAATTCTCCTTTCAGGACCTCTTCTCTTTTTCTGCCTATGTCATTGGTACCTATGTGTACCACAACATCAGGCTCCTCTCCCTCCCTTTTCAGAATCTTTTGGACACGTTCCGACACATCTGAGACCCTGGCACCAGGGAGGCAAACTACTATCCGGGTCTCCCGACTGCGTCCACAGAATCGCCAATCTGACCCTCTAACTATGGAGCCCCCTATTACAATTGCCCTCCTCTTTTTGCTACACTTCTGAGCATCAGGGCCGGTCTCTGTGCCGCAGGCCCGGCCGCTGTTGCTGCCCCCAGGTAGGCTGTCCCCTCCAATCGTACTCAAACATGAGTACCTATTCTCCAGGTGTACAGCCACCGGGGTACTCACTAGTCCCTGCCTCTGCCCCTTGCCCTTCCTAACAGTGACCCACTTGTCTGCCTCCCGTGGTCTGGGAGTGACCACCTCCCTGTAACTCCTGTCTATGACCTTCTCACTCTCCCTGACCAGACGGAGGTCCTCGAGCTGCTGCTCCAGGTTCCTAACACAGTCCCTTGGGACACCCACCTCGACACACCTGGCGCAGATGTGGACGTCTGGAGGGCTATCAGATTCCCTGACCTCCCACATCTGACATCCAGAACAGTACACTGCCCTGGCCTTCATACTCCCCCCTTACACAGGATACACTATCAACACAATAGAAAGCTCAATTCCCCACTTCCCCTGGATACAATACAAAATACAGTACGCTACAAACTGCTGGAATCTGACTGCCAATCAGCTGCTTTCTCTAATCCACTTCCCACCAATCAGCGGCTTCCTCAAAAAAAACAGCTCCTGCACACAATGGAAGATAGATTAATGCTGAAAGATATGGCTCTAGGTTTGCTTCAGGCTGGTATTTACTTTATTTGTTTATGTATCTCCTCTGTCTAAAATTAACAACGACCCCGTGGCTCAATTCTTGTCATTTATCCTTCATTTCATTCTTCATTAGTTTTATATCAATAGTGCAATAGTTTTATATCAATCTTACTCAGAGACCCCTCTGCGCAGGACAAGAGGATTTTTCCCATCGATGAAAAATAAAAGAGTTATTAGTGTTTAAGCAAATGTTGAGATTCTCTCTCCTGAAGGACACGCCCCTACCAGAGGGACTATAAAACCTGGAAATGTTCAGTGCCCCAGTCAGTCTCTGGAAGATGAGGGAGTGAGAGTTTGAGATTCTGTCAATCACGCCATGAAGGCCACGCCCCTTCTGGTGGGAGGGGGAGGGACTATAAAACCCAGAAGTGTGGGCATGGCTCAGTCTTTACTAAACAATTACATTTTGAATTTGGACATAAACCTCAAAAATTATTGGCTTGACAATTACGGAAACTGGACCGGGAAAAAACAATTCATAGGATTAAATCAGAAACAGGAGAAACACTAGTACAATCTAAGGATATTAATGAGAGATTTCTGCAATATTATCAAAACCTTTACTCTGCTAAAATGATAGATCACCGGACAGGAACAGAAGCATTCCTACAAAAATGCAATCTTAAAGCGTTAGATTTGAAAGATAGAGAATTATTAGACGCTGAAATAACAGTAAAAGAAATTGAAGATTCTATCAGATCTCTAAAAAACAGTAAATCCCCGGGACCCGATGGCATAGGCTCCGAATTCTATAAAACATTCTATGACCTGAATGTTCCGCATTTAAAGACACTGTATGAACATATCTACACCCAACAGAAATTACCAGAAACGCTAAATGAATCTATAATAACACTGATACCAAAAATAGATAAGGACCTGGATGATCCAGGTTCATATAGAGGTATAGCTCTTCTAAATACTGATCAAAAAATATTAACTAAAATCCTAGCACAAAGATTAAGCACAGTGATTAATAAATTAATACAGCCGGACCAAACAGAATTTATACCAAAGCGGTACTCTACATATAACCTGAGACGATTATTCAACATTATATATTCAAAAAGAAGTACTAACAATGATCTAGCAATTATTTTGCTAGATGCTGAGAAAGCTTTCGACCAGGTGGAATGGCCCTATTTATTTTCGGTTATGAAAATTTTTCAATTGGGCGAGAAGTTTAGCACATGGGTAAAACTTTTATATACTAATCCAACAGCTAGAATATTAACAAATCAAATGTTATCAGCTAAATTTAATTTATCTAGAGGCTGCAGACAAGGATGTCCGTTATCCCCGCTATTATTTGCACTCGCAATAGAACCATTAGCAGAAAGCGTGAGGTCCCATCCCGAAATATACTCGGGTATAATACCAAAGATACTGAGAATAAAATTTCCTTATATGCAGACGATGTATTAATTTACATTACAAAACCTGAATTAGTATCCCAAACTTATTCAATTTAATAACTCGATATGGCTCGTTTTCAGGATACAGAATTAATTGGAATAAAAGTGAAATCATGCCAATAATGGAAAGTAACCCACATATATTACAACAGTTTCCTTTTAAAATAGTAAATTAAAAATTTTAATATCTTGGAATTTATGTAATAAAGAGATATACTTCTTTATTTAAATTTAACTTTCCGCCTTTATTGAACAAATTACATAAGAATATTTTATATTGGAAAACATTATCTATATCAATGTTGAGTAGAATTAATGCAATAAAAATGATTTTTCTCCCGTAATTATTGTACCTCTTTCAATTAATCCCGATATAGCTGGCACAGTGCTGATCAGCTGGCACATGTCCTTACGGACATATTTAACACCTCGCTGAACCAGGCGGTCGTCCCATTATGTTTCAAGACTGCCACCATCATACCTGTGCCAAAAAAATCCAACATACAATGTCTCAATGACTACCGCCCTGTAGCACTCACCCCCATAATGATGAAGTGCTTCGAGAGGCTGGTCAGGGACCACATCACCTCCAGACTCCCCTCCACACTCGACCCATACCAGTTTGCTTACAGGCCAAACCGCTCCACAGAGGACGCTATATCCTCCGTGCTCCATCTGAGCCTGGAACATTTAGAGGAGAAAAACACCTATGTGCGAATGCTGTTCGTGGATTTCAGTTCAGCATTCAACACCATTATCCCCCAGCACCTGATAAGCAAACTGGTTCCATTGGGCCTCGGCACCCCCATGTGTAACTGGCTACTGGTCTTCCTCACTGACAGACCTCAGTCTGTGAGGGTTGGAAATAACACCTCCAATACCATCTCTCTAAGCACCGGCTCCCCTCAGGGCTGTGTCCTGAGTCCACTGCTGTTCACCCTGATGACTCACGACTGTTGTGCCAGGTTTAGTACAAACCACATCATGAAGTACGCAGATGACACAACAGTGGTGGGCCTCATCAGGGACGACAATGAGCTGGCTTACAGGGAGGAGGTGAAACAACTGGTGGACTGGTGCAATACGAACAACCTGATCCTGAATGTCGAGAAAACAAAGGAGATTATCGTCGACTTCAGGAAAACCCGGCACAGTCCCACACCACTTCACATCAATGACAGCGATGTGGAGGTGGTCAGTAGCACAAAGTTCCTGGGGGTGCAGGTCACTAACAGTCTGACCTGGTCGACTAACATCTCATCAACTGTTAAGAGAGCGCAGCAGCGGTTGCACTTTCTGCGCCGGATGAGAAGAGCTCATCTCCCCCATCCCATCCTCACTACTTTCTACAGGGGCACCATAGAGAGTATTCTGACCAGCTGTATCTCTGTCTGGTTTGGGGACTGTAGAGCCTCCGACTGGAAGTCTGTGCAGAGAGTGGTGAGGACAGCGGAAAAAATCATCGGGACCTATCTCCCCTCAATCGGGGATATTGCGACCAAACGCTGTGTGTCTAAGGCCAGCAGTATCATAAAGGACCCCACACATCTCCATCACGGACTGTTCACTCTGCTGCCCTCGGGAAAAAGATACCGCAGCATGAGGAGCAGAACATCAAGGTTCCGCAACAGCTTCTTCCCACGAGCCATCAGACTCATGAATGCCATGTAAATGGGCTGCCACTATTGTCTATTTATCCTTTTCATACATACCTATCCTTCGGTTAATTTATTGTGTTGCACAGGGAGCCAAATGCAACGTAATTTCGTTTGGAACTGCATATATCAATGTATTTCTAAATGACAATAAAGTTTGTTTGACTTGACTTGACTTTTGACTATATCTCCCAAAAACCTTTTTTTAAACAGGTTGACTCTAGTCACCAATTTTATCTGGGATTATAAGAACCACAGAATAAATAAAAAACACTTATGTAAATCAAAAATAAATGGAGGTTTAGCACTACCAAATTTTATGCTCTATTTTTGGGCAGTTAACATTAAAAATATGAATTTTTGGTTGGAAGAACTGGACCAACAACCAGATTGGTTAAAAATGGAAAAGGAAGACTGTTTACCTTTTGAAATTGGGTCGATCCTATTTGCTATTACTAAATTAAGCAAACAAACCTGTAGTGAAAACCCCATAATATATTGTGGAATACGCATTTGGACACAATTAAAAAAGACACTAAAATTGGATACTTTACCACTATCTCTGCCCATTGTAAACAATGCTACATTTAAACCCTCAATGATGGATAAGGGTTTTTTACAATGGAAAAATCACGGAATTACAAAGATGGGTCATCTCCATAGGAAAGGTATATTCCTCTCATTTCAGGAACTACAACAAATTTATGGGCTTCACTCAAATGACTACTTTAGATACCTACAAATTAGAGACTATGCTAAATCAAATACACAGGACTATAGAAATAGAAAGACAGAAATTCTTGATGAATGTTTGAATAATTGTTTGAAAATTGATATCTTATATTTATATTATTCTATTAGATAATGATGCACCCATGACGGAAATATATAGGCAATCATGGGAAAATGAACTAGGCCAAACAATAAGGCCAGAAATATGGGACGAAAGCTTACAACATATACATCACTGTTCGTTAAATGCTAGACATTCTTTAATACAATTTAAAGTATTACATAGATTGCACTATTCAAAAACAAAATTAAATAAAATTTTCCCATGCATATCTTCTATTTGTGAAAAATGTCAGCACTCAGAGGCTAACTTAACACATACATTTGTAAGTTGTATAAAAATTAATAATTTTTGGATGGAAATTTTTAAGATAATTTCGGAAGTTGTTAATACCCAATTGGACCCCGATTCAAAATTAATAATATTAGGAATACTAGAACAAAATCAATTATTTACAACAAACCAAAGAAACTTTATCGATTATAGTTTAATAATTGGGAAAAAATTAATATTAAAATTTTGGAAAGGCCCTATAACCCCCACAATTAAAATGTGGACTATGGAAATGTCGGAGACCCTACATTTGGAAAGATTAAGATTTGTCTTAATGGACAAACAAGAACTATTTACTAGAATATGGTCTCCATTCATTGAATATTTGAAGGGGCAAACCGGTTCGGCACAAGAACCTGACTGAAACCCGAATCAAGGATTAGATGAAGAATTATATTTTATAATCCACGGACATATCTCCAATGATGTATAATTAGCTGATTACTCCACTCTCTTTTAATTTTTTTGGGTCTTTTTTTTTCCTCTCTATTATTTTCTTTCTATATAAAAATTAAAAAAATATATAGAAGTACAATTATTATACAATTGTTAATATAAACAATATTAATAGTGTATGACTACAACAAACCAAATGTTTTTTATTACGTATTTACTTCTAATAAAAAAAATTAGTTAAAAAAAAGGAAGGTGATCTGACATCTGCAAAATGCCCCCATGCATAGGTGCACCTGAGGCTTTTGGGGCAGGTAGTTTATTCCTTTGTTCAAAATGAGTAAATAAATGCATTGTTCATGAATGAGAGATGCATTATTGCTAGCGATACTGCCCAATTTCACTTTGTAGCCTATTATAGCATGCAGGGGAAGAGTTGGGCTCTTCCGGTCACTGAAATCCTATTTCAGCAATGAACATAAAATCATAATTCCATGCTGATTATTGTAATAATCATACTCAATTTCAGTGACTGAAACAATGCATATAAACAATGCATTAAAGTGAAACTTTTGTGAAGATCTGAAGGAGAAGGAACAGAGATTTATACTGATAAAGAAGGCAGGATTAGGTAAGAATGGAGCCATAAATGGCATGAACAGGCTTTGCCAAATGGCTAGTTTCTGGACTCTATGTAGAATTATTTCTATTATTAAATTAATTTGCATTCACATAATTAATAAACCTCAAAAGGTCCTGGAACTTTTGCAATAATATTGCAGGAGTGCTACATTATTGGTCAAGGTTCAAATGTTGGCATGTAATTCAGATGTACGAGAGTTACACTACTTTTAAAACCAAGGAGAGTATAATTTCCTTGGAAATTCCCCAAACACTAAACATAGAAAATAGGTGCAGGAGTAGGCCATTCGGCCCTTCGAGCCTGCACCACCATTTATTATGATCATGGCTGATCATCCAACTCAGTATCCCGTACCTGCCTTCTCTCCATAGCCCCTTAGCCACAAGGGCCACATCTAACTCCCTCCTAAATATAGTCAATGAACTGGCCACTACCTTCTGTGGCAGAGAATTCTAGAGATTCACCACTCTCTGTGTGAAAATTTTTTTTCTCATCTCGGTCCTAAAAGACTTCCCCCTTATCCTTAAACTGTGACCCCTTGTTCTGGACTTCCCCAACATCTGGAACAATCTTCCTGACCAGATATAAACACCAGATATATTAAGTTCCCAACATTTTCTGCCTTTTGCATGGACCACCTGTTAGACCTCGAACCCAAAGTTGGGGCGGTGTGGTGGTACGGTAGCGCAGCGGTAGAGTTGTTGTTTTACAGCACCAGTGACCCTTGTTCAATCTTGACTATGGGTGCTGTCTGTATGGAGTTTGTATGGAGTTCTCCCGCGTGGGATTTCTCCGGATGCTCCAGTTTTCTCCCATAGTTCAAAGACGTACAGCTTTGGAGGTTAATTGGCGTCCGTAAAATTGTAAATTCTCCCCTGTGTGTAAGATAGTGCTAGTATCTGGGGATCACTGGTCGGCATGGACTCGGTGGGCCGAGGGGCCTGTTTCCACGCTGTATCTCTAAACTTAACTAAAGTAAACTTGTGCTAATTTGGAAATATTATGGGGAAAACTGTTGACCCAGGAATTCTCCCAATTACAGCAGAAATCACACATGACTTAAAGTAAACTGGTACAAAATGCCAAACCAGGAAGTGGTTGAGTTAAAAACATTTCACAGTCTACAGACTCAGCCTGAAATATCAGTTTTGACTGAAGTGGTTAGTAAAATCTTCTGAGCTAGGAAAAATTCTGCAAACTGTTTCTCAGCTATTGAAGCATCCCATCATTGAGTCACACAGCCTTTAGCATAGAGCTAATTATTGCCTTTGCCTGGTGTGCTTGTTGATAGAGTTAGAACAGGACGAAAAGGAAAAGGGAAGGACAGAACCATGAAGGATAAGGTTATAATGGTGCAGTTAAAAGAGCTGCCGTCTCACGGTTCCAGCAGTCCTTGTGGTGTTCACTCACTCTCCCCGTAATTGTGTGTTTCCTCTGGCAGTTCTGTTTATTTTGAAGTTCCGATGATGCTGGTTGGCAGAATAATTTGCTAGTGAAAATTGCCTGAGTGGTAGAATCAATACATAGGTGATGGTTTAGGTTAATTATTGTCACATGTACTGAGGTACACTGAAATATTTATTTTGCATGCTATCCAAACAGATCAGATATACCATAGATAAATGCAATCAAGTTAAACTCCAGTACAATAGACCGAATAAAAGAGAAGATACAGCGTTCAAAGTATAGTTTTCAGCACTGTAGCACATCAGTTCCATCGACAAAGTCCAGCAACCAATTGTATTATTTATTTATACTTTCTGTTCCATTGAAATCAACTGTACAGGAAGTGAGTACAGTTGGAACCCAATGCAATAACACTCATTTAATGCTAGAAACAAAACTCAAATTCCTCCACCTCCTCCCATGCCCATCTCTAATGATAATCTAATCTCCAAGCACATACAAGCAGCATAAAAAAGGAACTGTCCTTGTAGCTTTCTACTTAGATTTTACTTCGGAGTCACGTGAGTGACTACGTGAAGAACCACGTACAGCCGTTGGTGCGTCATTACATCAGAGGTTTTGGTGCAGTCGGCCGGCTGGAGCAGCAGTGCCCCTCCAAGCAGTAAGTTTAAAACTGGAGGTAAGTTTTAAACTTTTTCAGTCTTTATTTTCTGTAACAGCGGTTGGAGTGGTTCCGTTAGTGATGTTGCAGAAGGAGAAAAAGGTGGCGGCGAGGCGCTCCGGAGGGAGAATGGTCGATGACCAAGAGAGTATTGTGAGTGGAGGCCCGTCGGCTCACGGCTCTCCCACCAACTCGGGATTCTATTGCAGAGAATGCTCGACAGGGACCAACTCCGTGAAGAGGAGTGGTGCCCAAGCCAGGCTATGGGAGAGCCTGTGCTCGCAGCACCTTTAACAGGGCTGCCAGAATATCCTGCCTATGAGGAGGAGATTCCAACGGTGCAGTTTGCTGACACCGAATCAATGGTGGGAGAGAGCAATAAGGGTGTACAATTAGTAATCATCCCTAACATTGCAGAAAATTTTGCTGTGCCTTGAGAGGCAGGAGAGCCGATTGGGGAAGAGTTGGCTACAGCAATACAGTACATGCTCTCCCACCAACTACAGCAGTTGGCCATGGACGAGGCGGCAAAGAAATATGAAGCGCCTATAAATTGTGCCGGTTGTTAATCATCAGATTTGGACACAGTTGGGGGTGTCAGTCAGGGGTCAGGAAATGAAGTTTCAGAAGGTGCCCAAATTATTTTCGGCAGGGCTTACGGCTTTTGTGAAGATAGTGGATACAGGGCATTTGTCTGAAGCCCATCAGGATGCACTGGGACTGTTTTGTAGTGCGGTTTTTGAAATTAATTACATTAGAAGAGCAGCTATAAGGCCGGTGATAAATCCCAATCTGGCGGCTTTGTGCAAGCCGCCCAGCGTACCGCCACGCAATCTGTTATTTGGAGGTGATCTCGCTAAGCGAGTTAAAGAATGCCATGAGGATGTAAAAACTATGGGCCTCATTAAGCCAGCTGGAAAACAGGGGAAGAGGTTTTATCCTTACCGACAAGGCACCAGTTTGGATGCAGGGGAAGGAACCAGCCATACAGGTCTGCAATACCGGAAATGGCAGGCTGCCACCGGGTGTGAAGGGGAAGATGCCTTTGCCTACAAGGGGCCGTGGCCAACAAGGTCTGCAAGGACGTATGTAGGTGAGGAAAATGCCTCTTAGAGAAAATGAATTAAGTAACATTGATGTTCAAATTGGGGGAAGGTTACATTTGTTTCTCAAACAATGGCAGGAGTTAACATCAGATTAATTTATATTTAGCAGTATTGAAGGGGTAAAAATTGAATTTTACTCTAATGAGAGTCCACCTAATCAACATGTTCCAAGTCGGAAACTTATATTTTCAGATGAAGAAAATGTGCTCATACAAGCAGAAATTAATACATTACACAAGAAAGGGGTAATTGAGAAGTCAGTCTATCAAAGTCGTCAGTTTGTGTCAAGTATTTTTCCTAGGTCTAAAAAGACTGGGGGATGTAGAATTATCCTGGATTTGACGAGTTTGAACAAATTTGTTTGTTATAGGCATTTCAAAATGGAAACTTTTTCCACGGCCAAACATCTTGTTTCCAAAGGGTTGATTTAAAGCATTAATTTAAAGGATGCATATTACTCAGTGTCTATTCATGGTGATGATAGGATGTATTTGAAATTTATCTGGATGACTCAGTTGTGGCAATTCAAAGCACTACCTAATGGATTAACTTCAGATCCTAGATTATTTACTAAATTGGTGAAACCTGTGTTAGCATTACTCAGAGCTCAGAGGCATGTGGTAATGGCATATCTAGACGATATTTTAATTGTTGGAAAGACTCATGCTGAAGCTCAGTCATCAGTTTCAATTGTTAAATTCACTTTTGAACAATTAGGGTTTGTCATTCATCCAGATAAATCCAAATTATCACCAGTTCAAATCATTGATTATTTGGGATTTACCATCAATTCAAATCACATGTTGGTAACTTTGCCTAGGGACAAATTGCAACAGTTAATTGAGGACTGTGTTAATCTCCTTTGAGAACAACGGCCTTCAATTAGACAAGTAAACAGATTAATTGGTAAATTGGTGGCTGCTTTTCCAGCTGTGCAGTACGGGCCTCTGCATTATCAACAATTACAATGATCAAAGGAACAGGCACTGAAAATACAAATGGGCCATTTTGACAGGCCTATGCAATTGTCAGCTGGGGCAATTTCCGACATACAATGGTGGATTGTAAATGCTTCAAAAAGTTTTAAGAAGGTTTTGGTGGAACCACCTTCAATTATATTACAGACTGATGTAAGTGCACTGGGTTGGGGTGCAACAGATATGTCTTCCAGTTGTGGAGGCAGATGGAATACTGATGAGACATCCCTTCTTCAATTAAGAGGAGATCAATTATTTAGAGTTGTTGGGAACCTGGTATGGGCTTAAAGCTCTACCAGGAGGGACTTGCATGTGCAGGTTCAGATTGACAACACCACAGCAGTGGCATATGTAAACCACATGGGTGGAGTCAAGTCACAGTCTTGTGATAGACTGGCTAATCAGATTTGGAGCTGGTCCATTTACCAAAATATCTGGCTTTCAGCAATTTATTTGCCAGGTAGATTCAACACTGCAGCTGACACAAGGTCACGCCATCTGGAAGAAACAGTAACCCCAATGTAGGGGATGTGACAAGTCCATCGATTGCTAAGAATAACTACTAACTTGCTTGTTATTTACTAATCCTGAGGGAAATAACATTAAATCTTTTCTCGTTTATATCATAGCTTTCCTGTCATTTCAATTTGTGCCAATTTCATTGAAAAGTCGACATAATAATTATCCTAATTTTTCCCCATAGTCCAGTCTATTGAAAAATGATTTTAAAAATCCTAAAATATGTTCCTTAGTCTCAAATGCGATATTACTCCCGCTCAGTTAGAAGTTTTACGTTCTGTTCCTGAAACGTGTCTCTGGCTTTCTATTGGGTCTCTGCCTCTCTTCGAGGTATTTTCTTCAAGGTACTTTCCAGGTTTAATTTAGCTCCATCTTCCATTGAGGTATTTTCTCTTTGCTTGCCATTCCCATCCTATACGAGGCACGTGAAGAAATATGTTTGCAACATATGTAAATTTCAAAAAATAACTGGTCATGGCTTATTTTATTACATTACAGGCACCCATAAATTAAAGCTGTTATGGTTTTAACAGCAATGCAGCAAGACAAAATGAATGAATTTTGGGTCACAATTGCCAATGGAGAAATGCCCATAAATCAGGTTATCCCAGAGATGGTTGGTGTTTAGCTCTGCAGAGCTTTTGTAGCATTCTCCCTTTGGATTCATTGCAGCCTTTATATGAAAATTAGCTGTCTTGCAATAGGTTGAAAAATTAAGAGCATTATGGGATTGCATCAAACACAATGTTCACAGACAATACATTAATACACTTTACTCTGAGCATCAAAAGCATGATACATGATGCTTTTAAAAATATTGAAGCTCACAGAAAATAAAAAAATATGGAATTCCAAAATGCAATTTTAGTAATTCCACACCAAGTATCATTCTTTATATGACAACATTACTGATACAACAACAATTAGCAAATTATGTAATAACTTACAAATATATATATATATTTGAAGGCCAGTCACAATAGCATCTTCAAATAAAACGTGCAAGCCATGTAATAATAGGGCAGTTAACTACATTTTTTGACAAAAAGGATGCACTTTCAAATAACGCCTTAAGAAGAGAAAGAGAGATACAGAAGTGGAACCATTAACAGAAAGAATTCCAAAACTTTGGATCTTGGCAGCTAAAGGCATACCCACTTAGAGCAAAGCAATTACCGGTACATTTGTGAGGCACAATAGGCAGTGTTGGAGTAGCATATTTACAGTTTATTGGTGGATATGTTACAAATATAGGTGGGGGCAAGGCAATGAATAGGTTTTTAAAGATTTTTAAAAATTAAATCTGAAGAAGTGTTTTCCCAGATCCGAAATAAATTGCAAGTGCAGGAGTGACAAGAATACAGGACGGTGCAAGTTAAGGCGGAGGCACCAATGTTTTTGGCAAGGATGATTTATGTAGGTTGAAAAATATCAGACATATCTTTATCCTGCAATGCAGGAATGTGAAAAGTGTAGGCATAGAACATAAATAACTTCAAGTGCTTTAAGTTCATAGAGTAAATCAGTGCAGGAGTGAGCTGCGCAGCTAAGTGGTAACAGCTTTCAACCACCTCAGTCCTCTCGTGTCTTCAGGCTACATGGTTATAAGAGAATATCACAAATTATGGGTATGGGAGAGAGTATAGCAAGCCATGGCATCTAACATCCTGGACATCCAGTGATGAGAAAGAACTGTGGATAGTGGTCAGGAGCCTTCTCTTTGATTTTAATACCACAAGTTATTTATAGTTCTGTCTTTCTTGCTTTTTGTACTACTAATTAACATCTCAGCTAGCCAGTGACTCACACTTATAGCTACAAATACCTGGCCTAGAAAAGGAGAGGAAAGGTACCTCAAAGACCATGTATGCAATGGAATATTGGTTATGCAAGCCAGACTTTTTAATATTAAAGAATAAGGGGTAAGCCATTTAGAATGAGGATGAGGAAACACTTTTTCACACGGAGAGTTGTGAGTCTGTGGAATACACTGCCTCAGAGGGTGGTGGAGGCCGGTTCTCTGGATACTTTCAAGAGAGAGCTAGATAGGGCTCTTAAAAATAGTGGAGTCAGGGGATATGGGGAGAAGGCAGGAATGGGGTACTGATTGTGGATGATCAGCCATGATCTCATTGAATGGCCTACTTCTGCACCTATTGTCTATTGTCTAATGTCTATTAGTGTCTGTAACAATATTTAGTTAGGAAGCATCTTTTAGTCAACAGCAAATCAAGAATGATGATCAAGAAATGTATAATTGAGGGACTGGGTAGGCAGTAGGATGTTTTAAGCTGGAGTCTTGTACAGGGAGTGGAGAGCAGGATGGTAATCCTTGAGAGGTACTGGGCAAAGATTGTTCTTCCCAGGCTTCTTAATCTTGACGCAGTGTTGACAGCACCAATAGCATTGCCTTCCCCAATTACGTTTACACCCGAGCAGTTGCAGTATTTCACCAAGCTGAATTTGACTAAATCTTCCCCTACTCATGCTTGTACACTTAGCGTGATTACAAACCTCACTTACCCACAATTCATATCTTACTTAGACAATAGATCGGGTAGATGCACAGAGTCTCTTGCCCAGAGTAGGTGAATCGAGGGCCAGAGGACATAGGTTTAAGGTGAAAGGGAAAAGATTTAATAGGAATCTGAAGGGTAACCTTTCACACAAAGGGTGGTGGATGTATGGAACAAGCTGCCAGCGGAGGTAGTTGAGGCTGGGACTATCTCAACATTTAAGAAACAGTGAGACAGGGACATGGATAGGACAGGTTTAGAAACATAGAAACATAGAAAATAGGTGCAGGAGTAGGCCATTCGGCCCTTCGAGCCTGCACCGCCATTCAATGTGATCATGGCTGATTATCCAACTCAGTATCCCGTACCTGCCTTCTCTCCATACCCCCTGATCCCTTTAGCCACAAGTGCCACATCTAACGCCCTCTTAAATATAGCCAATGAACTGGCCTCAACTACCTTCTGTGGCAGAGAATTCCAGAGACTCACCACTCTCTGTGTAAAGAATGTTTTCCTCATTTCGGTCCTAAAGGAATTCCCCCTTATCCTTAGACTGTGACCCCTTGTTCTGGACTCCCCCAACATCGGGAACAATCTTCCAGCATCTAGCTTGTCCAACCCCTTAAGAATTTTGTAGGTTTCTATAAGATCCCCCCTCAATCTTCTAAATTCCATCGAGTACAAACCGAGTCTATCCAATCTTTCCTCATATGAAAGTCCTGACATCCCAGGAATCAGTCTGGTGAATCTTCTCTGTACCCCCTCTATGGCAATAATGTCTTTCCTCAGATTTGGAGACCAAAACTGTATGAAGTACTCCAGGTGTGGCCTCACCAAAACCCTGTACAACTGCAAGGGAGGGATATGGATCAAACACAGACAGGTGGGACTAGTGTAGTTGGGGCATGTTGGCTGTTGTGGACAAGTTGGGCTAAAGGGCCTGTTTCCACTCTGTATCACTCTATGAGTCTATGACTCTATGACAATTCTACCATGACAGTTACATTCTCCCAGCCCTTTAAAACTTGGAAAAGGGCTCTGGCCCAACTCGTCCATGCCAACTAAGATGTCACCTCTAAGCTGGTGCCGCATTTGGCTCGTATCCTTCTAAACCTTTCCTCTCCATGTACCTGTTCAAGTGCCTTTTGAATGCTGATAAAGTATCTGCCTCAAATACCTCCACTGGCAGCTAGTTCCAGAAACTCATCATCTTCTGAGTGAAAAAGTTGTGCCTCACTTTCCCTTCTCACCATAAACCTTGGTCCTCTGATTCTCGATTCCAATACCCTGGGAAAATGCATTCATGATATTAACTTCCTTCATGATATTTATACACTTCTATAAGATCACCCCTCAGCCTGAGAATCCTAGCCTGCCCTCTTCATTTTGCTCAGCCCTTCAAGTGCAGCCTTACTGACGTCCTGTACCATCCAAACTTCCATACTCACCCATTTCTCTCTTTCCCCTTCCACCCGTTTCCTTCGATCTATATTTTTGCCACTGCTTCACATTTTGTGCCTCTTCTATATATTAAGCCAATGCACAGTGTAATGACGTGGTGAGAATGAATGCATTTCCTGCTGCTATCATTCACCAAAGCACTACACAAATGAGCACTTGTCAGGGGTGGGTCAACAGGATGACAGAACATAACTTCAGAGTGACTCTAATGTGAAGGTATTGAACAGATGTTAAGAAAAAATGCTTCTGCAGGCCTGATATGGTGATAGAGACACTCATTAAAAAATAAAAAATCTGAAGTTGGCTGCTGATGATTGGATTAATGGTGAATGTTTCTGCACAGCTAGAAATTTGCAATTTATAACTAAATTTTCAGAAATCCTGATAAATTCTGATGGGTTCCCAAGGAAATGGGAACAAAGGATTTAGACCAGCAAACAAGATTTTCCATTTATGTAATGACCTTAGTATTCCCAAGCTTTTTCTTCACAAGACCCATATAGAGAAAGATCAGTAAAGATGATGTGGGTCTGAAATCGGTGAGTTACAGGAATACAGGGAAATGGAGATTAAGTGATTGAGCAGCAAATAAAAAAATACAGATGCTCAAATAAAAGAAAAACAGAAAATGCTAGAAATGTCTAGCAGGTCAGGCAGCATATATGGGCGGAGAAATAGCATTAACATTTCAGGTCAAAGAACCTTTGTTAATAAGCTGAGTATTTAAAGATTTTCTATTTTTATATGTGTGATTTAGGAAGCAATCTCCTGAGCTATGAGCTGCCAAAAGCATAGTCATCAATTGTGGGGATTCATAAGATACCACTCTAGGAGTGTAGGGAGGTCAAGAGGAGACTTTAGACGTGGGAGGAAGAATCCACAGAGGGATTAAAATGCTAAGATTTGGAGTTTAGAATTGAGGCACAACAAGACAAAATGTGTGAGCCATCAAACACAGGGTGTACAGGATTAGGTGCACTATTGGTAGAGTTTTGATGGCCACTGTTAATATTGGATTGAAGATGGCACACTGGCAAGAGAGTGGTAGAACAAACCATTCTGGAGGTGACATTAGCATGATGGGGACCTCAGAAGCAAGTAGATTTAGCTGGAGTCTGGGGTGGCAATATAATGGAGTAAAACTGAGGGAATATTTCCCCCATTTTCCCACTGTATCATCAAAACTACTTTTTTATCATCAACTCGTGGGTGGCACTGTGGCACAGCGGTAGAGTTGTTGCCTTACAGCGCCAGAAACCTGGGTTCGATCCTGACGACGGGAGATGTCTGCACAGAGTTTGTATGTTCTCCCTGTCGGTTTTCTTTGGGTGTTCTGATTTCCTCCCACACTCCAAAGATGTACAGGTTTGTAGATTAATTGACTGGTAAAATTGTTACTAGTGTGTGGGATAGTGCTAGTGTATGGGGTGATCACTGGTCGACGTGGACTCCTTCTGCGATGTGTCACTAAAACCTAAATTGCATTGGAATTCAGATAGTTGTTCAATAAGTAGTTCAATAAAGTCATGACTTTATTAAGATTAAGAAAGAACTGCAGATGCTGGAAAAATCAAAGGTAGATAACAAAATGCTGGAGAAATTCAGCGGGTGAGGCAGCATCTAAGGAGAGAAGGAATTGGCTACGTTTCGGGTCTGAAGAAGGGTCTCGACCCGAAACGTCACCAATTCCTTCTCTCCATAGATGTTGCCTCACCTGCTGAGCTTCTCCAGCATTTTTGTTGTCTACCTATGACTTTACTAAGGACAGGTTCTATCTGGCCAATTTGGATGAATTTTTAGAAGAATAATCATAGCAATGTTACAAAATTTTGAGATTTTAAAAATCAAGTCTGCAATTTATCTCATCAGATAAAACATAAAAATAAGTTTAATTTGACACCTAATTCACTTTCATATCTTCAGTATTAAAAAGGTTAGGACCATTTTCATGCTTGGCAATTAGCAACTTGCTTCCTATTGCTTTTCTATTGACTTAACACAAAAGGTGTGATCGAGGACAGTCAAAAGCCCATAACTTCCTTATAAATTAAGAGAATTTAGAGAAAATTTCAGTTATTATAGATTGAAGTATTCTGAAACAAATATGAAACAATCTTACTTGGATGACCTGAATTTAAAGCATATAATTAGTTAGTTACCCAATTGTAGCTAATTACAAAATCGAATTACTAGATCTAAACATCTATCCATTTCTTAAGAAAAAAAAAATTTACAGCCTAAGTGTCCAATTAACAGTCACACAATAATTCACAATATAACATGATTTTTAAATCTAATTGTCATTAATTTATAGGATAAATTGAAGGAATTCAGTGTTTAATGCCTGTAAATTAATGGGCATTTTAAACAACTTGCGAGTGGGATTTTCTGGAACGCGATGGATTGGAACGTTGCTGTTGCGGTGAATTTAAACCCAATATCAGCAGGAAATTTTCTGCTCTGGATTGCAAGGGGAAAACCTGCATTTTAACCCCGTCCCCCCCCCCCCCCCCCCTTAAAGGCGCCAAAGTCGCTTACACGGCCAGTGACAGAACTGCAGCACCTCTAAAGGTAAGTTTTGTAACATACCTAGTAATCAAAGCATTTGATGGATGCAATGACCAATGATGTCTTTGGCAAGCTTCCATTCCAAAACTTTAGAACTATGAGATCCAGATGAACTTAGATCCAAATGTGTCTTTATTAATTGTTAATTGATTTTTTTTTAAATTAATTGAAGATAAGTGGAGAGTTGTTTTTGTTTTAGTGATTGAAAGTCTGAGACCAGTGATGTACCACAGTGATCAGCACTGATACCCTTACTGTTTGATCTTTATATTAACAGTTTGGATATGAAAGTGGGAAATATGATTAGGTTTATAACAGTTGACTCAAAATTGACGTTGTTGCTGATAGTGCTTAGTGGTAGTCTTAGGCTACACGACACTACTGATGATTTAGTGAAATTAATGGAATGGGCTGATGAAATGTACTCATATAAGGATGAGGACTAATTTTGAGAGAACTACGATGGCTAAGACAAACAATGTATAGTGAGGTTTTAGAGAGCATAGAGGAACAGTGGAACTTTGCTATACAAATCTAAGGATTCCTGAAGGTGGCATCACAAAGGTGACTTGGAAAGCAAATAGGACATTTGCCTTCATCAGCCAGGGAACAGAATATTAGAGCAAATTGGTTAGGCCTCAACTGAAGTTCTTCCTTTTGTCAAAAATCCAACCCACTTCCAATAAAAGCCAGGATGCCATTGGCAGTCGTAACCATGCTGCATCTGCCAAGAATTTTTTTTTTTGCAATTCATGCACAAGAACATTTCGATATGTCTGTACTTCACAAATCTACAATTTTCTCCATTTAGCTAATAGTCAGTGTTTAGTTTCCGCTTACCAAACAACATATCCTCACATTTGTGTAGGAGGGAACTGCAGATGCTGGTTTAAAACGAAGATAGACACAAAATGCTGGAGTAACTCAGCGGGATAGGCCGCATCTCTGGAAAGAAGGAGATTCTGAGTCTGAGGAAGGGTCTCGATCCTCGGTCTCGTCACCCATTCCTTCTCTCCCGAGATGTTACCTGTCCTGCTGAGTTACACCAGCATTGTGTATCTACCTATGGCCTTACATTTTCCAGAGTGAGTATCTAGATAATCACTTTAATCACCACGGCACTGAAGGGTACAGGCCATGTGCTGTCAAATTAGATTATTGTGGATAGTATCCAGTGGTTGGCATGGACATGGTAGGCTGAAAGTCCGGTTTCTGTGCTTTACGTCTCCATCGCTCAAGAAAGCAGAGGCTGGTCACACTCTTTAGCACTCTTTATTTCTGGAGCAGAGGGTAAAGTATGTATGAGACGGCAGTTCAAAAAGTTAGTTTGTGGTGGGGATTGTAAAGTGAAGATTGTTTTAGCAGAGAGCAGCAGTAGCAACAAAGGTTGTTTACATTGTCTTAACAGATCGGCAATGGACTTCACTAACAAGGATATGACAGAGTAATGGTTGTCATGGAGTTGGTAGATTCCTTTTGCGAGATGTTTATAATAAAGTAACCGGCATTTCTTTTTTCTTTTTCTATTTTTCCCTCTTTCTTTTTTTTTTCCTCTCCAGGGTCTATCTCTTAATTCCCGTTTCTAACTCTTCAAGGGTTTCCTTTCCCTCTGTCACGCTTTGGCACTTTCACATCTCTTTTTCACTTTTCTACTTTCTATGCTGCTATTTTACTCTCTATTCTCTCTTTACTAAAGCCTTAAAATAAAAATAAAAATTAAGGGGTACAATGACTGTAATACAATACAAGGGATGTACACTTATGTAACTTACAGTACCGCTAATAAATAAAGATATTACATTGTCTTAACAGATCGGCAATGGACTTCCCTACAAGGATATGACAGAGTAATGGTTGTCATGGAGACAAGAGTATTAAAAGTGGAAAGGAAGGGTGAATTTAGTTAATTGTTAGCTGCAGAAATGTTATAATAATCAGAGATGATCAGGGATTGGACATTTGGGAATTTGTACTTGCACTGGATAGTGATTTAAAGGAGCATATTTGTCCAGTCAAGGAAGAAAATAGGCTTTGAAGAGGAAATGGGAAATCTTTATAGAGAGCACAGCAAAGAGATCAGAGTTGGCCTTAACATTGACAGTCATCACTATGTGAAATTGCCACCAGACATGGTGAGGCTAATTTTTTTTAGCTATGAATGGTGATAGAACTGTATATTGGTAAAGATAAGCTTGGTGGTGTTACTTTTCCTCCCTTTCCTTCAAAATATACAGAGAATCTACAGACTTCCATAACCCCTTCATTTCATTTTTACTCTGTCAAGACTGTGTAATTGCTTTACACAGGTATGAATTGTCACGTGTCAATTAAATGATAACAAATGTTAAGGTGATGATCAGGCACCATATCAATATCGTTTAATTTCAATATGACTTCATGGTTGAGCAATCCTGCCTCATTTCCTCCCAACACTAGCCCCATTTATGTCACTATTATGACACTAAACAGGACAATAACCTAGGCTATTAAACTTATTTGTACTTTGTGGCATTAGGGTGAACAATGTAGTAGGTCACTCGAAAGACACAATCTGCGATATCAGACAACAAAGGATTTGGTATATTAATCTGTGTGGTAGCAGGTTAAACAATAATGATGAGGATAATATACCAGTCCACTTTACTGATGTGAGTGAAGACCTTTTAATTTTAGGAAGTAAGCTGATGGGAAAAGAGAATGGAGAGGCTGGGCTTGTATATTCTGGAGTTTAGGTTGAGAGGGGATCTTATTGAAACATATATGATTATTAAGGGTTTGGACATGCTTGAGGCAGGAAACATGTTCCCGAGTTTGGGGGAGTCCAGAACCAGGGGGCACTGATTAAGAATAAGGGATAATCCATTTAGAATGGAGATGAGGAAATACTTTTTCACTCAGAGAATTGTGAGTCTGTGGAATTCTCTGCCTCGGAGGGCGATGGAGGCCGGTTCTCTGGATACTTTCAAGAGAGAGCTAGATAGGGCTCTTAAAGATAGCGGAGTCAGGGGATATGAGCAGAAGGCAGGAATGGGGTACTGATTGGAGGTGATCATCCATGATCACATTGAATGGCGGTGCTGGCTCGAAGGGCCGAATAGCCTACTCCTGCACCTATTGTCTATTGTCTATTGAAATATTTTACATATCAAACACTCTTGCCCTGATCAAATTTGACTATTATTCAGGCCTGTAGCGATCTTATTACAACGTAGCATTGTTTGGTTAATGTTACCGGTGCTGTGGTTAGTGTCCAGTAAGGAATACAATATGTTATTACTTATTTACATGCTAATTGAGAAGCTAAGTGATATCTAACGATACAGACTTTTCTAGGTGAGGTGGAACAGGGTTTGCCCAGATACTTACTGTAAGAATCTTTATAGAGCAGCTTTCAAGATTACAGATTTATGTCAGGTATCCATGGAAATATAAATTTCTAATATATTTAGCTATAAGGGCCAGTTTGATAAGAGCATAATTCTACAATGCCCCAATCATCAGGAGAATACTAAAACACTGTGTATGTGCTCTGCTCTATGTGTGGGTGGAAAATTATCATGAGGTTAGGTTTATTTAAAAATTCACAATTTGTATTATTATTGTTCAACGATATCAGGAGTTGTACAACTGATGGGGACAGTGACATTGAGGGAGGTAAAAACTTATCCCTTTCACGTATGAACTTTGGAAACACCAACAGACATGGGATAATTCAAAATGCTTCATTGCAAATGGAAATTCATGCTATGCCAATGTTAATTTATCACAGAGATATTGTAAATGTTTTCCTTGAAAGTGGCCTCACGGGTAGATTGGGTGGTCTAAAAGACTTTTGGCACATTGGCATTCATCTGTCAGAGTGTAGAGCATAGATAGACAATAGACAATAGAGAATAGGTGCAGGAGTAGGCCATTTGGCCCTTCGAGCCAGCAACGCCATTCAATGTGATCATGGCTGATCATCCCCAATCAGTACCCCTTTCCTGCCTTCTCCCCATATCCCCTGACTCTGCTATTTTTAAGAGCACTATTTAGCTTTCACTTGAAAGCATCTAGAGAACCTGACTCCACTGTCCTCTGAAGCAGAGAATTCCACAGACTCACCACTCTCTGTGAGAAAAAGTGTTTCCTCATCTCTGTTCTAAATGGCTTACTCCTTATTCTTAAACTGTGGCTCCTGGTTCTGGACTCCCCCAACATTGGGAACATGTTTCCTGCCTCTAGCATGTTCAAACCCTTAACAAACTTATATGTTTCAATGAGATCCTCTCTCATCCTTCTAAACTCCAAAGTGTACAAGCCCAGCTGCTCCATTCTCTCAGCATATGACAGTCCCGCCATACCGGGAATTAACCTTGTAAATCTACGCTGCACTCCCTCAATAGCAAGAATGTCCTTCCTCAAATTAGGGGACCAAAACTGCGCACAATACTCCAGGTGTGGTCTCACTAGGGTTCTGTAGAACTGCAGAAAGAAATGTTTGCTCCTATATTCAATTCCTCTTGTTATAATGGCCAACATGCCATTCGCTTTCTTCACTGCCTGCTGACTTTCATAGACTGATGTACAAGGACCCCCAGATCCCATTGTACTTCCCGTTTTCCCAACTTGACGCCATTTAGATAGTAATCTGCCTTCCTGTTTTTGCAACCAAAGTGGATAATGTCACATTTATCCACATTAAACCTCATCTGCCATGCATCTGCCCACTCACCCAACCTGTCCAAGTCATCCTGCATTCTCATAGCAGCCTCCTCACAGTTCACACTGCCACCCAGCTTTGAGTCATCTGAAAATTTGCTAATGTTACTTTAAATCCCTTCATCCAAATCATTTGTGTATATTGTAAATAGCTGCGGTCCCAGCACCGAGCCTTGCGGTACCCCACTAGTAACTACCTGCCATTCTGAAAGGGACCCGTTAATCCCTACTCTTTGTTTCCTGTCTGCCAACCACTTCTCAGTCCATGTCAGCACTCTACCCCCAATACCATGTGCCCTAATTTTGCCCACTAATCTCCTATGTGGGACCTTATCAAATGCTTTCTGAACGTCCAGGTACACTACATCCACTGGCACTTCGTTGTCCATTTTTCTAGTTACATCTTCAGAAAAAGATTAGTCAAGCATGATTTCCCCTTCGGAAATCCATGCTGACTCGGACCTATTACAGCTATCCAAATGTTCGACTATCTCATCTTTTATAATTGACCCCAGCATCTTCCCCACCACCAATGTCAGGCTGACTAGTCTGTAATTTCCTGTTTTCTCTCTCCCACCTTTCTTAAAAAGTGGGATAACATTAGGTACCCTCCAATCCACAGAAACTGATCTTGAGTCTATAGAACATTGGAAAATTATCATCAATGCATCCACGATTTCTAGAACCACTTCCTTAAGTACCCTGGGATGCGGACCATCAGGCCCTGGGGATTTATCAGCCTTCAGTCCCATCAGTCTATCCAACACCATTTCCTGCCTAATGTGGATTTCCTTCAGTTCCTCCATCACCCCAGATCCTCTGGCCACTCAGGAAGATTGATTGTGTCCTCCTTAGTGAAGACAGATCCAAAGTACCTGTTCAACTCATCTGCCATTTCCTTGTTCCCCATAATAAATTCACCTTTTTCGGTCTTAAAGGGCCCAACTTTGGTCTTAACTAATTTTTTCCTCTTCACATACCTAAAGAAGCTTTTACCATCCTGCTTTATATTCTTGGCTAGCTTACCTTCGCACCATCTTTTCTCCCCATATTGTCTTTTTCGTTATCTTCTGTTGTTCTTCAAACGTTACCCAATCATCTTGCTTCCCGCTCATCTTTGCTACGTTGTACTTCTTTGCTTTAATTTTTATACTGTCCCTGACATCCCTTGGCAGCCATGGTCTTCTCTTTCTCCCCTTGGAATCTTTCGTCCTCCTAGGAACAAACTGATCTTGTACCTTCTGTAATATTCCTAGAATTCCTGCCATTTTGCTCCACTGTCATCCCTGCTAGTGTAGCTTTCCAGTCAACTTTGGCCAGTTCCTCCCTCATGGCCCCATAGTCCCCATTAATCAACTGCAACACTGACACCTCCAATCTACTCTTCTCCCTCTCCAATGGGAGATTAAACATGACCATGTTATGGTCACTGCCTCCTAATGGCTCATTAACCTCGAGGACCTTTAGCAAATCCGGTTCATTACATAACACTAAATCCACAATTGCCTTCTCCCTGGTAGGCTCCAATGCAAGATGTTCTAAGAATTCATCACGAAGGCACTCTACAAAGTCCCTTTCTTGGGGTCCAGTACCAACCTGATTTTCCCAGCCTACCTACATGTTGAAATCTCCCATACCAACCACAGCATTACTTTTGCTACATGCCAATTTTAACTCTTGATTCAACTTACGCCCTATGTCCAGGCTACTGTTTAGGGGCCTGTAGATTAGTCCCATTAGGGTCTTTTTACCCTTACAATTCCTTAGTTCTATCCATACTGACTCCACATCTCCTGTTTCAATGTCACCCCTTGCAAGGGACTGAATTTCATTCCTCACCAACAGGGCAATCCCACCCCCTCTGCCCACCTGTCTGTCTTTTCGATAGGAGGTATACCCTTGAATATTCAGTTCCCAACACTGGCACTCTTGCTGCCATGTGTCAGTAATTCCCACAACATCATACTTGCCAGTTTCTAACTGAGCCTCAAGCTCATCCACTTTATTCCTTATACTTCGCGCATTCATATACAGCACTTTGACCGCTGTATTCACTTCTCCCCTCGCACCGCTCGCAATTGGCCCTGACCTTACTCCGTTATCCATTCTCAAGCTTTCCTTCCCATAAATTCGAGACTCTTTTGTAATTTTTCCTGTAGCCACTTCCCCTTCAACTCCATCTTTATACTCCCAATTTGTCAATCCCTCCCACCCCACTATTTAGTTTAAACCCACACGTGTAGCCCTAGCAAACCTGCCTGCCAAAATGTCGGTCCCCCTCCAGTTAAGGTGTAACCCGTCCCTTTTGCACAGGTCACACCTACCCCTGAAGAGATCACAGTGGTCTATAAATCTAAATCCTTGCTCCCTGCTCAAGCCCCTCATCCACACATTCAGATCCCCTATCTCCCAGTTCCGGTCCTCACTAGCACGAGGTACTGGAAACAATCCAGAGATAACCACCCTAGAAGTCTGGCATTTCAGTCTTCTTCCCAACTCTCGGAACTCATGTTGGAGAACCTCCTTCCTCTTCTTCCCAATGTCGTTTGTGCCTACATGCACAACTACTGCTGTAGATGGGAGGCCACGTTGCAGTTATAAAAGGTGATAGTGAGGCCACATCTAAAGTAATGTTCAGTTTTGGGCACCATGTGATAGGAAAGATGTTGTCAAGCTAGAAAGGATGCAGAGAAGATTTGCGAGGATGTTGCCAAGACTCGAGAGCTTGAGTAGGTTGAGTAGGCTTGGACTCCATTTCTTGAAGCAGCTGAGGTGGATGGTGATCTTATAGAGGTGTACACAATCTTGAGAGGAATAGATTGGGTAAACACACAGATTCTCTTCCCTGGAGTAGGGGAATCGAGAACCAGAGGACATAGGTTTATGGCAAGGGGGGAAAGATTTAATAGAAATCTGAGGAATAACTATTTTAACACTGGTGAGTGTATGGAATGAGCTACCGGAGGAGTTGTTGAGGAAGGTACTATCGCAACATTTAAGAAACAGTAGGACAAGTACATGGATAGGATAGGCCAAATGCAGGCAGGTGGAATTAGTGTAGATTGGACATTTTGGTCGGTGTGGGCGAGTTGGGCTGAAGGGCCTGTTTCCACGCTGTATGACTCTATGACTATTAGTATTAAGGGACTGGGAGAAGGGCAAGTAAATGCAATTAGTCACAGTTCCAAACGAAATTACGTTGCATTTGGCTCCCTGTGCAACACGATAAATTAACAGAAGGATAGACATGGATAACATGGATAAAAAGGATAAAAGGATAAATAGACAATGGTGGCAGCCCATTACATGGCATTCAGGAGTCTGATGACTTGTGGGAAGAAGCTGTTGCAGAACCTTGATGTTCTGCTCCTTTTGCTGCGATATCTTTTGCCCGAGGGCAGCAGAGTGAACAGTCTGTGATGGAGATGTGTGGGGTCTTTTATAATACTGCTGGCCTTAGACACGCAACGTTTGGTCGCAATATCCCCGATTGAGGGGAGAGAGGTCCCGATGATTTTTTCCGCTGTCCTCACCACTCTCTGCACGGACTTCCAGTCAGGGGCTTTACAGTCCCCAAACCAGACAGAGATACAGCTGGTCAAAATACTCTCTATGGTGCCCCTGTAGAAAGTAGTGAGGATGGGATGGGGGAGGTGAGCTCTTCTCATCCGGCGCAGAAAGTGCAACCGCTGCTGCGCTCTCTTAACTGTTGATGAGATGTTATTCAACCAGGTCAGACTGTTAGTGATCTGCACCCCCAGGAACTTAGTGCTACTGACCACCTCCACATCGCTGTCATTGATGTGAAGTGGTATGGGACTGTGCCGGTTTTTCCTGAAGTTGACGATGACTTCCTTTGTTTTTTCGACATTCAGGATCAGGTTGATCGTATTGCACCAGTCCACCAGTTGTTTCACCTCCTCCCTGTAAGCCAGCTCATTGTCGTCCCTGATGAGGCCCACCACTGTTGTGTCATCTGCGTACTTCATGATGTGGTTTGTACTAAACCTGGCACAACAGTCGTGAGTTATCAGGGTTATCAGCAGTGGACTCAGGACACAGCCCTGAGGGGAGCCGGTGCTCAGAGAGATGGTGTTAGAGGTGTTATTTGCAACCCTCACAGACTGGGGTCTGTCAGTGAGGAAGTCCAGTAGACAGTTACACATGGGGGTGCCGAGGCCCAATGGAACCAGTTTGCTTATCAGGTGCTGGGGGATAATGGTGTTGAATGCTGAACTGAAATCCACGAATAGCATTCGCACATAGGTGTTTTTCTCTTCTAAATGTTCCAGGCTCAGATGGAGTACGGAGGATATAGCGTCCTCTGTGGAGCAGTTTGGCCTGTAAGCAAACTGGTATGGGTCAAGAATGGAGGGGAGTCTGGAGGTAATGTGGTCCCTGACCAGCCTCTCGAAGCACTTCATCATTATGGGGGTGAGTGCTACAGGGCGGTAGTCATTGAGACATTGTATGTTGGATTTTTTTGGCACTGGTATGATGGTGGCAGTCTTGAAACATACTGGGACGACAGCCTGGTTCAGCGAGGTGTTAAATATGTCCGTAAGGTCATGTGCCAGCTGATCAGCACATTCCCTGAGCACCCGCCCTGGTATGTTATCAGGGCCTGCCGCCTTTCGTGTGTTCACTCCTTACGCTGTCACTTACGGTTGTGATTTTTGGCCATCTTACTCAGAGTCCCCCTCTGCTGCACAGGAGAAGAGGATTTTCCCATCGATGAAAAATAAAAGACTTATTAGTGTTTAAAAAATGTTGAGATTCTCTCTCCTGAAGGCCACGCCCCTTCCGGAGGGACTATAAAACCCAGAAGTATTGAGTGCCTCAGTCAGTCTCTGCAAGATGGGGGAGCGAGAGGGTCATGTCTCTCAGTCTGAGCTGTGAATAACACTGGACACATGTCTACTAAACTGTGAGTGGTTTTACTGACCTGTCAGTGTCCTTAATGTGGTTTGAAAATATAGTTTGGAAATGCTAAAGCTATGTTGCCTTTAGTTTGTAAATGCTAGAGCTGTGTTGCCTTTGGTTTGGAAATGCTAAAGCTGTGTTGCCTTTGGCTTGGAAATGTTAAAGCTGTGTTGCCTTTGGTTTGGAAATACTAAAGCTGTGTTGCCTTTGGTTTGGAAATGCTAAAGTTGCCTTGCCTAATTAAAGTTGCCTTGCCTAATTAAAGTTGCCTTGCCTTCTATATAAGTCCAATCTTGACCACATCCTGTTTGCGCTTTAAATTGATTTTAGAAAAAAACGCTACCACGTACGGTTGTGATTTTTGGCCATCTTACTCAGAGTCTCCCTCTGCTCATCAGGTGCCAAGGATATTTCCCATCGATGAAAAATAAAAGAGTAGTTAGTGTTTAAATAATGTTGAGATTCCCTCTCCTGTCAATCACGCCATGAAGGCCACGCCCCTTCTGGTGGGAGTGGGGGAGGGAATATAAAACCTAGAAGTGTGGGCATGGCTCAGTCTCTGCAAGATGGAAGAGAGTGAGGTCACGACTCGCTGTCTTTAGTGGCCTTGCACCCTGCTTGAAATGGTATGAAACTGCGCTCCGGAATTTGGTGGCCTTGCACCCTCCCTGAAATGGAATTTCAAGGAATAGCCGTGAGTCAACTGCAAGCCCACCAGTGTGAGTGAGTGAGCTGCCAGCATAACAGGCTTGAGTGACTGAGCCGCCAGCCTAAGAATCCATTCGGTCCACAATGTCCACACAAGCCCTCTGGAAACCAGTCCCTTCAGCCCACAACACCCATACTAGCACTGCAGAAAGCCCACCCCTACCCACTGACCACCAATATTGGAATTGGTGGAGAGGTGGAATATTGCGTTGGGGGACCAGCCCTCCCATGTGATGCTGGGACCCGTTGGGTCCCACTTAGTCTAATTGAATATAAATTTCTAATATACCAGGTGGCGCAGATTGATGGCTGCCTCGCCAACGATCTGTCTCGTCTTCTTTGTGCTATTATATTGTTGTAAAATGTATGTTTTAATTTATCTTTAGTTTTGTATTATGTGGTGGGGGGCGTGGGGGAAACTTTTTTTAATCTCTTTCCTCGATGGAGATGGTGATCCCTGTCGGGGATCGACCTCGGAAGTTCCAACCGCGGGAGCCTGTGAACACCGTGGAGCTTGCAGTCACTGGTTAGGAACCGACTTTGGGAGCTCCAAGCCGCAGGAGCTTCGACCACCCCGATCACTGGAGCTTCGATTGCCCCAACGCTGGAGCTTCGATCGCCTGACCCGGGAGCTTCGATCGCCGGCTGCGAGAGCTTCAATTGCCCCGATTGCGGATAGTTTGATACCCCTGACCGCGGGAGAAAAGGAGGAAAGAGGATTAGAATTTATTGCCTCCCATCACAGTGGCGATTGTGGAGGAACCGCTGTGGTGGATGTTTGTATCAAATTTTTATGTAGTTTTGTGTCTTTTTGCTTTTTTTGTTATAATTGTATGGTAAATCAAATTCCTTGTATGTTGCAAAACATACTTGGCAAATAAATTACGATTATGATTATGATTATTGTTATGAATTATATAATTGACTATGTTTGAGGGTGAAAATTGACAACAATTTCTCTGTTCATATTCATAAGGTGTACATCCATGTGCCTGATGGGCAAACTACATTGTAAATAGGCAGAGGATACATTCCAAACAACATCTCCACCGGGGTTTCCATAAAACATTTCTTAAATGGAAATTTAATTTACTTCCAATGGATTTGTTTATGAAGAAGGAAATGAAATTGCAAAGCTGTTGCCAAGTTTGCAGAGACTTTGCTGGAGAACTAAATAGAAGAGCAGAGGTTGAAAATGTTAACCTGTTCTCCATGTATTACTTGAGGATATCTAGAGAAAAGTATGCCAGTTTGGAAATGTGGAACTTCCCAAGCAAGTCCTAGATTCAATGTGGGAAATGGAATGTACACAAAAGAGCAATCTCTTCAGTACCTGCCTCTACATATGTTGCAGAAGCTTATCTGTAATTGTTTCTTAATTTATGTTTTGATGTGTTGTCTGAGTCTATGTGGCTTTGCTGCTGCTGCTGCACCTCACAATACTTGTGCATATGACAATAAGCTGGACTTGGCTTGATTATATCTGCCCCTCCCAACAATTTATGTCTGTATAAGTCTTACGTCATCACTCTGAGCCGGTAATTTCATGGCAGTCACATCCTTCACCACCAATCACAAGCCGTTTTAATTCTTCTTTGAAACAAACTGCTTCGGATTCCAAATATTGACCCCTTTTGAATTAAGGTTTTTCTGCATGCCTGAGGCACATGTTTGCAAGAGCTTTAAGGGCCTGTCACACTAGCGCGCGATTAGACGCGATAAGCGCGACAAATTCGGACGCGGGGGTCGCGTGGGGGTCAGGCGATCCCGGTGCGAGTGAAGGGCCTGTCACACTAGCGCGCGATTACACGCGCGACGTCCGAAGGAAGGACGTTATTTTTCATCACGTGACGATGCGCATGAGCATGCGCGTTGCACGACGTCGGGCAGTGACGTCATCACGCAACGCCACGCTGAAGACGCACAACGTCAAAACGTCATCACGTTCCGCGCGACAGGATTTTGCCGCGCGTAATTTTTAAGCAGTGTCGGTTTTTGGACACTACGCGCGATGTCGACACCAGCTACACACGAGTCCGCGCAACTCCACGAGACTCCGGCGATCGCAGTGGGACAGGGTCACGCGAGGCCGGACGACTAAAGCGACCACGGTAGGTCGCGCTTGTCGCGTCTAATCGCGCGCTAGTGTGACAGGCCCTTTACTCTAACACAATATATATATATATATATATATATATATATATATATATATATATATATATATATATATATATATATATATATATATATATATATATATATATATATATATATATGATGGGTCCATCTCCAATTGCTCTTCTAAACCATACATCTGACCACTTCAACCTGTGGTTCAGGAAGCTAGTTCTGAATGTGCTGAACGATGTTACTGTTGGTCACTTAGCTCTAATGGGATTATGAGTGCCAACCAGTATATATCCCCATGTATCTAACCCCTACAACCATATAAGTAGTGGAATAATAACTGTTGCAGGGTAAAATAATTGTGGTAAAATAAATAAAAGAACACCAGTAAAATAATTCAGCTGCCTCTGAAACTGGCATGAGCTTATAAATATTTTTGCTCTGATCACAGTCTAGCTAGTTACTAATGCAGTGAAAATGTATCCCCTTGAGCAAGGCTCTCTATCTGATGCCTTGATGGCTATGCAAGTACAATTGACAAATCTATGCCAAAGAACCCAAATCATTGTTAATCTAAAATTCAGCATTTTGACTATGACTTAATACAGTAAAGATGATGCATTGATTAACCCCAACAGATAGAATAACAGTGATCATCAGCTAGTGGGCTCCTCAATCAATTAATAAAGTGTGAAGTTGAAGTCATCAATAGAGTGAAAAGAGTACCAGGTGACGTGAACTATGCACTGCCCCCCTTCCTGTCAAGGTTAATAACACCCCTCCTTCTTATAGGTTTTTACACAGGGTATTTTATATTTTCTGAGAAACAATAAAACTTCAATAGTCCAACACTCACAAGACTCTGATGGTACCAGACCAGCAGATTGTCTCGACTATTGGCTATTTCTCCTATCAATAGCACAACAACATTCATATTTGTTTTACATGCTACACAATTAGTATAATACATTTTCCAGTTCAGTGGTGAGTTTAAATGGAGCAGGAAACCTTTTGATAAGGTCCCATGTGGTAGACTGGCCTGGAAGGTAAGATCACATGGAATCCAGGGTGACGAGCCAATTGAATACAAAGTTTGTTTAGAGTCAGTTATAGAGTCATACTGCATGGAAACAGGCCCTTGCTGACCAAAATGCCCATCTTCGCCAGTCCCATTTACTCACATTTGACCCATGTCCCTCTAAACCTTTACCATCCACCTACCTGTCCAAATGTCTTTTAAATGTTGTTATAGCACCACCTCAATCACCACCTCTGCAATATTCTTCATTCCTTATACCCACCACTCTCTGTGCAAAAAAGTTACTCCTCGGGTATCTATTAAATCTTTCCCTTCTAGTTATTGATTCTCAAACTCTGGGAAAATACTGTATGAGTTGGTGGAAAGAGTCAGAATGTGGTAACGGAGGTTTATTTTCACATTGGAGGCCTGTGACCAATGGTATGTTGCAGGGATCAGTGCAGGATCCTCTGTTGTTTACCATGTATATTAACGAATTGGATGAGAAGAGAGGTGGCATGATTAGTAAACTTGTGGATGATGCTAAAATTGGTGGTGTGATGGACATTGAAGAACGCTGAGTAAGGTTACTATAGGATTCACATCATCTGGGAATCTGGGCAAAATAAAAGCAGATGGGGTTCAACTCAGACATTTGCAAACTGAGGTATTTTGGAAAGTTAAATCAAAGCAGGACTTAGACAGTATATGGCCGGGCCCTGCGGAGTATAGTTGACCAGATAAAACTCTGTTTCCTGAAAGAGGTGACATGGGTAGAGGATGGTGAAGAAGGTGTATGGTATGATTACCTTCAACAAACAGGTCATCGAGTGCAAGAGCTGGGATGTGATGTTTCAGCTGTACAATATATTGGTGAATAAAGTGTGCAGTTCTGATTACCATACTACAAAAAGTATGTGATTAAGCTAGAGAGTTTGAAAGAAGATTTACAAGTATGTTACTGGGACTGGAGGGGTCAAGGAAAGAGCGTTCAGGTCGCCGCCCTGTTTCCACCAATCCTTCCAGCACCACACACAAGAAATGACAAGACAGACACCATTGTAGGCAGATGCCGAGAAGTGTGTTCAGCTCTGGCTGAACCACTTCTAATCTTGTGTGTGGACTCGATAAGAAGACTGGAACTGGAGGACTTGAGTGATAGGGAGAGACTGGATAGGCTGGGACTATTTTTCCTGGAGCTTTGGAGGATGAGGGCTGACCTTGTAGGGATATATAAAATCATAAGTGGCGTGGATCAGGTGAATGGTCCCAGACCTTTTCCTATGGAATCTATAGTTAGCAGTCGTAGGTTTAAGTTGACTGGGGAAAGATTTAGAAAGGAGTTGGGGGGAAAATGTTTTGCACAAAGTGTGGTGGGTATATGGAATAGCTGCTAGAGGAAGTGGTAAAGGTGGTTACAATTACAATGTTTAAAGACATTTGGACAGATTCACAGATATGAACAATGTTAATGAATAATTAAGTCAGATGAAGGCAAATAGGAGTAGCTTGAAGAAGACATTTTGGTTGGCATGGTTTCGCTGGGCTGAAAGGCCTACTACCATGCTGTCTATTAATCAATACCAGCACTCCTGTCCCTTGCTCAAGTGACAAACCTATCTGTGCCCCTGTCTCCTGATGTTCCAGATTCTGGTTCAGCCCACACACCTGGTGCACAATCCCGACCCTGGCCCCGAATGCACTGGACCTCCGGCACTGGCCACATGCTCTGCCTGCATTCAAGAACCTCTGCACGAATGAGCAGCTCAGATGCTGAACTGTCTCACCAATTTCTGAACAATTTGATACTGGATTATCAGAGTTTAAGTATGTTTTGAAAAATTGTCCAGGACTGCATGTGCTAGTGGTACACATAAAGGAGCTGCTCATGTTGAACGCATACTCTGAAGTTCCGTTCCATTTGTTAGTTCAGTTTTAGTTTAGTTTAGATATACAGCACCTAAACAGCTCCTACAGCCCACCGAGTCCACGCCAACCAGTGATCCCCGCACACTTACAAACACTAGGTATAATTTACAATTTTACCAAAGCCAATTAACCTATAAACCTGCACGTCTTTGATATGTGGGAGGAAACCGGAGCACCCTGAGAAACTCCATACACCTGTAGCCACGATCGAACCCGGGTCTCTCACCTTGTAAGACAGCAACTGTACCGCTGCGTCACTGTGCTGCAGTAAGACAGAATTACAGATGGCAAGGACAACACATACCACCCACATTTTTGGTCATCTGGTTGAAATTCTACACATCTATTTTTTGTCTTAGAAATTGAATGATTTCCTAATGGCTTTCTTCAAGTAGAGGTTTAGCTTTATTATTGTCACACGGCCCAAAGTGCAGTGAAAGGTTTTGTTTACATGCTGCCCAAACAAATCAGATAAAACTATACACGGATACAACCAAACCAAACACAAGTACAAAAGATAGAGCAAAGAGAAAAAATACCAGGGTGCAGAATACAGTTTTTCAGCATTGTGGCATAACTATTCCAGAGGGAAAAGTTCAATGTCCTTAATGAAGTAGGTGGAAATTCTGGACTTCTTATGAAAGTCTCACTGCTTTCGAGCTCATGAAAGGACATTCAGAAGTCTGAATACAGAGGGTAACTGTGAAAAGATAACATAAGTGGCTCCTAGGTCTGGTGGTAGGCGCTTTCAAACTTCTGTATCCTTTCCCCATCGGGAGTGGGGAAAGGAAGGAATGGTGGGAAAGGTACTTGATTATGAGACTACTTTCCTGAGCCAGTGAGAATCATAAATGGAGTCAATGGTGGGGAGTCTGTGTGATGGACTGGACTACATCCACAAAACTCTTTCCATTTTTTGCAGTTTTGGGCAGAGCTGTTCCCAAATTAAAAAGTGATGCAACCTGATAGTATAGTTCTATGTTGCATTTGTAGAAGTTTGTAAGAACCATTGCAGACATGGAAATTGTCATTTGTCTCCTGAGCAATAATTGCCAAATGTGTCTTTTTGGCTGTAGCTTCTATGTGTTTCATCCAGGGCAGATTGATGGTAATATTTATGCCAAGGACCTTAGACACATAGAAACATAGAAACTAGATGCAGGAGTAGACCATTCGGCCCTTCGAACCAGCACCGGCATTTAATATTATCATGGCTGATCATCCAAAATCAGTACCCCATTCCTGCATTCTCCCCCTATCCCTTGATCCCATTAGCACGAAGAGCTATATCTAACTCTCTCTTGAATACATCCAGCGAATTGGCCTCCACTGCCTTCTGTGGCAGGGAATTCCACAGATTCACAACTCTCTGTGTGAAAAAGTCTCAGTCCTAAATGGCCTACCCCTTATTCTTAAACTGTGACCCCTGGTTCTGGACTCCCCCAACATTGGGAACATTTGTTCTGCATCTAGTCTGTCCAATCCCTTAAGGATTTTATATGTTTCTATAAGATCCACTCATCTTCTAAATTCCGGTGAATACAAGCCCAGTCAATCCATTCTTTCATCATATGTCAGTCCTGCCATCCTGGGAATTAACCTGGTGAACCTACGCTGCACTCCCTCAGTAGCAAGAATGTCCTTCCTCAAATTAGGAGACCAAAACTGCACGCAATACTCCAGGTGTGGTCTCACCAGGGCCCTGTACAACTGCAGTAGGACCTCCTTGCTCCTATACTCAAATCCTCTCAATATGGAGGCCAACATGCCATTTGCTTTCTTCACTGCCTGCTGCACCTGAATGCTTACTGCCAGTGACTGATGTACAAGGACACCCAGGTCTTGTTGAACCTCCCCTTTTCCTAATCTGACACCATTCAGATAATAATCTGCCTTCTTGTTCCTGCTTCCAAAGTGCATAAACTCACATTTATCCACATTATATTGCAACTGCCATGCATCTGCCCACACCTATCCAAGTCACCCTGCAGCCTCATAGCATCTTCCTTGCAGCTCACACTACCACCCGGCTTTGTGTCATCTGCAAACTTGGAGATTTTTCATTTAATTCCTTTGTCTAAATTGTTAATATATAGTGTAAATAACTGGGGTCCCAGCAGTTGGGACTTGAACCACCTTGAACCACCTCAGTGCTGATTGGGGCATGTTCTGCACTACATTCATGAAGTTAGTAACAAGCTAACTCCTAGGTCCAAGGGTTTAGAGATGAGTTTGGATGTAAATTTAGAATATCCAATGGTATCATTTTAGAATGCCATGTACTTATGTGCTTCCTCAAGTGTTTCCATCTACTTCAATTCCAGCACAATTGGGTCAGAGAATGAGCAATACTAAACTTGTTTTCCTTCTCAATTCGCATTGCTGCATTCACCGCATTCACAACTATTTTATTTTCAATCTAGTGCTAATATCAGGAATGCTACATTTGCAACAAAGAAAGTCCAGTGAGGATCACCAGCGATTTATGAGTATTGTAGTTACATTGAAGCTGATTAAATGTGGATCATATTGACATGAGTGGGGTCGTGGGTAATTTAGTTGTTGTTTTTAAAGCTGAATAGAATTGATGGGAGACAATTTTCATTCTGGAGGAAATCAAGAATCTAATGGGGGCAATATGTTAAATTGTAAAGTTGTATCCTTTACAAAATGGATCATCATCATGGCACCAGAATAGGACACTGACACTAACGAAGAAGAGGAGGAGCATATTCTCAATGGGCAGATAATGGCATAAAAACTTAAAATCAGGAACAAAGAGGTACTCCTTTAAAAAAAAAAAAAAGATGGAGCATTCCTGAGTAACAAAATGGCTCAGTGGACATGATTCTTCCTGTTCTGTCCCTAACAGAACCCAAATCAACAGGCCAAGATGGCAAGGGTTGGAGATGCATTTAAGTAGATATGATAAGTATCATCAGGGAAGACTTGAACACATAGAAATAATTTATGTCACATTAAAATCCAGCACAGTTGAATTGTTAAACTGAAAAAGTTGATTTTTGATTATACATTCAATAATTTGTTTTAAAAGAGCAAATAACTGAAAATGAAATCACCTAATCCTTCATATTATGAAGAGGAAATCATGGACGCAGTACCTTGGATACACTCTTTTTTTCACCTTCTGCATCTACTTTAAATCTGGGGTCTGTGATTTTTGAACAATCCATGAAAGTCATAGTCACACCATAACATAGAGATTAGAGTCATAATAGAGTCATATAGCACAGAAAAATGCCCTGAGGCCTAACTCGTCTCTGCCGAATATGATGCTTCATCTAAGCTAGTCCTATTTGCCCCTGTTTGTTCCATAGCCCTCCAAACCATTCCTATCCATATATCTGTCCAATGCCTTTTAAATATGATTGTATCTGCATCAATACTTACTCTGGCAGCTAATTCCAAATACGCACCACCCTCTGTGTGAAACAATTGCCGCTTAAGTTTCTATTAAGTCCTGCCCATCTCACCTCAAACCTATACCCTCTAGTTCTTGATTTCTCTACTAGGAGAAATAGATTGTAGGGTTTGGTGGATGGAGTAAATCCTCGCTGCACTCTTTCCACCTTAATGGCATCTCTCCTATAGCAAGGTCATGAAATCCAAACACAATACTTCAAGTGTGGCTTCACCAAGTCTTAGTACAACTACAACTGTAACTGTAGAAACAAGGAACTGCAGACACCGGTTTACGAAAATAAGAGATGGAGTATGCTGCCTGACTCACTAAGATACTCCAGCACTTTGTAACTTTTTTTACAGCTGCAACATAATCTCAACTTCCAAGGTCGACAAAAATGCTGGAGAAACTCAGCGGGTGAGGCAGCATCTATGGAGCGAAGGAATAGGTGACGTTTCAAACTTCCAAACTCAGTTTCTTGACTGATGAAGGCCAGGATACCAAAAGCCTTCTTCATCACTGTTTAACTGTGATGCCACTTTCAGAGAACTATGTATGTGCACTCCAAGATCCCTCTGCTCTACAACACTCCCTAGGAACCTACCGTCCACTGTGTAGATCCTGTCATGCTTTGACTTCCCAAAATGCAGACCTCACACTTATCGGAATCTCCATCAGCCATTTCTCAATCTACTTGCCCAGGACCAGGATCATGGATCAACATCCTACTGTAATTGTTTTTATAACCTTCTTTACTGTCTATGATACCATATACTTTACTGTCATCTGCAAACTTACTCATCATGCTTTGTGCATTCTCATCCAAATTGTTGAAGCAAACCACCATCAAAAATGGGCCGAGTACCAATAACTGAGTTACAGGCCTCGTCCATAAAACTACGTTCCACCACCACCCTCTACTTCCTACCATGTAAGCAATTCTGTATCCAGTTATCCTGTTCACCCTGGATCCCATACAATCTAACTTTCCATGTAGAACCTTTTCAAAAATCTTGTTCTTCCATATAGACTATGTCTACAACCCTGTCCTTATGAACCTTCTTGATCACTTCTTCAAAAAACTCAATCACGTTCATGATACACGATCACCCACACAGAACACCATGATGACTATCCAATCAACCCCAGTCTTTCCAAATACATATTATTCTTATCCCACAGAATCCTTTCCAGTAATGTTCCTGCCACAGATGCTGGGTTTACAATTCTCAAGTTTTTCTTTGCAGCTATTCTCGAATTGCTGAATACAACAATAACCACCCTCCAGTCTTCCTGTACCTTATCAGTGTCCAATGATGATTCATATATCTCAGCCAGGACTCCTGCATTTCTTCTAAAGCTTCTTACAGTGTCCTTGGATATATCTGATCATGCCCAAGAGATGTCTTTACCTTCATACCGCCTCAGACATACATACATATCTGCCTTACCTGTCAGGCCTCTAGCATTGAAATAAATGCAATTTAATCCATCTGTCTTTCCCTGCTCCTGGCCATGCTCCTACTAATCCTATCTTCTGAACTTGCTGTCATTGCCTTCTGTACTGACTTCCATTTTCCCACATGTCTCACTATGACAGTCTATCCCAAGTCGCTTGTCAATCTAGATGAAATCCTTCTGAGAAGCATTGGCAAACCTGCCCGTCAGGCTCACAATTCAGGTGCTCCCAATTCAGGTGTAATCCATCCCTCTGGTATAGGCCACCTCTGCTCCAGAAGATATCCCAGTGTTCCAAAATTATGAATCTTTGCCCCCTACATGATCTCCTCAACCAAGCCTTCATCTGTCCAATCTTCCTATAAGGTACGGTGGCACAGCAGCCAAGTTGCTGCCTTACAGAGCTTGAAGCGCCGGAGGCCTGGGTTCGATCCCGACTACGGGTGTTGTCTGTATGGAGTTTGTATGTTCTCCCCGTGACTGCATGGGTTTTCTCTGAGATCTTCGGTTTCCTCCCACATTCCAAAGACATACAGGTTTGTAGGTCAATTAGCTTGGTATTTGTCCCTAGTGTGTGTAGGATAGTGTTAGTGTGTGAGGATCGCTGGTCAGTGTGGACCAGTGGGCAGAATGGCGTGTTTCCATGCTGTATCTCTAAACTAAACTAAACTTATCACAGGCAGACTCAATGGGCCAAATGGCTTAATTCTATGTCTTATGATCTATCTTCACTAACATGAGGCACGGGGAGTAATCTGGAGATTACTACATGAGCTCCTGCTTTTTAATTTCTTTCCCAATTCCCTGTATTCATTCTCCAGGATCTCACCTCTTTTCCTATTTATGTTATTTGTGCCAAGGTGCACAAAGACTTCTGCTGATCATAACTGCCCTTGTAAATTTTCTGCAGCCACTCCAAGACATCCTGGATATGGGCACCAAGGAGGCAACACACCATTCTGGAATCCTGTTTGCTGCCACAGTATTTGTTGTCTATTCCCCAACTAATCTGTCTCCTATCACTATCCCCCTATTTGACTTCACTGTAGCCCACTGTGCCTCAGAGCCATTCCTGATGCCATTGGCCTGACTGTTGCTGCTGTCACTCTGCTCTGAATGGCCACCCCCTAGCAGTAACCAAAAGGGCATACTTATTATTGAGGAGAAGGGCCAAATGGGATTCCTGCACTCTCTGCCTACTACCTTTCGTGGTGGTCATTCATCTACTTTCTGCTTGTGTATGAGGTGTCACTCCTATCTATAATCTCCTATCAGTCTCCTCTGATCTCTCTGTGGTCATCCAGCTGCCACTCCAATTCCCTCTTCATTGACGGAAAGGTGGTTATTTTTTTTTGTTGATTCTCATGTTTACAGATGACTATGTTTACATATCTGTTGTGCTGCTGCAAGTAAGAATATCATTGTTCTGTTTAGGACATATGACAATGAAAAACTTTTGATTCTCTCTTGTAAGAATTTTTTTTCCACTATTTGTCGATGAAATTGTTCAGATCTGAAGAAGGGTCTCGACCCAAAACGTCACCTATCTCCTTCGCTCCTTAGATGCTGCTGCACCCGCTGAGTTTCTCCAGCCTTTTGTGTACCCTCACCCAGTCTGTCAGGAGCTGCACTGCTCCAGGGGCAGTCACTCCCAGGCACTGAAGGCTGCTGTAGAAATCTCCCACACTACTCCTCCTTTCTTATTAGGAACCATTCATGAATATGCACAACATTATCAAATTTCTTCCCAACCCCAGTTGCTGCTCAATAACCATCAGCACAGGAGAACCTCAAGGCTGTGTGCTCAGCCCCCTGCTCTATTCACTCCATGCACAAGACTGTGTAGCTGGAACCAGTTCCAACTCCATCTTCAAATTCGTCGATGACACGACCATTATATTATGGATGATGATGGGTCAGAGTATAGGAGTGAGATTGATCGATTGACTGACCGAATGGTGCCAGAACAACAACCATGCTCTCAACGTCAGTAATTCCAAGCAACTGATTGTTAACTATAGAAGAGGTAGACCGAGGATCCGCAAACCCTTCTTCATTGACGGAAAGGTGGTTATTTTTTGTTGTTGATTCTCATGTTTACAGATTACTATGTTTACATATCTGCTGTGCTGCTGCAAGTAAGAATATCATTGTTCTGTGTAGGACATATGACAATGAAAAACTTTTGATTCTCTCTTGTAAGAATTTTTTTGCCACTATTTGTCGATGAAATTGTTCAGATTGGAAGCCATTTAAAAAAATATTTTCTGTCCCTTCTTTGGAAACTCCACAACGTTCCAAAAGTGTGGAATCCAGGACTAAGCTTAGGTCAACCTAGTGTACTATGAAGATTCAATATAACCACTCTTGTACTCTCTGCATTATTTTATGAAGCCCATGATCCCACGTGCTTTCCTAACCATTCTATCAACATGTCCTGTGACTCTCAAAGTACATCCAGACCTCTTCAGCCAACACGGTCTCTTCTGATTCTTGCATCAACTAATGCTTCCTTTTATTAATTTTAATCTGCCACTTGTCTGTCTGATGATCGATGACCGTTTGCAGTCTACTAACCTCCTCACAACTTATTGCACCTTCATTTTTTTTAATATATTGTGTCCCCCAACCTCCTTCCCGCCTACTCACACGTGCACAAACAAGCCATTGATATAAGCAAAAATAATCCCTGAAGAATGTCACTGTCTACCATCTTTCATTCTAAAGAGCAAATATTTACCACAAATCTCTACTTTCTGTCCTTATGCTAATCTTTTATTTATGTTTCCACTGACCGTTTTATTCCTTGGTCGCTTAGGGATTCAAACCACTTGCTTTAAAAAGGAAGTTTCTGCTTCTGCTCCCTCTATCTATCACATGCTGGATAATGGACAAAGTGGTGTATTTGAATCGTATGTCCAGGACACAACACCCAGACCTAGGGTACAGATTTCATCAGTGTATGTGTTAAGCCAATGGTGGGTGAGCTGTGACCTGGTGGAAAGGTTTAGAGCGAAAAAACAAGGTCGCTGAATGGTTTGCTGCCAATAGTGAACCAGTGGGATACTAGGTCATTCACCGGGAACTGCAGATTGTATGATTTATGGATGAAGAGGTTGTCTGTAGCCTGCTATGGCAGAATTGCAGATAGAGTGTCATACTGGTTGCATAAGCAAAGAGGTCCTCATGCAGTTGGACAGGGCCCTAGTGAGTCCACACCTGGAGTATTGTGTGCAGTTTTGGTCTCCAAATTTGAGGAAAGACATTCTTGCTATTGAGGGAGTGCAGCATAGGTTCACAAGGTTAATTCCCGGAATGGCAGGACTGTCATATGTTGATAGATTTGAGCGGCTAGGCTTGTATACTCTGGAATTTAGAAGGATGAGAGGGGATCTTATTGAAACATATCAGATTATTAATGGTTTGGACACGCTAGAGGCAGAAAGCATGTTCCCAATGTTGGGGGAGTCCAGAACCAGGGGCCACAGTTTAAGAATAAGTGGTAAGCCATTTAGAACGGAGATGAGGAAAAGCTTTTTCACACAGAGAGTTGTGAGTGTGTGGAATTCTCTGCCTCAGAGGGCGGTGGAGGTTGGTTCTCTGGATGCTTTCAATAGAGAGTTAGATAGAGCTCTTAGGTATTAAGGGATATGGCGTTAAGGGATATGGAGAGAAGGCAGGAACGGGGTACTGATTGTGGATGATCAGCCATGATCACAATGAATGGCGGAGCTGGCTCAAAGGGCCAAATGGCCTATTCCTGCACCTATTGTCTATTGTGTATTATTGTTTATAACTGGATTGATTCCAGAGCAGAAGCTTGGTCTAATAAACCAATGATGAGTTCAAATCTCACCGTGGCAATTAGAAGTTTAAAATCATGCTATTGAAAACATCAGAATAGTAATCAGGAAACAACCAGATTTTTTTTTAACCCTCCAATTTATTAGTTTACTAATTATCTGCTCCGATTGGGATTTATGCATATTGACATATGAAAGAATGGGTTGACTCGGCTTGTATTCACTGGAAGTCAGAAGGATGAGAGGGGATCTTATAGAAACATATACAATTCTTAAAGGATTGGACAGGCTAGATGCAGGAAAAATGTTCCCGATGTTGGAGGAGTCCAGAACCAGGGGTCACAGTTTAAGAATAAGAGGTAGGCCATTTAGGAGTGAGATGAGGGAAACCTTTTTCACCCAGAGAGTTGTGAATTTGTGGAATTCTATAACCATATAACAATTACAGCACAGAAACAGGCCTTCTCGGCCCTTCCAGTCGGTGCCGACCATTTATTTTCCTCTAGTCCCATCTACCTGCACTCAGACCATACCCCTCCATTCCCTTCCCGTCCATATACCTATCCACTTTACTTTTAAAATTCTCTGCCACAGAAGGCAGTGAAGTCCAATTCACTGGATGTTTTCAAGAGAGAGTTAGATTTAGCTCAGGTCTAAAGGGAGATGGGGAAAAAACAGGAACAAGGTACTGATTTTAGATGATCAGCCATGATCTTATTGAATGGTGGTGCTGGCTCGAAGGGCCGAATGACCTACTCCTGCCCCTATTTTTTTTTGTGCACGAAAAAGGTCTGAAGAAAGGAATCGACCTGAAACATCACCCATTCCTTCTCTCCAGAGATGCTGCCTGACCTGCTGAGTGACTCCAGCATTTTGTGTCTACCCTATATTTTTTCCTACTTTTCAATCGGTGCTTTTTCGGAAGATAATATTTGTGGCACAAAGCACAGGTGGACTCTATACCTCTCCATCTATTTCCTCTTAGTTGTTGGCATTCTACCTCATATGTTTTCACATCTACATGCATTATCAGATTGAATCATTATGAAAAATTGTATTCATGTTGGTACGAACAAATCTCTGATGAAAATTCATTTGACACTAGATCTCTCGTTATCTTATTAACATAACAGCACTTTTCCCAATAGTGACTTTTATTCGTTGTAAAACAAGAACTAAATGTGACACAAAAAAGTGGCACAAATATTGACACAAAAAAATGTTTTTGAAGTACAAAATGGGACAAATCAAAATACTACAAAGAGACTTAATTTGCAATTTGTAGTCCCTTCAGGTATAACAATCAAAATCAAAAGGTTGTAATATTTGCATACTTATTGTGCAAACGACAACATTTAGTCAGGTATTAAGAGCACCAAAAGGTATTAACCTTTTTCAAACTGTTGGAATCATAGAATCATAGGGTGATACAGCATGGAAACAGGCCCTTTTGCCCAGCTTGCCCACACCGGCCAACATGTTCCAGCTACACTGGTCTCACCTGACCGCTTTTGGTCCATATCCCTCCAAACCTGTCCCATCCATGTCTCTGTCTAACTGTTTCTTAAACATTGGTATAGTCCCTGTCCATTTGAAACCTACTACATGCAAACTTGATGAGTGGAGATTATGAAATTATTTCATTGTTTCTGCAAGGGGACAATTTAAAATGTTGTCAAAATTCTGCTTGTTGAAGTTTCTGATTCTATAATTATGCAAATAAATTTAAAAATCTTCAATGAACTAAGGTAATTGGGCAGTGTAACAAAATGTTTTTTGCCTTTAAACAGAATTATTTGCGTTATTTAAATGTGATACTTGCTGCAGTTTTATTGTTGAAAGTAAATATTGTTTAATTACATTTAAAAAAAAACTTTAAACAATGGCTGGTACGGGATATGGTCATGTTTTGTTTTGAAATCAACTAACATTAGCTAAAAACTATAATAAACTATTTACTAGTTTCTTAGAATTTTATTGTGAATAAACAGTTAAAATATGGCTATTAATGTCTTAGAATTGAAGAGAACAAATACTGAGTAACTGTGCCTGATTCCAGATAACTACACAGTGCAAAATATACTTTCCCTCAAATCTCCTTGAAACTTGTTCCTCTTACTTTAAACCTATGCATTGTTTTTGATGCCCCTACCATGGGGAAAAGGTTCTGACCATTTATCCTTTCTATGCCTCTTATAAATCAGTCTGGTTACTACTCACCATCCCTAGGCAAAATGAGATTTAAACCAACATAAATGTTTGCATAAACAAAATCTTCTTTGCTTCATTTGATAATAACTTAATGTCTGTTTTCCCTGATTCCTGATCCTTCGGACAAACTTTGCTGTTAGTCCAATCTATCCATGTGCATGTCTTTTTTGCCCCTGAATCATTCTAATAAATTCTCTTGGCATCCCCTACATGTAAGATCTTCACATCTTTGCCAAAATGCAGTGCCCAAAACTGGACAAAATATTTAGATGTGGCATAAACAGTGTTTTATGGATATTCAACATAATCTTTGTTTTAGTACTTATTCCAATATAAATGCAGCTCTTGTTCACTTTTAAAATAATGTTCTGAATCTCTCTTGCAACATTCATAAATTTGTGCACATTCCTCCCAGGTTTCGCTGCTGCTTTAAAAATGTTGGACTTTCATATTATATTGCCTCTGCTTACTTTACCCCCTAGATGTATATATGATTTACACTTTCATGCATTGAATTTCACCTGATCACATGTCAGCTCATTCCATCAACACACGCACAAATTTTGAAGCTGTCCAAATAATTAATTTAAATTTAAAAAGCACTAGTTGGCGTCTTGATCCTTGCAAAATACCAATGTATATCTTCCTTCATTCAAAAGCAGTTCTCATGTTGTTGTTGATTTTCTGTCCCTTTTTTGTCCCAAAATTATTGCAACTGTCCCACCACTGCCGCATGGGCTTGATAAGTGCTGACAAGTTTATTCCATGGTAGATTAAAATATCTTTAAAGTATTTATGCTTACAATATCAACAGCTTGCTTTCATCACCTCTCTCTCTTACCTCAACAAAAGACTCAATTAAATTAGTTAAAAGCAACTTTAAATAGACATGTAGGTAGACACAAAATGCTGGAGTAACTCAGCGGGCCAGGCAGCATCTGGAGAGAAGGAATGGGTCAAAAATCAAATCAAAATCAAACAAACTTTATTGTCATTTAGAAATACATCGATATATGCAATTCCAAATGAAATTCCGTTGCATTTGGCTCCCCGTGCAACGTGATAATAGAAGGATAAAATGGATAAAATGGATAAAATAGACAATGGTGGCAGCCCATTACATGGCATTCAGGAGTCTGATGGCTCGTGGGAAGAAGCTGTTGCAGAACCTTGATGTTCTGCTCCTTATGCTACAATATCTTTTTCCCAAGGGCAGCAGTGAACAGTCCGTGATGGAGATGTGTGGGGTCCTTTATGATACTGCTGGCCTTAGACACGCAACGTTTGGTTGCAATGTCCCCGATTGAGGGGAGAGAAGTCCCGATGAATTTTTCAACCGTCCTCACCACTCTCTGCACGGACTTCCAGTCGGAGGCTTTACAGTCCCCAAACCAGACAGAGATACAGCTGGCCAAAATACTCTCTATGGTGCCCCTGTAGAAAGTGGTGAGGACGGGATGGGGGAGGTGAGCTCTTCTCATCCGGCGCAGAAAGTGCAACCGCTGCTACTATTGATATGATGTTATTTGACCAGGTCAGACTGTAAGTGATCTGCACCCCCAGGAACTTAGTGCTATTGACCAACTCCACATCGCTGTCATTGATGTGAAGTAGTGTGGGACTGTGCCGGTTTTTCCTGAAGTCGATGATGACCTCCTTTGTTTTTTCGACATTAAGGATCAGATTGTTCGTATTGCACATCAATACGTTTCGGGTCGAAACCCTTCTTCAGGCTGATGTCAGGTGAGGGGGCGGGACAAAGATAATATGTAGTCGGAGACAGTAACATTAGTTTTTGGTTTCCTAAACTAGCAAGGGGGAGGGGATGGAGAGAGAAAGCAAGGGCTATCTGAAGTTAGAGAAGTCAATGTTCATACCGCTGGGTGCCCAAACTACCCAAGCAAAATATGAGGTGCTGTTCCTCCAATTTGTGCTGGGCCTCACTAAGAAAATGGAGGAGGCCCAGGACACGAAGGTCAGATTGGAAATGGGAGGGGGAGATGAAGTGCTGAGTCACCGGGAGATCAGGTAGGTTAAGATGGACTGAGCAGAGGTGTTCAGCGAAACGATCGCCGAACCTGCGCTTGGTCTCGCTGATGACGAGAGGTTGACACCTGGAACAGTGGATGCAGTAGATGAGGTTAGAGGAGTGAACCTTTGCCTCACCTGGAAAGACTATTTGGGTCCTTGGATGGAGTCGAGGGGGAGGTAAAAGGACAGGTGTTGCATCTCCTGCGGTTGCAGTGGAAAGTAGCCGGGTGGTTTGGGTGGGAATGGATGAATTGACCAGGGAGTTTCGGAGGCAATGGTCTCTGCGGAAAGCAGAAAAGGGTGGAGATGGGAAGATGAGGAGAGTAGTGGGATCCCGTTGGAGGTGGCAAAAATGTTGTATTGCAGTGGAAAGTTGCCGGGTGGTTTGGGTGGAATGGATGAATTGACCAGGGAGTTTTGGAGGGAACAGTCTCTGCGGAAAGCAGAAAAGGGTGGAGATGGAAAGATGAGGCCAGTAGTGGGATCCCGTTGGAGGTGGCAAAAATGTTGGAGGATTATATGCTGTATGTGACGGCTGATGGGGTGGAAGACGAGGACAAGGCGGACTCTGTCCTTGTTGCGAATTGAGGAAGGGGGAGCAGGAGCGGAGCTGTGGGATATCAAGGAAAACCTCGTGAGAGCCTCATCTATAATGGAAGAGGGGATTCCCCGTTTCCTAAAGATTTGGATTTGGAGGAAGTGGGAGGAGTCAAAGGATAATTGATGAGGGTAAGGACCAGCTCTACTAGGCAGAGAAGAGGGTTGGTTGATGGAAATTGGTTGGAAATAATTTGTTCTTGTTTTACTTTGTTCATTCACACACGTTTAAGTGACTATTCATTTTATTTCGTATTTTTGTTTCTTGCGATTGTGGGCTGGAATTTGAATTTCATTACTCTTGGGGGACCACTTTCTATAGACATATTATACATATGCATGCATAACCTTAACATATTTAATGATTACTGGGGATCTTATTCCTCTGTTACCCGCCTCACTTCATATTCCCCTATTCTTAGTTTAGTTCATTATTGTCACGTGTACTGAGGTACAGAAATAAAGCTTTTTTTAGCATGCCATCTAGTCAAGTAAAATACTAAACATGAATATATTCAAGCTCTGCAGTGCACAAATAAAGGATAAATGATACAACATGCCCACTAGTTGCTGGTTTTATTTTTATATGACTCTATAAAAATAATAATATAATACAAGGTGAAATTGTATGACCCCCATTGTCTCTCAAGGTTGAGTTGGCATTCAGCAAGATAGTCTCATTCTTAGGCCGGAAAATTACCATAGTGCCAGAGAGTCAGGAGAACTTTGTACTGCCAAGCTTGGAAAGCTGGACGAGAGGTGACCGGAGTACCAGTTCTGCATTCTGGTTAGGCATTTAATACTGGGCTTGCACCCGATAGGTGTACCCGACTTGCTGCTATGAGTAGAGGTTTGGTTATGGAACATACTCCGAGGAGTTTTAAAAAAAGTGAAATCACTTTAATCGCTGTTCCACAGAAAGTGGCTGAGGAATCTCAAATTCAAAACTTGAGTTGAGACTTGTCCTCAGGGAACAACACGAAGGATGGACTGCTGTAATCAATAATTGGTTCTCAAAAACCTGCCAAGCAGTCTATCATCTTGGAAGGGATCCACGGTGAAATATATTTTCTTCATTAATAAGAAACTTTAAAACTTATTTTTGTGATTTATTATTTAAAAAAACATGTATTCATTTGAAAAATTACAAAGTGTGAAAAATGGACTAACAGTTTCTATCTAATGCCTGCAGATTTTTGCTGATTTCAGCAAAAAACAGGCAACATGTTTTGATATTCATTAATATCATTACAGGTAATTCTCAATTATTGAACATTTAATTTATGACTATGTACCATAATACAATTTTGAGTATATGTCTTTGATTTACAAATCTATTTCCTTTGTTTAAGGAATAGCTTGCAACTCTCCGCCCACAGAAATATATGAAGCAAATTGCTCATAATTTATTTCACTTAGCCTTTACCATTTATGGAATTTTGCTCAAGAAACCATTTTCTAGGAATTGCCTCTTCCTATACTGAGGAAAGGTTGTATTGCTAAATGGGTGTTTAGTTTTCATTTACGCACTCACTTCTGCCCTAACAATAGTAATTATGTTCGCAAAAACATTAAAAAATATATTTTAACACGTGGAATGACGAACAGTAGAATCGACCCCGAAAAGAAATTAGTCTTTCCACCAAAAGCAACTTAGCCCAACACACAAGAAATATGCGTCAGAGGCATCATTGTCTTCAAATAACTCAACATTAAATGCAAGTTCCTTCCTTCCAAAATACATTATATAAACGTAATCCAGATTAGATCTGGTAATATGCTCCTATAAATTACGACCATTTATTAGGCGGATAAAGTTTAGAGTGGAAATAACACAGCAATAATATGCAAATGAGAAATGAACGACTGAAAGGCAGACGTTTAGAAGAAAGCTCACGGAAGGTGGCTGAGTGTCTAGTTTTTTCTCTGCAGTTCCTTGCTAGCAGCTGTCCTGCGCGCCTGCGCATTCTCGACCTGGAAATTTGTCTGCTACTCGTGACAGAATTTGGGTAAGAAACGGTGCAATTTCTAATTTAAAAAAAATAAATTGGGACCACAGGTTTCTGACAATGAATGGTTCTTTCTGTGCGTTTCCTTCACCTGAAGTGGTATTTAACTCTACTCCACCTAACACCCTCTGCTTTCTTCTTTCCCGGCGTTTATCCTAATTGCATTTGCTGTAACTTAAATAAAGTAGTTGCAGAGAAGCGAGTGGCCGGGACTCACTCTCTATCTGTGTGTGTCTGCCTGCCTGCGAGAGCAGCAAAGTAAACCCCCTCCCCAGCAGTCAGAAATAAATGATTAATGGTAGAAAAAAACAGGATAGAGGGGGGAAAACAATGCAAATGGAAGTGGAAAGAGATTGTTTGACTTTTTGCTGGTAAATAACGAGTGATGCTATTTTGGAGTTGAGTATTATTGAGACAATTCCAAACATTGAACTCTTCAGTGACACAGACCATTTTGTGGCTCCGAGCAAAGTGCGAGGGTTGCAGAGGAATGGCAGCGAGCTGCCGCCCGACACGATGTTTCTGGTCGACTCATAGTCTGCTCTCTCATCTCTCTTTCTGTTTCTTTTTTCTTGTGTGGGGGGGAAAAAATGCCACAAATTCACGTTTGAATGCAACGTGTCTCCTTTTAGGCCTTTTCATGAATATAGACTCCGCCATTTTGAGAAACTGCCCAAATAAAATACAAGAAGTGTTTGAGGAAGAGAAATCTCAGGGTGGATTCTGCGTGAGAGAGAGAGAGAGAGACAGAGAGAGTGAGAACAGGGGAAATATCACAGAAATATACATTGCGCTTAAAGAGACGAGCTTTGAAGAGGTTGGTGAGCGAATTTCAGGAAGTCCACACGCGATTGTGCTTCAAATTTAAATTAATACATTTCTCCAGTAGGTTTAAGTTTTTTTATTGTTACGGGAAACCTTATTGATAGTATAAGCATTTAGTTGTAGAAATATGATCTGCGTGGGGTTTGAAATTCAATAAGTTAAATTCCTGTCAAACGTTGGAGCCATCGGACCTGACCTGACAGTAAGAAAGTCCGACGACGATTTATTTAAGCTTCATTTATTTATTTACTCAAACGGTTTGTAGTAACGTTAGTTGCTACTCGTTATTTATAGTGAAATAGTATAAACGCGGATAAAAGGTGCGTTGGTCATGTAAATAAGATGTATTTTCTTTTGTATTCATTATTTGAAACTACTGTACATAGTTGAGTGAATTCAGGAAACTTTCAAGTACAAAACATGTTTTTTAAAAGGTGATGCAGAGCGACCTCAAATGGTTTTTGTCTAGAGGTGCAGGAGAGGATACTGCACTTGGCTGTCAAGTGTTCTATAGGCAGGGATAGGAATTTAATTGTTCACATTTAAAGGGACTGTACTTGTCCAAATGTTTACTTTTCTTCTCATTGAAATGTTTTCTCTGAATTCTCCCCTCCGCCCTTTTGTTGAAATGTTTGTCAATCATTTTCTTAACCGTGGCAGTTCTGCTTAGCATTCATTTTCTCGTTATTACTTGATCTGGTTGTTATAATAGGTATATGTTTGTTGGGAAATCATTTCTGGCACAAATTTGATGGTCAAGAAATAACTGCCAAAACATTTATTTACCGTTTTATGATAATTTGTATATTACTTTACGAAAAAGTGAATTTTAATTTTTGAGTAGATTTCTGTCAATATTATCATTACTGTTGGTTGATAAAACAATTTGCAGAGGAAGATGAACAAACTGCAGTATAATCTTGTGCCAATACTTTTGAAAAGGACAAAGAAATGGGAAGACTTATTATTTTTAATTGTCATGTTTTATGACTGAAAAAGTGCAATTGAACTAAAAAAAAGGTATTCTTTGAAAACTAAAGACCTTTAGTTAATTTTCTTACATGTATTGGAGCCTGTCAAGAAGAGATTCACAAGACTAATTACTGTGATGAGAGGGGTGTCCTATCGTAAATGTTTAAAAACATTATATTCTCTGGTGTTTAGAAGGAGGGGTATCATTGAAACAACATCCTTAATAATCAAGGCAGGGTAGGCATTGAGATGTTTTCACTGGCGAGCAAGTCTCAAACAAGTGGATATGATTACAAGCTAATAGGGTGGTGGTTTAAATCTGATGACAATGGCCATTTTTCTCATAGGGTGATGAAACTCTGGTATTCTACCCTGGAGGGTTGGGGAGACTAAATCGATGACGATATTTGAAGAATAATTAGATGTAATTTTTGAAACATTGAGGACAATGTGGAACTGGCACAGATGGATGCGTTGAATCCAGAGCAGATCATCCATGACTATATTGAATAGTGGATTAGACTAAAAGGGCCCGATGACCTGCATTCATTCTGATTTTCTCATGTTCTTGGTGTTTTGAATTCATCTGTGGCATTAAAAAAAGATACATGCTACACTTTTCTGGTAACGTGTCTAACACAGGATTTGCATGGTCAATGTTGTCTTGAATTGATTCCAATAAAAGGTGCACTGTAATCATGAAGCATTGAAATTTGTTCTTTAACTTAGATTAGCTGATGTGACTCGTATTCATACAGGTAGTGGGTGTTGCAGATCTGTAAAATGCTTATTGAGCTCCCAGTGCTTAATGGATCTAATTGACTACTTATGAGGTTGTATATTCTAGATGTTGTACAATGTTGGCAGTGGTACCCAAAAGGATCTTGGTATTGGCGAGCTGTTTTCTTGGAGGACTAATATCTAGTATACTTTGTGTAAGATGTTCTTCTGTCAATTTGTAGCTTTTCTGTGCTTCAAAGCACACGGATCTTTTCTGACAATTTTTCAGAAGTTACTTTTCTTCTATTCCTCTTTCTGGGTTCCTTTCTTTTGTTTGTATATTGATTTTTGGAAGGTTGGCAGTGCCTTTGATTGCAGGGACTGCGGGAATACAGTTTGAAATTGGTTGCAAAAAGTATTACTTTCATCACGATCATTATTTGAAAAAGTTTTTAAAGAACAATTTGAACTGAACAATTGTCTTTTGAACATTTTGGTAGAATGATGGATCAGGAGCACAACCTGTAAGAAACAAAAAAACAAACTTCACAAATCCTTATAGGAATATTAAAGGACAATGTTATGTATACCCGTGGTAATTGAGGCATACCAAAATCGCCATGACTATGTTAGATGGGCACAATCTCAGTTTAATCACGCATCTGAAATGTGTTACAAGCACTTTGGGGAAAATTATAAGTCATTTGCTTTCGGTTATTAGAATGCAATTTTGTTACACAAAATTGGGATCCTGCACCTGTTTATTAGTTTTCAATAGTGAATATTTAGCAATTTGACACCTGTAACATTGTAATAAAGTAATCTGTGATCATACTGATTGAAGTGTTTCATAACTTTTTAATGTACTACCATTTAAACGTGCAGAATACAATATTTTCCATTAAAAAAAATTTCATGTTATGGAAAAGAGGAAGACTGCTGTTATAATATACAGTTTTTGCCTGCTCATGCGTTCTGGGATGCAACACCAATATATCTATGCTTCAGAAGAATAACACAAATATCAAATAAAGTAACTTGGTCATTTCTCCAGAGAAACAAATTGTTTATTATTACTTTAGCCTTATTTTGTGCTTTAGTTATTATTTTGCATTATTCGCTTTGTGAAAATCCATTAAATGATGATATTGAGGTACTTAATAGTACCAAATTCAGCACGTGTGGTGAAGCATGATAAATTGATAGAAAATAACAAGGGAAGAATATGAGCATATTGCAGAATTACATGGATAATGCTCTCCATGTTCTTGTTACAGAACCAATAAGCTGATAATTTCTAGTTTGATTAAATTAATCAATAATGTTATCTAATTGCATTCTTAAATTGGACTAGTTCTCCCAAAAGAGGAAATATTTGTGATCTGTTTCTGCCAATTGATTGAAAGAGTAGAACATTAAAAAAAACAAAGGGCACAGCCCGAGTTTGATTAGTTAATACATGAAGGTGCATTTTCTTGTTGCAACATGCTGGATAGATACAATTGTTAAATTAGTGTATTATTGAAGTCTTGTGTTTTATATATTATGCAGAAGCTTTCAAAAACAAATTATTTTTAAATATTTACATAATTCGGCGGGGGGGGGGAAAGAGAGGGTGTAAGTTCTATAAACATTGTTGACAGTAGTTAAATTGCGTGACCACCTACCCCTCAAAATTACTGAATTAGATAGATTAATTAGCCCATAACCATTTGTAGGACCAAAGTTCGATCACTTCTGCTTTTCAATATGACAAAGTTGTGATTGATATCATATCTGAAATTTCCTGTGAATTATTTTTGCTCCCTAGTTATCAAGAATTGTTTTTACTGTGAAAACCTGTGGATAATTGAAATGTTGATCACTGCATAGCTGAGAAATGGGAATGTTTCACATCTCTATTTAGATACGAAAGCTGTCTCTTGTGTTGAGCCACATGCTTCATGATTTTGTTTTTTGTTCTTGACACCCACCGAGTACACAAATTATACAGTATAGTTCTTTACTTGACCATAGGAACAGGACAATATTTTGTAATGCATGGTATTTGTTGCAGTTGACAGTGCAAGTTTGCATTCAATAATGGAGCTGTTCAATACTTGCAGCCCAAAACTGAACTTAATCGCTGTTATCAAAATCAGTAACTAAGAGTCTTGGAACAATTATGTGAAGGTGCAAGTTCAAATCCCAACACAGCTAAATGTAAGTTGAAATTCCAGATAGTTTAATTTTCTAGCAGAAAAAACCTAGTATGGTGAATAGCAGTCATGAAAATTAATGAATTGTTATGAAAACCCGTAACAGCTATCCACCTATCACTTGCCAGGCTTTGTCCTGCGCCCACCTATCTTCCAGCTTGGACACAAAATGGTGGAGTAACTCAGCGGGACAGGCAGCTTCTCTGGAGAGAAGCAATGGGTGATGTTCTGGGTCGAGACCCTTCTTCAGACTGTCAGGGGAGAGGGAGATACAAAGATAAGGAAATGTAAGGTGTGAATGAGAAAAGGGGAATGGATATCAAAGAAAATGTACAATAGATTATTGTTAGCTAGGAGAAGGTAACAACAAAGCAAACGGAGATAAAATGTAACCGGGGACAGTCAGGCTGGTCGGAGAACTGAGATGGATGGAGAGAGGGGAAGCAATGGTTACTTGAAGTTAGAGAAGTCAATGTTCATATTGCTGGGATGTAAAGGGCCTGTCCCACTTGGGCGTCATTTGCACTACATTTACGCGTCACAACGCGCGCATGGCGTGCATTATGCGCGCATGGCGAGCGGTGAGGCGTGGTGGCGTATGCAGTGACGCGCAGTCACGCGCGGCGCCCCAGGAGTTTGGGATTCACAAAATCCTTGCGCGCCACCTGCGTGACACACAAATAAAGCCCCAGTGGGACAGGCCCTTTAGCTGCCCAAATGAAATATGAGGTGTTGTTCCTTCAATTTGTGCTGTGCCTCACTCTGACAATGGAGGAGGCCCAGGACAGAAAAGTCAGTATGGGAATAGGAGGGGGAGTTTAAAAGTGTTTAGCTACTGGGAGATCAGGTTGGTTTAGGCGGACTGAGCGGAGGTGTTCAGTACTACTACAATCAGTTTGAAGTATTCTGACCAGAAACGTCATCTACCCATGTTCTTCAGAGATTCTGCCAGACCATCTGAGTTGCGCCAGCACATTGTGTACTTTCTTTGGTTGTGAAAATTCAACTAGTACAATGTACTCTCAAGAAGAAATACACTCCAAAGAATAAATTTGCCATTCTATGGCCTCACCTATATATGACACTGGAACTGAAAATGTGCTTTATTTTAACTGCCCTAAGAAATGGCCTTGTAATCGACAAAATTGTATTAGTTAGGAAAACTCTTAAGAAAACTGAACAGACCATTTGAAATCTGTTTGGGTACTAATAATACATAGCCTGACAATTGATCCGACAAAATCTTCATCTTGAACATATGTGGATTTTTTTTGTTAAGTAACATTTTGTATTGTATTGTTCACTATTATCATGTGTACTGAGAATGACAAGTTTTCTTGAATGCTACCCAGTCAAATCAAATCGTACTATACAGGAGGTAGGTTGGGACTACTACCCCAGCTTAGGTTTAAGTTTAGGTTTATTATTGTCTGATGTACGGAGGTACAGTGAAAAGTTTTGTTTTGCATGCTATCCAATATATGAGGTAATGTGTTTTATTTTAACTTGCCTAAGAAGTTTGCTGTTAGTCTAAGGATGTTTGGGCAGAAATTGAGGGAGATAAATGCACATTGCCACAAATGGGTTAAGTGATGACAGGATTGTGTAAGTCCTAAATGCATGTTTCCGACTGAACCTGTTTACCAACTCTCCATGTTTAGAACGAAAAGTAGAAGAGGATTCATGAACTATTCCATCAGCATCACTGTTAAATAGCCTACCATGTGACTGGAGAAGACAATGTTGAAGCATTCACAACTGCATTCAGCTAGAAGAGTTATGCATATGATTCATGCTCCTCCAGATGTCCCATAAGCACACATTAGATTCACCCTGCACAATATCTAGAAATCGAGAGCAAAATCTATGGATGAGGGGAGCCTAGAAACAGAGAACTGCAAATGCTGACTAATGCGCAAAAGGAAACAAGGATAGGAAACAAGGGGTCTTGACCCAAAATGTCACTTATCTGCGTTCTCTAGAAATGCTGCCTGACCTGTTGAGTTACTCAAAACTTTGTGTCCATTTGATGGGGGAAACATAGCAGGTGTAGACCCGAAGATTTAGAATCCTGAACAACTGAGGCCTCAACCAGTACTATTGCAAGGATGGCATACCCGACAACTTGTACAAATATGTCCTGGTCACAAAGCAGGATGGTTCCAATGTATTGCTGCCTTTAGTCAACAGTTGATCATCAGCAAAATGATTGAAGATGTTGGCAATAGTATAGCCAGGTACCCTTCATTAAAAATCTGTCTATCAATCCTCTGTTTTTTGACAAAATAATAAATCCAGATGCAAGCTGAAATTGACTGCCTTTGATACAAATGCGGTAGTCATAGTGAACTGAAATTCATAGAATACTCTCCATTGATTTGGAAGATGTTTGTGGTTATTGAAGGTCAGTCTTCTGGACATTGTTGCAGGAATTCCTCAGCAGTATGCCAGACCTGACCATCTTAAGTCATCATCAAATAACCTTTCTATCATAAGATCAAAGTTTAGTTCCCTTCAGAACACCTCAGCAAATGAAGCAGACCAGCTTTCAAGCGAGTAGATTGCCAAAAAATCATCTGCTGATAAAGTTGCAAGCAAATTCATCACTCTCAAGTACCAGGAAATTATAATTTTCAACAAAGAGAGCATTTCAACTACTCGTCCTTGAAGTGCTATTGTCATTTGCCCACTCCCCAGCATTAACATCATAACCATATAATATTTATTGCTGCAAGAATAGTTTAAAAGCTGAGTACCCTGCAATGAATAGCGACATATTTTCAGTTTCCTTGCCCTTCCTCGTTTAAAATCTGTAAATTTGGAACGTACTGATGGAATAACCTGCGTGAGTAACTTCAATATAATTTGCAAATCCTAATTTGCCCTCTGGCTTCTCAATACTGTTCCAATATCTGCAAAACATAAGTGAAAAGAAATAAGTGATAGAAATTTCCTACCTGAACGAGTGCTGCAACAACAATACTGACACCACTCATGGCAAAGCAGCACTATTGTGAATAGCATTAACTATCCTCTGACCCCCCACCCATCCCACACAAGTAGTGCACATGTGTAGGATTTGCAAATTACATTGAAGTTACTCACCCGGGTTATGGCCATCAGCATGTTCCAAATTCACAGATTTTAAACGAGGAAGGACAACAAGGGAGGTTGGGGGGGAGGGACTCAAATAGAGAAAGTTAGTAGACAGTGTGTGAGGCAGAGAAGGGAAGCATTCAGACCCAACATGTAGGGAGGGAAGAAGAAAAACATAATAAACAGAGAATAAGAGGTGGTGGGTTTCTTAAATGTGTGAGCAGAGAGACAGAGGGGTATAAAATGAGGGAAGAAGCAATAGGTAGCAAGGTAAAAAGTAAAAGTGGCAGGCAGACAAATCCAGGGCAAAAATTAAAAAGGACCACTTTTCAACATAATTGTATAAAGGGTAAGAGTGTTGTAAAAACAAGCCTGAAGGCTTTGTCTCAATGCAAGCAGCATTCATAATAAGGTGGATGAGTGGAATGTGCAGATAGCTATTAATGACTATGATATATTTTGGATCACGGAGACATGGATCCAGGGTGACCAAGGCTGTGAGCTGAACATATAGGGATATTCAATATTCAGGAGGGATAGACAGAAAGGAAAAGGAGGTGGGGTAGCGTTGCTGGTTAGAGAGGAGATTAACGCAATAGAAAGGAAGGACATTATCTTGGAGGATGTGGAATCTATATGCGTAGAGCTGCGAAACACTAAAGGGCCTGTCCTACCAGCATACGACTCCATGCGATGAGCACTATCAAGCTATAAATGAGGGCCGTGCGGAGGTCTAGTGATCCCTGTACAGGGCCGTTCCCACCAGCATGGGCCTGCATGCGGCGAGCGTGACCAAACCGGCAGCGAGGGCCGCGCGGAGGTTGGGTGAGTGGCACAAAGTGAGGCGAAGTCGGAGCCCCGCGCGATGTCGGGATGAACTCCGCACAATTCCGCACGGCTCCGGCGATCGAAGTGGGACCGGCCCCGCGACGCCGGATGGCTCAAGCGACCACGTTAGGTCGCGCTCATCACATAGTTGCATGCTGGTGGGACAGGCACTTAAAGGGCAGAAAACACTAGTGGGAGTTGTGTACAGGCCACCTAACAATAGTAGTGGAGATGGCATCAAACAGGAAATTAGAAATGCGTGCAACAAAGGTAAAACAGTTATAATGGGTGACATCAATCTACATATAGATTGGGTGAATCAAATTGGCAGGGGTGCTGAGGAAGAGGATTTCTTGGAATGTATGCAGGATAGTTTTCTAAACCAACATGTAGAGGAACCAACGAGAGAGCAGGCAATTCTAGACTGGGTAATGAGGAAGAGTTAGTTAGCAGTCTTGTTGTGCGTGGCCCCTTGGGCAAGAGTGACCATAATATGGTTGAGTTCTTCACTAGGATGGGGAGTGACATAATTAATTCAGAAACAACGGTTCTGAACTTAAAGGTAACTTTGAGAGTATCGGACGTGAATTGGATAATATAGACTTGATTCTTAAAGGGTTGACGGTGGATGTGCAATGGAAGGCATTTTATTTATTTATTTAAGTAAGTACATTACATTTTAATGGTACCTTTTTACAGGTTCCAGAATGATTAAAACATTCTTTGTACAACTTCCTTTTTTTTATTAGAAAGAAATGAGAAAGAAAGAAGTAGTGAAGAGTAAAGAATAGTCTAGTGAGTGTGGTGTAAAGAAAGAAATAAGTCAGAAAGTGAAGCAGAAAGGAGATTCTCCCATAGCACAAGTCGCATGTTTTTTTAATATTCTTAATCATTTTTCACTCAAACCCAGAATTTTTAATTTTACGATGCTGTTGCACCACATGAATCCACAAGGTCAATAAATGGAGACCAACTCGTTAAGAATTGGTCTTTTTTCTATTATGAGGAGTCTCAATTCTACCGAATGGGCCGTTTCCAACATATTACCAATCCACATTTCGAGTGTTGGTATAGTAGCCTTTTTCCAGAATTTGAGTATGAGTTTTTTCACTGTTATTAAACCATAATTATAAAATGAGATTTGGGATATATTTGGGTCTGTAGAAGGGTCTCGACCCGAAACGTCGCCTATCTCCTTTGCTCCTTAGATGCTGCTGCACCCGCTGAGTTTCTCCAGCTTTTTGTGTAACCCTTTGGGATATATTTAATTTGTTTCCATCTCCTATTACTCCAAAGATAATCATTTCCATGCTAGGTTCCATTTTTTATCTTAAATAAACTAGTGAATATATCAAATATATCACACAAATTTATTCAACCTAACTTTTGAATAATATAATCTGTGTAATATTTTAAATTGAATTAAATCATGTCCAGTGTTAATCGAACATTTATGTATATATATCAAATACCTCTCCCATGTTTCTTTAGAAATTTTTGTCATTAATTATTTTTCCCAGTCTTCTCTAATTGCCTCTGTTGATAGCAATTCTCTATTAAGAATACTGTTATATAGATATGATAATTTTTGTGAGTCCGCCTTAATATTCATTGCTTCTTCCAGTGGGTCTATCGTTATATTCTGTAGTCTTGGAATATATTTTTTATAAAGTCACATATCTGTAAATATTGAAAGTATTGGTTATTATTCAGATTAAATTTTGATTTTAATTGGTGAAATGATAATAAATTTCCCATTTCATACATGTCGCCCAACTTTTTAATTCCCAATCTTTCCCATTGTCTATATGTTTTATCCATAAAAGATGGTTTAAATACCAGATTATTCACTATTGGTGTTAATGTCGATAAGTTTCTTAATTTTAAAGTTAATTTTATTTGTTTCCAAATTCAAAAATGGAAGGCATTTAAAGACTGCATGGATGAACTACAACAATTGTTCATCCCAGTTTGGCAAAATAATAAATCAGGGAAGGTAGTGCATCCGTGGATAACAAGGGAAATCAGGGATAGTATCAAAATAAAAGATGAAGCATACAAATTAGCCAGAAAAAGCAGCCTACCAGAGGACTGGGAGAAATTCAGCAGAGGAGGACAACGGGCTTAATTAGGAACGGGAAAATAGATTATGAAAGAAAACTGGCAGGGAACATAAAAACTGACTGCAAACGTTTTTATAGATATGTGAAGAGAAAAAGATTAGTTAAAACAAATGTAGGTTCCTTGCAGTCAGAAACAGGCGAATTGATCATGGGGAACAAGGACATGGCAGACCAATTGAATAACTACTTTGGTTCTGTCTTCACTAAGGAAGACATAAATAATCTGCCTGAAATAGCAAGGGACCAGGGGTCAAATGAGATGGAGGAACTGAGTGAAATCCAGGTTAGCCGGGAAGTGGTGTTGGATGAATTGTATGGATTAAAGGCCGATAAATCCTCAGGGCCAGATAGGCTGCATCCCAGAGTACTTAAGGAAGTAGCCCCAGAAATAGTGGATGCATTAGTGATAATTTTTCAAAACTCTTTAGATTCTGGAGCAGTTCCTGAGGATTGGAGGGTAGCTAGTGTAACCCCACTTTTTAAAAAAGGAGGAAGAGAGAAAGCGGGGAATTACAGACCAGTTAGTCTAACATCGGTAGTGGGGAACTGCTAGAGTCGGTTATTAAAGATGGGATAGCAGCACATTTGGAAAGTGGTGAAATCATTGGACAAAGTCAGCATGGATTTACGACCGGCGTGCGAGAGGGTATGTTTTGAAAGTGGTTATCACCGTTAGCGGATTTGCAAGCAACGGCCGCTCGGGGTGCGCGGCTACCGCTGCTGTGCGGGGCCCGTCATTCGCTCTGACCCTTCGTCACCCCGCACCTAGTATCTTTGCCCTGCAATACAGCCGTCACCGCCACGGTCGGCACGTCACATTCCTTTTCTCCAGAGATGCTGCCTGATCCGCTGAGTTACTCCAGATTTTTGTGTCTACCTTCGGCATAAACCAGTATCTGCAGTGCCAAGCCGGGCAAAATGATTCGCCGTTTAGGTTGCCCGGCGGCACTTTGGGTGGTCATTGGCACCCGAGCAACCGCTAATTTCGAGCCCTGTTAGCCCTGTGCTCACTGCCATTTAGGAAAATGAGAGATGATTCATTGAAATGAGGGAGCTTGTTGGGTTGTTTGCTGAAAAGATACATCCCTGAGCAGAACACAACAAGGTTTCAAAATAAAGGCTGAACTTCTGAAATAAAGATGAGGGGAAACAACTTCAGTCACAGGTTGAAATTCTTTAGAATTCTCTATCCCAGAGAGCTCTTATTTTGGGCTATTCAGCACAGAGATTGCCAGACAATTAAAATTACATGGGAGTTAAAGGAATTAAAGAAGAGAGCAGGAAAATAGTGTTGAGGCCAAGATTGGATCAACCATGAACTGCCTGAATGGCAGATTCACACGCTTCAGGGACCAACAAGCTTACACCTGCTCCTGTTTCTTATATTCTTAGCTTTCCTTGTTAATATAAACAAAACTGTCAGAATTGGGCTCTTCTGAAACAACTGCTTCCTTAAACTGACAGCCTTCATGATCCCAAGAGAATAAAATCACAACAATTTCATAGGATTAATAAATCAGGAGCACTAATAAATCAGTTAATGGGGAGGAAATCATTGCATATTTTTGACATATTGACTGTAATTGTAATATGACTGTAAACTGTAATATGAACATGGAAGTACAAAGAAAAACAATGGAAATGTGGAAATTAATTATTTCAGAAAGTGAATTAAATCATTGTGCAAACTTTGTTGTTTAATTGGTCAAATCAGAGCGACATCAGGGGCTCTAGGCACTGTCCATTGGCCAATCTCTATCCAAGGAAGGACAAACTAGGTTTCTATAGAATAGTTACAGAAAAACAGCCAGGATTCATGTTGAGGAAAAAAAAAGTTGAAATACACTGGATCATTTACGAAAATCCAGAGTTCTGTAAGAAGACAATAGTGAGCCATTTCAAAGATGAAGACAAAACTAAAATATTAAATGTAAACTAAGAATAAAGCACATTTTTCATCTCCTGTATTCCCAAGGTGTTGCTGGACTGCCTTCAATAATATTTGTAATGAGGACTTCTGTACAATGCCACTATGACTGATAAAAGACATTTGGAAAGAAACATTCTTGCATGCATTCTCCTCATCATGAAGGTGGGGTGGAACATTGCAACCTTCACGTGGTCCACCCTGTTTCGACTAATGAAATAAACCTGATGTGCAAACAAATAGATCAAATAGAACAAGTTGACTTGCAACTTTAGGCTGTGCACGCCATACGCAAGAAGATCAAGAAGGTCATGGATTTGGAGCTGAAACCGATGCAACCTTAGTCTACAGCTACAATACACCCTGAGATTTTACATATTTTAGAAAAGCACCAGTAATCAAGAGGATGGACATTGAATACAAGAATTAAAATGCTCCTAAATACAAATAGAAGAACGTATATTTTCAGGTTCAATACTGCTATCTATTAAAGATATTCAAATCTCATGCTTTATAGTGCCATTTACTTAAGTTGAATAGTTTGAAATTAAACTCCGTTAAAGACATATTTCTTCTGATGTAGTGCGAGTTGTTCATTTTGACAAATATGTTTGAAATCGCTATTGCGAGAGTACAGCCTTTCAATGAATCTGTACTTCACTGCACGTGCGCATGACAATAAACTCAACTTGACTGTATCGTTCATGAACGTCTAAAATGAGCATTCAAGAATCCATTAAACTGTAACAACATTAGAAAGGCTATTGGTCTGCCCTTTCTTGAATATTTAGATTATTCCAAGCTTGGCTGGACCATGGTTGAAATTGTTTACACATTTGCCATAGACTCCCTGTCTGCCTGCTATATATATATATATATATATATATATATATATATATATATATATATATTAATACAGAATTTTGAGGTTTACCTCTGGGGACTTGAAGAGAGCCAGAACCTGAACCAAAATTGAATAAATGATACAAGATACATTTATTTGTCACATGTACCAATTGGTACAATGAAATGTGTGGTCGCCATGCAGCCATACGAATAATAAAGAGCACAGAACACGATAGTTTTTAACACAAACATCCCCATGCAGCGGGATCAAAGATTCCCACTGAGGGAAGGCTCCAAAATTCAGTCATCCTTCTCCGTTATCCTCCCGTAGTCGGGGGGCTCCCGAACCCCTGCTGTCGCTACAACGGTCGGCCTGATGTTCACGCCCGCTCGCCGGGGTGATGGAAGTCCGCGTCGGGACTGGAGGACATCCTCCGCGTCTTGGACATCCGAAACAGCCACCTCCTACCAGAGTCCGCGGCCTCCGAAGTCCACAGGCCACGCCGGTCAGAGATTCAACGCTGGTGGCCCTCGGCAAAGGGTCCCAGGTATCCACCATGTTGAAGACAGCGCCGGCCGCGCTGGAAGCTCTACGAACCACAGCTCCGATGTAGATGCACCAGGCCCGATACTCCGGAACTTCCACAGCGATCCCAACGTAAGGCATCGCCCGCTCCGTCAGACATTTGTGCTGGAGATGTCTTCAGAGCGAACATTGACTATGCTTGATAATTGAATGCAATCAATGTGTTTTAATTCCCAATGTTATTATTTGTTTTAGTCCATAAAGATGGATTAATTAAATTGTGAACACGTGAAACATTAAAACCACAGTGTTCGATTGTCACTGCTACCATTGACAGGTTATTACAGAATTAATTTTATCGGCAAATCAATGCTCTTAAAATGGAGTATCAGTACTGTAGTGAACGAGCAACATTCACAACTATACGTGTTCAAGAAGGAACTGCAGATGCTGGAGAATCGAAGGTTACACAAAAAGCTGGAGAAACTCAGCGGGTGCAGCAGCATCTAAGGAGCGAAGGAGATAGGCGACGTTTCGGGTCGAGACCCTTCTTCAGACTGGCCGTAGGGAGGAGGAGAACTTCTTCAAAGTAGGCATACCTTGAGGAGATATCGCAGTGAAGTAGACAAAGTGTTCAAGAAGGAACTGCAGATGCTGGAGAATCGAAGGTTACACAAAAAGCTGGAGAAACTCAGCGGGTGCAGCAGCATCTAAGGAGCGAAGGAGATGGGCGACGTTTCGGGTCGAGACCCTTCTTCAGGCGAGACCCAGTCTGAAGAAGGGTCTCGACCCGAAACGTCGCCTATCTCCTTCGCTCCTTAGATGCTGCTGCACCCGCTGAGTTCTCCAGCTTTTTGTGTAACATTCACAACTATACGTTGGATTTATCCAGGTTTTACTTTTACAGTCGGTCATATACATTACATATTTCGTTATGAGATAATTCAGTTGAAATTTTAATGTTAATTCTGAAGTGGGAATGATGGAAACTGTTTATCAATATATATTTTTTTAATCTGGTGCGTATAAACTGGCGTTTTGGCCATCTCTTGTCAGTTAGTGTCATGTTTAACCTGTCAGATGGGTAGAGTTGGCTTTTAACAGCTATTATCATAAAATACCTAAACATTTCCATGCAACCTGCATATTTTGTTATGGATAAATTATGTGGGAAGCGAGAATGTTTCTGTGCCAATAGCAATAACGACTCGTGCTATGGCCATGTCATGGTAATTTTTGGTCCTTCACAGAAAACATGCTTGCATCAATCTGTAGTGTTAAGCATATATGTTACCATGGTTAAACATATATGTTACCATGGTCCAGGATTTATTGACGCAGGTTGATCATGCGCTGAATAATCCAACCACATTTTTGTTTGGAAGTGGAAAGAACTAATAGAAATTGCATTAATTGCAATGTGTAAAAAGAGTTGAGATACTGTATTATAATTTTGCTGCATGTCATTGTGGTATATATCATGTCTTGATTGGTGAATATGTTTAGTTTGAATTATTTGAAGCAGAAATAATTCACACAGTTCAATTCCACACATCAACCTTGTTCTTCACTATTTTCAATGCAAGCAGATCCTCTAAATATTGAGATCAAAATTGTGTACAGTACTCTTGGTATGGTTTTGCTTGCAATGTTTTAAAATTGCATCAACATTTTCCTGCTTCATATCCCTTGCAATACAGGCCAATATCCCATGAGCATTTCTAATTGCGTGCTTTACCTGTGTCTTTTTACAATACTGGAGAGTTTTTGACGAACAAGATTACTATTCACTTTTTTACAGCAATACACTGTTCTTAACAAAAATCTACCCACCATGTGAAACATTATAAATAGGAAACATAACTTGGTTAACTTCAAGAACGAAAGATAACTTTAAGCTCTGCCACATTTAGTCATGAATATTTAATTCATAAATAAACTTAATATGGCCCCCTCATACATATACATTTTGATATGAGGAAATATATTCATCTATACTAGGAGATAAATATAGTAACATAAAGGTAATACAGTACAGTAACGGTCGTTGTGCTTGGTGTCCATTGTCACAACGTCCATTATCGGGGTCGGTATCTCTGTAAGTTAAACCACGGAGGTTCCAAACCACCAATGCTTTTCAAACACCCAACGAGGTATCCTATGGTAGTAGCGATCTTTGGGTGAGTTAATAATTTTTTTTATTTTGCCATTTAATATATCAAAATTATCATAGTGTCAAAAAATATATATTTCCCGACTTTATTACATAAAATTTTTATTTTTACATAAATTGGTCATCAAAACTGAGCTAATCTTCAATTTGGCAAAACACTGTCTCTTGTTTACTTTTTGTACGGACCAAGTCGCCATCTCCATTCCTTCGTGTCAACTTCGGGAAGCTCCACAATGACCGTTACGGCGACATTTTACTTACAAAAAAATCACCCCAAATCAAACTATCTGACGAATCATCGGCTATCGATGTCACTCAGATCCATAAGGTAATGTCCGTTTAATCCCATCGGTGAAAATGCTTGGTTTTCGCTGGGACATCAAAACAAATGTTTTTTTAGTGTCCACCGCAATGTACGTTTGTGTGTGTGATGTGTAATGCGCGTTGTGGTGTCCTCTCAGGTGGATGCAATATTCTACTACATGATCAGGTAAATGAAGTGGAAATGGTGTTGGCAATTTTATTGTTCCATGTGGTATTTATAAACACAGAAAGGAATAAGAAATAAGTGTACTTGCTGTACCAACCAGGTCACTGGTGGACACCATGCAACAACCATTACACAAAATGTATTTGTGTATTCTGATGCCATTTTCAGAAACTTGCCATCAATATGCTATCTTTTCTTATTTGTTGTTGATACTATGTTAGTCATGAGCCCAATAAAGTGTTTGTCAATTTATTTGAAGGAATTTGAAATTGGACCCAATTTGTCACATTTTTGTGTGCAGTATTGTAATAAGACACACCTCCATTCTAACTTCATGTACTAGGACTTAAATGTTTTAGTCTTATTACTTTTAAATAATTAGCATTTTCATTCTTCCTCCCAAAATGGATAACATTGTGTTTTCTCACACTTTATTTGGCAAATTGCCCATTCACTTCATATGTATTCCTTTTTAGGCTGTTTGTGTTCTCTTTATAACTAGCTAATGCATCTATCTTTGTATCATGAGCAGATCTGTGTGCTGGTGGGAAGATTTATTGTCCTTGAAACTAGTCATTCCAGAGGGCAATTAACAGATAGCCACTTTGTTGTGAGCTTGCACTTTAAACAACTCAGTGGAATGGCAGCAGGGCTTTGCTAATTTTAAAACACATTGGTGAAATAGATGGTAGACAAAAGTGCTGGAGAAACTCAGCAGGTGCGGCAGCATCTATGGAGCGAAGGAAATGGGCAACGTTTCGGGCCGAAACCCTTCTTCAAACTCTGACAAAAGTGATGGAGAAACTCAGCGGGTGCGGCAATTTCTTGACCTCATTATCTCCATCTCAGGTCATTAGACTTCTGACCGACATCCACTATAAACCTACTGACTCACATGGCTATCTAGACTACACTTCTTCCCACCCTGCTTCCTGTAAGGACTCCATCCCCTACTCCCAACTCCTCAGTCTACGCCGCATCTGCTCCCAGGATGAGGTGTTCCGCACCAGGACATCGGAAATGTCCTCATTCTTCAGGGAACGGGGGTTCCCCTCCCCCACTATAGACTAGGCTCTCACCAGGGTTTCCTCCATACCTCGTAACTGCTCTCTCTCCCCATCCCCCCCACTCGTAACAAGGGCAGAATCCCCCCAGTCCTCGCATTCCACCCTACTACCTGTCTCCTCCTCTTTGGTGAAATAGATGGAGCTATATGAAGGGATGTCCTGACCCGAAGCGCCACCTATCCATGTTCCTCAGAGATGTTGCCTGCCCTGCGGAGTTACTCTTTGTATCTTTAATCTGTTAGTTTCTCCCAGGTATGTTGTGATGGGATATTTGACTGTGTATTTCTGGCTCAGAATTACTGAACCACAGCTAAATTGCAGTATGATCAATCAGGATGACTTGGGGTTTGAGTCCATGATCCAGATTTACATTTCATTAAAGTATTCAGAGAGTTGCATTTTTGGTGTTTGGCTTCTTAACCGTAAGTTTTTTTAAATTTAAGATCTGATCCAGGAGTACAGGTGAACATGATCGATCTGATGTGACTTTTTTAAAGCAGCATTGAATTCTACCCATAAAGTACCCTGAAATTGGGGGGTGGGGTTGGGAGGGGGACTATGTATAAACACTGCTGTAATTTCGACACGTTGAAACCAAAATGTATAAAAATGGCCTTTATTTAAATCTGACAATGTGCAATTTAACCACATGTGATTTTTTTTTCTATTACAAATCTAAAATTGTTTAGTACGGAAGCAAATAAAAAATGATGGTCTTTGTGTCAAACATTATGGAGGGTACTGTACGTGAACAACATTCAATCCCTTAGCAAGCACCATATATTTGGTCATTTAACTTTTGGCAAAGTGTGAGAATTTGCTGCAAATTGTCAGTTGTTTTCTCAACAAATAAAAATACTGTAGTGACACAAAATAATATATTAGTTTAGAGAAATGTCTCAATTTTTTATTAAATGTAGGTCATATGCATTTAAATGCATGTTCTTTTGAGATGGTCTGCTTATGAATGAACTTGACAATAATTGAACTTGTAGAACACATTAGGAAATAAGCGAGTTCGGTATTCCGAAAAACGCAAGGGAGTTGTCAAAGATCACTCGCAATAAGCCTGGGACGCCACTCCCGGCCGACCCCCGCTAGCACCAGGTCCACCCGGACATTGTTGGCCGCCACCGGACAGGGACGAGACACAGCAGCAAATCAACAGCACCTGCAGCGCCGGTGACCCAGGCCCAACCCCACTGCGAAAAGCAGGTCTGCGCCCATGCAGCAGCACAGCACATGTTCCCGACGTTGGGGGAGTCCAGAACCAGGGGCCACAGTTTAAGAATAAGGAGTAAGCCATTTAGAACGGAGACAAGGAAACACTTTTTCCTCACAGAGAGTGGTGAGCCTGTGGAATTCTCTGCCTTTGAGGGCGGTGGAGGCAGGTTCTCTGGATGCTTTCAAGAGAGAGCTAGATAGGGCTCTTAAAAATAGCGGAGTCAGGGGATATGGGGAGAAGGCAGGAACAGGGTACTGATTGGGGATGATCATTGAATGGCGGTGCAGCCTCGAAGGGCCAAATGACCTACTCCTGCACCTATTGTCTATTGTCTATTATATACTTTTTTGCACTACTGTTTTCAGAACTGTTTAAAAAAAAAAAACCTATTGATATTGATGTGGCAGCCTTTATATCGGTGAGACCAAGCGCAGACTAAGCGACCAGCATGCAGAGCACTTGCTCCACCATTGCCATCTGAAGCTATTTTTATCCCTCTTCCAATTCCTAAATCAACCCACCTGTCCTCGACTTCGCCCACTGCTAGGGCGAGACCAAATGTAATCTAGAGGAACAACACCTCGTATTCCACGTGGGTAGTTTAAATCCCAATGCTATGAACTGTGAATTTGCCCAATTTCACCCACACCCCCTTCCTCTCTGTTCCATTCACTTTCCTATTAAGTCTATCCAGGACCTCACTTTCAACCCTATATTTTACCCGCTCCCCCACACCCTGACCCCATACCACCCAATCTCGGGTGAAAAGTTCCAACCCGAAACACTTGTCCATTTCCCTCCCATGATACTGCCTGACCTGCTGAGTTCCACCGGCAGATTGTTGCTCTGGTTGCGCATCCTGAGTAATCATATAATTGTTTTGGAAAATCACAGTTTATTTTGTAATGGGTTCCACACCTTCCTTTTATAATGGATTCCAGACTGCAATGAGTCAGAATATGTAAACGCATTGCATGAGTTATGCAAAACCACCTTTGCTGACTTTTTGAGATTAGTGACAAGCGCTGCAAACATTTTTATCTGCAGAATCTCAGCCAGATCGAACTTGGCTAATGGGATTTGCGCTGTTGACCAATTTCTGGAGAATAATGACCGACATTTGGACAGCAGAATTAAGGATATGCAGATGACACAAAGTGCTGAGCAGCCCGCACAATCTGCACAGGAGGATCTTGATCGGTTGTGCAGGTGTGTTGAGGAATGGTTGATGAAATTTAATACAGAGAAATGTGAGGTGTTGCATTTTGGGAAGTCTAACATTGGCAGGGCTTACACAGTGAATGGTTGGGCTCTTGGAATGCATGTGCATAGTTCCTTGAAAGTGGCGTCACAGATCGATAAGGCTTTCAGCACATTGGCCTTCATCAGAGTATTGGGTATAAAAGTTGTGAGGTCGTGCTTCAGTTACATAAGATGTTGGTGAAGCCACATTTAGAGTTTGTGTTCCGTTTTGGTCAACATGTTATCCGGAAGATGTCAAGCTGGATAGGGTGCAGAGAAGATTTATGAGGATGTTGCCAAGACCAAGGAGATAGTGATCAACTTCAGGAAGATTAACCGTACACATACCCCAGTTTACATTGACTGCGCCGAAGTAGAGATGGTTAAAAACCTAAAATTCCTAGGAGTAAATATCACAAGCAACTTCTCCTGGACCGCCCATATTGAAGCTATGACCAAGAAAGCACACCAATGCCTCTACTTCCTAAGAAGGCTTTGGAAGTTTGGCATGCATCAGGATGCATCACAGCTTGCTTTTGGGAACTATAACATCCTGAAACCACGGCCTGCTGAGCTTCTAGCTGCGGGCACAGCGTGGACTTTCCATCGCGGAGTCTGTGATCCCTCGCTGGGGATTGCTGGAGAAGAGCTCCGACTGCCGGCCTGCAGCCTATAACATCCTGAAGCAGTGGTCTCTGGTAGGAAGCGGCCGATTCGGGACCTCCAAGCCGAGGAATGTCCGTCCGTCCCGACGTAGGAGTTTCGAGCATCCCGATGAGAGGGCCTGTACATCGGGCTGTCCGTAGAGGCGACTGCGGAGGGTTCATGGCCCCGACCGCGGATGAACAAAGGAGGACTGACTGAACGTTATTGCCTTCCACCACAGTGAAGAATGTTGATTCCACTGCGGTGGATGTTCATGTCACATTCTATTGTGTATCGTGCTCTTTGTGATTGTGTGGCTGCATGGTAAATCAAATTCCACCGTACCTTAATTGGTGCATGTGGCAATAAATAAATTTTGGCATGTGAACTTGAACTTGAACAGCTCCATCAAAGACCGCAAGAAATTGCAGCAAATTGTGGACGCAGCCCAGACCATCACACAATCCAACCACTAGCTGCTTCTGTCTCAATCCCATTGACTCCATTTATACCTTGCACTGCCTCGGCACGGCCAGCAGCATAATCAAGGACAAGTCGCACCCTGGCCTCTCCCTCTTCTCCCCTCTCCCATCGGGGAAAAACTTATACAAGTGTGAAAACGCACACCTCAAGATTCAGGGACAGTTTTTTTCCCCAGCTGTTATCAGGCAACTGAACTATCCTACTGTAACCAGAGAGCAGGCCTGAACTACTATCTCCCTCATCGGGACCCTCGGACTATCTTTGATCGGATTTTATTGGCTTTACCTTGCAATAAACGTTATTCCATTATCCTGTATCTGTACACTGCGAATGACACTATTGTAATCATGTATTATCTTTCCTCTGGCTGGTTACCACACAAAAAAAGCTTTTCACTATACCTCTTTACACATGATGATAAACTAAACTGAAGCTGACGTTTCAGGGGTCTGAACTATAGGGAGAGGTTGAGCAGGCTAGGACTTTATTCCTTGGAGCGCAGGAGGATGAGGGGTGGAATGGAATGAGCTGCCAGAGGAGATAGTTGAGGCAGGAACTATCGCAATGTTTAAGAAGCATTTAGACAGATACATGGATAGGATAGGTTGGAGGGCTATGCGCCGAGCATGGCCAGGTGGGATTAGTGTCGATGAGGCATGTTGATCGGCATGGGGAAGATGGGCAGAAGGGCCTGTTTTCACACTGTATGACTCTGTTGGAGTAACTAAGGGGGTCAGGTAACATTTCTGGAGAACGTAGAATGATGGCGTGTTGTGTCCGGATGCTTCCTCGGGCTGATTACACTTGAACTGGAACTATGCTGAACCAAGTTATGTCATTGAGTAATACAGCACAGAAACAGGTCCGTTAGTCTTTTATGTCCTAATTTGGCCAATCAATATGTGCCACCTAAGCCAATCTCATTTGCCTGCATTTGGCTTGTATTCCTCTACATTTTTTAGGAATGTTACAACATTTTGAGATTAAAAAAATCAAGACTGTAATTTATCCCATCCGATAAAGCATTAAAAAAAACTTTAATATTTACCTAATTCACTTTCATATCTTCAGCATTAAAAAATGTTATGGCCATTTTCATACTAGGAAATTAGCATCTTGTTCCCTATTGTTTTGTGTTGACTTAACTCAAAAGCTGTGATCGAGGACAAGGGCCGTTTTACACAGACATACAGACAGATTGGTCATGGCTGCTGCCATGTTCAACATGGCGGCGGCCACAATCCAATCTGTATGTACTGTGGAAGTTTTTAATCATATATTTAGCTTGAAAATAGTGATTACAGATAGACAATTACACAATAGGGATAATGATCAGGTTGCCAATATCGGGGCCTAATTAACTTATTTCGCACCGTTGGATTAAAATTAAATGACACCAAAAACTAGATAAGATGTTAAATAAACATCCTACATACCTTTTGTTTTAGCCTGAATTTACGATCTGTGATTTTGAAGGCCTTGATTTGAGCCCCGATTTTCAAATCCAGCGATTCAATAGAACAGCAATGTGTTGGGAAAAAAATGCGAATGGATAACAGAACATAATTTCTTCTACATCATAAGCTTATTGTAAGAGGAAATCCCTCCCTGACACCAATGAAAAGCCTGCAGTTTACTCAACAACCACCGCCTACAGTCTCTCGAGTCCCACGCACAGCAGTCGGCAGATCTGGAGCGCCACTGATGGCAGGGATTGTAACAATGCTACATCTTTCCTATCCATGCAACCGTCCAAATACCTTTTTAAATATTGTTATTGTACCTGCCTCAATTTCTTCCTCTGGCAGCTCGTTCCATATACCTACCGTCTTCTGTGTGAAAAGGTGCTTCTTGGGTTTCTATTAAATTTTTAGCCTCTCACTTTAAATCTAATGCCACCTGGTTTTTGATTTCCCCCATCCCAGGAAAAATACATGTGAGTTAAGTTATATTGGCACTAAGATGCAGCAGAAAACTTCATCAGTTGTCATGGAAGTGAGAATTTATTATGACTCCCAGATACATACTCATTTATTGATGTGAATCTAACGGATTGCTGAGGTTGGGTTCACATTTGAGAATGTTGAGTCCACATTTGAGAAATTAACTTTAATGTTCTTTCCAAAGTTTTTGATTGCCAGAAACGCTCAATTTTTTTTTTCTCCCCTGTTATTTGATTACTATTTAATTGGAGCATCTTAACTGTAAACATTGGATACCGGTGTTAAATTGGCTCTTTCCATTCTTTCCAAGTTTGAACATGATATTATTTTTTGATGGGGAACTAGGGAATGGAAACATGGACATTTTTGAGTATTTTACGTTGAAACGTAGTCAAATGAAAGTAAGAGAGTGAGATACTTGGAACTATATGTGCTGGTTTACAAAAGAAGACACAAAGTGCTGGAGGAACTTAGTGGGTCAGGCAACATCTCTGGAGAACATGGATGGGTGATGTTTTTGGTCAGGACCCTTCTTCAGATTGAAAGTAACGTCTCTTCGAACATTTAAAAAAAAGAAAAGTAGACTACCACCTTCCTTCACAGATGACCTCCTAGCAGAACAGAACTGGATAACCTAACCCTGAAAGAGATTTGGGAGGGGGGGGGGGGGAAGAAAAATTATCTATTTTGCCCACTGATCAAAAACTTAAATTCATCATTAAATAATAAATCTGACTCTTTGGGTTTCTCATTGTAATGCCAATTATACAGTATGTCTGTTTCCTATGAGGTCGAGGTGAAGACTGCAAGGGATACCTGGAAGATTATGTTATGCCGTTTACACTCAAGGCTGTAAATCTTGTAAAGCCTGTAAATCATGCTGTGTATCTGATGTGCAGTATCTTGGGTTACTGCACATCAGGACGTAGGCTGTGACAACCTTGCCTCAAGCTGATCTGTTGCTTTCCTAATTGGTGAAATGAAGATCACCAATGCCTTTTGATTTCTACAGGTTAGGATCTTTTCAAGTGCCTGTAGGGATATTGCCCACCTGCGCACCTATGCATCGATGTGTTACCATATAATTACCATAACATTGTGCAGTGAGATTCATAATACCAGAGGATTCTCTCTAGTTATCTCTCTAATTGTAGATAAAACATGTTGCCCTATGGCCATGAATCATTAGGAATATAATTACTAGAATGTGCCACTGTATTAGAATACGAGCATCTTGTTGAGCTATAATTCTAAATGGAGTTACTTTTTATCCGAGGCAAGTCCAAAGATTGTCTATTCTTTTGAATTGCTTTAAAAAAAGTTGGGAATTTGGCAGTTAGGAACAACATGCACGTCACAGGATGGATTTTGCAGTGTCTGATTCAACAACTCAGCATCACTATTATGTATATCCAACCAGTACGATCACAAGGATCCCAAAAATACTAAAGCAATATAATGCAGCTGCAGTTTCATCCTGAGCCTATCCATTGATAATCCCCTGCAGTCATGAATTGAAAATGTTGGATCTGTATTTGCCATTTCCTTAATCGCACTGCTTTCTTAGTCACTTAGCCTAGTATGAAAGGAACATGAACTGGACATGTTGAGGTTAATTTTGTTTTGGGGTTATTTAATTTTTCTTCCAAAGATTCCATAAGAAAATCTTTGGGCATGACCTTTCCAAAGGCTTGCTTTCCCCACTGTAACTTCAGCCCATTGTCACCCATTGTGACCATTGAAGTGTTGTTTTTTTTAAGATTTGGGTATTCTTGGCAAAGTCAATATTTATTGTCCAGTTGCACTTGCCTTAAAAGGTGATAGTGGGCTAAATTCTTCAACTGCTGCAGTCCTGATTGGCACTTCCAGGACTTGGACCTAGTGAAGACCATGGACCTAGAGAAGACCATATGTCTCCATGTCAAGACTTGGAGGGGAGCATACAGATGGTGTTGTTTCTATGTGCCTGAAACTCTTGAACTCTACCATGAAGAGGAGGGAGTGAGGATAGAAGTTTGGTGGGTTTGTGAGTGTTGTTATCCGAGTAGCCTAGGTGAATGGTGGAGGAGTTTAATGTTTGCGGTGGTAAATCAGATATCAGTCAGGTGGGTTTCATTGCCCTTGGGGGTGGTGTCAAGCTGCCACTCTGGCAAGTACAGCATATTCCATGAAATTCCCAAAGTGCCTTTACAGATGATGGAAAGAATGTGAGGTGACAGAAATTAAGTCACTTGTCTCAAAATGCACAACCTGTGCCTTGCTCCTGTAGTCATACCATTTATGTGGGTCGTCCTAATGGGTTTCTGGTCAATGACGACGCCCAGTATATTCATATTGTATGATTTGCCGATGATAATGCTATTGACCAACAATGGAGGTGATTGAATTCCCTTGTGTTGGAGATAGTCAGTACCTGGCATTTATGAGGCATGAGTAAATTTTGGTATCTGATCCTTTGCGGTCAAGTCTTTCCCTATATCTCCTCGGCAGTATTTCACATAAGAGGCCTATCTAACTGTGCGGCATGGGGTTTAAATGGCCCCATGGTTGGGTGGACTAGCAGTGGTTGCCATCTAAGCCATTGTGCAGATGTTTTCCTTGAGATAAGAAAAAATATCGGAATGAGGTAAAGAATTAAATTATTGTTTCCAATAAGCATTTGATTAAAGGTTTTTTTGGATATATTAATTTCACTGTCAGTCAAAATCATGTGTCATACAAATCTGTTTTGGTTTTTCCTTATATAGATTTCGCAACAGTAGTAACTGTGATGGAGAAAAGCATTGTGAGTGACTGCTCTCCTGCTACTGGTAGTCAGGATTTTGATGTTTTCAGTGCTATGGATTGGAAGGATGGAATAGCTACACTTCCAGGGAGTGATTTAAAGGTAAAATGTATAAAAGTCTAAAAATAATATTGAAATGTTTTTAGCTGCCAGATTAGGAAACTTTATCCACTGCTGATATGTACCGAGGATTACTTGTCGCAAATGGACATGATTGGTGTGGGAAAAACATTTTCCTGGGTTTTTAAGAACTTGTTATTTGTGATTGCTATTATGAATGACGATTGATATTATTAACATCTTTTGACTTCAGTTCAGAATAAATGAGTTTGGTGCATTGGAGATCATCACAGATGAAACAGAAGTAGATAGGATAAAAAAGGCAACTGCAACAACAACATGGAATGTGCCCACTGCACAGGAAGGTCAGTGCAGGATTTTGAGATGATCATCCATGGGTTTTTTTTTTTAACCGTGTGGTATTTTGTGCAATAATTTAATTTTGGATTATATTCCTAAAACTGGCCTTTGTTTTTAGCAAGGTACTAATTTGTAGCCTGATTTCGTAGAGCAACTAAACTTCTGGTGTTAATCAGCAGGAAGCATAATTTTCATATTCAATACCGAACATGAATTTTGATTCGATAGCTATTGCCAGTTTTTTCATGAATGGTAATTTTTGTCTCTTGTAATTTTGCACTTTTGGTTTGACAACTATTTAATAATATTGATGAGTAGTTTATCAAATACATATGTGACAATATTTTCTATTCACAATATTAATATGCACTGTATTTTTGTCATTTAGTTTTATCTAGAAATTCCATTCCATCAAACATGGAGGAGCCACCCAGTATGGAGGGCATACTTTGCTGTGAGAATTGCGGTCATTATGGGATGACTGAGGAGTTTAGTCATGGAAGTAAATTTTGCAGTGAACAGTGTATGCAACAAGCAAAGGACAAGTAAGTTCTCAGTTTTTAGGTTTACTAGAAGATTTTTTTTTGCTTTGTGATCCAGTAGGCACAAAATGTGATCTTTTGAAAAACAAATAAATATGATATCGTTAATTTCTGAAGGGAAAAACAAGAACTCGGAGTCAAAAATAATAAATAGCCACTGGAGAAATTAATAGGTCTTGAGTGAAGATGGACAAAGTAATTTTGAGGAAGCAAAATAAAAGCCTCTACTGTTTTATGCAAGAGCCAAAATAGTAACAAAGTTGCCTCACTGGTTATAGTTTCGAGCATTAAGCCACCCGGCATGGACTTCTCACACCCACACACACGAAAAGTGTGTGTGAATAAACAAAAACAAGGAGTAAAACCAAAGCCCGGCTTGAAAGGCAACTAAAAATAGATTCCGCTTAGAACGAGCAGGCGCGGAGACATTCGGCCACATTCAAAGATTTTATCTCCCGTCTCCCCGCAGTGTGTAGACCTGACAGTAAATTCAATTAAAATATAACAAACCTCCGCCCACTGGTCTTCGAACTTCGTGATGTGTGTTTCAAACAAATCATAAGTATAACTGCTCTGGCACTGGACGGTGCGCATTTTCCCTTTGTAGGTCATATCAATAGATGCGGCCGCACTGAATTCTATCTTTAACTCAAAGCCACAGGATGGAAATGTCTTCTTTAACACTGTTGCTTATTAAAACAGACCTTCATTCATGGTTGGCTCAAGAGTAACAGGAGAGGAACTTGGTAACTCGGGAGAGGAACTTGGAACATCACAGAAATGACATACCCGTGGGAACTCGGTTAAACTCTCGAACATAAACTTGGAATCTCGTACACAACCACGAGTCTTTTTCTTTCACTCGGGGTCACTCGTGGGTGGACTCGCACCGTGAGACAGGGCTTTAAGTTTTAAATTGAACTTATTTCCATATTCTAGCATATAGCCATTAAATTCAACAACAAAAAACAAATATCACCAATAGGGTCATAAGGAAATTCTGGTGGACCTCTGAAGAAGAAGTCTTTATAAATACTCTCGGTGAGTGATGCTTTAGCCATTTAAAAAAAAAAAGATTGTTGTGTTTCCAGCGACTCTGAAGTACCCATTCAATTGACCAATTACAAAATTTTTTTGGCAATAGAGACTATAGCTCTTTAGTATTAAGGCCATTCCGGCTTGCTGAAACAGTGACCATACAAGGCTGGCTACAATAGAGTAGATATGTTAAGTGACGTTGAATAAGGTTTTATGACACTGGTATTGATTTTTCTCCTCTAATTGAATGCTCTATCTATTTCCTCTGTGGCACCATCATTGACTCTAAAAACAACACTTCTCTTATCCTATTATGTAGCTATATGCTGGACCAATGTTCTTACTGCACTATAGTTGTTTAGTTAAAGCTCCAAATATTTGACATCTTTGTGCACTACAGTCTATGATGGTGTATTCAGTGAGAAATGACAAGTCATCTCTGCCAGCCACGTTTGCAAACGACATGTGATTGTGGAATGGTCTTAATCCTAGGGTTCCAGAGTGATGTGTTTACTGCGTAAAATAAGATCTCTAAATCGAGCTTTAAGAGAAAGTCGCCCAGCACGTGTGTGGAAATGGGGTGGCCATAGTAAAAGTTGTGACCGGCAACACTTCCATCCTTCCAGATTCAACTTTCACTAAACTGTAAAGATTGTATATCAGAAGGAATATCCTCGACCATTCTAACACGATTCTTCTATCTAAAGATCCAAGAAGGTCTAAATTACCAATTTTGAAGGAGACAGAAAAAGGGAACAAGGTGGGTCACCACTTTTCTGCAGGCCTTAATTTTTGCTATTAAATGTAGCAAAAAGTGGTGCTTCATTTCTTCCTCCTTGGCTTGTAGTGTCATTATGAATGTCTCCACCTCATGATTAGTCTTTCATGACCCAAGCAGTCATGATTCATGATTAGTCAGCCCTATTCATGACCCAAGCAGTCATTCCAAGTCCGACAGGTTCACCTGCACCTCCACCAACCTCATCTACTGCATCCGTTGCTCCAGATGCCAGCTGATCTACATCGGTGAGACCAAGCGGAGGCTGGGCGATCGTTTCGCCGAACACCTCCGCTCGGTCTGCAATAACCAACCCGACCTCCCGGTGGCTCAGCACTTCAACTCCCCATTCCGTATCCGACCTCTCAGTCCTGGGCCTCCTCCACGGCCAGAGTGAGCACACCGCAAGTTGGAGGAACAGCACCTCATATTCCGCTTGGGGAGTCTGCATCCTCTGGGCTTAAACATTGAATTTTCTCAATTCTGTTAACCCAGACTGCCCCCTCCCCTCCCCACCTCTCCCTCAGTCCTCGGGCCCTGACATTCCTTCTCCATCTCTTCCCCCCCCCCCCCCCCACCCCAGTCGCACTAGCTTCTCATTTTCACACCACAAACAGCTTACAATGGCCTGTTTCCTTTATCATCAATACTTTTTTGCATATCTTTCATTCATTGTTCTTTATCTCTCCACATCACTGTTTATATCTCTCGTTTCCCTGATCCCTGACCAGTCTGAAGAAGGGTCTCGACCCGAAACGTCGCCTATCTCCTTCGCTCCTTAGATGCTGCTGCACCCGCTGAGTTTCTCCAGCCTTTTGTGTAACCCTCATGATTAGTCTTATTTTGTTTCTCTAAGCTAGTTGTAAGCATATACATTTGCAGAATGTTGAACATTTTACAACAGAGACAGAAGTTATTTAACCCTATTATGTCTATGTTGGTGGAGAAAATAGCTTCCCAACCTGATCCCATCTACAAACGCTTGTCTGTTGCTCTTGAAATAGACATCGATGTGCCCTTCAAATGTGATGCACTTTTGCAGTGTATTCCAAACCCCATGTTTCACTAGGTGCAATTAATTTTCTTTACCTCTTCAACTCTTTGAACCTGTACTCACTCGTTCTAGTCACCTCTGTAAAGAGTAATAGATCTCTTTTGCTCTGCCTCGGTCTCTTTATAATTTAAAAGAAAATTCCCTTGCTTAAAAAGAAACTCGGGTTTTGTACAATCTTTCCTCATATTTAACATATTCCAGTCTTAACAATGCTCCGTAAATATCTTCTGAACCCTTTTCAATCAATATTTTCGGTAATATGTTGACCAATACTCATTCTGTGACCTATTATTTCCAAGAATGCTCAACAGCCAATAAACTTATGAAACAAGTACAATAGTTTGGGGACATAAGCAACCGCAAATGCTGGAATCCAAACACCTTTTCTGACCTGAAACTTTGCCTGTCCACCTGGCATGTCATTTTGCCTTGCTATGGTTTGAAATTAAGCCAATAGAATTCCATGAAATTCCATTGTTCCACAAACTGCAATATATTTATGCACTTTGAGCACTAACTCTTGTCCCTCGTGCCTTGATTTTGTCTTGTGGGATGGAATCTGATTCAAACTAGTGAGGAACAATTAGGTCCTGCATCTGAAGAATTGTCTTGACCTGAAACATCGCCAATTTCTTCTCTCCATAGATGTTGCGTGACCCGCTGAGTTAAGGGCCTGTCCCACTTGGCCGTCATTTACGCGACAGGCAGGTAGTGACTGACGCGCGACGGTCGCGCGCGTCATCATACGTTCACACAGCCGTCTGGAGCGAGTGACGTCATTTGAAGATAGACACAAAATGCAGGAGTAACTCAGCGGGACCGGCAGCATCTCTGGAGAGAAGGAATGGATGATGTTTCAGGTCGAGACTCTTCTTCAGTTTGAAGAAGGGTCTCGACCCGAAACGTCACCCATTGCTTCTCTCCAGAGATGCTGCCGGTCCCGCTGAGTTACTCCAGCATTTTGTGTCTATCTCCAATCGTCTTGGCCCCACTCTGGGAGTAGGAGTGGGGGCGGATCCGGATCCGCAACGGCCGTGAGCCCCAGGCCAAGCTCGGCGATCGTTTGCCTGCTTCTGCTGTTGTTGGAGGTGAGACGTTGAGCCGCGCCAGTGTCTTGGGCCTGTACCACTTTGGCCGTCAGTTACGCGACAGGCCAGTGGCGCACGACGATTTCGTGCAGGGCACGTCCACAATCCTCCACGCCACTCCATGCGCCCGTCCCGCGCTACCCACATGCTAGCAGGTCGCATAAATGGCGCGCGAATTATGACCAAGTGGGACAGGCCCTTTACTCCAGCATTCTGTGTCCACCCTTGATTTTGTAAAGTGGTTTCTCATCTATTCTGTGTTAAATCACCCCTTTTAGTTTCTAGTTATTTAATCTTTGGGAATGAGCTACGTAAATGGATCAGTCAACTTTACTCGGTTACTGAAAACAAATGTTCTTGAGGAGTAAGGAGGCTGATGCATTATTTTATTGTGCAAAACACCTAATAGGCTAGTGCATTTCCTGATGTATTTGCGTGTACACTGTGGAATGCCCCTAGCACATCTAATATGTAATTTTTTTAGGATCCAAATAATTTTTCTCCACATTTGTCTAATACTATTATTTTCACCACCGTGCGTAACAGGGGCTGGTAGCATTAGCCATAATATCTGTGTAAACCTTGTTTTCCACCAGGACCTGCCTGTACATTTCAGTGAATAACTGAAGGTACAATGGCCCAGAATAAACATGCTTAGGCAGCCTACAAAGTGTTTTGAATAGCAGTGCCACTTAATATAAGGAAGGTGGCGAGTTCGGTATTCCGACTGCACATGCCCAGGTGATAGGTCACAAGCGAAAAACAGTCTTGACAACTGTGGTGCTGCATTGTGTGCAGGCTTGCGTTTCGTTGGTGTCGGGCCTGGCTCTCCGTCGCCGCGGGTGCTGTTGAGTTGCTGCTGGGCCGTCCCCGTCCTCTCTCCAGTGTCCCGGTCCTGTCTGGAGGTGTCCTGGGTGGCCCTGGGCTGGCGGGGCGGCCCCGGACTTGCAGCCGGCTCCAGCTTGGCTTTGCCTGTCCCGCTGGGTTGTCCGGCACCTCCACCTCTACCTCCCTCCCCTCAGTCCAACACCGAGATCCTGCTGAAGATGGACAGCCGCCGGCCCTGCTCGAAGACGGGCGACTCGGAGCCGCTGCTGCTGGAGTTGTCCTGGTCAGAGAGGCGGTCTGCGGACGGGCTCCTGCTGGGCATGGGCAGGCCAAGCGCCCGCTGGAGCTGCTGGTGCTGTTGGTAACGGTGGTTGGCGGCAGAAGCAACCTCCTCCCCCTCTCTTGCCCAGCCCCAAGCCCAGAGTCCCGGCTAGCTCCAACTCCAGGTCGAAGCTGAAGGCCGCAAGCAGCGCGGCCCAGTCGAGCGCCGGGCCGGAGGAGGCCGAACCGAGGCTGGCGCTCTGGCGCAGGCGAGGCTAGAGCCCTCGCTCCTCCTCGGGGTTGTGGATGAAGTGGCATTGATTACCGTGGGGGCAGAAGCTGGTGGTCTGTAAGGTACAGCTTGTACTTGGGGTGGTGGCTGAGGGAGTGCAGTTCGGCCAGGCAGTGGGTGAACTGGCACGGCGCCGAAGTGGCCCATCGGGTAGCGGGCTTCTCTGGAATTGGAGCGGGGTTGGGCTGGAGTTGGCGTTCCTCCACGCTGGCTGTGGGCCTGGGGCCACTGGTGTCATTGGCTGTCGGTTGGCCTGGCGGGAGAACCGGAGGTGAGCTGGAGTTGGCGTTCCTCCGTGCTGGCTGTGGGCCTGGGGGCTGGTGTCCCGTCGGTCCGGCCGTCCCCCTGCCGGGGATGGAACACTCGTGTGGGGGGGATCCTGCGGACGGTCCAGTGGTGGTTCGGCAGCGCATACGGCGCTGGGGACACTGGTTCTATCCTGGGTGAGGCTGTGTGCGTGCAGCTGCCGAGATCCGGTCCAGTCTTCCCCCCCCCCCCCCCCCCTCCTGGTCTCCCACTCGTATCTGCCCCCTGACAAACACAAACTTGAAAAAAGACAAAAGATCGGACCCAAACTATACTCACTGAATCAACAGCGCTTCGTTTAATTTTTATTTATAACATTTGACCTTTGACAAATCCCATGATTCCTTGTGTTTTTCGGAATACCGAACTCGCTTATTCAACCAATAGATCTAGCTGCTGGTATATGGGACATGGTCTCAAGTCTGCGAAACTACTGCGTAAGAAGGAACTGCAGATGCTGGTTTAAACCGAAGATAGATACAAAAAGCTGGAGTAACTCAGCGGGACAAGCAACATCTCTGAAGGGAAGGAATGGGTGATGTTTTGGGTCGAGACCCGAAATGTCACCCATTCCTTCTCTCCAGAGATGCTGCCTGTCCCGCTGAGTTACTCCAGCTTTTTGGGCTTATCTGGGACATCACTGTTCTTTAGAAGTCAATGCCATTGTTGCAATTTTGTCTGTGACATGCATGAGGTCTCGGGCACATGGTCGGACTTTTGTGAGTGATTATCATTGTCTTATGTCATTAGGCTAACGGAACGGTGGTCCTCTGTGTTATAAACCGCTTCAAAGTGGCGTTGAGACTAGCAATGGTTATTCTGGCTTGCTCATTTCAACTTCGCTGAATAGAAAGGTTTGGTAAAACCATTTTGGACTACGTTGGATAGGACTTGAAAGATACAACTGTCAGACTGAGGGAGACTTGGTGAATGGCACATTACAGTGTCTACAAATCCACTTATCACTGTAAATGGTGTAGATTCAGAACAGCTCAGAGATGTGGTTCTTTGGCAGCAATACAATCTATAATAGCTGCCCAGACAAATTCCTTATTTTCTACTTAATGCCAGAACTATCCTGATTCACCCCGAAGCATGTGGAAATATATGACCAGACCATCACAGTATAAATATGAGGTATTCATCTGATGAGACTAGACCTCTTCAGTCAGAAATCATGAATGACCAATATGATCAACTCCTAACACGACCTTACTATTATAGAATCAGTCTTCTGCCAATTTGAAATTGGAATAGATGGTAATCACAGGGAAATTCTGTGTTAGCCAGTCAAGCCTCAGTTTAAAAAGGGTGGCAGTGGCCAGTTCTTGCCTCCAGAACGAAGAGTGAAGGTAGTCAATTTCTGAAGAAAGTTTTTTTTTAAATCTTGCAGCAAATACATATTTATTTCTGTGCCCCTTCTGCCACAATTCTCTCCTGCTTTTTCCTATTGTATTTCTGCATCGGACATGTATTGACGAGAACAAAAGGAAGACACAGAGTACAAACTTGTGCTGTAATGTAAATGCTGTGAGGCATGCAGTAGTGGGATGGCAACAAATATTAGCTTTAGCTAGGTGTTTTAGAGAGGCATGTAGGAAATGGATAGCAGGCCACGAGAGGAGCATGCTTAAAAAAAGGATGTTGGCAGAGGTGCAGGTGGAAAACTATAGAAAGGTAATTGCAGAGGTAACCAGATGGTAAATTGGGAAAGAATAATGCATAACAGTGTTATAGTTAGAGGAAATAGAACTGGAGGAGGTTGCAGAAACCAGGAATGAACTGTGGAGAAAGAAAAAAAAATGTTTATGTAGGCAGATACACATCATGGGTGTTTTCTGGGTTAGATTATTTTCTTGTATGATTACCAACAATGCATTTCTTTTTAAGAGATGCTGCTGAGCAGTGAGCAATGCACGGCAGCTTTAACTGGAGTTTGGCACTCCCTTTTGCAGGTCCCTTGCTGAAGTAAGCAGTGGCAGTCACGGTAAAGTTGGCATGCAGCCTGAATTGCAATCTAGGGCCTCAGGATAGTTTCCCTTTATGATCCTGCACCTGGTAACAAGGCTCTTGAATTTACCCCCCCATTGACTTTCTGTTGATATTATTTTTTATTATTTTGCTGCAGGGTATCCATGTCAAAAAAGGAACTACCAGCATACAACAGCGAAGAGGCTTCTAAATACAATCGAAAAAAAAGACAAAAGCCAGCCCTGTCTTTAAAAGGAGATATTAAAGAAAATGGTGTGATGTTGAAGGAAGAGGAGGAAGACATTGTATGTATTAGTTTTTTTTTCTATTTGGGAGAACATATTGCAGAGGCCAATCAAAATTTAGTGTTCAAAGAATAAATGCTGAATACCTGCTAGATTTATAATATTTTCTGAGCATGTTGACACTTTAAAATATCACTGTAGCTCATCAAAGACCAGGGATACAACATGAGATATTCCCGGAGAAACTCAGTGAGTTGTCGGGGAGCTCTGCCATCTACCAAATGTGTAAGTAATTTCCTCCATCTCTTAAACCATGTGCAATTAACTAGAATTAAATCAAACCTTCATAGGAATACTAAATGAAAAAAATATAGCTTGTCTGTTTCAAATCTTCATTGTTAAATGGAGATGATTAGGTTATTTTGAAAAGGAGGAAATGTTGCAAATAAACTAACATTATCATTATTAATTGGGATGTTGTGCTAAATTTCACATCTTTGACATATCTTTCTCTAAAGTATATCCTGTCCTAGTAACATGGAAAATGGGCGCTCAACCAATTGGGCCTATTTAAACCTAATCCTGAAATAGGGTTTTGTAGTTTGAGTTGTTATGGAACTGCAGTGTATTTCTTGGGACCAAACAGTCATCTATTAGGTCCGATAGTGCCCTGACCTTCTCGAATTTAGCTTTTATCTGTTACCATATCGTTAGAGGTCTGGAACTGAGTGACCACAGGCAAATCCAAATTGATCATTGAGGGATTGATAGATAAAGGGGGTGGTTTTGAGCTTGGGATTTATCATGCAGGTTTGCAAAATGGAGAGTGTTGGAGACTTGAAGGAGAACAAGTAAGTAAATAAAGCAAAGATATCCTGCACAACTCATATTTTCAATGTTGAACAGCTGTAGAGGAAAACCAATCCTTAAAAGTTAGTTGAACTGAAATGTCCCTGGATTGGGCTTGTATGAACTGATTTCTCTTGAAAGGCTCTAAAAGAGTGTTGTCCAAGAAATGACCTGCCTATCTGACATGGGAAAATGGCTGATCTGTGCAAGCGCGATTCCTGACATGATATGTCATGTACATATTTTGGAGTGTTCATTCAACATAGAAAGCATTTCAGTCAGACTCCACTATGAATTAATTAGAATTTTCACAGAATTTCAGTTACTTTTAGTTGCTGGGACTAAAGTTATATAATAAATAACAAAATCAAAGTTAAATTACTGCCAGTGTGAAATGCAGTTTAAAATAATTTGTGCTGTGAGCAAAACAAATTTCGGCTTTGAAAATTCCTGCCGGTGTAACTGCCTGATATTCATCTGTTGAAGCTAATTAATCCGACATTTGCAAGAATGCAGTGTGAAATGGGGACGCCCAGAATTAATTACAGTTTTAATGATAGCAAATTGGAAGGCAGAATACATGAGTTGAATGGAAATCAAATTGTTGGAAATCTGAAATAAAAACATAAAAAGGGTTGAAGCAGTCAGCAGGCCAGGCAGCATGTGTGGAAGGAGAAAGTGTTCACGTTTTGAGTCAGAGACCCTTTGTTAGAGCTGGGTAAAAGAGATGTTAGTTTAGATTAGTAAACAAGTCGCCATGCATGGTCAAAAGTCAGGGTCTCTTCTGGATAAGATTCTTCCCTCTACTGCTGGTAAGTTGACTCTCATCCTGCTGAAGATCAGACCTGAAGTAATATCCAAAACCTCACTGAATTGACTTGAAATTGTTACGTGAAGAATAGGTGGTTATTTTTTTAAAGCTTAAACAGCTTTAAACCTTTATGTATCAAATACGTGTGGAAGGTAGACAAAAATGTTGGAGAAACTCAGCGGGTGAGGCAGCATCTATGGAGCGAAGGAATAGGCGACGTTTCGGGTCAAGACCCTTCTTCAGACATGGGGGGGGGGGGGTGGGAAAAAAAAAGGAAGAGGCGGAGACAGAAGGCTGTGTGAGGGCTGGGGAGGGGAGGGGAAGGAGGGAGAAAGCAAGGACTACCTGTCCTAGAGTTGGAGGGAAGGAATTTTTGTGTGGGTTTTTTTGTTAACCATTCTGAAAAATACATAAAACTTTTTTTTAAATGTTGCCATCCAGACCATGATTCTGGGATACAGTTTTCCATTGAGATTGGCTGACAATAACCAGATAGACTAAGTGGGGTGGATGAGGGAACTGCAGGCACGATTGTGGGTGGAGACGAGTGGTCAGCAAGGTCTAGCTCTTTTAACTCTTAGGTTTCTACCAAAATTTATATTTGTGCAATGTGAGACTTGTGCGCTGAGTTCAAGGTAAGGTACCCTGTGCCACAGGATTTTAAAAATCAGAAACAAAATTTGAAATAGTCATGTATGACTTAATGATACGACAAAAACATTTTTTTCTCTGAAATTCCCTTGCAGGTGGAATTTGATTGCAGGCACGTTGAGAGTGGTGAACTTAATTCCTTTTCAAGGATTGTTCTTGTTCAATGCATGTAGGTTTTGAGCAGTGGATCTGTGCTCAGGTGCCTCAGCAGGTGGGGTTATGGAAAATCCAGTAACTCTACTATGTTGTTAAAGAAGGAACTGCAGATGCTGGAGAATCGAGGGTTACACAAAAAGCTGGAGAAACTCAGCGGGTGCAGCAGCATCTAAGGAGCGAAGGAGATAGGCGATGTTTCGGGTCAAGACCCTTCTTCAGACTGGTCAGGGATCAGGGAAACGAGAGATATAAACAGTGATGTGGAGAGATAAGGAACAATGAGTGAAAGATATGCAAAAAAGTATTGGTGACAAAGGAAGCAGGCCATTGTAAGCTGTTTGTGGTGTGAAAATGAGAAGCTAGTGCGATTGGGGGGGGGGGGGGGGGGGAGATGGAGAAGGAATGTCAGGGCCAGAGGGCTGAGGGAGAGGTGGGGGGGAGGCAGTCTGGGTTAACAGAATTGAGAAAATTCAATGTTTAAGCCCAGAGGATGCAGACTCCCCAAGCGGAATATGAGGTGCTGTTCCTCCAACTTGCGGTGTTGATCACTCTGGCCGTGGAGGAGGCCCAGGACCGAGAGGTCGGATACGCAGTGGGAGGGGGAGTTGAAGTGCTGAGCCACCGGGAGGTCGGGTTGGTTATTGCGGACCGAGCGGAGGTGTTCGGCGAAACGATCGCCCAGCCTCCGCTTGGTCTCACCGATGTAGATCAGCTGGCATCTGGAGCAACGGATGCAGTAGATGAGGTTGGAGGAGGTGCAGGTGAACCTCTGTCGGACTTGGAATGACTGCTTGGGTCCCTGAAAGGAGTGGATGGGGGAGGTGAAGGGACAAGTGTAGCATCTCTTGCGGTTGCAAGGGAAAGTGCCCGGGGAAGGAGTGGAGCGGGAGGGAAGGGAAGAATTGACGAGGGAGTTGCGGAGGGAGCGGTCTTTGCGGAAGGCAGACAGGGGGGGAGATGGGAAGATGTGGCGAGTGGAGGGGTCACGTTGGAGGTGACGAAACTGGCGGAGGACTATCTGTTGTATGCGCTGGCTGGTGGGGTGAAAGGTGAGGACCAGGGGGACTCGGCCCTTGTTGTGAGTGGGGGAATGGGGAGAGAGGGCAGTGTTGCGGGGTATGGAGGAGACCCTGGTGCGAGCCTCATCTATAGTGGGGGAGGGGAAGCCCCGTTCTCTGAAGAACGAGGACATTTGCGATGACCTGGTGTGGAACACGTCATCCTGGGAGCAGATGCGGCGTAGACGGAGGAATTGGGAATAGGGGATGGAGTCCTTACAGGAAGCAGGGTGGGAGGAAGAGTAGTCCAGGTAGCTGTGGGAGTCAGTTGGTTTGTAGTGGATGTCAATCAGGAGTGTATCACCTGCAATAGAGATGGTGAGGTCAAGGAATGGTAGGGAAATGTCAGAAATGGTCCAAGTATATTTGAGTGCCGGATGGAAGTTGGTGGTGAAATGGATGAAGTCAGTCAGTTCTGCGTGGGTGCAGGAGGTGACACCAAAGCAGTCGTCAATGTAACGGAGGTAAAGGTCTGGGGTGGGGCCCTGGTACGCCGAGAACAAAGATTGTTCTATGTTGTACTCTATGTTGCACTCTACTATGTTGTCAAGCTATCAATCTACTATTCAGAAGGTGAAAATGTTTGAGAGGAGATAAATACAGATCAATGGCAGCAGGCTGGAAGATTTAGTATGCTAATTGACCAACAAGGTTCATTAAAGAATGTTAATATAGCTGCTACACTGAGCCTATTTGCAGCTCAAATTTTCTTAATATTGCTTTATTCACAATGTTGCAAATTTTAAATAGCCCTCTGCCAGAAGTAATCCAGCATCAGCCAGTGTCATGGAAGTCCTTATGAAAGGAATATCTTGGTAAACTTAGAGTGTGAAAAAGTGTTGCTGCTGACTCTTTCCATTGTGTGCATTCTTGGTGGTTAGGAACAATGTATATTCTGGATACATGTGCGGAGGTGCTTGATTTTTCCAGTACACTTGCATGAGTAAATTTGGCTGGAAGCAGTGTAACCCACTTTACTGCTTGTTTTCCAAGGATTAGTTTGGAACGGCAAGGTTCTGTTTACTGGTCATTATATTTGGTGACCGCCATGGTTAGGAGAATTTTCAAACCAAAAGAAGGCCTTACTAGTTAATTAAGTGACTGGTTTAACATAATTTCATTTATGCAATTTAGGAAGAGAAACCGGGAGAGCTGAAGATGCTCAAAGTAACACAGAACAACCAAGCTCGTGCTCGGAGAAAAAGAAAATGTGACTCTGGATTATTAAAACAAAGTAAGTTGCTGAATAAAAAATTAGGGCCAAGATCCAATTAATAATCACTTAATGACCAAATAAGCCTGGGAAAGAAAAGTGCAGAGCTTCCTTTTCTACTTTCTTGTTTGTACTAGTAGATTTAAATTATTTAAAATATAATAAATTTTTAGAATTGTGCTATAAAGATAACTAATTTATATTCTTCTGTTTTTTACTGCAAGCATGCTGCTAAATCTATCTTCTTTATTTAAAATTGTTTACTTTGTAAATAAAAACTGCCTGAAGTTGAAGCCCCATGCTACAGGAAAACCAGAGGAAATTAATCCCATAGGTCTTCTAATAACACATAATAGAAAACATTTGTGCTCTTATGGCAGTTTTATTTAAACTGTGTGGTCATCTAATTGTTGCAAATGTTGTACAGGTAAACAAGTTTGCTCCTAAGTCTTGATTGATAATATGAGTTTACAGTTGACCATTTTCATTAGATAGGAAATTGACGTGCTTTGCTGGGATACCATTTTACGCGTGTACGTGTGGTGTAGAATAAAATAGGGTCCAAAGGCAGGATTGGATAAGTGAAGTAGGTTGTAATTAAAATTGCTCCAATTCTTTAACCCAATTTTGTGGGCTTTTTTTTCTGAACCATTGGATGGAATATTTTTCTTGTAAATAGATTTGGAAAAATAACAATTTAAGGTGTTATATTGGACATACATCAAACTGAATATCAAAGCTTTATTTACCACATATAAATAGTTGTTGGGTAACTTAGTTTTGTGTAATTTAATCGTGTTTTATAACTGCCAAAATATATTATGCATTTAGAAACTAATTTGCCCAACGTTCAATACTTTATTGTTACTTTACAGCTTTAACGTTTGGAGGAAAGAGAAAAAACTGGTGTTGGGCTTCTTATTTGGAAGAGGAGAAATCTGTGGCGGCACCTACTAAGCTTTTTAGAGAGGTTAGAATTATACAACTATAAAATTATATATCGGGTCATGGGGTATGCACAGTGTGTGGTACAATTTACATGCCATTGCTTTAGAGATTACTGTGTACAATTTACATGCCATTGCTTTAGAGATTACTGTGCATCCTAATTATTAGAAGTAGCAGCAATGGGTCAATCACCATTACAACATCAAGAAAATGCCATCCCGTCCTCTGTTTTAAAGTTTGGATTTAGGACCTCCATTGGCTTTGGAGAGAATTGGGTAATGATGGAGGCTTCAGAGCCTGGCATTCTGGATGGATAATCACAGTTGAATGTGGGTGGGCTTTGGTGCAGGTGGTTGGAATCCCTTCATGCATATGTGGGTAGACTGGACAGTCTGAAAAAGGATCTGACCTGAAACGTCACCCATCCTTTTTCTCCAGAGAGACTTGCTGAGTTACTCCAGCACTTTGTGTCTGATATAAACCAGCATCTGTAGTTCCTTCCTTTGCACACCTGGGTATCGGGCAGAGGAGCAAAATTAGGAAACACTTGGATGATTGGGCGGGGGTGGTAATATCTGGAAAGTAGTTGAGATTTTGATGGTTGTAGATCAAGTCTTGGACTTTGGTACGTCCGTGATGCAGAATGGGAATGCGGCCAGGGATTTGGACTCGCTGGATTTAGGGGAAGTGAGCACGAGATTGGGGAATAGTGGCAAATTCAGTTGTAGCAGGAAGGAAATGGCAATGTCAATGCACAATCGGGGATGAAGTAAAGTGGTGGTCTGAAGGATGAGTTGTTATTCCTGGCAGGTGTCCCAGTCTAACACTGTTCAGGAAGACCATGCAGTTCTAGGAATGCCCAAAAATGATTGCTCCCCAACAATGCTGAAACAAAGTATTACATGGGGAATTATGCTAAAATTACAGAATACCATGACGGGACTACAAGGATAACTTCTGTGCACAAGTATCTCTTTGAATTCCTAGAAGGTTGCATCACTGTTATGATATGATCATGACTGGGATGGGCAAAGGGTGGGGGAATGGGGAAGGGTGGTGGAATTTACTTTAAATTGTGCAACGCTGAAAGAAAAGCCTAATGCAACAAATTTTCTTGCACTAAAATGTGAGCCAAAATTTGCAAACTTGAAGTGCAACTGCGTCAAGTAAAACAAACCACGTGATTTTAACCAAACTGAGTGCCATTACACTCCTCCATCTGCAGCAGACCAATTTCATTATGTAGGCTCTTTACTGATATATAAAAGTGTAAAGCTTATCTCCCTAAAAGTAACAAAAACATGTTTGAACAATTCTGTAATCAATAGATAATAAGCAGCAATAAAATATTTAATTGAATAGAGATTGGTCTATGGAGACGTGGAAATTTTGGACAAATGGAGAAAAATCGCTTATTGAGTACGTTTATCTGCTCCAACGTAGAGCCACATAAATGGGAACTGCACATCCGGCAAGCTTGCCCTTGGTGATTATCAGCACCACGGACTGCATATATCAATCACTATACTTCTTCTTCTTCTTGCGTATGGCGTGCACAGCCTAAGATTGTCGGACAACTTGTTCTATTTGATCTTATTTGATTGATTGATTGCGTTTGTCGAAACAGGGCAGACCACGTGAAGGTTGCAATCTCCCACCCCAATCACTATACCATTGGGGTGGATTTCCACACTCAGAGTATTAGTAAACTGAATAACCATGATAGCCAATCAATGAGGGAAGCAAATCAAATTACATGATTACTGAAATATATAAAAAAGGGTATTGGAATATTTGGGGGATCGGAAACTTCTGGTCAGTAGTCACCTCAAGTATTGTGATTGTTCAAGTACTAGTGGACACTTGCGCCCAAGGTGTGGAGAAAATAAATCTATCTCTGAAATTTGCTGTTCTTTCATCTCTCTCCACTTTTATTCTTTAAAATATGACTTCTATCGTTTTGGCTTAGGGCCAGTTTCAAACTGATTTAGATCCAGTAAAGCACCTTATTTTTGCTGTTTTTCAAAAAACAGCCATATCCTTTGTTTAGAATGTTCTTGTTTTGCTTCTGTAGACCAGCGTTATTTTGTACTATGAAAGTATGTTTCTAACATTCTTTCATTTTATTTCAGTATCAATCATTTCCACAGAGCAAAAATGGATTTAAAGTTGGAATGAAACTTGAAGGCGTTGACCCAGAACATCCATCCATGTACTGTGTTCTTACTGTGGCTGAGGTATGGTATTTAATATCAATTACTAGTAACATCATTGGAAATGGAAATAATTACCTTGGCAATCATAATGGAATAGTTAGTAGGGGAGTAACAGCAAACCCTATTTTCAAAATGTTTATGATGTTTCATTTTGGTTCCAATGAAGTCTTCACTTCATTTTATATAATTTTTCAAACCATGATGATTGAAAGTTGTCAGCAAGTTGTGGCTTATTATCAATTAAGAAGTGAAACTTAGCTCAACATGTTTTTCAATATGTTGTATTTTATGCAGCTCAAGTGCAATTTATTTCCATTATTTACCATCAGGAAATGTTTAATGCATCTATCCAGCAACATGTTCTGGTGCTCTTCTTGCTCTCATTCATACTTCTGGGATTATGCTTTATAAATGTATCACCACAATGTTTATCAAACTCTGACCTGTCACAAATCACTCCTGGAGTGGGCTCTGCAGTGGTGTACATTTGACAGTGGTTACATGATTCTTTAACTCCTTTATCTGTTTCTAATCGATGTATACAACACCCCAGAAAGTGGTTTGGAGAAAGTGGATTCCATCACGTCGCTTCTGTTGTAGAAATGGGCAGATAAATAATAGATGGAGTTTAATCCATGTCAAACGTACACCACTGCAGAACCCACTCCAGGAGTGATTTGTGTGCAAGTGTGAAGTGCTGCAGCAATGGAAGGTTGTATGTAAGGGGGAAATATATAATTAATGGCATGACCATTAACAACATTGATGTACAGTGGGATCTTGGGCTCCATGTCCATAACTCCCAGAAAGTGACAACATAAGCAGATGGAAGGGTAAAGAAGGCATTTGGTATGCTTGTCTTCATTGGATAGGAATTGAGTATAGGAGTCAGGATGTCATGATGCAGCTTTATAGGACTTTAGTTAGGCCACGTTTCGATTATTGTTTGAAGTTCTGGTTACCCCATTACAGGAATGATGTGGAGGCTTTGAAAAGGGTGCAGAGGAAGTTTACCAGAATGATCCATGGATTAAGGAGTATTAGCTAGAGGGAGAAGGTGGACAGACTTGGATTGTATTCTCTGTAATGCCAGAGGTAGCGGGGAGGCCTGATAGAAGTATATGATATTATGAGCCATGGGTAGGGTAGAGGGTCATAACCTTTTTCCTAGGATGGAATTATCAAATGCTAGAGGGCATAAAGGGCCTGCCCTACCAGCATCCGACTCCATGCGGCGAGCGCGACCAAACTGGAAGCGGGGGCCGCGCGGAGGTCGGGTGATCCCTGTGCAGGGCCGATCCCACCAGCATGCACCTGCATGCGGCGAGCGCAACCAAACCGGCAGCGGGGGCCGCGCGGATGTCGGGTGAGTGGCACGACGCGGCGCGAAGTTGGAGCGAAGTCCGCAAGGTAAGTTCTCAAGGACAGAGAGGGACACACAGAGAGGGGCACGGAGGCACACACAGAGAGAGGGCCACGGAGGCACACACAGAGGGGGTCACGGAGGCACATATAGAGAGGGTCACGGAGGCACGACGTCGAGGCAGTGCGTAATGCGTCGAGGCCACTGCAGGGCGACAGGCCGTTGATGCGTGGAATTTTTGAACACGGTCAATTTTTCGGAGCCCCGCGCGATTTCGAGACCAGCTCCGCACAACTCCGGCGATCGAAGTGGGACCGGCCCCGCGAGGCCGGACGGCTCAAGCGACCACGTTAGGTCGCGCTCACCGCATGGAGTAGCATGCTGGTAGGACAGGTCCTTAACTTTTAGGGTGAGAAGGGCAAATTTTAAAAGAGATGTGCGAGGAAAGTATTTTTACAAAGAGAGTGGTGAGTGCCTGGAATGCGCAGCCGGTGTAGGTGGAGGCATATATGATTGTTGCATTAAAGACACATTTGGATAAGACATGGAAATGTAGGGATATTGATTATATGCAGGCAGAAAAAAATAATCTTGGCATCATGTTTGGTACATACATTGTGGGCTGAAGGACCTGTTCCTGTGGTATTGTTCAACAGGGTCTGCCTGTCCCGCTGAATTACTCCAACATTTTGTGTCTTCTTTTGTAAACCAGCATATACAGTCTATCTTCGGTTTAAACCAGCATCTGCAGTTCCTTCCTACATGTGTACTGTTCTATGTTCTCTACAAATAGCAGGGAACACTTAAATGTTTTCGTTTTTTGTAATGTTTGCACATTTCCTGGTAAATTTGGACATGGCATTTCCTGCTGTGATTCGTCATATCATCTTCCCATTGTACTATGCATATATTGTAACATCAACAATGAGCACAGTTTTTATCATTTACTTAACATCATAAATTGGATAAAAATGATGATTTATACCCCACATAATTTACACATATCAACAAACAGCGCATCTTGGTTCTTGGTTACTTGGTCCTCTAAAATATTCCAACTGGAATTTAAACTGAAGGTGGTGAAGGGAGGGGTTAAGCCAGAGAGAAGGCATCACAATTAGAAGTAATATAAGTGATATCATACACGGCACCCCTTATCCACATCCCCCTATGGATATCACGTGTGTTAGGGGGTATGGAGAGAAGGCAGGTACAGTATACTGAGTTGGATGATCAGCCATGATCATATTGAAGGGCCTACTCCTGCACCAATTTTCTATGTTTCTATTATTAAGAAAATTCCTTGTTGTTTTCATTTGTGTAATTTAAATATGGCAGCCCTCTGTTTAGATCGATGTTTGATGAACTGATTACCTCAGACCACCTGCTTTAATCTGCCCCAATGCTGCTGCTAATCATGTGGGGCTCTTCTTCTCTCAACATTATTGGTGGGAGGCCTGTTTGGTTCAGAAAATATATTCACTGTTAAGCCACACCTTTAAGATTAAAATCCTTCTTCCAAAACCCCCATCTCTCATATTTGTGTACTGACCTGCTTTCCAGAGGTCAGTACACAAATCCTTGTCTAGCATGCAGTAATGCGGAAAGTACAGATTTGATGTTTGCATGGGATGAATTAAAGTAACTTTTTGATACAGCAAGAATGTCTCAATATTGTGATTTTCTTGACTGCATATTGTTTGGTGTTTGAGCGATGTATCGTGTGCCAGAAAGGGGTGAAATAAAATTTCCATTAGCATAACGAAAAGAAAAATTGCATGCTTGTGATATTCTGGTTCCAGAATCGAGCCCAAATAAAGTCTGTCTGCAATATATTTTAATCAAAAGAAATTGTGCATTCAGTTGGATCTCTTGGCATTAAAAAAAAATTTAGACAACACAATGTTATCTTGTATATAGGTTTTATATTTGGTGTGAGAATTTCATCATACTCATTACATTACCAATTAAACTTAAAGGCCTGTCCCACTCTACGAGGTAATTCAAGAGCTCTCCCGAGTTTAAAAAAAAACTTGTGGTAAGCACGTAGAATGTACGTAACGGGTAGGTCGGAGCTTGGGTCGTATCTTAGTGGCTTGTAACGCTAACGGCAGGTACTCGGGAAACGCGGTAAGCTCGTGAAGATTTTTCAACATGCGGTTGATGACATTGTTGCAGGACAATATAGGTTCCCTTCCAATAGCACTAGGTTGAAAAATGTCTATGAGAGCCCCGAGTACCTACGAGCGGCTATTACCGTAATTCTCCCAGTTCGAACCAGGGGGAACTCGGGAGAACTCTTGAATTAGCTCGTACAGTGGGACAGGCCGTTTAGTCTTTCATTATCGATGTTAAATTGTTTGGGTCTAAGTTTGATTGGCGATGTTAAATGTTCTTTGCTGTCTGAAAGCAGACACACTTCCATTAATCTATTCACCTACGTTTTACATTTTCCCTCTTAGTAACCACATCTTTTCAGATCATATCTAATTGTGGGTGACAAGGCAAATTACTGATGACATTCTCCCTCTGGAATGTCAGCTATTGTAGGCATTAGAATCCAGGAGTCAAACCTCAGACATTTTTCATTGCAATGTACGTAACTATGTGAGAAGCTTTATTGAAATATATTGGCACAAAATTACTGATGAAAATAATGGTGAGTCTTCAGACTTCTCCATTATGGTGGATGAAAAAAACACAGTGGCATCTGCAATAGCCGCCTCGCCAACAGTCGATCTCGTCCCTTCCTTCTTGGTTGTTTTTTAGTACGTGTTAAATGTATGTTTTGGTGTTCTTTAGCTTGTTATATGTGGGGGATTGGGGTAAACTTTTTAAAACTCTCTTACCTCGATGGAGATGCGATTTGTTTCCGTATCGTATCTCTGGCCAAGCTGCGGCCTAATATCGTGGAGTTGACAGCCTCTTGCTGGAGAACGACTTTTGGAGCTCCAAGCCGCAGGGGCTTCGATCGCCCCGAGGCGGGGGCTTCGATCGCCCCGAGGCGGGGGCTTCGGTCGCCCCGAGGCGGGGACTTCGGTCGCCCCGAGGCGGGGGCTTCGGTCGCCCCGAGGCGGGGGCTTCGATCGCCCCGAGGCGGGAGCTTCGATCGCCCCGAGGTGGGGGCTTCGATCGCCCTGACTGCGGATGGTTTGACTGTCCTGACCGTGGGAGAATAAAGAGGAAGAAAATTAGACTTTATTGCTTTGCTTCACAGTGAGGAATGTGGGGAATCCACTGTGGTGGATGTTTATGTTAACTTTCATGTAGTTGTGTGCTTTGCTTTTTTTTTAGTGTGGCTGTATTGTAATTCAAGTTTCATTATACCTTGGTACACGTGACAATAAACTGACCTTTGAAATTTGACTACAACTTGTAGAATAACAGGTGCAGTTAAATGCAGAACATTCCTCGTAGACTATTCCAGTATTGGGCGAATTAATATGATCTTTACCACTGCAAATTGTAGAAAACTGGGAGAGTTGTGGTTTGAGTGGATGATAATGGAACTTTGGATGTCATGTGTGGGGGATTATCAGCCAGTGGTTATACGTGCTGTGTGCCATTTGGTAATTTTTTTTTCTCCCCTGCTGAACTGATAATGAACTTCAACCTTTCAAAGAAAAGTGCTAAACTTTCAAAGAAAAGCTGAAAATGTCTGCCTTTCTGTTCCTGAACACGGCCTTTCTGTTCCTGAAAACTATTTTCATTTATGTGGAGTTTAAACCCTCAGCATAATTTCAAAATCATTTATATCCTGTTTTTGTCATCTGTTTGAAGCCATTGATAAGTTCCATTCTTTATTTCCCTCTCTGTAATCTATTCAATAAGTTGATTACGTTCTTTTCACTTCCTGCTTTGTCATCTGTCAGAAGGTTTCAATTTCATTAGCTGTTCAATGACTTTGATGACATTGTTGCAGGACAGTATAGGTTCCCTTCCAATAGCACTAGGCAATAACTAGGGTCGGAGAAGGTGACCTTCAGTATTTGAGGAATTTTGTTGCACACAGCTTTTGTTAAAATTAGATACTATGTAATTAGAGAGAATTGCGGCGGGATATAGATTATTTGAAAGTATGGGTGGAGAAATGACGTGTGTTTAATTTAGAAAAGTCTAAGGTATTGCACTTTGGGATGTTAAATGTAAAGAAAAATTATGCAATAAATGGTAGGACGCTTCGGAGTATTGCTGTGCAGAGGGATCTTTGGATGTAATTCTACAAGTAGGTCGGGTAAAGGTATTTGGCATACTTGCCATCAGATAGGCATTGAATATAAAAGTTGGGAATTCAAGTTTCAGCTGTATAAAACTTTGGTTAGGCAGTGTTTGGAATATTGAAGTTTTGGTTGCTACTGTCGTCGCCGATCAATTGGTCTCTGACAACTTACATTCATTTTCCAGATATACTTTATTTACTTGTGCACAAGGAGAGCAGCACAGTCTCAGCTACTGTAGTATGAAATTCCAGGCAAAACGGTCAACATTTTATACAGATTTTGACCATTGAAATTGTGCGCACTTCAATGTATTCACATTCAAGGAATTTGCCTTGGTGCTCCGCCCACAAGTAACAACATGACATACAGTGACAGCAACGAATACTCGGAAAACACTAAACATTAATAATAATAAAACATTAATGATAAAACACCATTGATCAAGCATGTGAACCAACAAAATACTAATGCAAGTAAACCTACATGTGATTTACTCTTTTATTTAATTTTCTTCTCTTTTAAAATCTTTTTATCATTTTTTTCAAAAGCAAATATAAAAGAACAAAAAAAGTAATGATAAACATAACAGTGATATTGATACATAGGGATCAGGATTACATTAATAACAGGTATAACGTACATATGAGACCAGTGTCAACATGCACATTGAATATAGACCTCCCAGTCTCTATGTAAATATAGTTAAGTGTTTAAAAGATAACTTATATGTATAAAAACAAAAAGATAAAAAGAAAAAGAGAGAAAAAATGAAAAAAACAAAACCCCCCTAAACTAAAGAAGAAAAAGAGAAAAAAAAAGCAAAACACAATCTGGGCTGCAAAGAGTTTCAACAATTTAAGTCCTTGTTTGTCATCAAGTCTGTTCCACTGTATACCAGTAAAAAAAATTATTATATCAGGAGAGGGGACAGTTTATGTCGTATGAAAATGTTGAATAAATCTTCCCCAAGTCCTATCAAATTTAACCAAGGGTTCAAAAATATCACTCCTAATTTTTTTTCTAAATTTAAACACTATATTGTTTCAGAGTACCAATGGAGTGTGGTCGGAGGATTGGAATCTTTCCATTTAAATAAAATAGATCTTCTGGCAATTAATGTGGTAAAAGCAATTAGCCGATGGGTGGAACTGGACAGGGATAGAATTTAACATTGGTAGCCCAAAAATTGCAGTAATAGGGTGAGGTTGTAAATCAATACCTAAAACTACAGAGATAGTATCAACAATTTATTTCCAATATTTTTCCAAAAGTGGGCAGGACCAAAACATATGAGTCATTGAGGCCACTTCAGAATTACATCTGTCACAGGTAGGATTTATTTGACGATAAAAACGAGCTAACTTATCTTTTGACATATGAGCTCTGTGAACCACCAAAAATTGTATCAAAGCATGTCTTGCGCACATTGAGGAAGTATTAACTAAATGAAGAATCCTCTCCCATTTCTCTAGAGATAAAGACATTTGAAGTTCTCTTTCCCAGTCATTCTTAATTTTATCAAATGTAATTTTTTTAAATTTCAAAATCAACTCCTAAATAGTAGTTATTAAGCCCTTCTGATAATTTTTTTGTCCAAGATATCGGTTTGATGTGGTAACAGAAAAAAAGGGTAGAGTAGCCCTCAAAATGTCTAATTTGTAAATATCTAAAAAAAATGGGAGTTAGGTAGATTATATTTATTGGAGAGTTGTTCAAAAGACATAAAACAACCATCCAAAAACAAATCACGAAAAGCTACTAATCCCGTCCTCTTCCATAACAGAAAGGCTTGATCAGTGCTAGAAGGTTGGAAGAAAAAATTAGATATGATAGGACTCGATAAGATAAAATCATTCAATCCAAAAAACTTACGAAATTGAAATCGTATTCGGAATGTATGTCGTATATTTATTTAATCTCGGAATTGTAAAAGGTAACGAGGCCCCTGGAATAGAAGCCAATGCATAGAATCACGTTCAAGATTTATCCATCCTGGAGATTGGGTATCTTCTAAATCTTTTGTCCAAAACGTTAAATAGCGAGCATTAACTGCCCAATAGTAAAATCTAAGGTTCAGCAGTGCCAAACCACCATCTTTTTTAGATTTCTGTAAGTATTTTTTACAGTCTGGAATTTATATTCTGCCATATATATAAGGACATTTTGGAGTCAATAATATAAAAGAAAGATTTAGAAATATAAATTGGTATCGTCTGAACTAAATATAAAAATGTAGGTAAGATAAACATTTTAATAGCTTTGATTCGGCCTATTATAGATTAGGACATTGGTGACCATTTAGTGAACTGTTGTTTGATGTGGTCAATTAAAGGCATAAAATTGGCTTTAAATAAATCCTTGTGTTTCTTGGTAATCTTAATGCCTAAATAAATAAAACATTTGGTAGTCAATCTAAATGGAAACTGTCCATAATTTGAAACTAGATTGTTTAATGGAAAGAGCTCACTCTTACTAAGATCCCTCTGCACAGCAATACCAATCCAGTAAGTAAGTTTATTGGCCAAGTATTCACATTCAAGGAATTTGCCTTGGTGCTCCGTCCACAAGCAACAACATGACATACAGTGACAGTTACAAATGACTCAGAAAACACTAAACATTAATAATAAAACATCAATGATAAAACACCATTGATCAAGCATGTGAACCAACATAACACTAATGCAAGTAAACCTACATGCGATTTACATGCGGAAGAATGTGGAGTTTTTTGAGTGGTTGAAGAAGAAGTCTTCTAGATGTAGTCTAGATTGGAGAGTATTAGCTATGAGGTTGGACAAACCTGGATAATTCTCTCTGGAGTGTCAGAGGCTGAGGGGTGATGGAAAATATACAAATTCTGAGAGGCATAGGTAAGGTAGATAGTCTTGTACCATGAGTGCAAATTGAAAATGGTATGGGGCACAACTTGGCAAACATATGATGAGATTGGCAAACATTAAAGGAGATTTCTGACACTTTTTTTACAATGATTGGTGTCAGGACCTGGTGGAAGTAGATACAAAAGCAATGTTTAAGAACCATCTAAACCAGCGTTTCTCAACCTTTTTACCCTTGTGGAACCCTTGAAATAATTTTCAAGTGTCAGGGACGCCCTACATAAATTATTATATCTTTATTAATCTCTTTCTCCTTCTTAAACTTAAAGTGCATAAGGCAAACATAATATATTTTTCTGATAACTGGTTTAAGCAAAAAAAGAACATGTTTTTCTCAAGTTTATTGATAATGCAAAAAAAACTGAAATCAAACTGCTTGTTCAGAGACGTCATAAGGAGGTTTTCTTCACACAAAAAATCAACCATTTCTGTAAATAAACATAAACATAAATAACCAACATCATAAATAACACATAAACAGACGAAAACAGATAACTACCACAATAACTTGATCGTTTATTGACAATGTTGAAAAAGCATAAGATAAATCAAGGCAATATGTCATATGAACAAATATATGGGTCAAGGCAATGTTATTTTTGAAGCAAATTTAGATAATGAAATTTGCTTCTCTAATGTGAAACCTGTACTTGTCTTTTGGTATACACATACTAAATTTGGGGTCGAACTTTAGATACACACACAGGGATTTCATCTTCAACTGCAAGGAGACGATTTCTGTTTTTGCTCTTTGCTCTAAATAATGTGGGTGAATGAGGGACTGTACCTGCACGCCAGGAAGCACAGACAGGACTGATGGAGACCATGCATGCGTCTGTACTCGAGTGAGTTACTTGGTGCACAAATCCGTCATGTACAGTTCCTGTCCACTGGCCATTAAAGGCCATTTCACACTGGCGCCGTATAGACGTCGCTAAATATATTCCCTATGATTATTATACTTTTAAATGCAGTTGAAGACTTTATTATAATACCCAAGAATTTTCCAAAAATATGCTATTTGTATAATAAAATTACAAATATGAAATTAAACACAAAAATGAATAAAATGCATTTTCATATGATTAGGCTATTTATCGCTATTTCTCTCTGAACCTCTAGCGACCTCTCGCGGTCCATGGTTCCAGGGAACCCCGGTTGAGAGACGCTGATCTAAACACACACATAAACAGGAAGGGAATGGAGGGCTCTTGAAGGTAGATGGTATTAGTGTTCGACATGTTCGACACAAACGACATGGGCTGAAAGCCCTGCCCCTGTGCTTTACTAGAATTGAGCTGGGGCCAGCATCCTAGCAAATGAATTAGAACTGTGGATAATATTTCAAGTTAAATATTGTGGGATAGTTCTGGTGAGAGAAAATTTAGGATGTTAAAGAGAAAGGACAAGATGGTTGATGACAACTATGATTTGTCAGATGGGTCAATGTATACCCCATGCAGGCATAGCTCCAATTTAAAACAATATTTTATTAGCACATAGCATTTACCGCAAGATTGTTGAATTAAATTAGTATAAATAAATTTGCACAATCAAAAAAACATACTGGAGATGGTAATGCAAAGTGACCAGGTTATTAATGAAATATTCCATAATTATTCAAATGTTGATGACAAATAGAACATTCGGTACCTTTTTATATCTCCAGTTTCTCTCTCCCCTGACTGTCAGTTTGAAGAAGGGTCTCGACTGAAACATCACCTCGTCCTTTTCTCCAGACCGGCAGAGTTACTCAGCATTTTGTTTCTATTTTCACTTACACCATTTAATTCACTCCATGGATATCTTCAGGAGTGCTCGCAAGTCAGATTTTTGAGTATATTTGTCCGTGCTTTTGTGCCTTGCAGAGGATGAGGGAAAAATGGAGGCAAGAGAGGCATTTTGCAAAGAGGATTCCTCTCACATTGCTACTTTTCTCATATTTCCACGTTATTAGTTCCATACAATGTACCACAAAGTCATACGTTAGTAGTTTAGGATTTGTGGTGCATGGTGTCATCCACCACCTTTTTCTGACATCAATGTGAGTGTTGATAATTTGTGGATACTTGATCCCTCCAAAATTTGTGAAATAAGGGCAAAAAGTAGAGTCTTCATGGAACTTCAAACACCTTTTCAAATTCCTTTCACCTTCCTTAAGGGCCTGTCCTACCAGCATCCGACTCCATGCGATGAGCGCTATCAAACTAGAAGCGGGGGCCGCGCGGAGGTCGGGTGATCCCCTGTACAGGGCCGTTCCCACCAGCATGCGCCTGCATGCGGCAAGTGCGACCAAACCGGCAGTAGGGGCCGCGCAGAGGTTGGGTGAGTGGCGCAACGCGGTGCAAAGTGAGGCGAACTTGGAGCGAAGTCTAAAGGTAAGTTCACCAGGACAGAGAGGGGCACAGAGGCACACACACAGAGGGTCATGGAGGCACCTACAGAGAGGGTCACGGAGGCACGATGTCGAGGCGGTGTGTAATGCGTCGAGGCGACTGCGAGACGACAAGCCGTTGCCGTGCGGAATTTTTGAACATAGTCAGTTTTTCGGAGCCCCGCGCAATGTCGGGACGAACTCCACACAATTCCGCATGGCTCCGGCGATCGAAGTGGGACCGGCCTCGCGACGCCGGACGGCTCAAATGACCACGTTAGGTCGTGCTCATCGCATAGATTTGCATGCTGGTGGGACAGGCCCTTTACTCACTCAATTGTGCATTTTTTTTTCTCTGCTACTTGGTGTTTTTTTCAGTTTAAGGGTTGATGCTTTTATATGTTTAATGTTTGATGTATAAATGATTTAACTTCACAGGTGTGTGGCTACAGAATAAGACTCCACTTTGATAAATATTCTGACTGCTATGACTTCTGGATGAATGCAGACTCGCCAGATATTCACCCTGTGGGATGGTGCGAGAAAACTGGACATAAGCTTAATCCTCTCAGAGGTAGGTTTCAGGCATGCCTTCTGTGGATCATTTTCAAGTGTTTTTTTTTTCCTAATAAACAGTAATCCAATATTACTGACAAACATGGGAAATCGCTGTCTTTAACCACTCAAAATATTCTGCAAAATACCATTAAACAACCATTTGAATCATGTTCTCTTTTAACCTGAAGTTTAATAGGATACTGAATGTCAACCAAGCAGAACGTGCCATAAAAATAGATGGTATACAATGCTAAAAAACAAAATCCTCATGAACCACAACTTTATGGTTTTAAACGCTACCTTGTTTTGGACTTGAACAGTGAAAATTTCAAACTCAACAGAAACGACCACCTGGTTCATTACGTCTGTCCCACTGCAGCATTGATGTTGGATTATTATTGTCACAAGTACTGTGATACACAGAAATGCTTTGTATTGGGTGCTATCCATTCAATCATACTATACATGAGGCCAATCAAGCCATTCAGAAGTGCAGAGGAAATCGATATTTTTTTTACTCATAGGTTTAGTCGAAGTAGGTCATAGTCGGTCGGCATGTTATTCGTAGGCAATCGAGGGTAGTCGAAGGAAGTCGTAGATAGTCTTCAACATAGTCGAAGGAGGTCGTCTTCACTCTCCACTATTCGGTGTCCAATTTTCCCGAAACTAGTCGAAGCAAGACTTCTACATAGTCGAAGGATGTCTTCAACATGACACTTTTTCAAACACTCCTAAACCCTTCTAAACTCGCCAGTTAGGTCGCCGCAGTGGGACAGGTCCTTTAGACTTACAGGGAAAGTAATTAATTCAGTAAACCAAAGACCAGGCCATCGGGGGTTTTCAAATACAACATTATCCAAACATATAAAGACTGTTTTTGGTATTCACTGTACACAGATAATTCGCGAATGGAATCGTCTCCACCATGACATTCGCGCTGTACCCGATATCAAGACCTTCAAGACCATGCTGGAAACAATCGATATTAAGACACTGACTTCTAAAGCCCACTTTAATATTTAATTGCGACTTTGCACATGACCCTCCTAACGTAGGTGACAACCAGTGATGGTGCTCATAGAAACATAGAAACATAGAAAATAGGTGCAGGAGTAGGCTATTCGGCCCTTCGAGCCTGCACCGCCATTCAATGTGATCATGGCTGATCATCCAACTCAGTATCCCGTACCTGCCTTCTCTCCATACCCCCTGATCCCTTTAGCCACAAGTGCCACATCTAACGCCCTCTTAAATATAGCCAATGAACTGGCCTCAACTACCTTCTGTGGCAGAGAATTCCAGAGACTCACGACTCTCTGTGTAAAGAATGTTTTCCTCATTTCGGTCCTAAAGGAATTCCCCCTTATCCTTAGACTGTGACCCCTTGTTCTGGACTCCCCCAACATCGGGAACAATCTTCCAGCATCTAGCTTGTCCAACCCCTTAAGAATTTTGTAAGTTTCTATAAGATCCCCCCTCAATCTTCTAAATTCCAGCGAGTACAAGCCGAGTCTATCCAATCTTTCCTCATATGAAAGTCCTGACATGCTCCAGGCACGTGCCGTGAGTAATTACTCAGGGTAGGCACTCAGTCCGCTTTAAAAAAAATTAAACCACGCATGCGCAGATTGAACGCTCCGATAAGTAAATAAATAAATAAAAACAGTGACATTTCAATTTGCCCTTCCTAGGCTTCCTAGTCCTAGACCAATTGGGGGAACAGTTCCTTTCATAGCGTGTGTAGAGTCTGTGCCAGGGGTAAAGTTGTGGGGAGGGCACGAGTGTTGAGAAGGAGGGTGTCGGGGATAATGCCAGTAACTCACTCACCGCTACCGCAGCTCTCCGGGCGCGAAGCCACGCACTGTTGCTGGGGATAGAAGCAGCTTGGGGAGCTACGAGCGGCCACCGGGACCCGTGAGCAGAACTGGCCGCCACTTTAGCGCCTTCTGCCGGCCCGCTCACCTTTGGCAGTGCTCTCCGTCGGAACACTTGCCACCTGCCGCTCGCCGACTTCACTCATGTCAGCGGCTTCCTGCAAATCCTTAAATTCCCACAGCCGAGTAACCTCAATCGCGCTGTCAGAATTTAAGGACATGAGTGAGGCGAGCGAGCGGCAGGAGAGAGGTTTTTAGACGGAGAGCTGCCAGAGGTGAGCGGGGACCGGCAGAAGGAGCTAAGGTGGCGACTGGTTCCACTGTCCGGCCCGGCGGCCGCTCAGCCACCCGAGCTGCTTCTCTAAAGAATATATAGTGATTGACTCATCACTATAGTGATAGTGATTCCTGCCCTGTAATGAAAGGAAAATCAGTACCTGAAATTATTTTTAAAAAATTCAGAGTTGGAAATCTGAAATAAAATCAGAAACTCTATCGATCAGGCAACATCTGTGAGAAGATCAAGTCCATATTCTTGGTCATTTTGGAGAGCAAGTACAGTTGAATTTCCACTTTGTGCGTTTAACATTCAACCCTCCTCCAGTTGTACTGGAATGTTAAAATTATCGACAGTTATAAAGATATTCAGATATTCTGAGCATCTGTTTACTGCATGTTAAAATTGTATGTGAAATCTGAAAAAATCAAATGCTGAAAGTGGCATTTCTCGATTCAAGGATTGATAATTAGTTGTCTGCAGATATACTTAGAATAGCTTAATAAATATTCCTAGTACCAAGAAACAAAAGGAATCACTTCAATGACATTCAGATGAAGAGTAGGAAACAGAGAATAGGTTCCTTTAAATAGTAAAACACACAGTGCTGGAGGAATTCAGCAATAAGGCAGTAACTGTGTAGGGGATGGATGGATGATGTTTCTGATCGGAACACTTCTTCACACTCATGGAGTGGGGGAGGGGAGGCTAGACAACGTAGCAAAAGATGAGCGGGAAGCAAGAGGATAGGGTAATGTTTAAAGAGCAACAGAAGATAACTAAAAAGACAATACGGGGAGAAAAGATGAGGTAACAAAGGTAACATAGCCAAGAATATAAAGCAGGATAGTAAAAGCTTCTTTAGGTATGTAAAGGGGAAAACATTAGTTAAGACCAAAGTTGGACCCTTGAAGACCGAAAAAGGTGAATTTATTATGGGGAACAAGGAAATGGCAGATGAGTTGAACAGGTACTTTGGATCTGTCTTCACTAAGGAGGACACAAACAATCTTCCTGATATAGTAGTGGCCAGAGGATCTGGGGTGACAAAGGAACTGAAGGAAATCCACATTAGGCAGGAAATGGTGTTGGATAGACTAATGGGAGTGAAGGCTAATAAATCCCCAGGGCCTGATGTTCTGCAATTAGGGTACTTAAGGTAGTTGCTCTAGAAATCGTGGGTGCATTGGTGATAATTTCCCAATGTTCTATAGACTCAGGATCAGTTCCTGTGGATTGGAGGGTACCTAATGTCATCCCACTTTTTAAGAAAGGCGGGAGACAGAAAACAGGGAATTATAGACCAGTTAGCCGGACATCGGTGGTGGGGAAGAGGCTGGAGTCAATTCAGGCCACCAGCCGCCACCTTAGCTCCTTCTGCCGGTCCCCGCTCACCTCTGGCAGCTCTCCGTCTAAAAACCTCTCTCCTGCCGCTCGCTCGCCTCACTCATGTCCTTAAATTCAATTACAAAGGGGAAATCATGCTTGACTAATCTTCTGGAATTTTTTGAAGATGTAACTAGGAAAATGGACAAGGGAGAGCCAGTGGATGTAGTGTACCTGGACTTTCAGAAAGCATTTAATAAGGTCCCACATAGGAGATTAGTGGGCAAAATTAGGGCACATGTTATTGGGGGTAGAGTGCTGACATGGATAGAGAAGTGGTTGGCAGACAGGAAACAAAGAGTAGGGATTAACTGGTCCCTTTCAGAATGGCAGGCATTGACTAGTGGGGTATCGCAAGGCTTGGTGCTGGGACCGCAGCAATTTACAATATACATCAATGATTTGGATGAAGGGATTCAAAGTAACATTAGCAAATTAATAGATGACACAAAGCTGGGTGGCAGTGTGAAATGTGAGGAGGATGCTATGAGAATGCAGGGTGATTTGACAGGTTGGGGGAGTGGGCAGATGCATGGCAGATGAAGTTTAATGCGGATAAATGTGAGGTTATCCACTTTGGTAGCAAAAACAGGAAGGTGGATCACTATATAGCATCAAGTTGGGAAAAGGGGAAGGACAACGGGATCTAGGGGTCCTTGTACATCAGTCTATGAAAGTAAGCATGCAGGTACAGCAGGCAGTGAAGAAAGCAAATGGCATGTTAGCCTTTATAACAAGGAGAATCGAATATAGGAGCAAGGAGGTCCTTCTGCAGTTGTCCAGAGCCCTAGTGAGACCACACCTGGAGTATTGTGTGCAATTGTGGTCCCCTAATTTGAGGAAGGACATTCTTGCTATTGAGGGAGTGCAGCGTAGGTTTACAAGGTTAATTCCCGGGATGGCGGGACTGTCGTATGCTGAGAGAATGGAGCAGCTGGGCTTGTACACTCCGGAGTTTAGAAGGATGAGAGGGAATCTCACTGAAACATATAAGATTGTTAAGGGCTTGGACACTCTAGAGGCAGGAAACGTGTTCCGATGTTGGGGGAGACCAGAACTAGGGGCCACAGTTTAAGAATAAGGAGTAAGCCATTTGGAACAGAGACGAGGGAACACTTTTTCTCACAGAGAGTGGTGAGTCTGTGGAATTCTCTGCCTCAGAGGGTGTTGGAGTCAGGTTCTCTGGATGCTTTCAAGAGACAGCAAGATAGGGCTCTTAAAAATAGCGGAGTCAGGGGATATGGGGAGAAGGCAGGAACGGGGCACTGATTGGGGATGATCAGCCATGATCACATTGAATGGCGGTGCTGGCTCGAAGGGCTGAATAGCTTACTCCTGCATCTATTGTCTATTGTCTAAAAGAGAGGTGAGGGTGGGGTAAAGCTTGGTAAGTGATTGGTGGATAAGGTGAGGGGGTTGGTGATAGATGGATGGAGATGATGAGTAAGGTGAAAAGAAGATAAGAGTGACAGGTAAGGAAAGAATGGGAGTGAATTGTGAATGCAAAGGGAGGGGTATGGATGGAAGAAGACAGGGGAGGGGATGCAAGGAAATATGGGAAGGGAGATGAGCTGTGGGAGAGGAGATGGAAAGGAACAAGTTGACAAGCGATGGAGAGATGGGTGTGCACTGACGTGGGGTTGGATTGGAGGGGGAAAGAGGAGGGGGGAGGGGTGGGTATTACCATAAATAGGATAATTCAGTGTTCAAATCATTGGGTTGTAGGCCATCCAAATGGAATACAAGGTGATGTTCTTCTTGTTCATTTATGTATTATATCTCCTTGTTAGTGGAAAAACACCAAAAATATTTTCAGTAAATTTGTATAAAAAGCATGCAGCTGATTTAATATTTTAATTGTTTTAGAAAGAAGTGCAGATGCTGGAAAAATTGAAGGTAGACAAAAAAGCTGGAGAAACTCATCAGGTGAGGCAGCATCTATGGAGCGAAGGAATATGTGACATTTCAGGTCGAGACCCTTCTTCAGACTCCCTGTTGCTGATCAGGACCCTTCTTCACACTCGTGGAGAGGGGGAGGGGAAGCTAGAAAAGAGGGGCGAGGGTGGGGTAAAGCTTGGTAAGTGATTGGTGGATTAGGTGAAGGGGTTGGTGATAGATGGGTCTCGACCCGAAACGTCATCTATTCCTTCGCTCCATAGATGTTGCATCAACCGCTGTGTTTCTCCAGCTTTTTTGTCTACCTAATATTTGAATTGGATGGCAGGGCATTGACTACAGAGATGCTACTGACCAGCTGAGTTATTCCAGCACTTTGTTTTTTTTTGTAAATTAGCATCTACAGTTCCTTGTTTCTACATTCAATACAGGAGTTGAGACATTGTGTTGGAACTGTACAAGTCATTGGTGACCGTACACCTGGGGTATTGTGTACAGTTCTGGTTACCCGGTAATGGGAAGGATAATATTAAGCTGGTAAGGGTGCATAAACAAGGAGATTCACACGGATGTAACTGGGACTAGAGGGTTTTAGGAACAAAGAGAATCTGGATAGGTTTTGAGTTTATCCCCCGGTTCATAGTAAGTTGAGGGGGTCTTTGTAACCGTATATAAAATTATAAGGTATTAAATAAGTTGGGTGGTCATAATCTTTTTCCCAGGGTAGAGACGTCAAAACGTAAAGGGCATAAGTTTTGTGAGAGGGGAAAGATTTAAAAGGGGCTTGAGGGGCTTGTTTTTCCCACTGGTGATGGTGGGCATATGGAACCAGCTACAGAGGAAACTGTGGAGGTTGATACAACTACAACGTTTAAAAAAAACATTAGAAAAGGTTTAGAGAGATATGGGCCAAATGTCAGCAGATAAGACTAGCTTGGTTGGCATGGATTGGTTGGGTCAGTTTCAGCGACTCTAACTCTGTGACTCTAGTATTTGCAATAAAATTGCAATAACATAACTTCATTTGTAGATTTATTATCTTGGAAATGCAGGTTAAATACTGTAGACTATTTTATGCGAATGCTTATTTTGAATTATAAATGCATGCACATTAACGTGCAATTTGTACTGACTAATAATTGTTGGATGAGCATTTTTAGGATAACATCTATATTCAAAGCTTATTATGTGATACCAATTGTGGAAATTTTGATGGATATTTCTGTCAATTTTTGCAAGAATCAACAGTACAAAAACATGCTCATTCATGTTGGGTCAGGCTCCTCGAGTGCCAATTACTGGTTATTTTCAATGAACTCATGGCCCACAATGTGAGCCATTTACTTGCTTATTATCCTTGCCAAATTGACAATGGGGTTCAGCAAGCAGCTTGTCCGGTGAATCTAATGTGATACAGATCTCATTATTTGAAAATAAGCGTGCTAAAGATATCTCCTTCACATTGAGTTTTTATTTATTCTTCTGTTAAAAATGATCAGTGTATGTATTTTTAAACTGCGTTTTTTTTAAAATTGTAATCGTATTTTGCATTGAATACAATTTCTGCATTGTGGTATTTTGAACTTTTTCTTCAGATCTACATTCTATTTCTTTTAAAATCTTTGTATTCATTTCTTTTCAAAAACAAACACAAAACATAAAATAAACATAACAATGATATTGATACATAGGGATCAGGATTACATTAATAACAGGTACAACCTAAATATGAGTCCAGTGTCAAAATACACATTGAATAGAGACCTCCCGGTCTCTATGTAAATATAGTTAAATGTTTAAAAGAAAACATTTTTTAAAAGATAAAAAGGAAAAAAAGGGGGAAAAAGGAAAAAACAAAAAAAAACCCTTAACTCCTAAACAAGAGAGAAGAAGAATAAAAAAGCAAAACAGAATCTGGGCTGCAAAGAATTTCAACAATTTAAGTCCCTGTGTGCCGTCAAGTCCGTTCCACCGTATAAAGGTAAAATAATTATTATAACGGTTGGAGAGGGAACAATTTATGTCGTGTGAAAATGTTGAACCAATGTTCAATAATGTCATTCCTAATTCTTTCTAAATTTAACCATGATATTGTTTCAGAGTACCAATGGAGTGTGGTCCGAGGGTTAGAGTCTTTCCATTTAAATAAAATAGATCTTCTGGCAATTAATGTGGTAAAAGTAATCAACCGATGGGCGAACAGAACAAATGAATAGAATCTACCATTGGTAGCCCAAAAATTGCAGTAAAAGGATGAGGCTGTAAATCAATACCTAAAACTACAGAAATAATATCAAAAATTTATTTCCAATATTTTTCCAAAAGTGGGCAGGACCAAAACATATGAGTCAGTGAGGCCACTTCAGAGTTACATAAAAACGAGCTAACTTATCTTTTGACATATGAACTCTGTGAACCACCCTGAATTGTATCAAAGCGTGTCTTGCACACATTGAGGAAGTATTAACTAACTGAAGAATCCTCTCCCATTTTTCTAGATGGTAGAGTAATTTGGAGTTCTCTTTCACATGTATTCTTAATTTTATCAAATGTATCTATTTGTAATTTCAATATCAACTCATAAATAGTCGTTATTAAGCCTTTCTGATAAGGGTTCAAATGTAAATTATTTTCCAAGATTTCGATTTGATGCAGTAACAGGAAAAAAAGGTTAGAGTAGCCTTCAAAAAAAGTCTAATTTGCAAATATCTAAAAAAGTGTGAGTTGGGTAAATTATATTTATTGGAGAGTTGTTCAAAAGACATAAAACAACCATCCAAAATAACATCACGAAAAGCTACTAATCCCATCCTCTTCCATAACAGTAAGGCTTGATCAGTACTAAAAGGTTGGAAGAAAAAATTAGTTATGATAGGACTCGATAAGATAAAATCATTCAATCCAAATAACTTACGAAATTGAAACCATATTTGGAATGTATGTCTTATTATTGGATTAGTCGTATATTTATTCAATCTCGTAATTGTAAAAGGTAACGAGGCCCCTAGAATACAAGCCAATGATAGCCCTTGCATAGAATCACGTTCAAGATTTATCCATCCTGGGCATTGGGTATCTTCTAAATCTTTTGTCCAAAACGTTAAATAACGAGCATTAACTGCCCAATAGTTGAATCTAAGGTTCGGCAGTGCCAAACCACCATCTTTTTTTGATTTCTGTAAGTATTTTTTACTTAGTCTGGAATTTGTATTCTGCCATATATATGAAGAACTTTTGGAGTCAATAATATCAAAGAAAGATTTAGCAATAAAAAATTGGTATCAGCGGAAATAAATACAAAAATCAACGCAAGATAAACATTTTAATAGCATTGATTTGGCCAATTAAAGATAAGATGACCATTAGTAACCTGTTGTTTGATATGGTCAATTAGAGGCGTAAAATTAGCTTTAAATAAATCCTTGTGTTTCTTGGTAATTTTAATACGTAAATAAGTAAAACATTCGGTAGTCAATCTAAATGGAAACTGTCCATAATTCAAAACTAGATTGTTTAATGGAAAACGCTCACTCTTACTAAGATTGAGTTTATAACCAGAAAAACTACAAAATTGATTAAGTAGAGCTACTATTGCCGGAATAGATTTCTCGGGGTTAGAAATGAATAATAACAGATCATCTGCATAAATAGATAGCTTATGTGTCTTATTCCCGCGGACAATACTAAAAATATTAGGGGATTCCCTAATAGCGTGGCCAAAGCGATATCAAACAGTAAAGGACTTAAAGGACAGCCCTGTCTAGTACCTCGAAAGAGCCTGAAAAAAGGGGATCTCTGATTATTGGTAAGTACAGAAGCCTGAGGTATATGATATATCAGCTTGATCCAAGAGATACATCTTAAAATTTTCAAGTGTATTGAATAAGTATTCACATTCTATTCTATCAAACGCCTTCTCGGCATCAAGTGAAATGACACATTCTGAAGTTTTATTTGATGCTGTATATACAATATTCATTAATCTAACGTTAAAGTATGCGTAACAATTTTTAATAAAACCTGTCTGATCTATAAAAATAATTTGCGGTAAAATATTTTCCAATCTCATAGCTAATATTTTGGAAAGAATTTTGGAATCTACATTTAACAGTGATATAGGTCTATATGATGTCACTTCAGTAAGGTCTTTATCTTTTTTAAGAATTAAAGAAATAGATGCTTCATAAAAGGATCGTGGTAATTTATGCATTAAACAGGCTTCTTTAAAAACCTTGCATAGACTGGGAGACAGTAAACCTGAGAAATACTTTAAAAATTCTACTGTAAGCCCATCTAAACCGGTAGCTTTACCAAAATTCATCGAGGGGATTGCTTTCTGTATATCCTCCTCCGTGATGGGTTCGTCTAACAACAAAGACTCATTATGTAATAAATTTGGCAAGTTCAGTTTCTTTAAAAACTCATGCATTATATTGGAATCAGTAAGAAATTATGATTGGTATTGGGAGGTATAACATTTCTGAAAGGATTTATTAATTTCATCATGGTCTACAGTCAGTGTACCATTCCGTTTACTCACTTTAGTAATCTAACGTTTGGCCGACACCGCTTTCAACCGATAAGCGAGTAATTTACCAGATTTTTCGCCATGTATATAAAATTTACTTTTGGTTTTAAGTAGCTGATTCTCAATCGGTGATACTAATAACAAATCATGTCTCAATTGAAGTTCAACTCTATTCTTATAGAGCTCTAAACTAGGAGCTTTTGAATATTTTTTATCAATTTCTTTAATCTCATCAGCTAATATACGTATTTCATTTTGAGTTTGTTTTTTTAATTCTGCGGAGTATGATATAATTTGTCCACGAATATATGCCTTAAAAGCATCCCAGACTACATCATTGGATATTTCTTCAGTAGAATTTGTTAAGAAGAAAAAAGCAACCTGATCTTTAATAAAATTAACAAAATTTAGATCTTGAAGCAAAGTAGCACTAAATCGTCATTGATTAGCAATAAACTTGGAATCGGGTAGTTTAATTGATAGTTTCAATGGTGCATGATCAGAAATAACAATTGCATCATACTCATATGCAGTGACCAATTAAACTAGCCGAGAATCTAATATAACGTAGTCAATCCTAGAGTAACTATGATAAACATGAGAGAAAAAAGAACATTCTTTGTCATTTGGGTATAAGAATCTCCAGACTTCTAACATTCCAGAGTCAAGTAAAAAGGAATTGATTATACTAGCTGACTTAATTGGAAGCACATGATCAGATGCAGATCTGTTCATCAAGGGGTTCAAACAGTTAAAATCTCCACCCATTATTAAAACGTGTTTGTTTAAATTAGGAAAGGATGCAATTAACTGTTTAAAAAACTCAGGGTGATCAATATTTGGTGCATAAACATTCACCATAACAATCTTTTGGTTATGAAGAGCACCAGTAATCACCAAAAATCTACCATATGGATCAGAAATTGTTTCACAATGAACAAACGGAATTGAGAAGTCAATAAAAATAGAGACTCCTTTAACCTTAGCCTGTGAATTTGAATGAAACTACTGTCCTCGCCAAAACTTGTAAAATCGTTGATTGTCGTCTTGCCCTACATGTTTCCTGAACAAAGATAATCTGAACATTTAGTCTACGAAGAGCTTAAATGTTTTTTTTCCTCTTAATGGGATGTTTCAAACCATTCACGTGAAAGGAAGTTAATAACTTTATCCATATTGTTTGTAAAAATCATGTGGAATATAAAAGGTTAATTTCTTAAAGCATAATAGTTCATGATACTGGAAGAAGAAAAATCTAGGGCGGAGCCAGAAGTGACGACATTTCAGACATTTTTGTAGTTCAGATTCTATACAGATGAAAAAAATGAAGCTAAAAGCAAAATTCCCCCCCCACCCATGCAAAGCCCGAAACTGACCAGTAGACAGCCAGTTTGCTACCTAATCCCTTCCCTACCCCCATCTCTCCTAATGACAGCACCCAACGTAAAAAGAAAGCATGTTTGCCACTCAATAGCCAAAACAAAATTAATGTTATGGTTAAAAAAGTACATGTTAGCAGTGGAACACAAGAGCTACTTCATATTATTTATCCGTGGTCAAAATATTTAAAACAAGAACTGCGTTCACTTAATTTGTCTAAAGACAGGTGGAAAAAAAGCCCTTCAATTTTAAAAATAGAAAAGCTAACAAAGAAAATCTTAAAGATTAATATATATATATATACCATTACATTAAATTAACAGTATCTTAGAGAAGGTAAAAGTTGTTGTTTGATACCATCATACTAAAATTCTAAAAAGTAAATTAAAAAAAAACCAACATCCAATTAAATTCTTAATCATTACAAAACGAGATAGTGTCAAAATAGGAACAGTAAATCTCCAATTATAACTTAATCAGCTATCAATTGCTCCTGGTTGCAACTTTGCCCTCATAAGCCTCCAGAAAGCTGGAAGCGCCTTGAGGATTGTTAAAAATTCGAATGTTACCATTAAAGAGTTGTATATGCAGCCTAGCTAGATAAAGTAAGGTAGGGCGCAACTTTTTCTTAAACAACTCAGACATTACATTATGGAAAGACTTTCTTAATTCTAAAAGCTCGTAACTATAATCAGGAACAAACCCAAACTTGCATCCTTCATATTCAACCATGCTCAACTTTTTTGCTGCCTGGAGAATATTCTCCTTCATCTGCAAGAAATGATACTGAACAATCAAATGTCTCGGTTTATCTTGGGGACCAGATTTCTTCTCAATCCTGTGTGCGTTATCCAAAAATGGAAGATTTTCATAGTGCACGATGTTGAAAGTTTCCTTTATCATTTTAGGAGCATATTTTATAACATTATCTCCTTCTTGACCTTCCGGCAAACCAACAACTCGCAAATTCAGTCGATGGCTTTTGTTTTCCAGATCCATATTTTTGATCTTGTATTGCTTGAGTGCCCGAGTATTTTCATTCATTCTCCGTTCCAATTTTTTGATCTTCAAATCTCGCTCCTGGCCCAGGGTTCGCAAGTTTTCAATTTGTTCCTTCTGTTTACGAGATTCATCTTGTAACATAATCAGCTTGTCTTGAACTTCCTTCAATTTGCTCAAAATTCCTTTCACCATTTCTTCCAAACTGCAAAATCTTGTTTTCATTTCATTTTACAGTTCATCGTTCATTTTCGATATTGCTTGTAAGATACTAGAGTCAGAAACTGTGCCTTTCCCACGTTCCTTCCTTGGATAAGCTCCTTTCCCTCTTGCCTCCATCCTTTACACGATTAAAGCGTATAAAATTGTTATCAACACTTTAAGAAAATTTAGACTGTGCCTTGAAGTTAAGTAATAACAAGTAACATTGAAAGAGTGGTAAGTAAAAGTTAAAAGTTAAGGGAGCAAACAAATTTGCTCCCTTAACTCCCAAAACCTTACAGCATGCCGCCACTAGGAGAGTCCTTCTTTACATTCTGAAGAATGTCCTGGAGTTTCTTGGTCTCATTCATATGCCACTTAATTATGATCAGTGATCACTTTTAAATAAATCTTTACAAACTGCATTTTGTTGATACCCAAGTGTTTGAAGTGTCTATTTGCAATACGTATTTGAAATTGAGTTTTGACAACAAACTGGCATCAGATCAAGCTATAACATTATTTCCCCAATAACTGGTAGTTATCAGCAATGGAACGGAACATAAATGAGTTTAGCTAGACAAAAATGCTGGAGAAACATATGGTTAGGCAGCATCTATGGAGCGAAGGAAATAGGCAAAGTTTTGTGTCGAAACCCTTCTTCAGACTGAGTTTAGTTTAGTTGAGAGATATTGTGAGGTAATAGGCTCATCGCCCCATTGAGTCCCCGTTGACCAGCGATCACCCATACACTAGTTCTATCCGAAACACTTGGGACAATTTACAGAAGTCAATTAACCTGTTCGTCTTTGGAGTGTGGGACGAAAACCGGAGCACCCGGAGAAAATCCATGCGTAGAGAGTGTACGAACTCTGTACAGATAGCACCTGTAGTCAGGATGGAACCCAGGTCTCTGGTGCTGTAAGGCATCAACTCAACTGCTGTGCCACTGTGCCATTCTCTCTTTACACTTCATGAATAACATAAAACTTTATATCTGCTCGCTCCCATGTAGGTCCAGTGAAAGCCTGAGTACTGTGTATAAAATAGCATGGAGCCAGGATTATTCAAATCAATAGTAAAACTGCAAAAATGTTAGAACTAACAGTGTTTCACAAGGACAAGAGGCAGCTGGTAATGGTATGAACATTCAGTGACTAGATATTGGATACAAAACAAACCTCATTCTTTTTCCAATCTTCAGATAATATTTACCTTCAGGGGGAAAGAAACGGAAAATTCCGCATTTGTACGTGCAGTTCCATTCAGACACTAGAGCCATATAATATATTTGTTATCAGTTCATGTGCCGAGCGATATGTATTTATTAGTTGTATAGGGCTCTGGTGAGACCACATCTGAAGTATTGCGTGCAGTTTTGGTCTCCTAATTTGAGGAAGGACATCCTTGTGATTGAGGCAGTGCAGTGTAGGTTCACAAGATTGATCCCTGGGATGGCGGGAATGTCGTATGAGAAAAGATTGAAAAGACTAGGCTTGTATTCACTGGAGTTTAGAAGGATGAGGGGATATCTTATAGAAACATATAAAATTATAAAAGGGCTGGACAAATTAGATGCAGGAAAAATGTTCCCAATGTTGGGCGAGTCCAGAACTAGGGGTCACAGTCTTAGAATAAAGGGAAGGCCATTTAAGACTGAGGTGAGAAAAACACTTTTTCACCCAGAGAGTTGTGAATTTGTGGAATTTCTTGCCACAGAGGGCAGTGGAAGTCCAGTCATTGGATGGATTTAAGAGAGGATTAGATAGAGCTCTTGGGGCTAGTGGAATCAAGGGATTTGGGGAGAAGGCAGGCACGGGTTATTGATTGGGGCCGATCAGCCATGATTGCAATGAATGGCGGTGCGGGCTCGAAGGGCCGAATAGCCACCTCCTGCACCTATTTTCTATGTTTCTATGTAAGTTGAAACTCTCCACTCTTATTCTTTGTCTAGATATTCCTGTGTTCGAGCATTTTTTGAACATGTGAAGATCCATATTAATTAACTAATTGTAACTGAGATCTGAAGGTAGAATCTGACAATCTGCAGCTAACTAATCTTCTAGCGCAACTTCTGCGATCTCCGTTGACAGTGTTTCTGGATTGTGGATAGTTGTCAAAAACCTTGCATGACCCGAGGAATATGATTGGGGCTGATTTTCTGTGGTCTGGCCCCTGTCGAGTCCCAAGAGTGCTGGATCAGAGAATTTCACCTGTGTCTTCAAACAATTAACGAATGCGTTATTTTGCATACTACAATAATCTACATGTAATAATCTGTTTTATGGCATGCTAATAGATTTTATATTCTATAAATCTTTATGCAGACATGCCTGTTATAGTGATTGGAGCCCATAAGGTCAGAACAGATTAAATTGATGGACTAAGAAAGATTTATAGTGTAGTTTGCTAGGCATAATGGAGTGAAACCCAGAATTTTCCAGAGGACTTACTGAGTTCTTTAATCATCCTGTAAATGTTTTTTTCTGTACCATGTGCTCCTTTTAGTGGCTTGTGCACATATGTGTTTATACAAAGCTGAGTGTTCATTTTTATCTGCTCCAGGCTACAGAGAAGATGAGTTTAACTGGCATTCATACTTAAAGATGTGCAAGGCTCAAGCGGTGCCAAAGTCTCTATTTGAAAACCAAAATACGGTAAGAAGCAGCAGGTTTTCTAACATAGTGAATGGAAAAATGATGGTGTGTCAACAACGGCCATATTATAAATCGTTTTTGTGAATTACACTGCCACCACTAAGTGGAATGATATTTCTTGTAAATCGAAAATTGAATTGAAGCTGTTTGGGGCAATGTGTTGGTGGGTCCACACTGCGGCTTCCCCGAGTCCACACTGCGGCTTCCCCGACTCCACACTGCGGCTTCCCCGACTCCACACTGCGGCTTCCCCGACGCCACTCTTGTGGTCTCAATCAGCACAGATTGTGGACTCAATCAGTGCGGCTCACGGACTCGGCCCCGCCTCTGGGGCCTTTATTCTCCTTGCCCCGGTGATTGACAGTGGGTGCCGGAAGGGGCGTTAAGGGGTGGATGACAAGCGAGAAGACCAATCTGTTGATCTCATGATTTTCTAAACCTTCATAACCTTTGTAATATTCCACCGATCAAAATGATATTGTGCACTTGGAGCAGAGGAGAATGGTGAGTAAGGTGGCGAAAAAATCCTAGGGTACCGTTTTTGCGCAAATTTAAAAACAACGCAAACCGGAAGAGGACAAGATGAGAGTTTTAAGATATATATAACATAATAATATATGGTTTAAATAGACCACAGCATGGAATTAGGCTCCCCATAGAGTAATACGAGCATTGAGCACTAGATAGCGCTTACCTTTCCGATCTAATTTTCTAATTAGCTTAATTAATTAGTATGCAACTTTTGACACTGACGAGTTATGAATTCCTTCTCAATTATATTTTATATAAATCTGTGCCAAATTTCAAGTAGATACCAGACATGGGTCACAATATTTAAATTTTAGACACATTTCCGATGCTCGGCCCACAGAATACTCATCACAAAATACACGTACAACAATTGTTGTTGACTATTATATGAAATGTAGTAGGGAGCCTCAACTTTTAAAAGTTTTGTGCAATATTTGATTTGAAAGTAATTGAAATGAATATTTGCCACTCCATTTTGATAAATATTGGTGCTCCCATTTAATATTGAAAATATTGTAATTTATCGCATCAAATGAAGCAACTTGCTTTGTAATGCAAGAAATCACAGTATGTACGGTGCCCTCCATAATGTTTGGGACAAAGACCCAGCATTTATTTATTTGACTCTGTACTTACAATCTGATATTTGTAATAGAAAAAAAATCACATGTGGTTAAAGTGCACATTATCAGATTTTATTAAAGGGCATTTTTATACATTTTGGGTTCACCACGTAGAAATTACAGCAGTGTTTATACATAGTCTTCCCCCCCCCCCCCCCCCCCCCCTCATTTCAGGGCACCATAATGTTTGGGACGGCTTCACAGGCGTCTTTAATTACCCAGGTATCTCCTTAATGCAGGTATAAGAGAGCTCTCAGCACCTAGTCTTTCCATCGCCTTTGGAAACTTTCTATTGCTGTTTATCAACATGAGGACCAAAGTTGTGCCAATGAAAGTCAAATAAGCCATTATGAGACTTGAGAAACAATAATAAAACTGTTGGACATCAGCCAAACCTTAGGCTTACCAAAATCAACTGTTTGGAACATGATTAGGAAGAAAGAGCACTGTTGAGCTTACTAATCGCTAAGGGACTGGCAGGCCAAGGAAGACCAACACAGCTGATAACAGAAGAATTATCTCTATAATAAAGAAAACCCCCAAACATCTGTCCAACAGATCAGAAACGCTCTTCAGGAGTCAGGTATGGATTTGTCAGTTATAACTGTCCGCAGAAGACTTCATGAACAGAAATACAGAAGCTACACTGCAAGATGCAAACCACTGATTAGCCACGAAAATAGGATGGGCGGGTTACAGTTTGCCAAGAAGTACTTAAAAGATCAACCACAGATCTGGAAAATGGTTTTGTGGACAGATGAGATGAAGATTAACATATCATAGTGATGGCAAAAAAAAGTAAGGAGGAGAGAAGGAACTGCCCAAGATCCAAAGCATACTACCTCATCTGTGAAACACAGTGATGGGGGTGTTATGGCCTGGGCATGTATGGCTGCTGAATGAACTGGCTCACTTATCTTCATTGATGATACAATTGCTGATGGTGGTAGCATAATGAATTCTGAAGTGTATAGACACATCCTATCTGCTCAAGTTCAAACAAATGCCACAAAACTCATTGGCCGGCGGTTCATTCTACAGCAAGACAATGATCCCGAACATGCTGCTAAAGCAACAAAGGAGATTTTCAAAACTTAAAAAATGGTAAATTCTTGAGTGGCCATCAGTCACCCGATCTGAACCCAATTGAGCATGCCTTTTATATGCTGAAGAGAAAACTGTAGGGGACTAGCCCCCAAAACAAGCATAAGCTAAAGATGGCTGCAATACAGGCCTGGTAGTGCATCACCAGAGAAGACACCCAGCAACTGGTAATGTCCATGAATCGCAGACTTCAAGCAATCATTGCATGCAATGGATATACACCAAAATACTAAAACATGCCTACTTTCATTTACATGACATTGTTGTGTTCCAAACATTTTGATGCCCGGAAATGGGGGGACTTTGTATAAACACTGTTGTAATTTCTACATGGTGAAGCCAAAATGTGCACTTTAACCATGTGTTATTGTTTTATATTACAAATCTGTGGAGTACAGAGGCAAATAAATAAATGACGGGTCATTGTCCCAAACATTATGGAGGGCACTGTAAACGTCAGTTCCGCAAATGGAATCACAGGATATGGTGAAACTCCTTTAAAGTGGAATGACAGGTAGAATACCACCTGGTTTGTTTTCAGCAAAGAATGTGTCTCTGAAATGTAAAATGCTTTTACTCATTACCTTCCTACCTCAATGTCATATTTAAATAAAAATCATGTGTTTCGTTTTAAAGGAAACCAATGTCTATTTACTTATTCCTAGTTTTATATTTGATTAGAGCACTAAAATACAATTTGGCCGATAGTAATATGATTCTAGAATAGACCATTTATTGATCAAAAAATAGTCCGGTTTCATGATCTATGACCTCACAAAGCTATTACAGAGATTAGTTTAGAGATACAGCACTAAAACAGACCCTTTGGCCCACAGAGTCAGCGCCGACCAGCAATTCACGCACCCCAACACTATCCTACACACTAGGGGCAATATACAATTATACCAAAGCCAATTAGCTTACAAACCTCCACAACTTTGGACTGTGGGAGGAAACCAGAGATCCCATAGAAAATTCATGCAGGCCACGGGGAGAACGAACAAACTCCGTATAGATAAGCACTCGTAGTCAGGATCGAACCCGGGTCTCTGACATTGTTAGGCAGCAACTCTCCCGCTGTGCCACCGTGCTCCCCCAGCACCACCACTGAGTGGAACATTTGCAGAAACCAAGAACATCTGTGATGGTATTGCTGCTGTTGCAGAATAAATATGTTTCATCATTGTACTTCAAGCAAATATCTTTTTTAATCTCTTTGTTTTAGACAATTACCCCTTTGGGCTTTCGATTGGGTATGAAACTGGAAGCTGTTGATAAAAAGAATCCAGAATTTATTTGTGTGGCAACAGTATCCGACATGGTTGATAACCGGTTCCTGGTGCATTTTGATAACTGGGATGAAAGTTATGACTACTGGTGAGAAGATTATACCTTTGTACCTTTGTATGGATGCTTTGTGAATGTTTTGACCACAAGAGGGCAATAGTACTCCAGTTTTATACAGCTGTACAATTATTCAATGATCAAAGGACTGGTATATTGTTTGTTCATAGCTGATCGGTTCAGAACATTTTCTTTAACAAATAACGTAAATTTCTCCACTCTCATTTGGCTCATGAAAGAGGAAGATAATTTTGCAGACCATTCCAATATTTGAAAATTTGAAGTAAAGGCAGGAAATGTTGACATCACTTGTCAGGCAGCATCTGTAGAAAGAGAAAAAGTTAATGCTTTATGCTGTGGAATGTTAACTGGTTCCCTCTTTGCAAGTGCTGCCCTATTTTAGCATACAAATGTTTAATTTGTCTTTTTAGTTGGCTGTGATACAGCCTACACATGTGAACTTTTCTCAATTATCTTATGACAACGATGATGATGATGATGCTGTAGGATTTCTAACAATAATATTGTTTCTTCACCTGGGTGAACCGTTTATTCGACAGGTGCGATGCCACAAGTCCTTACATTCACCCAGTTGGATGGTGCCAGCAGCATGGGAAAATCCTCACAACCCCTCCAGGTGAATGTCTTCAGAATCTAGATTGCTCAGAAAAATTATGTGGAATAGATTTTATGACCTAGTTGTCTTGTCAATGAGCACATCCAGCAGGTCTAACCATTAGGAATTCCCATCTGTAAATCCTAATGAATGGAAAATCTTCCTGGATTTACTGATCTATGACCAAGTTGTGTGAACAAATCTCTCACCCAGAGTACAGTGTATTAAAAAAAAAGCAATGGAGAGAGGTAATCTCAAATTCCCCAATGATAATTCACAAAGCATCTGAAAAGATCTGTGTGTGTATTTTGATTTAAAAAATTATTTCATATTAAAAAATAGATTGTCAATGCTTATATAATATAATATCAACATTTGGTAAATGTTTTATTTAAGCTGCTTTAATTTAAAATTGTCTCAATTTTTTCCATTCACATTATAGATTCACAATATGCATATGGAAGTGGAAAATAGATCAGCTGGTGAAAATAATTAATATAAAATTGATTTCTGATAAGTTCAGACATTGTAGTTTTTCTTTAAAAGATTAGACTTATTCTAACATAGAATAAGTTATCTCAAGTATTTTAATAGAATAATACACATATCAGTTGTTTTGGCAGTGAACAAGCTGAAAACTGAAACTGCTTGCTTAGTCCAATATTCTGAATCTTAATTGAAGAACTGGGAAAATGTAAAGAAATTATTTTGGATTGCTCATGAAATGTTTATTCAATTTATTTAGATTATCATGACCCAAAACATTTTTCATGGGAGAAATACTTAGAAGAAACAAACTCTCTACCTGCACCTGCACGGGCTTTTAAATCTGTAAGTAATGCCAGAATAAATTAGTCATGATCAGTGTTAACTTTACTAAAGTAACATTGAATCATGACAAATGAAATCTCTGTTGGACACTCTGTACATTTCAATCATGCACAAATCAATGCCAAATTTAATTCTGTAGTGTTCATCAAATGCAACTTTTTTTGCCCATTGTCTGAAACCCATTCCTGTGGCTAATATAAGTATGAAAACCTTGTTAACCTAAATTAAAATCAATCTTGTTTAATGCTCATTTGTAGCATTTTGTTGATTCATACAATTAAATATGGTGACCTAGAAAGGCGTTGGTGCCAGGAAAGATGTTAATTGAATGATGCATGATGGGTTTTGTATTTGATATTTTGTTGCACACAAAGCTCAAAGTAATGCAAGGCTTGTTGTATTGTGTCCATGTTTAACAGGCTCAAATGATTTTCTGTTTTCACTTCAGAGCAAGGAGAGAGAAACATCACCTAGGTCTTGGGTTGGGTTGCTGCAGACTTGCAGTCAGGTCATCAGTCATTGAGAGAAAGGAGGATGGAAGTTTGGACATCAAAGACGGAAAGCAATGGAGGCCAATTCACAGGATGTTTTCAACAGAGAATTAGATTTAGCTCTAGGGCTAACAGAATCAAGGGATAAGGGGGGGAAGCAGGAATGGGGCACTGCTTTTAGATCAGCCATGATCATATTGAATGGCGGTGCTGGCTCGAAGGGCCGAATAGCCTACTCCTGCACATATTTTTCTATGTTTCTATAAGATGATTCAGTGCGAGGGAGAGATTTGAGTTTGGAGCGTGTGGGGAAAGGTCAAGGTTGAGATGTGAAGATGAGAGGAAGTGCTCTGTTTGGAGAAGTGATTTTGCACTAAATGATTTGTTAACTTGAAGAGCATTTTAACTTGAAGGGCACCTTTGTGCAGCAGATAATGTGTGCCATTTTCCACAAGATTAGAACCTATCCAGTCATTTCACCTTTAAATCTCACCATGTCAACCTTTCATTTGTTAATGCAGTCCTGCCTCTGCATGAGTGGTCTGTGCCAGTTAATTTCATGGAAATTATGTACTAAGAAGCATTGTGTGCTATTGATGCCACTGCATTTGTTTGTTGAAAGGCTCAGGTGCATAGGGAACCAGGAAACAATTAATTAATTTTTAGATTAATGTAGTGAGTTCCTGATCTAATTCATTGATTGAATTCAAGTAACACCTAATAGCACCTAACAATAAATGTTATTTTCAATGCAGCTGTTAAATTCTGCTCAGTTTTAAATCATTTCTTCAAATTTTAAGTTTGAGGTTAAAACTGGAATTCATATAGTGTGATTTAGGCATCAGATTTTGTGAAGGTTGCCTATGGAAAGCAAATCTAAATAAGTCTTTGTTTCTTTGTTTTGTTTCAGCGGCCCGCACATGGATTTCTCCCAAACATGAAATTTGAGGTGGTTGACAAACGGAATCCAATGCTTATCAGAGTAGCATCAGTCATAGACACAGATGATCACCGAGTAATGGTGGGTTGTCTGTTGAAGACATTTGTTCTGATTTAATTATGGTTGAAATATAGAGTTGTTTCAATCATTCTTCTAATTGCACAATTTTTAAAAGATGGTTCTGTTGATCCAATGGATAATTCAAGCAGTTGGCATTTATCTCAAGTAAGGTAATATTTTATGTTAAGTATATTGAACACATCTGAAGCAAAATTGATTTCCCTTTGAATTAGTGTTTTTCCCATTTCACAGTGTATGTTTGGATTTCAGAAACAGCACATGTCAGGAAAGGTATAATTCTAAGTAGCAAACATAATGGATATTGTATCTCTATATAGCCCTGAGTGCCATTTTTTTTAATTGTCCTATTAGCAGTCTTATGTTAATTACGTTGATCATCTACATATGGCTTTGTCAAACATTGATCAGTTTTTGCTCTATGTCGGTTCTTTTATGTTTCAAACTTAAGTCTCTGGCAATTGGTGCCATTAATGTGCAATGTTGTTGCTGTTAAACACTTGGGGTTTTCCATTCATTCATAGTTATATATTTTGGACATTTAAGAAATTTTATAAATGTTCCGTTCAATTTAGCATCATAAAATATATCCATTCTATCACCATTTACATACCTGCCAACTAGTCCGATTTTATCGTAACTAGTCCGATTTTATTGTATTTGTTCCGATTTTTAAGTTTTATAAAGTGTGAAAAATCGGAACAGTAAGATTTGAAAATGAGGGGGAAAAAAATGGCCAAACGGCTGTCTCTAAGGAGGTTGCATCGAGAGAGAGAGAGAGAGAGAGAGAGAGAGAGAGAGAGAGAGAGCAGACGCACTCCGTCAACCCGCACACTCAGATAAGATTTTTCATTTTTAAATGTTGGCAGGTATGCATTTATGCCATCAATACAATTTCTATTTTCAGGTTTTTAAAAGAAAGAGGGGTTGAATTTAGAATATGTACTCTTTCGCCCTACCCCCTCCAACACACAAAAGATGAACCTTTAACTGATCAATCTTTCTAAGCATGTGCAATGTGCACTTTTTCAAGGGTCCAATAATAGCCTTAAACTATTGCAATGATGGAATACTGTTCACTCAACTTGTGGTTTAGATGTATGCCTCTTTCCCATAACTATGGGGGTGAAAGGTGCAGAAGTTATGGTTATACTACAGAATAGTTTTACCCTAATTAATATTTCAAACAAGTGAGGCGAGGGCATTGGTGAGGGGAGTGCGAAGGACATTGTGTACATTCAGGTTAGCCAGGCCTTTGGCAAGGTACCACATAGAAGGCTGATCTGAAAGGTGAGGTCACATGGAATTGAGGGCAAGCTAGCAATTGGATACAAAATTGGCTTGACTGTAGGAAGTGGAGGGTGGTGGTAGAGAGTTGTTCTTTTCAGATTGGAGGCCTGTAACAAGTGATTTACCACAGGGATCAGTGCTGAGTCCACTGATGTTCATTATTTATATTGTCAATTTGCACATGAATGTAGGTGGCATGATTAGTATTTTTGTGAATGTCCCTAAAATGGTGATATAGTGGACAGTGAAAAAGATTATCTTGAACTACAACAGGATCTTGATAACTGGGCCAATAGACCAAAGAATGTCAAATAAAGTTTAATTCAAATAAATGTAAGGTGTTGCATTTTGGTAGGACACACCAGGGGACGATTTCCACAGTAAATGGCAGAACCCAGGTGAGAGTTATAGAACAGAGACCTAAGGGTGGAAGTACATAGATCTGTTAATACAGGGTGGTGAAGAAGCCATTTGGCACTTTTGCCCTGGTCAGTCAGGGTATTCAGTACAGTAGTTGGAGCACCATGTTACAGCTGTATGAGATGTTGGGAAGGCCACATATAGAGAACTATATACAGTTTGGCCACCCTGCTATACGAACAATGCTATTAAACTGGAAAGGTGCAAAAAATGATTTAAATTTATTACTAGGTCTCGAGAGTTTGAGCTACAGTGAGAAGCTGATTTTGCTGGAATTTGTTTCCCCAGAATATAGGAAGCTGAAAGGTGACCTTTATAGAGGTGTATAAAATCATGATGGGCATAGGTGTGAACAGGTAGAGTCTTTTCAGCAGGGTAGAGTGTAAAACCTGAGGGCTTAGTTTCAAATGTGAGGGGGAAAAATTTAAAAGAGACCCAAAGGTAACTTTTTCGCACAAGGTGGTACATACATGGATGGAGCTACGAGAGGAAGTGGTAAAGGTAGGTGCAATTACAATATTAGATAGGTATATGGGTAAGAAAGATTTGGAGGGATATGGTGCAGTCAAATGGGACTAGCTCGATTAAAGAACTTGGTCAGCACGGATGAGTTGGGCTAAAGGGCCTGTTTCTGTGCTGCATTGTTCTATGACACAGTGTTCATTTTGAAGCAAATGGAATTTTTAAAATCTGTGCTTTAATATCCACATTCTACTGCCGAATACTTAACAGAAATGGAAGATGCAGAAGGAACGTGGTCATAGTCCCTTTCTACTGAATTAAAAACAGATGCCGAACGTGCTCAACAGATTACATGGTATCAATGGAGAGAAAAACAGTGAAAAATCTGGACTTTCAAAAAGCCTTTGACAAGGTCCCACACAAGAGATTACTGTGCAAAATTAGACCACATAGTTTTGGGGAGGTGCAATGAGACCTGGGTGGTCACTGAAAGTAAGCATGCAGGTACAACAGGCAGTGAAGAAAGCTCATAGCATGTTGGCCTTCATTTCAAGAGGATTTGGGTGTAGGAGCAAGGAGGTCCAACTGCAGTTGTACAGGACCTTGGTAAGACGCCGTCCAGTTGGTATGGCTGCCCCGCCTGCAGCTGTCTGTTTTTTAACTTTCTTTTATTTTTAGTGAGTTTTTGTAGATGATATGTGTGTACACCTTTAACAGTAGTGACGTAGACCTTGCTGACCACTCCCCTTATCATCCAGTATAACTGTGACTTCCCACCCATAGCTCTCTCTCTAGTGTCCATGACAGACCACGTAGAGCTAGGGCAGTGATGTGTGTGTTTAATTAATAAAGTAGTAGTAAAGATTCATCTGTGTATCCGCCAATTCTTTACATGGCGTCAGAAGTTTTTTATCCTGCGTCTCCCGTCTATCGGTTTTTGTTTCTTTAGTCCCAGTACCCCCTCCCTGTGTCGCGATGGCTTCTGCATGTTGTAAACCTGACATCCTGATCTTTGATGCTGACATCGCTCACTGCTGGAGCGTTTTCAGACGTGACTTTGAGCACTACGCTACCATCGCTCACCCTGCGGTTGCCCCTGTGGTCAAAGCCTCTCTCCTGCTCAACTTGGCCGGTCCCGAAGCCCTGGAACGATTGGAGTCGTTCGTCTACGGGGTCAACGGGAATGCTCAGGACCCGGTATGTCTACTTGCAAAGTTTACTGAGTTGTGTGACATCCCTACAAACTGTATCCTGGAGCGTTTCAAACTTTTCAGCCGCCGCCAAAACCCTAGGTTAGATACGGCGTCTGGTTCCCATCACCAGCAAGAAGAACTCCCCTTGTCTGATTCGAGCTCTTCCCAGAGCGAGCTGAGTGTTTTCGCTGCGAAATGCACCTGCATTGATAACGGACCCGACCGTGTGGGTCACTGTGAATGGTACCACTTTCTCTGCTAAAGTCGATACGGGGGCTGCTGCCAATGTTATGTCAACAAGCTTGTTCAAGAAGATAAGAAATAATGAGCTCGTTACCACTGACTGCACTGTTCTGCGTGCCTATGGGGGAGGCGTGCTCGTTCCTGTGGGGAAGGCCACTCTCCACTGCAAGGTACTGAAGGCCTCTCGGCCCCTCTCTTTCTTTCTGCTGGACAGCAAATGTGACCCCCTGCTGGGCATTCAGGCCTGCCAAGACCTTGGATTGGTGAACTTCCACCATGACATTCGCTTGGTGCAGTCACCCCTGGACCCGCTGGCTGAGTACCCGGACCGTTTCGACGCCAAGCTGGGAAAGCTTCCTTGCAGTTACAAAATCGCCCTAAATCCGGATATCGAACCCGTCATCCGCCCACCGCACCGGGTGTCCTTCACGATGAAGGACAAAGTCGAGTCTACACTCCATGAAATGGTGACCATGGGCATCCTGAAGGAGGTGAGTGAGCCCACCCGGTGGGTCTCTACCATGGCCGTTGCTGCAAAGAAGGATAAGAGTGAACTATGAATCTGTATCAACCCAAAGGATCTGAACTTGGCCATCAAGCGCCCGCATTACCCTATGCGAACCGTTGAAGATGTTGCTGCACAAGTCGGTCCAGCCACCGTGTTTTCGGTTCTCGACGCCAAGAGCTTGTTCTGGCAGATACCACTTGACGAACAGTCTTCATACCTGACAACGTTCAGCACACCCTTTGGCAGGTTCCGCTTTCTCCGCATGCCGTTTGGGATCAACTCTGCCAGTGAGGTGTTCCAAAGGACAATGGAACAACTGTTTGCCAGGCTCCCATGTGCCATCATTGTCGACGACATCCTAGTCTACGGGAAGGATGTCGCTAAGGACAACTATAACCTCCGCCGGGTCCTGAAACGAGCTCGGGAAGTCAACCTGAAGCTGAACCCAAAAAAATGCCAGTTTCGTGTCCCTGAGGTCACCTACGTGGGACACGCCTTCACAGCATCAGGGCTGAAGCCCGACCCGCAGAAGACGGCCGCTATATCCGAGATGCCTGCGCCTACTGACGTGCCGGGCCTCCAGCGTTTCCTGGGCATGGTCAACTACCTGGGGAAGTTCATCCCTGACCTGAGCGAGCTGAGCACACCTCTGAGAGACCTGGTCAAAAAGGACACTGCCTGGGCCTGGTTCCCGCAACACCAGAAGGCTTTTGACATTCTCAAATCCAGATTGGTCAGCACCCCAACATTGAAGTATTTCGACCTCCAGCGCCCTATCGTTCTCACATGCGATGCGTCCACGTTTGGCCTCGGGGCCGCCTGCTTGCAGCTCCACAACGGATTACAACTGCCCGTGTCCTACGCATCCCGTACAATGACTCCCGCCGAACAGCGCTATGCCCAAATCGAAAAAGAATTGCTGGCTGTCGTCTTTGCCTGCTCAAAGTTCAAGGACTATATTCGGGGCACCTGCTTTTCTATCGAGACGGACCACCAACCTCTGGTTACCATCCTCAACAAGCCGATACACGTTGCCTCTTCTTGGCTTCAGCGCATGATGCTTCAGCTACAACGGTTCACTTTTACTGTGGTTTATCGCAAAGGCAAGGACATGTTCGTTGCCGACACACTGTCTTGGGCGCCTCTCGCATCCACCACGCGTTACCCCTACGAAGCGTCCGACTTGATAGTTCTCAACGTTAATTTCGTGCCCTCTAATCAGATGAAGTCTTTGGTCCAGCACACGGTGGCTGACACTGATCAAGCAGGGCTGGCCAGACCGCCGTTCTTCCCTGCCCGCCACAGCGGTGCCTTATTTCCTGGTTCGTGACGAGCTGGTGCTGCGTGACGGTGTGATTGTGAAGGGGCACAAGGTGGTGGTGCCCGCAGCACTACGAGAACAGTACTTTGAAACTGCTCATCGTGGCCATCCCGGGGCCGAAGCCACTGTTTCCATCGCTCAGAGCCAGTTCTACTGGCCTGATACGGCTCGTTATTTCCGGGATAGGGTCTCCTCCTGCCCTACTTGCAACAGCCTCGCCCCGCAACAGCAGCGGCAGCCCCTCTTGCAGCAGCCTGCTCCCGAACTCCCCTGGTCTGCGCTGGCAACTGACATTTTCGAGTGGCGCGGAAAGCATTTTCTGGTGCTTGTCGACTCTTACTCCAGCTGGTTCGAGGTTGACCAGCTTCACTCTCTATCTTCATCTGCTGTCATCGAAAAGCTGCGCCGCCACTTCGCTACGTTTGGGTCCCCGGCCAGCCTGCAGTCGGACAACGGCAGTCAATTCACCAGTGCTGAGTTCCGTGCTTTTGCTGATCACTGGAATTTTCGTCACTACACCAGCAGCCCGGAGTACCCGCAAAGCAACGGCCTGGCTGAGCGCGCGGTCCGCAGTGCAAAAGGATTGCTGGAACGTTGTCGCTTGTCTCGCTCTGACATCCATGCCCTGGGTTCCCCAGCTCAGCGCCTCATGTCCCGTGTTACGAGGCCTCCGATCCCGGTGACACAGCAGTCGCTTATTCCCTCCATCCTTAAACCTGCCACGGTCCGGAAGCGCATTGCCTGCAAACACCGTATCCAGAAGTGCTCCCATGACAAGTCCTGCCGTGTCCTCCGTCCTCTCTTCCATGGCCAAGTAGTCTGCATGCGGTCTGCCTCCGGCCACTCCAGGCTCGCCATTGTGGTCGGTTCTGCTGGTTCCCCTTGTTCGTACCTGGTCGACCACGAGGGTACGATATACCGGAGGTCTCGTCAACACCTCCGGCTTGTGAACGAGCCTCGTCCCCCTCCAGCTGCTCCGTATGCCCCCCCCCCCCCGGTGCCGTCCTTGCCGCCTCGTCCCATGTCCACTTTGCCCAGTCCTCATTCTCATCCCTCTCCGGTGCATCCTCCCGCTGTGATCCCTGGTTCTCCGGCCTCTCCTCCCTCTCCATCCTCTCCACTTTCTCCGTCACCCTGGGGTTCCCCTGTCAGGGACTCCCCTCCTGCCCGGGCGCCGGTCCCCATCGTTCCCACTGGGGGGGGGGTGTGATGGCGAGGTTCGGACCCGGTCTGGTCGCCTTGTCAAGCCACCAGATCGTTATGGTGATTACGTGTGATTTGGAGTTCCTGTATTACTGATGTTTATTCTCCCTTAGCGGGCCTGGAGCGGCGTTTCTTGAGGGGACCGCCCAGAACCTCGGCTTCGGCAGCGGCTCAGCGCTGGAGCACCTTCAGGGAGCGGAGCGGGCGATACCTTGCCTGGGTCGCCGCGCTGGAGCTCCGGAATGCTGAGACCGCGTGAACATCGCGGAGCTGCGGGACTGTGGAGCAGCCAGCTGCCAACTTTAACATCGGGAACCCGGGATCTCTCAGTGAGATCACCAGTTGTGGAGCTCTATCCAGCTTCGGAAGCCACGGACTCCAGTAGGGAAGCGGCCGTTCCAGGTGTCCCAAGCCGCTGTGAGGACTCTCCCGACGCTGGAACACCAACACCCGGCGAGAAGGCCTGAAACATCGGGCCACCGTAGCGCCGACTGCGGAGGCCTCAATAGGCCTAACTATGGGTGGACTTGGGGATGGGACTGGACTTTGTGCCTTCCCCCACAGTGGGAACCATTGTGGGGGGATGTTTTTATGTTCATTGTTAATAGTGTTGGGTCTTATCTTTATCTGTGTGCTGCATGGCAAGTCAAATTTCACTACACCAATTGGTGTATGTGACAATAAATGTCCTTTGTCCTTTGACTGCACCTGGAGTATTGTGTGCAATTTTGGTATCCTAATTTGAGGAAGGACATTATTGTTTGAGGGAGTACAGCGTAGGTTCATCAGATTAATTCCCGGGATGGCGGGACTGACATATGATGAAAGAATGGGTCGACTGGGCTTATATTCATTGGAATTTAGAAGGATGAGAGGATATCTTATCGAAACATATAAAATTCTTAATGGATTGGACAGGCTTGACGCAGGAATAATGTTCCTGATGTTGAGGGAGTCCAGAACCAGGGGTCCCAGTTTAAGAATAAGGGGTAGGCCATTTGGGACTGAGATGAGGAAAAACATTTTCGCCTAGATAGCTGTGAATCTGTGGAAGTCTCTGCCACAGAAAGCAGTGGAGACCAATTCACTGGATGTTTTCAAGAGAGAGTTCGATTTAGCTATTGGGGTTAAAGGAATCAAGGGATATGGTGGAAAGCAGGAACGGGGTACTGATTTTAGATGATCAGCCATGATCCTATTGAATGGCGGTTTTGGCTCGAAGGGCCGAATGGCCTACTGCTGCACCTATTTTTCTATGTTTCTAAAATGCTGGAGTAACTCAGTGGGACAGGCAGCATCTCTGGAGCGAAGGAATGGGTGCCATTTCAGATCGAGACTTTCTCTCCAAAGATGCTCCCTATCCCGCTGAGTTACTCCAGCATTTTGTGTCTACCTTTGATTTAAACCAGCATCTCCAGTTCTTTTCTACACAATGTATCAGATCCATTACATTTTTAATCAGAAGCTATATTCTTTACTCTACATAATTAAACTTGAGAGTAAAAAAAACTCTTAAGTAAGAAAAACTATTAGACAGGAAAGAGAGGGCTAAATGATTTCCTCTGGCTTATTGCCTCCTCTGGGAATTGTGAATGAAGTCTGATGGCTGATGTGGAGGTATTTGTATCCAGAACGGATAAACGCATCAGTGAGTGAAAGAATAGATGAATAGAATAGTACAACATAACTAGCAAAGTAACAAACACATATCCTGTAATGTAAATGATACCGTAACAAACGCAAAAATCGCTGAGGGATTATTTCACCACTAAATATGAAGTTTTTGACCCTTTAACATAAATTGGTAATTCAGGTGAACATAGGTCTTAGAACAATATATTTACTGTGTTTGGCAAAAATATAATGTCATAATAATGTGATGTTTTGATTTGATTGTAAACTTATTGTTTATCTAGATACATTTTGATGGATGGAACCATGATTATGATTACTGGATTGATGCCGATAGTGCTGATATCCATCCTGCGGGCTGGTGCGCTAAAACTGGTCACCCTCTTCAGCCACCCATCAGTAAGTTCCATCTATTAAATCTTCCACCACGTGAGATTCATATTCATCTTATTTGTGGGTGCTTAGAAAAATAATCAAGTAATGATTTTCATCCACAGCAAATGTTTATTAATCAATACAGCTGCCATTTACACAATTCCTCTTTGTACCCTCCAGAACTTTATTTTAACATAATCTGTTAGAAAAGTACAAAAACAATTTTGGTGATTGTTTAATCCTACCTTTAATTCAACCTCTCATATTGGGTATGTATAGGGAAGGCATGAAACCTAGAATAAGAATATATGTAATAAATTATTATCTGAGAAATATTTATTTTAGATTTTTTAAATGAAGAGTTTTGTGAATGATTAAAAATGATTCTTGACATTTTAAGGCAACTGGTGGTCCGGCCCTTCTTGTAATCCAGACAAACCCCCCCCCCCCCATGAAAATGTGGCGCCTAGGCCAGTTGAAGCCGATTTCCACCTCATTTGCCCCTGCATCTGGGGCTCTGGAACTCCAGCCCGGACGGAGTCAGCAGATAGGTTCTCATGCCCGGGACTCTGGAACTCCAGCAGATCTGTAACTCAGCCCCCCAAGGCCATTACCCCTGTTGGTCCGGCAAAATGGGTAATCCAGTAAGGCTCTGGAACCAAGGGTGCCGGAAAGTCGATGGTGGACCTGTATCCTGAAGATGTGCATATTTGAACATAAGATTGCTTAATTGGCCACTGTCTTTAGGTAAATGCTAGAATCTAGGTGGCATTGATGAGAATATGGAAAGAATAGGTAAAGCAAATTAGTGAGGATTAGAGCCAGTATCTAATCGATGAGGTGAAATTACCTTTAATGGCGGATTTGCAGATTTAACTATTTGTGTTTTGCTGCAAATAGGCCCATTGGATCTGGTGGAAGCTTCAGAACAAGGAGGATGTCCTACACCTGGCTGTAAAGGCATTGGCCACATTAAAGGAGTGAAGCATTCTGGCCATCACAGGTAAAAGAACAGTGCTTGAGAACATTTTTCTTACTATATTCAGAGTTGAATTTAGTCTTATAATTAGTTTTATGGGAATCCAGAGACTTCAGCACAAATGCCAGGAATTCCAATGCATTACAGAGATTAATTCTCTCTTTTGGGTTGGTTCAGAAGTTCAGGCCCATCAGGATGGAAACAAAAGTTCCCTTCACACTATTACAAAAAAAAAGTTGGGGACCTTAATATTTTTATTATTCCTCAAACAGCACTGAAACAAATTAATTGGAGGCCATCTTAGTGCTTGTTCCTGGGATCTCATGGTGCTTAAACAAACCTGCACATTTTACATTGCAACTACATTTCAAAAACTCTTTGATTGGCTGTTATCACTTTTAGTAGGTTATATATAAATGCAATTTATATTGTGATATTTATAAACCATCTTCTTTCCGTGTTGAATATCTTATCCAGAGTGTTGTTTATGCTTGATTTACACTTTCTACAGACTGCATTGCGCAATAGGATGGAATAGAATGCCTTTTATTGTCATTCAAACAGCTTGGTTTGAACGATACTGCATTTTCTACAGTCTTACAATACAAAAAAAAACCAAAACCCACACTTAACACAGTTTACATAAACATCCATCACAGTGAATCTCCACCACCTCTTCACTGTGATGGAAGGCAAAAGTCTTATCTCTGTTCTTCTTCCGCGGTCCAGCAGTCCAACTGCAGCGTCGAGGTGAACTGGGGCTCCCGATGTTAAAGCCCCCGGTGGGCGATGGTAAGTCCCGCTGCCGTTTAAGCCGCGCCGGGCGATGTTAGGCCCCACTCAGAGTCCTTCAAACCCCGCGATTCCAGCGGGAGAAGTTGCCGTTGCGGGAGCTCCGAAAAGTGGTCTCCCACCAGGGACCTGCGAGCTCCCGATGTTCCTGTCCACGGGGCCTGCCGCCAGAGCCTCCTAAGCTCCGAAGTCGGGTTGCAGCCGCGCGCCACCGGAGCTCCTCCCGCTCCGAAGACGGCCAGCTCCGCGATGTCAGGTCCGCAGGCTCCGCGACCGAAGCCATCTGGTTTGTTCCGGCCGGAGGCCGCCGCCGGCTCCACGATGTTAGGCCCAACGACATCGGAGACCCGACAGGGAAAAAGTCGGGTCCCCGTACAGGGAAGAGACTAAAGATTTCCCCCACCCCCCACATATACACAGCTAAAGAAAAATAATAAAAACTAGAGTCAAGACATACATTTAACAAGACAAAAATTTAAAAAAAGACAGACGGACTGTAGTTGAGCCGCTGCCGTTAGGCGCCGCCACCCCACTAGAGCAAGCCCACTGTCTGGAATCTTCACAAGCAGTCTGCTCTGAACTTTTCTGAGTTGGCTTCGGGGGACGTAGCTTGCTGCCTTTTCCCATCGGCCTGTTCAACAAGGTCTAAAAATGACTAACAGAATCTCAGGCAGAGGTGGAGCATTGCTATTTGCCAAACCTGCAATTGGTTGTGTTATGAATGAACTAATATAGTGAGCGATTTTGGGCAACCATAACTGAGGAAGGATGTGCTGGCTCTGGAGACAATCAGAAGAGGTTTAAAAGAATCATCCCAGGAATGAGTAGATTAACCGATGATGAGCGTTTGTCGGCATTGGGCCTGCACTCACTGGAGTTTAGAAGAATGAGAGGGGATCTCATTGAAACGTACAGAATAGTGAAATGCTTAGATAGAGTGAATGTGGAGAAGAGATCGCCACAATTGGGAGAGTCTAGGACTAGAGGACGTTCTGTTAGGAAGGAGATGAGAAATGTCTTTAGTCTAATGGTGGTGAATCTGTGGAATTCTTTGCCACAGTAGGCTGTAGAGGCTGTCAGTGGATATTTTTAAGCCAGAGATGGATAGATTTTTGATTGATACAGGTGCCAGAGGTTATGGGGAGAAGGCAGGAGAATGGGGTTAGGAGGAAGATGATAGATCAGCCATGATTGAATGACGGAGTAGACTTCATGGGCCGAATGGCTTAATTCTACTCCTATCACTTATGAACGTATTTGTGTAAATCCAACTTTATTGCAAATTGTTCCATACACTTAAAAAACATTTTTCAAGCTTATAACAAAAGTACGTTTCATTTATTAATTGATTTGATTTGATTTAATTTATTGTCATTGTCTTCAATTAAGAGACAACAAAACACAGAACACAGTAGTCCACAACACAACATCCCCACAGCGCCACCAAAGTTCCCCACTGCGAGGGAAGGAAACAAAGTCCAGTCAACCTTCTCACTGATGTTCACCTGTGGTCAGGGCCTCCCGAGCACCCCATGGTCGCCGCTACGGGCGGCCCGATGTTCAGGCCCTCTCGCCGGGAACGATGGAACCCCGACGTCGAACGGGAGAACATCCTCAGCAGCCTGAACCGCTGAATAGGCCACCCTCCACCGGAGCCCGCGGCTCCCGATGTCCACAGGCCGCGCTGGGCGGAGATCCGTGCTGGCGACCCCCGGTGAAGGGTCCCAGTACTCTGCGATGTTAAAGTCAGCGCAGCCCGCGTTGGGGGCTCCGCACCCACAGCTCCTCGATGTTGGAGCAGCGGCCCAACACTCCAAGCGGCGCTCCCTGGAATGCCTCACCCGCTCCGTGATGTACTGAGAGCAGCGCCGCAGCTGCTGAGGCTCTGGTCCGGTCCCAGCAGGAATGGCCGCGCCAATCCAGTTGGTAGGCCGTGAGGGAGGGTGGGGGGCGAGGACGCAGCTATTATCTGAGTTGCGGAAGCAACTGAAGGACAGTTCCCCCCTTAACCTACACACTTCCCACCACATAAAATTCTGAAAAAAACACACTCTAAACATAACAACAACAAAAAAAAGACATCCAGACTGTGGGCAGAGGCAGCTAGTAACAGCGCCATCGGATGTCCAGAGGCATAATAACTAATTATGTTTTAGTTTAGTTTATCGTCATGTATACCGAGGTACAGTGAAAAGCTATTTTTTGTTGTGTGCTGTTCAGTCAGCGAAAAGACTTTACATGATTACAATTAAGCCGTCCACATTGTACAGGTACAAGATAAAGGGAAGAGTGTTTAGTGCAAGTTGAAGTCCAGTGAAGTCTGATTAAAGGTCGTCGTCCAAGGGTCTTCAATGAGATAGATGGTAGGTCAGGACTGCTCTCTGGTTGGTGATAGGATGGTTCAGTTGCCTAATAATAGCTGGGAAGAAACTGTCCCTGAATAAGGAGGAATGCGTTTTCACACTTCATAAGTGATAGGAGCAGAATTAGGCCCATCAAGTCTACTCCGCCATTCAGCATAGCTGATCTATCTTTCCACTTAACCCCATTCTCCTTCCTTTTCGCCATCACCCCTGAGTAGGAAGAGAGATTTTACAAACGGTTCTGTGGCTACAGTATGCTGATTTTTGTGTCCTCCTCATACCTTGCTAACCCATCAAATTTTGTATCATCGAAACAGTTACACAGTGACCTTAATCCCGTCACCAAAGCCATTGATTGGGATTGTAAATAGTTGTGGAAGCAGCACTGAATGTTGTGGCATTCCATTAGCTAGTTACTGATTGATGATCAAAAAAGTCCATATTTTTCCCTCTTATTTGTGATAGGAGCAGAATTAGGCCATTCAATCATGGCTAATCTATCCCTCCTAACCCCATTCTCCTGCCTTCTTCCCATAACCCTTGACACCTGTCCTAATCAAGAATCTATCTATCTCTGCTTTATTTTTGTTGCTTGTCAAGCTATGCATAATGGCCATCAATTACCGGGTCTCTGCTGCTCTTCCTCCGGTTTTGGTTACAGTTCAGCTACTAAGATTTTATAATGTGCAGCATGAGATGATGATGTATCTGCATCTGGTGTCTGTGCACTGCAGAGCAATAGTAAAAGACAAATGGCGCTTTACGATACCATACGATATTACTTTACTTTACCCGGGAGGGAAATTGAACTGCCAAATGGTCTCTGTCTCCGTCTACCCCACGACAGAAGAGGGAGGAGTTGTACATTTTGATAGCTGCAGGGAAGAAGAATCTCCTGTGGCATTCTGTCCTGTGTCTTGGTGGATCCAGGTACTCCTCAGGTTGGCCAGTGTGTCATGGAGGGGGTGAGCTGTATTGTCCAGGATACTCTGCAGTTTGAGGAGCATCCTCCCCTCCAAGACCACCTCCCATTACTTCAACTCCGCCCCCAGGACCGAGCCAGCCTTCCTCATGAGTTTGTTAATTCTATTGGCGTCCGCGGCTTTCTCCTTGTTCCCCAGCACACAGCAGTGAAGAAGATGGCACTGGCTACCACCGATTGGTAGAACATCTGCAGCATCTTACTGCAGACGTTGAAGGAGCGGAACCTCCTCAAAAAGTACAGGCGGCTCTGTTCCTTCATGTACAGGACCTCAGCATTCCCGAACCAGTCCAGTTTACTGTCCGAGTACACTCCAAAGTATTTGTACTCCCTGGTAAACTGTGACAACCACACCACTGATGGAGACGGTACAGGGGGTGTTCCTCTCGTCGTAAAGTCCACCATTAGCTCCTTATTCTTGTCGATATCTTCCGTAATTATTTGATGTATCTTTGCCGATCTTGTATATTTGAATAGAGATGAAGAAGGGTCTTGACCCGAGACGTCACCCATTTCTTCTCTCAGATGCAGCCTGTCCTGCTGAGTTACTCCAGGATGTTGTGTCTATTTTTGGATAGAGCGCTGTTCAACCACACCAGATCAGGAGAAACCTATTGAGCATGAGTGCCATCAGTACCTGGTAGAAGCTGTAGGAAGCCAGAAATGCTGGAAAATTCCAGTGTCTGTGATGTCACGTTTTTCTCATTACAATCAAAGGAGATGAAACTATTTCTCACTCAAATGCCAAATCTTGGGGACCTTCCAGTGCAGCAGCAAGCAGTAAACTGAGAGAACCATGTCAGCAAATAACTCGAAGAGCCAGCATCAAGGAAGGTCAGAGTAATGAGTATCTAGAGCATGTGCAGGCATGAAACAATGGCTGAAAGTCTTCCCTCCATAGTTGGTCATTGACATAATGTCTTCGGTAATGGAGGTAATCAATGTACCATGACTGAGGCACCCAGTAAATGAGCATCTTTGCAACAATATGTTGGCAGTGTTCATTGTGGCATACTTTGAGCAGCCTGTAGTTGATCTTGAAGCAATCTAACCAAGACTTTGTATAGTGATAGCAGCAATTGAATGCCCAAAACATCAGAATATTACTGGTAGGTAGGCAAAATTAAACATTTATCAAACCACCTTTACTCATAAATAAAGTTCAAACCTCATCAGCAATAACTGGACTAACGTTTTTCATAATATGATTGCATTATAATAAAGGATCATCATTAGAGCAAGAGGAATTAAATTACTTGGGAGAAAAAAATCTAATTGGCTGTCAGCAGTCAGTTTGCCTTCCAGTTATTCAGATAACTATCATTATATTAACATCTCCTCATCCTAATATCTATTACAAACGAATTGGAAATGACAATTCCACTGATATCCTCTTTGGGTGGGTGAGCTGTGAACACTTGGCATTGTGGAACGCTTGGGAAGGGCCCCCGGCAGAGATATTTGCATCATCGATAGCCACGGGTAAAGTACCAGAAGACTGGAGAATGGCTAATGTGGTGCCTTTGTTTAGGAAAAGCTGCAAGGCAAAGCCTGGGAGCTACAGACCAGTCAGCGAGTAGGTTATTTGAGAGGCTTGTGGAAGACATGATTTGCACGCGTTTGGAGAGGCAAGAACTGATTAAGGATAGTCGGCCTGATTTTATGTTAGGGTGATTGTGTCTCTCAAAGATGCTTTTTGAATCGATGATCGAGAAGATTGATCAGATCAAAGCAGTGCTGTGGACATCTACATGGACTTCACCAAGGCCTTTTCATTGTAGGCTGGTCCAGAAAGTTGGATCACATGGGATCCAGGGCAAGCTAGCCAATTGGATACAAAATTAGCTTGAAGGTGGGATACTGATGATGGTGATATAGGGTTGGGTTTTTTTTTAATGGTGGCCTGTAATGAGCAGTGTACCATGGGGATTGATGTTGGGTCCACTGGTGTTCATTATTTTGCTTGATAATTTAAATGTGAATGCATGGCATGATTAATAAATTTGCAGGCGATACTAAAGTTGGTAGTACATTGTATGGTGAAGAATGTTATGTAAGATTGTAACGGGATCTTGATAACTGACCAATGTGCCTGGAAATAGCAGATTAAGCTTAATTCAGATAAGTGTGAGGTGCTGAATTTTGGTAAGAAACCAGGGCAGGCCTTGCACAGCAATGGTAGGGCTCTGGGAGTGTTGAGGAACAAAGGAACTTAAGGATGCGGGTACATAATTCCATGGAAGTGGTGACACCGGTAGATAGGGTGGTGAAGAAGGCATTTGGTATTTGCTTTCATCGATCAAGGTATTGAGTTCAGTAATTTGGATGTCATTGGGGGACTGTGCAAAGTGCAGGTTGCTCTGCTTTTGGAAGGATACTATTTAACTGAAAGGGTGCAAAAAGATTTATGAGAATGTTACTTGATCTGGAGAGCTTGTGTTATACAGAGATGCTGGGTAAGGTAGGAATCACCCCTCAGCCTGGAGCTTAGCAGGCTGAGTGGTGAATCTGCGGAGATATATAAGAACATGTGGGCAGAGATAAAAGTAAATAACCACTACCTTTTCCCCAGCGTAGGGGAGTCTAAAATTAGAGAGCATAGGTTTAAGGTGAGTGGGAAAAGATTTAATAGGACCTGGGACAACTGTTTCCTTACTGCGGCTGGTGTGCAATGGAACACGCAGCTAGAGGGTGGTAGAGACGAGTAGAAATTACAACATTTAAAAGACTGGTACATGGATAGGAAAGGTTTGGGAGAAGCGGGACTAATTGGGTTGGGCAATTTGGTCAGCACATATGAGTTTGAGATAATGGTATCCAACTGAAAAAGCTGTAATTTCACAGGGCACTGCAGAAATCCAACATTTGTGGATGGGCTTGCACTACAAAAACTGAAATATATCTAAATAGTACAGGTGAACTATGGCACAGATGGTGCTATTGTATTAGAGTTGACATTCTTGTATTCTGCTTGGTCAATGGCCTTGTTTATACTTGAATATTAGAAGTTTACATCTAAACTATATCTCCAGATTATGTTGATTCTGCAGGCAGTGCCAGAGGTGCTTCTTTAGGCAGTTAAATAATCTCTAAAACTAGTTACAGATAATACTAGCTAATTAATGTCGATATTTACATTGACTGTCCAGGGTTAATGTACTCTAATTTCTGTGGAGAGCATTTATGTTTTACATTCCTTAAAACCTAAATTGATTGCTTAAAGTACACGGTGGTCTTTTTTCTGTAAATCTTCCCAGAGCCTGTCATTTCTCTCACTGTAAATATCCTCTATTGGGGAAGCTTAAATATTGTTAAGCTGTAAATGCGTGCAAATTTGTTACAGTTTCACCAACTTGTCCTGGAGCATAATATTATGTCAAGATATTTGGTCACATGATAATGCTTTTCTTAGTCTTATGCATATGAAAAGACACTATCTATATTTATTTACACATTTATTCATATTCTCCATCCACTATCTCCACTCCCTTTTTCACCTCCAGAGCATTGCACAGCTATGTGCGTTTTCAGGTGGCTTTACTGTGCAAATCCAACCAAGCATTTCCTGCTTTAAATCACATTTAAGTGGATGAGCTGTGGACTGGATTACATAATTCTTGTAATATTCACGGGGTATTGTCAGGAGAAATTAGTCACATTGATCCAGAGTGTGTTTGCTGCCAGTCACTCAACCCAAACCAGGTTTTCCTAGGGTTGTTCGCACAGCAGCTGTGTGATTGTTTTTCTCTCAAAAGATCTGCCTTGAGCAATCTACCCCTGATTCTTGAACACTTTGCTAGCCAGGCACCGCAAGCCCCACTTCGGCAGAATATTCTAAGTTTATATTTCCTGATACTTATTGATCTTCCGCTTCCCCCAGAAAATAATTCAGTTCGGTTTATTGCCACCTGTACCGAGGTGCAGTGAAAAGCTTTTCTTGTGTGCTAATCAGTCAGCAGAAATACAATATTACAATTGAGCCATTTACAGTGTATAGATACATGATAAGGGAATAATGTTTAGTGGAAGGTAAAGCCAGTAAAGGATAGTCCTAGGGTCACCAAAGAGGCTGATGGTAATTCAGCACTGCTCTCTGGTTGTGTTAAGATGATTCAGTTGTCTGATAATAGCTGGGAAGAAACTGCATAAATCTGGAGGTGTTCGCTTTCACACCTATACCTTTTGCCTGATGCGAGAGAGGAGAAGAGGGAGTGGCTAGGGTGCAACTTATCCTTGATTACGCTGCTGGCCTTTTTGAGGCAGCGTGAGGTATAAATTGAGTCAATAAAAGGAGATTGGTTTGTGAGATGGTCTGGGCTGCATCCATAATCTGCTGCAATTTCTTGCTGTCATGGATGGAGCTGATCCCCAACCAAGCTGTGACGCATCCGCTAAAATTCTTTCTATGGTGCATCTGTAGAAGTTGGTGAAATTTGTCGGGGACAACCTGAATTTCCTAACCCTTCTAAGGAAGTGGAGGCGTTGGTGTGCTTTCATGGTCATGGAATGCAGCGAAGGTTCACCAGACTGATTCCTGGGATGTCAGGACTGTCTTATGAACAAAGACTGCATAGACTCGGTTTATACTCTCTAGAATTTAGGAGATTGAGAGGGGATCTTATAGAAACTTACAAGATTCTTAAGGGGTTGGACAGGCTAGATGCAGGGAGGTCCAGGACAAGGGGTCACAGCTTAAGGATAAGGGGGAAATCCTTTAGGACCGATATGAGAAGGAATTTTTTCACACAGAGAGTAGTGGGTCTCTGGAACTCTCTGCCACAGAGGGTAGTTGAGGCCAGTTCATTGGCTATATTTAAGAGGGAGTTAGATGTGGCCCTTGTGGCTAAGGGGATCAGAGGGTATGGAGAGAAGGCAGGTACGGGATACTGAGTTGGATGATCAGCCATGATCATATTGAATGGCGGTGCAGGCTCGAAGGGCCGAATGGCCTACTCCTGCACCTAATTTCATGTTTCTATGTTTCATTGCTTCATTATGGCCGTTCCAGGAGAAGTTGTTGGTGATGTTGACTCCTAGGAATTTGAAGTTTTCAACAGTCTCTATTTGATACCGTCAATGCAAACTGGAGTATGTTTAATGCTTTACTTCCTGAAACCTGTACACCTCTGGCTCACAATTCACACTAGAACTTCCATCCACCAGTCTTGCAAGCACCAGTCACTTGACTGCTCATCCCTAACCACTGACTGCTTGGCATGAGACCCCATCTTTCCACTGTCAGTCACAGCCTCATGACTCACTGAATCAATCCATGATTGTGTTTGCTGGCCTCTGTCTGTCATTAATCCTCACCCATTCACCTACATCCAGTCTACCCCTGATTGCACTGATTTCAATGCAGACAGCATGCAGGTGCAGTGAAAGAACAATCATTTCAACCAGCACTCTTTTAAGTAGCAAGGCACAACCAAAGTAGTTATTGGAGCACCATCCGGTGGCTAATTGAAGTCCTGTTGCCGGTTCCAAGAAAATCTGAGCCAGCAGCCTTTTTTTTTTATAACCAGCTATTTAGGGATATGGGGGCGGGCAGCCAAAAAAAAGAGAATTTATTATTTATATGTAATTGCTCTTGAGAAGTTTAAAGGGAATCATATTGCTTGCTAATTTGGGTGTACATTTCGAGGCAATTAAGCTTCCTTTGTTCTTTAGGGAAAATCTAAGTTATGTTGAGGGTGGATGTGGAAGGTCTATTGAAGCACGAGTACAATGTGCAAATGCTTTTTTGCATATTCAGTTTATTTCCTTGTTATAGATTTTCTATAATATTGATCTTCAAAATCAAGACAAAACAAGGAATGCAATGTATTTTGGAGGCATTAATTGCTAACATTACATTGTATTCAGCAGAACCAACTGCGGGACATGATTCAGGACATGATATTTCATTATTATTATTGATTAAATTCAGACCCTTGCCAATATTTTTTTTGGGGAAAAAACTCTTCGGAGAACATAGTGAATCAAACCGCATCTGTGGAGGCAAAAAGGATGTGTTTAGTTTTATTGTCACGTGTAGCAAGATACAGTGAAAAGCTATCCAGTAAGTGGAAAAACGACATGACTACAGTCAAGCCGTCCACAGTGTACTTGTACAGGATAAAGAGAATAACGTAAAGGTGAAGTCCGATTAAAGATAGACGAGGGTCTCCAATGTGGTAGATGGTAGGTCAGGATCGCTCTCTAATTGGTGATAGGATAGATTCAGTTGTCTAATAAGACTGGGAAGAAATTGTCCCTGAATCTGGAGGTATGCATTTTTACACTTCTGAAACTATTGCCTGATGGGAGAGGGGAGAAGAGCGAGAGTGTCCGGAGACTCAACTTTAGTTATACTGGTGGCCTTGCCTAGATGAAGTCAATGGAAGGGAGGGTGGTTTGTATGATGATTTGGGCTACATCCACAGTACTCTGCAATGTCTTGCAGTCTTGATGGAGCTGTTCCCAAACTATGCTTTGATGCATCCCGATAAAATGCTTCGAACGTAGCATCTGTGAAGTTGGTGAGAGTTGTTGGAGACATGCCGAACTGCCTTGGGGACCTGTCAATATGTCAACCTAGTTGTCTATTTCTTTGGGAAGGAATCCACCCTCACCTTCCACTGACAACCGCACCACAGCTCTAATCTTGTCCTTGTCTTCACTATTTCTCTGCCATCCTGACCTCCTTCTCTCTGACACTAAGCAGTGAGAGGGCTCTCTTTTACAGGGCCGCCTTATGGGAACAATTTTGGTGAGCCCCAGGTTCCCAGCCAAGGTCTATAGAATCATAGAAATACAAATAAAGTCTATTATAGACTTCATATCTCTATGGTAGAATGGAAAGTAATCAAAATGTGCGCTTAAAAAGTGCCTGCGAGCTAATGGACCAAACAGATCTAAGCTACATTTTAATGTAAAATTGCATACATGTAAGCCTACAAGTAACAAACAAAATGTGTAGATCACCAGTGAAAAGTACATAGTTACAATACCACTTGTTTTAGTGACTGAAATGAAAAAAAAACTAGATCCTGGAAAACCAACTGCAAAGGAACATTAGCGAAAAACCAGCCCAGGCATTACATTTTGGGCTTCAACCCCACCCTACCCTTTGGGCTTTTACCCCATCTAAACGTAGTTGTGTGTGTGTCGTAGTTGTGTGTATGTTAGTTGCGCGTGATGTGTGTGTTAGTTGTCTGTGCGTTGTGTGTGTGTGTGGGAGGGAGAGAAGGGAGGAAGGAGAGAAGGGAGTGAGGTAAGTAGAGAAAGAAGGGAGGGGGAAGGAGAGAAAGAAGGGAGGGAAGGAAGGAGAGAAGGGAAAACAGAGAGAGGAAGGAGAGAAATAAGGGAGGGAGGGAAGGAGAGAAGGGAAAAGAGAGAGAGGAAGGAGAGAAATAAGAGAGGGAGGGGAGGAGAGAAGGGAAAAGAGAGAGAGGAAGGAGTGAGGGAAGGAGAGAAGAGAGGGAGGGAAGGAGAGAAGGAAAAGAGAGAGAGGAAGGAGGAAGGAAATGAGAGAAGGGAGGGAGAGGGCCAGCGGCGGGATCTGATGCCGGGGTCCGGGCGGACGGGTGTGAGCTGCGGCCGAGGTTTGTAAACGTTGCTCCAACCCCCGGCCCTGCCCTCCCTGTGTTGTTCACCGCATCTTCCCGGGGAGAGTGGGGTGGAGCCGGGGCTGTGTGAGTGAAGCATGGCGACTGGAGGGGCGGAGCGCGACCCCGGGACCGTGAGGGAACTACCCACGTCCCCCTTCTCCATTCCCCCTCGCACGCCCTTTCTTTCCCCTCCAGCCCTCTACTCTCTCTCCACCCCTCTCTCCCCCCTCCACCCGGGGTAGATCTACCCGAGCCAAGAGTAGATGACTCCAAAGCAAAGCTGAGTGGTTAAAGGATAGACACACGATGCAGCGGGCCAGGTGGCATTTCTGGACAAAAGGAATAGCTGACATTTCCGGTTGAGACCCGCCTTCAGACTGAGTCAGGGGAAAGAGGAACTCAAACCATCGCCCCTTCCCTCTGACACGGACACGGAGCGATCGCCCCCCCCCCCCCCCCCCCTTCTTTTGGTAACCATTGTTTTTTTTTTCCTACGGAAAGTCCTTCAGGTTTTCAGGAAATCCTTCGGTGTTTTTTTTTTAATTTCCCCCTTACCATTTCCGTACTTTTTCGATAGCTGCCATGACCAGTTTGATGTCACCCTTCGCCCTGCTCATCAAAGCTGCTCCTGGTCTCCGCCTGCACCGATCTGCCGGACATGCTGTGTGTGTGTTTGTTTGGCGGAGTCTGAGGGGAGAAGCGCCAGCACCAAGAGCAAGCGAACGTGTGGACAGACGGATGAAAGCGTTGCGGGGGAACAGTGGCGGAGCTCTAGGATCTTTTGATTACTCTAGCGCGGGGCCCCCTTAGCCGCGTGGCCCCCTTAGCCGCGTGGCCAAATTGGGAGCAAGCGGTCCAATTGGCTTAAGGCCAGCCCTGCTCTGTTATATCCCTGCATTCATACATCAGTAAATTCCAGGTCCAACGATGTTGAGCTGTTCTTCCTCTGCCTCCATGTCCATTTCTTGGCAAGAAATCCTCACCCCGTTAGTTTCCCACTCCAACTAGTCCACCAGGTTCTCTCTCCCTTTGTGCACCTTTCCCATCCCTCCACTTCTTTTAACCTAGAATTATCACCTATCCCACATGCTTATCATCCACATACCTTATTTCCTTGGTTTATTTTCCTTTGGCTCGCGTATCCTATCCCCTCCACCAGGTTTCACCTACCTATCATCCATCCCTCATCTGGTTCCACCTATCGCCTACCAGCCTCTGTCTCCCTTTCCTAGCTACATTGGATCCATCTGCCTATATTTTTGTTTCCATCTATCATCTAAGCAGCATAATCTCCTCGCTTTGTGCTCCTGCCCATAAATAATAAGTTAAAGGTGTAGTACCTTATCAAGCCATAGCATTCAATTCGGATTACTCTGAGAAATAAATGTAATCCCCAAGACTCAAAAGTGAAATAACCATGGTTCTAACCCACTGTATCTTGTATAGAGACACACGTTACTTGCAGGAAGTAATTTTGGGATTATTAAATTCTGGCATCTTACTTTATAAGATGATGATAGCAAAGGAAGAAATATTCTGTTCATTATTTATTCATCAGTAAGAAATGATATTCCTTTTATAGTGCATTAGGTTGCCCATACTCTGAGATCAACCTCAACAGAGAAAATGTGCTACAGGATCGATTGAATGGAGAAATGCCTGTCTCCAGTCCTGGTATACCAAGGAACAAGAAGGTCGAAGCAGATGCAACAGAAACAATTCCTTGTTCATCTACCATCACATCTCAAGGGTCTGAGATTCTTTTTCATGTTGTTTTGCAGCTGATTGTTATTAGATATGTGTTTTATTTCCCTAAATTATTACCATCTTTGATTGACCTGCTTCCCAGAGAATACTAAGTCCATTGCTATTTAAGGGTTCAGAGTTATAGACTTTAAAATTAAGTCAATGTAAGGTACACACAAAATGTTGGAGTAACTTAGCGGGTGAGGCAGCATCTCTGGAGAGAAGGAATGGGAAACGTTTCGGGTCGAGACCATTCTTCAGACCATGCTCTGATGTATTTTTGATTAAGTCAATGTATCTATGCTTGAAAATAGTTCACCTTTAAACACTGTTGCTTTGTCTTTTTTTATACATTTTATTGTATTTTGCTTTATTATGCTCAACATTCATTAATTTGGCTGCTTTCGTTTTCTATTATCACTGTCAATTTAATTTGTTTAATTTACTTTTTTGTTTTCTGGCAGTTATTTTTATATAATTTCATAATTTTTTCTAAAAGATTACATTTGGTTTATCACCTCTTGCATTGTATTTTTATTTATTTCACTTCCTTTGCATTAATTTCCTGGGCCCTAATTGAATCATACTTCATGTGGCAAGTAGTTTTTTGCTAATATTGAGTTTTGCCTAGATGTTTACTAACTCACCTCAGCCTTCCATCCATCTGCACAGATATCCTATTCATTCCCTCCATCCCCACCCCATGGTCTTCATGACGATCTAAAATCCTCATCTAAAATTGTTGTTCTTCCATAGAATTGCATCAGTTCTTTCTCTAAAAATGACATGACCAGATCGAGTCACACTTCCGTTTTGGTGCACTGTGAATTTTAAGTACAATTTTAGTCCCCATACCCCCAATTTTATTTGCTTTGCTATCGAAATTGTGTAAAGTACTGGAATGGTGCCCAGGGCAAGAGTATTGTCCCATTTAAAAAGGCATTGAATAGGATGGGCCTATACGCCTTGAAACATGAGGTTTTAAAATGAATTGACAGAATAGTCACTCGGTAGATGTATCCTCTAGCTAGTACAATTGTAAAGGTGTGCAGACAAAGTGGGACCTGGCTACATACGTTTCAGGTCATCGAGATCAAGGATGACTTGCTTTAACTCTGGTTTTGTGTGCGTTCTGAGATGGCTACTGAAGGCAGTGTTGCAACCACTGACTTCCACTGAGACTTGAAGGGGGAGTCTGGGGGAGTGGAGCTTTGTTTGTGTGGTAGTGCATTCTTCCATGTGTTCCCAATGCCATTTCCCAATTTGTGTGGTCATGGCCCAGACATTCCCAGGAGTTGTACCTCCATCGGAGTATTGTCTGCAATACAGGTTGATTTTTGATTCTTGATGAGCTTCTTGTCCAGGCTTTTATCAAAGGCAACTGAAAAAAAAAAAACAATTGTGTCAAAACTATTGTCCCCCCCCTTCATCCTAACCCAATGCCAGTAAATATCAGGGCTTGTCATCCCAAACACTATTGGGAAGTATATGTCTTGTGAATTTGAGTTTTTTTAATGTGATTCAATAGAGTGAGTTAACTGGATAAAGAATTGGTTTCATGGTAGAAAGCAGAATGTGGTGGTGGAAGGTTGTTTTTTGTACTGGAGGCCTGTCTCTAGTGATATGCCTCAGGATTTGATGCTAGGGCCATCGCTGTTAGTCCAAGACATATTTAATAAATTTGTAGATAACATTAACATTGGCACTATTATCAACAGTGAATTTGGATATTAAGAATCACAGCATCCTGATGAGCTGGGCCAATGGGCTGAGGAATGGCAAATGGAGTATGAGATATTGCATTTTGTGGTCAAATCAGAGCAGGACCTTCACAATGAATAGTAGGGCCCTGGAGGGTGTGGTAGAGCAGAAGGATGTAGTGTTGCTGTGCAATGCAGAATGGTACTTCCCAGAAGTCGGAGGTAAGCTGACTGCTCACTTTGAAACAATATAATTGATCTAGCTATGCAAAATAGCATTTCCAAGTTTTTTTAAAAATTAAAACATAACGCTGAAGGCCTTGGGAATAGACGGACGGACTGGTAAAATTGATAGATGTGTCGCAGATGAAATTGAATGTAGTAAACTGTAAACTGGTGTGGGTTCTTAGAAGGGAAGTGAGATAATGTAAAATAAATATGCAATTTTAAAGCATGACTCAACAGGCACAAACAGCATAACTTGGGGTGGCATCTTTGATGGTGGGGGCAGGTTAAGAGTGCTGTTACGTGCTAATTGGACTCTTGGCTTTATGATCAAGGACATTTTTAGAAGTTTAATTAGTATACTGTATGGAATAATAAAACAATGCATTTATTTTCATTTAGTAGAACAATATTGTAGCTTGATTTAAATTGATTAATGGTTTAATGAAATAGCTTATTGGGTGAAACAAATGTCTTTGCTTCTGGTGCTTGTAGACAATTTACCACGTGTTATTAGAATAAGAGTCTCATCTGCTGGCAATAAGATAAATGTAAAATTGGGGCTTCAAGTAACCTTAATGAAGTTGCCAGTTAACTCGCTTCCACAGTGTAAAAAAATCTGGCACACATTGGCAATCACTCCTAGAAACTTGATATGAACAATGGAGAAAAAGCTTAATTGGTACTTTGGGGTATGTTTCTCTTCTAGTGTTGACTGAAATGAATTGCCGAATCAGAGGGAAAAATGTGCTATTTGACTAACCGTGGGCACTTGACACAATTTGATGCCTTGGTGAATGAAAAAGCATTCAATCTGCAACACGAATTTCCATGTGTTGAGCACAAAATTAACTTTTTTTGTAATTTAATTAATTCAAATTTAAATAGAATAATGTTTGGTCTACAGAAATTGCTCAAAGGACAGTTGGCTCTCAGAAGTAGCTGTTCAAGGAAAACGAAGTGCTGAGGATTCTGTCTCTGATGAAGAATCGCCATGCAAAAAACCTCTCATGTTTGCTAGCAAAGGAAGAAAATGTCCCAGGTCAGAATTCCGCATGAATGTAAACTCTAGCATATTTTCTATAAATTACATAATATTCTTGTTAATTGCAATGTGATTGTTTCGCATTGAAATCAGTGCAATTTGTGAATTGTTTTGTTTTCTCCACTCTATCCTTCATGTATGCACCTATTTGCCTATTCGTCCCTGCTCATAGCCATATAGCAGCAGCAAAGAAAGCATTCCCCTTTAATGAGGGAAATTAAACCAGTTTGCAAAAGCACAGCACTAATTAGAAATAGCATTTTAGGCAACTGAACAACATTGCAACACGGTCATTTATTCAACAATTCAGAAAATTGCTCAGATATACCAAAATAAAAGCTGGACTGATTCAATCTAATAATTGCTCTGGTCAGTCCATACGCAACCATAATGGGAAGGTGTCACTGACCATGTTATCAAGTTGTCCTCTGTCACTAATGCTCAGTTTAGGTTTTGGTAGAGGTATATTCTTCAGACCTCATCAGAAATTTGGTCCAAACATAGATCAAAGAACTGAATTAAAATTGCATTCTACTTGAAGGTAGCATCTCACTGCTTGTGATGTCAAGGCATAAAACGTTAATGCACGTCAAAGGGTCAACATTCCAGGATTTGGAGTTGTACCTTGCACAAATGAAGATGGTCTGGTTACTGAAGGTCAATCATGTCAACCACAGAACATTTTTGCTGAAAGTAGACAAAAATGCTGGACAAACTCAGCGGGTGAGTATCTCACCCGCTGAATTTCTCCAGCATTTTGTCTACCTTTGATTTTCCAGCATCTGCAGTTCCTTCTTAAACATTTTTGATGAAGTTATTTGGTGCATTGTTTGAAGTCCACCTCTGTTCATCAGCTTCTTCAATGATATTCCTTACAGAAACATAGAAAATAGGTGCAGGAGTAGGCCATTCGGCCCTTCTAGCCAGCACTGACATGCAATATGATCATAGCTTATCCAAAATCAGTACCCCATTCCTGCTTTCTCCCCATATCCCTTGATTCCATTAGCCCCAAGAGCTATATCTAACGCTCTCTTGAAAACATCCAGTAAATTGGCCTCCACTGCCTTCTAAGGAACATATTATATCGTGAGAAGTGGGCGTGTTCAAATATAGTCATAACTCTCTAACAAATGAAGCATCCAATGCCTGAAACCACCATATATGGGCATAAGCTGATCAGTGGCAAGTATCTTTCAAGCCACAGAAATGCCAGGCAATGATCATCTCTAATCAGGGATGGCTTTCAATGGTTTTACCATTGAGTTCCCCACCATCAATATATTGGGGATCAGCCACATATACTGAGGCAGGTCATGGTCAGATATGAGGCCAGATATGCTGCAGTGAGTGGCTTGCTTTCCTGACATCCCAAAGACCTTTCACCGCCTAGTACAGATCGGGGTTATGATGAAATACCCTTCATTTGTCTACCAGAGTTAGTGATTGAGGCAGATATGATAATGGCAATTAAGAGGCTTTTGGATAGGCATATGGATATGCAGGGAAATAGAGCAATATGGATTATGTGCAGGTGGATAATAGATGGTCTTGGCATCATGTTCAGCACGGACACTCTGGGCAGAAGGGCCTGTTCTTGTGCTGCACTGTTTGATGTTCTATTGCTTAATTAATAGATTTATTGCTCAACCGAGAATCTACCAAAAGTTCAGCACTTGCAGTGCTTCAAAAATTATCTTTGCAGAAATTAAAATTGGATTATTTTCTGCAGACGTCTATCATTTTCACAGAGATTAGTCTGAACTCCTGGTATTTAGGTATGCCATAAAATGTGCAAACTCTATAGTAAATTATGACAATGTGAAAAAATTAGTCGCATGTAGTCGGATCATGTTAGTATGAAAAATAAGGTTTATTGTACTCATTTTCAGAAATCTTTAGGGATAGGATTACATAGCTATTTTCTTCAGGTATATTGTAGTAATATCTCTCTAAATTGAGCATTGAAATGCAGTGATATTTTCTGTGCCACTCACTCCAGTGTATGAAATGCATGGCCTAGAAATTGTGGCCTAGAAACTTATGAGTTGTATTTTATTTTTGCATCATGGAATTGAAGGTGATAGCTTTAAATTCATAACTAAATGCAGTTGAGTTCTTTCAGAATGCACGCAACTTTTAAATGTGTGCATGAAGAAATTGGTGTACAACAGTGATATCAAACTTCATGCCATGCATAGTTAACTACTCCCCTGTGAAGGTCATTTAGACTGTTAGTTTAGACTTTAGAGATACAGTGTGGAAATGGGCTCTTCGGCCCAATGAGTCTGTGCCAATCAGCGATTCCCGTACACTAACACTGTCCTACACAATTTTTACCGAAGCAAATTAACCTACACACTTGAATGTATTGGGAATGGGGGGGGGGGAACTGAAGAAAACCCTTGTGATCACAGGGAGGACGTATAAGCCGTAGTCAGGATTGAATCCAGTCCCTAACCCTGTAAGGCAGCAACTCAACCGCTGCGCCACAGTATAGTTGCAGTTGGGGCTAATGCTAAGGGAACTTGGTCTTAACAGCATGCTTAACACCTGCACATGGAATACATTTCAAAAGGGAATTGGATATTAGAATGGGAATTAAAATTAATTTGGACGGTAGTAGTGAAGAAATTATGAACTAAATTCATAGCCTTTTCAAATAGCTGGGCACGATTGTTCATCAGTTACTTTCTGTGCCATATGATTCAATAATAAGCACTCAATTTGTAATTTGTGGTTGTGAATCGCAGAAAGTGTATCCTGGGGAGAGGTCCTCGGTAATTCTTGAGAGAGTGCTCTAAGCACTGAAGCAATTATTCATGTGGATTGGGATTTCATTTTGGAAAGATAATGGAAGTGGTTGTTAATGAGAAAACTTAGAGGGAAAACTTGGGAGACATGTGTGTTTGGATTGTTTGCACACGTATCATTAATTTATGTTACATCTTTAGAAATCAATCTTTCATAACAATGCTGAAAAGTTCACCCAACCTTTCTCTTCAACCCCATGCCTAGTGCAAGCATGTAACTCATTGGAAGATAGCTAAAGGGCCTGTCCCACTTAGGAGACCTAAACAGCAACCTCTGGTGACCCTGCCCGTCACCCATGGTTTCCATGAGGTCAGGGGAGGTTTTGGTCACTCTCCCTAAAGGTCGAAAGGGGTTTCCACATGGTCGAGGCTTCATCTAGGTTGCTGCTATTTTTTCATCATGATTAAAACCGGCCTCGGCTGAAAATAGGTTGCCGCTTTAAAAATCGATAATTCTTTAGTCGAAGCCGGTTGCGACGCTAGTCGAAGGTAGTCAAGGGAGGTCGAAAGAGGTTTTCTTCTTGGTCGAGGAAGGTTTTCAACATATGCGTGGGAGGTGGGAGGAGGTTGCAGGTAACCTCAACCTAGATTTTTTTTTTTGGGGGGGTCGGCAAGATCACCAGAGGTTACTGTTTAGGTCTCCTAAGTGGGAGAGGCCCTTAAGGGAATCTAGTTGTTAGCATCGGGTAGGCAAGAACAAATTATTTTGCTCTATAAAAGTGAACTGTTCTCCTTCAATGTTCTCCTTCTTCCAATCAGCAAGTTGCCAAGGAAAAAAATAAGATTACAAATGTATTTATATCATCTGCTTAGTCATGGGTGTTTAATTGTCATATGTGCAGGCAATGGAACAATGCAATGCTTACTTCCAGCAGCTTTACAAGCCCATTGAGGCAGTGACACATTAAAATGTACAATAATCAATAATACAAATTAATAAAATGTCTCTCTTCTTACCTGATATGTGATGCTTAAATGATTGGGTTGCATTGATTGTTGATAAACTGACCACAAAAAATCAGCTACACATTGCTCTGCTAGATCTCTTCTTTTCGTGTCCATCTTGTTACAAATGTTGGCCTTGCTGTCATCGTCCATCCTGAAAAGGACGCAAGCTTCCGGCGACAATCAGTGGAAGCCATCACTTGTCGCAATAGATGATGGTGGTAGCAGAATTAGCTCGGGATACTTCCAGTTTTCAGCCCCGCGACGTGGATGCTTCTGCTATGGGGCCGCTCTGCTAAAAGTTGTGACCACTTATTTGGCACAGAGCACTGAATTTTTTTTTTAACTTACCATACTTTAATCTTGCTTGATCACTGTTTTGCCTTTTTTTTTAACATCGGCATGGAAGCTGGAATTGTTGCCAGGTCACTAATTTATTGCACATTATTAATTGCTTTGGAGTATGGAGTAATTGTTGATGAATTGTCCTCAAGAGTTGTTGATGCACATGTAATGAAGGTATTCTGTATTCTGAGAGTCGTGTCCGATATGGTATTCCAGGATTATACTGTTATTGAAATAGCAGTTCATGCTATGGTAGTGTAAAATTGGGAAGCAGTGGTACTCTTTGCCTACTTTGGGGTGGAGGTACTGTTTGACAGATCCTATTGAGGAAGATTTGGTGAATACATCGTGCAACAACAATATGTCAGTGAAATAAATGTCAAAATCGGTAAATGGTGTGTGATAATCAAATGCCTTGCCTTCTTTTAAATGATGTTAAACTCAGGGCTGCATATATCCATGAGATTAAAGGGTATGCCATCACTCTGATGACTTGTGCCTTGTACTTGGGCTTTAGGAAATTGGGAGGCAGCACAGAACACCCAGTATTCTACATGCTGTCTTGTAGCTATGGTATTTATGTGGTGGCTTCAATTATGTTTCAGGTCAATAGTGACCTTCACATGGATGTTTTTGGATGATATTAATCTTAGAGTTACATGTTTTCCGTTTGCCAACAAACAATGCAAATTGAAATCCTTCCATAATATTTAAGCATCATGTATCAAGGTAAGCAAGAGGACAAGGGACATTTTAACAAAAACGATTTATGTAACATACAAATCGTAGAAATAGCTTGCAACGATATTCATTAACATATTCTTTAAAGTGATTATATTGTCTTTTTCAATATATAGAATGATGAATGTCATGGATACAGTGCCCTCCATAATGTTTGGGACAAAGACCCATTATTTATTTATTTGCCTCTGTACTCCACAATTTGAGATTTGTAATAGAAAAAATCACATGTGGTTAAAATGCACATTGCCAGATTTTAATAAAGGCCATTTTTGTACATTTTGGTTTCACCATGTAGAAATTACAGCAGTGGTTATACATAGTCTAACCCCCCCCATTTCAGGGCACCATAATGTTTGGGACACAGCAATGTCATGTAAATGAAAGTAGTCATGTTTAGTATTTTGTTGCATACCCTTTGCATGCAGACTGCTTGAAGTCTGCGATTCATGGACATCATTAGTTGCTGGGTGTCTTTGGTGATGCTCTACCAGGCCTGTATTGCAGCCATCTTTAGCTTATGCTTGTTTTGGGGGGTAGTTCCCTTTTGTTTTCTCTTCAGTATATACAAGGCATGCTCAATTGGGTTCAGATCGGGTGATTGACTTGGACCTGCACCTCCTCCAACCTCATCTATTGCATCTGCTGCTCTAGATGTCAGCTGATCTATATCGGTGAGACCAAGCGTAGGCTTGGCAATCGCTTCGCCTAACACCTCCGCTCGGTTCGCAATAACCAACCTGATCTCCCGGTGGCTCAGCACTTCAACTCCCCCTCCTATTCTGAATCCGACCTTTCTGTCCTGGGCCTCCTCCACGGTCAGAGTGAGGACCACTGGAAATTGGAGGAGCAGCACTTCATATTTCGCTTGGGCAGTTTGTACCCCAGCGGTATGAACATTGACTTCTCTAATTTCAGGTAGGCCTTACTGTCTCCTCCCCTTCTTAGCTCTCCCTCAGCCCTCTGGCTCCTCCTCCTCTGAAGAAGGGTTTCAGCCCAAAACTTTGCCTATTTCCTTTGCTTCATAGATGCTGCTGCACCCGCTGAGTTTCTCCAGCATTTTTGTCTACCTTAGATTTTCCAGCATCTGCAGTTCCTTCTTAAACATTGTATTGGATTCCATTGGTTTTTAGTCCAAAGGGTGATTAAAATCAAACTGATTTTTAATGATACTGTTTAACCTAGATAAGGAAAATAGATTTTAAACATGATTTCAAAAAGCAGTTTGCAAATACAGAAAATACATGAATGGATGCTCAAAACATAAAGATGTTTTGTATTCATGTTCATAAATTCATTTGTATTTATTTCAGATGGTTGAACATTCAATTGTTTCCAGAGTGAAGTTTATTATTTAATTCCTTATATAAATATTGACAAGTAGTTTGATGCTATAAACTCACATTGTGCATGATTGAATCCAAATCCATCCATATTTGTATAACTGTAATCTGTTTTTTTAATTATACGGTATATTAATTTTCTGTTTCAAATTTGTGTGCTACAAAATTAGAAACACTTGTAAGAATTTTAGGTGTTTTTTAATTGTTAATGCTATTTGTCAATATTTCTGTTGAAAAAAAATATTGCAATGCATTTATGGATGGTTATAGAACAAGGTATGAAGTATAGTAATCAGTATCAAGCATAAATATAAATTGTAACTTTTTACAACAAATATGCCTAATATAACAAAAATATATTCTCACACTTATGTCAGTAAACATTGTCAGTAATGTTTACCAATATAATTTCTCCCTTTGTGCTTTTGTCTTTAACACTGAGAGAGCTCCCCTCCCTTCGAATAGGCTGGCATCTGTCACTATATGTGTTATGTGGTAGCAGCAGCACTAGCTGTTCTACTACAAAAAACTGGATGGATTACTTTTTGTAAAACAATTTGTAAGCATTGGTGGGTGATATCTGGAGATGATTACTTCAAGCAAAGCTATAAATGCTTTCGAATATATTGTGAATTAAAGTTTTTTTTAAAGAATTGATGACAGGTGGCTTAAATAAGTATGCACGCCAGTTCCAACAACTGAAAATATTTCACTTTTTTAAATTATTGTAACATAATATGGACGAGGGAATTGAAAGCAACATCTCCAAGTTTGCGGATGACACTAAGCTGGGGGGTAGTGTTAGGTGTGAGGAGGATGCTAGGAGGCTGCAAGGTGACTTGGATAGGCTGGGTGAGTGGGCAAATGCATGGCAGATGCAGTATAATGTGGATAAATGTGAGGTTATCCACTTTGGTGGCAAAAACAGGAGGGTGGACTATTAGCTGAATGGTGGCAAATTAGGAAAAGGGGAGATGCAACGAGACCTGGGTGTCATGGTACACCAATCATTGAAAGTAGGCATGCAGGTGCAACAGGCCGTGAAGAAAGCAATTGGTATGTTAGCATTCATAGTGAAAGGATTTGAGTATAGGAGCAGGGAAGTTCTACTGAAGTTGTACAGGGTATTGGTGAGACCACACCTGGAGTATTGTGTACAGTTTTGGTCTCCAAATCTAAGGAAATACATTCTTGCTAGAGGGGTACAGAGAAGGTTCACCAGACTGATTCCTGGGATGTCAGGACTTTCATATGAGGAAAGACTGGATAGACTTGGCTTGTACTCGCTAGAATTTAGAAGACTGAGGGGATCTTATAGAAACTTACAAAATTCTTAAGGGGTTGGATAGGCTAGATGCAGGAAGATTGTTCCTGATGTTGGGGAGGTCCAGGACAAGGGGTCACAGCTTAAGGATAAGGGGGAAATCCTTTAGGACCGAGATGAGAAGGACTTTTTTCACACAGAGAGTGGTGGTCTCTGGAATTCTCTGCCACAGAAGGTAGTTGAGGCCAGTTCATTGGCTATATTTAAGAGGGAGTTAGATGTGGCCCTTGTGGCTAAAGGGATCAGGGGGTATGGAGAGAAGGCAGGTACATGATACTGAGTTGGATGATCAGCCATGATCATATTGAATGGCGGTGCAGGCTCGAAGGGCCGAATGGTCTACTCCTGCGCCTATTTTCTATGTTTCTATAATGACAAATTTCAATTTTCATTTCATAACTATTTATGGCTTTCCTCAGTTTTAAACACTGCTCCCTTTACTTTGTCTCATCTTCTAGAGCGGGTAGGCCATTGAAGCATCCAAAGTTAAAGGAGGACGACATTGCCAATAAAGTTAACTGTCAAAATGAAAACAAGGGTAAGAGATGTGAACAAATGACATCAGATGCAAATCAAAATTAGTTTTTGAACTGTTGAAATGGGTGTGTTAATATTTCTTGGTGTATACGTTTTAAAGAATAATTTGTCTACAGGCAGAATTCATCAAGTCTACACCGCCATTCAATCATGGCTAATCTATCTTTCCCTCTCAACCCATGACACCCTTACCAATCAAAAATCTGTTAATCTCCACCATTAACGGCCTTCACAGCCATCTGTGGAAATGAATTCCACCAATTCACCACCCTCTGAATGAAGAACTTTCTCATTTTTCTTGTAGCAACTTTTTAAAGGTACATCCGTTTATTTTGAGGCAATGGCCTCTGGTCCTCTCCACATCCCCTCGACATTCACTCTATCCGGGCCTTTCACTATTTGGCAAGTAGGTTAGTTATGCGTCAGAAAAAAACCCAACTGACGATTTGACTGCATATACTTACTATTGTGCAATGGACGGAACACTCGAAAATAATGTAATAATAGAATATGGTGACCCATATTTGGTCACCCAGGGTGAAATTATCTTGTTCTGTTTATTAATAGTGATAGGTTTTATGAATGTTTGCGTGTTAGGAAAATAAACTCGAAATCTGCCTTTAACTCTAATTCTAATGTAGATGAGTCCTCACAGAATATGAACAAATTATTGTAAATTAGTCTATTTATGCACATGGATAGACAAATTAGTCTATACACATGGATACACAAGAACGCCAAACACAGATACAAGCTGCGGATCGAGGAGCACTTCAACAGCAACTCCGACCCCTGACGCATGTGGCATGGCATCCAGGCCATCACTGACTACAGAGCCACCAACTCCACCCCCACTTCCAGCGACGCATCCTTCCTCGAGGAACTCAATCACTTTTATGGCCGCTTTGAAAGGGACAACCAAGAGTTGGCCATCAAGGCTGTGCTCCCCGATGACCACCAGCCCCTCACACTCAACCCCTACGACGTGCACGCGGCACTGAGTAGGATCAATGTACGTAAGGCAGCCAGCCCTGACGGCACGTCCTCAGGACCTGTGCTGCACAGCTGACAGACGTATGGACTGACATCTTCAACCTGTCACTTGCCCAGTTGGCCCCACGTGCCTTAAAACTACCTCCATCGTGGCAGTGCCAAAACTCTCCACTGCGGCGAGCCTCAACGACTTCCGCCCAGTTGCACTCACTCCTATCATCGTCAAGTGCTTTGAAAGGCTGGTCATGGCACACCTCAAATGCTGCCTATCTCCCACTCTGGACCAGTTTGCATACCGCAAGAACAGGAGCATGGAGGATGCCATCTCAACGCACTCCACTCCACCCACTCCCACCTCGACAACAGAAACACTTATGTGAGAATGCTGTTCATCGACTACAGCTCAGCATTCAACACCATTATCCCCTCTAAATTGATCGCCAAACTTGATGACCTGGGCATCAACCCCTCCCTCTGCAATTGGTTACTGGACTTTCTAACCAACAGACCACAGTCTGTTAGGTTGGATGACCACTCCTCTTCTACCCTCACCCTGTTCACTGGCGTACCCCAGGGCTGCGTGCTGAGCCCCTTCCTCTACTCCCTCTTCACCTATGACTGCATACCTGTACATGGTACCAACACCATCATCAAGTATGCAGATGACACGACGGTGATTGGCCTCATCAGCGACAACGATGAGTCGGCCTACAGGGAGGAGGTTCAGCTCCTAACAGCATGGTGTGCCGACAATAACCTGGCCTTCAACTCCAAGAAGACCAAGGAGCTCATTGTGGACTTCAGGAGATCGAGAGGCTGCACGCACAACCCCATCCATATCAACGGGACGGAGGTGGAACGTGTCTCCAGCTTCAGGTTCCTGGGGGTCAACATCTCCGATGACCTCTCCTGGACCCACAGCACATCCTCGCTGATCAAGAAGGCTCACCAGCGTCTCTTCTTCCTGAGGAGACTTAAGAAGGTCCACCTGTCTCCCCAGATTCTGGTGAACTTCTACCGCTGCACCATCGAGAGCATCCTTACCAACTGCATCACAGTATGGTATGGTAACTGCTCTGTCGCCGACCGGAAAGCTCTCCAGAGGGTGGTGAAGATCGCCCAACGCATCACAGGCTCCTCACTCCCCTCCATTGAGTCTGTCCATAGTAAACGATGCCTGCGCAGGGCGCACAGCATCGCCAGGGACAGCTCACACCCCAACCATAGGCTGTTTACCCTCCTCCCATCCGGGAGATGCTCCAGGTCCCTCCGCTGCCGTACCAGCAGGCTCAAGAACAGCTTCTTCCCTGCGGCTGTCACACTTCTCAACGCTGCACCTCAATGACTGCCTGTCTCCACCCCTCCCCCCCGGACTATCCAATCACCAGCAAATTGCACGGATATCACTGTATATGTATAGATGTATATACTTATACTATTGCGCAATTACTTGTTTATTCGTAAATTCGCCCTTCGGAGATACCAACTGCATTTCGTTGTCTCTTTATTGTACACTGCACAATGACAATTAAAGATTTAATTGAATTGAATTGGATAGACAAACAACAAGGATTCGGCAACAGACCTGAATGAATTTGCCACAATCGTTACAGACTTCATAAGGAAATGTGTGGAGGACTGTGTATCTACAAAAGCCTTCAGAATGTTTCCTAACCAGAAACCTTGGATGAACCAGGAGATATAAAACCATATAACCATATAACAATGACAGCACGGAAACAGGCCTTCTCGGCCCTTCCAGTCCGTGCCAACCATTTATTTCCCCCTAGTCCCATCTACCTGCACTCAGACCATGCAACTCCATTCCCTTACCGTCCATATACCTATCTACTGCATTCTTCTGAAGATCTGCATTCTTCTGAAGACCAGATCCCGGGCATTCAGGTCTGGTGACGCAGAGGTCTATAAGAAGTCCATACGACCTTGACAAGGCCATCAAAATGTCCGAAAGGGACTTCCGCTCAAAGCTGGAGGATGGGGCGGATGTTCAGTAACTGTGGCAGGGTTTGAATGCAATCACCTCCAAAAGGCGAAATCAGGAGGCAGCTCAAGCGACAGCGAAGCATCACTTCCTGACGAGCTCAATGCGTTCTACGCACGCTTTGATAGGGAGAACATTGATGTGCCTTCCCGAGCCCCCATACGCCCTGATGGTATTACAGTCACAGTCACAGAGGCCGACGTCAGAAGATCCTTCAGGGGGGTGAACCCTCGGAAAGCGCCTGGACCTGATGGTATACCCGGTCGAGTTCTCAAAACCTGTGCAGACTAACTGCCGGGAGGTTTTGCAGACATTTTCAACCTTTCACTACTGAGGTCTGAGGTTCCCACCTGCTTCAAGAGGGCATCAATAATACCGGTGCCTAAGAAGAGTAAGGTGACGTGCCTCAACGATTATTGACCAGTGGCACTAACGTCTGTGGTGATGAAGTGCTTTGCGACTACCTTCGTCTCCAGCTTCTGCCAGTTTGCCGGCCAAGCATCCTCAGTGGGACTCGGGTACACCCCCAGATAGAAGAGGTGCGTGGTGTTCCACGCATACAATGTCATCTTCTCCAGCAGGGAGTCTACCTGCCACCGACCCACTAAAAGTCCAGAACACTTACTCCAGTTGATCCTAGCAGATGACGCAACTGAGAAAATCTCCTGGCAGTCACGCATCCTCCGCAGGTCACCAGGGTCAGTGAACGTAAGGAGTACATCATCGGCATAAGCCGAGTGAACCACCTCCACCCCCGGGCCAGGTAGGGCCAGGCCTGTCAACCGCCACCGAAGAAGACACAGGAACGGCTCCACACAGACCGAGTACAACTGGCCAGACATGGGGCACCTCTGACGGACCCCCCTCTCAAAATGAATGTGAGCCTGCAACACACCATTAACCTTCACAAGACACCAGCCCAACCTTCACAAGACACTCCACTGCAGCGTACAAAAGCCGGACCCGGGCTACAAAATGCGGTCCAAATCCGAACGCCTGCAACGTCCTGAAGAGGTAGTCATGATCTACCCTGTCAAAAGCCTTCTCCTGATCAAGAGACAGACAATAGACAATAGGTGCAGGAGTAGGCCATTCGGCCCTTCGAGCCAGCATCGCCATTCAATGTGTCATGTCTGATCATCCCCAATCAGTACCCCGGTCCTGCCTTCTCCCCATATCCCCTGACTCCGCTATCTTTAAGAGCCCTATCTAGCTCTCTCTTGAAAGCATCCAGAGAACCTGCCTCCACCGCCCTCTGAGGCAAAGAATTCCACAGACTCGCGACTCTCTGTGAGAAAAAGTGTTTCCTCGTCTCTGTTCTAAATGACTTGCTCCTTATTCTTAAACTGTGGCCCCTGGTTCTGGACTCCCCCAACATCGGCTACATGTTTCCTGCCTCTAGCGTGTCCAAGCCCTTAACAATCATATGCTTCAATGAGATTCCCTCTCATCCTTCTAAACTTCAGAGTGTACAAGCCCAGCTGCTCCAATCTCACAGCATACGACAGTCCCGCCATCCTGGAAATTAACCTTGTAAACCTATGCTGCACTCCCTCAATAGCAAGAATATCCTTCCTCAAATGAGGGGACCAAAACTGCACATAATACTCCATGTGGTCTCACTAGGGCTCTGTACAACTGCAGGAGGACAAGCAGCTGACTGACCAGTACCCTGTGATAGATGAATCAGGTCCCTAACCAGGTGGATGTTATCCTAAATGGACCGGCCAGGGACTGTATAGGACTGGTCAGGATGAATCAGTTGAGACAGCACGGAGCCCAGGCGATTTGCCATCTTCCGTGCAAAAACTTTGTACTCAGTACATAGGAGAGGGATCAGTTCTTCAACAAGCGGAATTCGCCCTTCTTGGGCAGCAAGACAACAACTGCCCTACGCCATGAGAGAGACATCTCCCCGCTCTCCCCCAGAACCATTAAGTAATCACCCCCCAAGATATCCCAGAAGGCTACCGTCAACCCTTCCAGCCCTGGGGATTTGCCCTTCCTGAGCTGGGGCAGGGCACGAGTCAATTCCTCCAATGATAAGGGATCATCAAGAAGATTGGACACCTCCCTATCTACAGTCGGTTGACCCTCCCACAGGGCTTGCTGTTCCTCCCCACTGAATCCATCTGTTGAGAACAGGGACCCATAAAAGGACCGGACTAAAGCACTGATCCTGTCTGGATCTGTGATAGAGGAGCCATCATCCGCAAGCAGCTCTAGGAGCTGTTTGCGGGCTCCCCGCCCTTTCTCCAGAGAGAAAAAGAAAGGTGAAGCTTGGTCCAGATCGTGCAGCATCTGGACCCGCGACCTCACGTAAGTGCCCCGAGACCGCTCAAGCAGCAGGTTCCTCAAGGCCTCCTTCTTCTCCTGAAACTCTCCCCATTCACAGGAGTTCTCACCAAACCGACCCAGGCGAGACTCTGCATCCAGTAGCTCCCTCTCAAGCCTCTCCACTGCTAAGTTCCGCCTTCCGGTCAACCCCCACGTGTATTCCTTACAAAAGAGACGGATCTAAGCTTTCCCCACATCCCACCACTGCCTAAGGGACAGCACGTGCTTGTTTTTAGAAAGTCCCGAATTTCACAGATGATGACTGTTTGAGACACAGCCCTGGACTTTGGACACTGTCAACCCACACACACCTGGAGCGGCATCCTCCTCTGTACAACGTCATTGTCAGAGTTCAAAGGACTGCAGCTTTGAAACTCACCCACTCCACTGCACAAGCCGGCCCCATCACTCTTCCCCTCCACCGGCATGACACCACCGCCAGGATCAATGCCGAGGGAGGGCCCCGATACCCCTGACAGCAACAAGCTGTCCGGTGAAAGGCCAGGCTCCTGCACTCTCCCATCACCCCCCATGTCTGGGCCTCGGGAAGGAAAAAAACAAGAGCGCCCCCAGGGCCCATGGTGCGCAGGCACCCTCGGAATCCGAAAGAGGGTCACAACCCGAAACAGCCCCGACCCCCCACAGCACCCAGAGTACCCACTCCACTGGCAACACCCAGAGAGTCTCCACTCTCCACCACCAGGGGAGCATCCTCACCAAGACCCACTGAAAGAGCTGGTGTTTTTGGAGTCTCCCCTACTAACTCAACCAGTGAGGCAGCATGCCCCACAGCACCTCCACTGACTCTAATAAGGAGCACAGACTGGAACATTGATACCCCCGAGCCTCCCCTTTCGGGCTGACTCTGCTCATCCCCCATTCCAGGGGACACATTTCCAGGGGAGCCAAACCCAACAACTGGCGTGCCAACGCCCTCAGAAGGCAGCTGGAACGAGGGGACCTCCTCCGACCCAGAGGACACACTCCAGGGGAGCTAACCTCAATACCCGATGAGATAAGTCCCTCGGAAGGCCCCATAGACGAGGGGACAACCACCAGCCCAGAGGACACAATTCCAGTGGATTTAACCCCAGTACCTGGTCTGGTATCACCTGCGGAAGGTCCCTGAAACAGAGGCCCAACCTCCGGCCCAGAAGACACCAGTTCATGGCCACCATCCTCCTGAGGGGTGGAATGTCTCGAAGTATGCGTCCCCCTTGCTTTGGACCCACGACCTTGCTCTCCCTTGCCGAGCGCACATCTTTTTGTCCCGCTGACATACAGTGGTACGGTGACCTCCACCTCCATACTACCCGCTGCCTCTTTACCACCTCCACGTTTTACCTCCCTTGCCCCCTTCTGAACCACCTCAGCTCCTTGCTGAGCCACACCAGGTGCATCCTGGACCTCACTGGGCCATCAGGCACCCCTTGGGTGGGCTCAGGGCTAGGCAAGGACCCATCCGCTTGAGTTTTACTCTCTTGGAGGAGCTTACTCTTCTTCTTCCCCTTCTGCTTCACCCAACCTCCCTCCCCCCTTCGCCCTTCCCCTGCGCCTCTCCATCAACCACCACCACAGGTTCAGGGCGTGGGGGGCGGGGGCCACCACTGCCCCGGTTCGCCAAGGTGGAACTTGCAACCTCAGATGGTTTAGCATTGCCACCCCGGATCACCGAGGCGGAGCTAGCAGCCCCAGCTGAGTCAGCAGTACCACCCTGAGCCACCGAGGCACAACTGGCCACCCCGGACGGACCAGCAGTGCATTCCTGGTCCGCTGGATTGGAATTCCTAGCAGCGGCCTGGCGATTGGGACACTTCCTACGGAGATGTCCAAACTCACCTCATGCATGACACCGTGCCACTCCCCAACTCCAGTACACGCGTCTAGGGAGACCCTTGTGCTCCACAACGAAGCTCCCCTCAGTGCCCAACCCCTCTCCCACCTTCATAAAAACCCTCGTCTTGAAACTCAAGATCCCCTTTTCATACTGGTCATTCCCGGGGTGCATAAGCCTAATAAGCTTGGGTTAGCATTACCGCACCTCCCAATCTTAGCCAAGTGTGGAAGAAGTTTTGCATCCCGGAGAAACGTGGGACAATTCAGCAGGAGAACCGGTCTGACAGTGGACGCCCACGGTTCCACCGGTATATAGACCCCCTCCACTGTGAGCCCCCTCTCCAACTCTAGGGCCACATCCTCCCAGGACTTTAATATCACCTCAACCTTCCCTCCTGCAGTCTCAGAAGAGGCAATAACATCCCTCTTGGAAAGGTCGTACAAGCCCTTCGCAATTGCACCCCTGCTCCACAGGGGCCCGGTTTGGACCGAGATCCTAAATATGTCCCAATCCAAGTCAACATAAGGCTCATCCTCAAATGGCCCCGAAACCGCCGCCGAAACCACAGCTGCGTAACTCCGAGCCCTCGACCGAGCTGCCGCCATCTTGACAGTGGCACAAACCAGCTCCAAGCAGCAGAAGCAGTTTCCTCCAGCCGAAGTAAGGAAAGTCCCCAAGCTCAACCACAGCTGAGAGCAGCTTTTGGGAGGCTCTTTTAAAGCCCTGCCAGAGGAAAAGTACCTTCTTCACATTAGCCCAGGCAGCTGCTCTGTTCAAAACGGTATTGGGGCAGGGAATCGGTGCTAGAAACATCAAAGACACCAAAGTCTTTCCTATCCTCGATCTCTTGGCACTCATAGCAATGTGCAAGCCACGGCCAGTCCCGTGGTGGTGCAGAAGAACTCAGGAATTCCACACAAAATGGAGAAATCCTCAAACAAAGGAAAGTTTCAGCAGTCCAACATTAGGTCTCTGCTTCTCAATGCCTCTGTCCCTCTTCCTTCGACAAGAACGTTGAAAGGTTACTTCAAAACTTCTCAGCCATCAGACCTGAGACAGACCCAATCTCTCTCTTTTTTTCTATCTGACAATGACACACTTTTGACTCTTGATGTAGATCCCCCATGTATCACCAACAGTCACAAACTGCAAATCAGTTCACCTGCGTATTATCCTTGCTTTAGAAACATTGCAACATAGAAAATAGGTACAGGAGGAGGCCATTCAGCCCTTCGAGCCAGCACCACCATTCATTGTAATTAAGGCTGATCATCCATAATCAGCAACCCCCGCCTGCCTTCTCCCCATACCCTTTGATTCCACTAGCCTTAAGAGCTCTATCTAACTCTCTTTTTAATTCATCCAGTGAATTGACCTCCACTACCTTCAGTGGCAGAGAATACCACAAATTCACAACTCTCTGCGTGAAAAAAGTTTTTTCTCATGTCAGTTTTAAATGGCCTCCCCTTTATTCTTAGACTGTGGCCCCTGGTTCTGGGCTCCCCCAACATTGGGAACATTTTTCCTGCATCTAGCTTGTATAATTTTTATTGTAAATCTTTTATAATTTTATGTTTCTATAAGATCCCCTCTCATCCTTCCAAATTCCAGACAACACAAGCCCAATCGTTCCAATCTTTCCTCATATGACAGTCCCGTCATCCTGGGGATTAACCTCGTGAACTTGCGCTGTACTCACTCACTAGCAAGGATGTCCTTCCTCAAATTCAGAGACTAAAACACCACACAACACTCCAGATGTGGTCTCACCTGGGCCCTGCAGAACTGCAGAAGGACCTCTTTACTCGTATACTCAAATCCTCTTGTTATGAAGGCCAGCATGCCATTAACTTTCTTCACTGCCTGCTGCACCTGCATGTTTACTTTCAGTGACTGGTGTAAATCCAGGTCGCGTTACACTTCCCTTTTTCCTAATCTGACACCGTTGAGATAATAATCTGCCTCCTTGTTCTTGCCGGCAAAGTGGATAACCTCACATTTATCTACATCATACTGCATCTGCCATGCATCTGCCCACTCACTGAACCTGTCCAGGTTACCTTCATAGCATCCTCTTTGCTGTTCACACTGCCACCCAGCTTTGTGTCATCGGTGTGCCCAGTGTCTGCCTCTCTGCTGGGAACAACACAGCAAACTATCACCTGGAGTTGCTGGCATCGCTGCTTTCTGTCGTCAATAATTTGCCAAATCCCATGAGCAACTTCAGGTAACAGTCTCTAATGAGAAATTTTACTAAATGCCTTCTGGAAATCCTTCCAAGTCACTTTCAGATGCATTTTCCCTTCAATTACTCAAGTAATCTCTTTAATAAAAATCAGTAAGGCTTGTCGAGCATAAACTACGCGTGTTTTAGAACAAAGTTATATTGGGTATTTAAGTGTGACTATATAAAGTTGAGTTGTTTCCAAATTTACATTTTGTAGTTAAAACATTAATTGACTTCTAAAAAGTCAATTGACTTCTATTCACATAATTGTTTCTACTTTATTTTGAAATGCGTAATTAAGGGAATTGCTCATCTAATATTTGCTGTTATTTTTAAAGTAAATCTGTAACATAAAATGTACTCTCTACAGAAAATGATGATTTCAGCCTGCAGCAAGCATTACACCAGTCAGTGTTTATGTCCTCCGCGTGCCCAGTGCCCAGTCCACCTCTCTGCTGGGAACAACACAGCAAACTATTACCTGGAGTTGCTGGCATCACTGCCAGAAAAGTAGCAAAGTGGACAATTGATGAGGTAAATAGGAAGTAACTTTTTTTTTTACATTATAATATGTTATTTTCATGTTTTTTTACATTATAATATGTTATTTTCATGTTAAATGGTTTGCAGCAAATAAGTTCCATTGATGATTCAGTTACTTCCACTGTGATTTGTGAATTGTAATTTTTATTACATTTAGAAGTTCACGTTTTAGCATTAAGCAACTTCAGGTTTGAACGATGGGGGAGGCATGCCTTGAAGGAAACATTAATCAAGTCAAGTCAAGTCACTTTTATTTATATAGCACATTTACAAATCAAATATCGTTGGCCAAAGTGCTTTACATTGGTGGAGGTACTAATGTTATGCAACAGTGGTTCATAGAGTACATACATAAGTACATACATATAGCCCTCCCTCAGTGGACGTCAAGAAAGGCTTGAGAGTAAAGATGAGTTTTTAGTCTCGACTTAAAGGAGTCGATGGAGGGGGCAGTTCTGATGGGATGAGGGATGCTGTTCCACAGTTTAGGAGCTGCAACCGCAAAGGCGCGGTCACCCCTGAGCTTATGCCTAGACCGCGGGATGTTAATAACAAGCTTCGAATGTTTCCTTATTTAATTCAACCTAATTTGCCAACACAGCACCATTAAAAGAATCAGGAAAGGACTATAGCCCCAATATTATCGCAGAATTAAAGGCAGAATATTAATATTACCGTAGGAACCATCCAAACCATTAAAATTGCAAAGCATTTTAATGAGATTATCTGACTTGGATAGCCATGCTCTAATGATGGCCTCTCAAATGCATGGTAACATGCGCGCAATCCTAGTATGTGTATCTAATTCCCAGTATCCTGCAGCATTAATGAAAATTTCCAAAGAGGCGTGTTGCGAGAAAAGACTGAAAATAAGATGTTGATTTTTTAAGTGTCTTTCGTTGGCTAGCAAGACAAGAAATGCCCCACATGGAGTAATGTGTGCAGTTCTGGTTGTCCAAGTATAGGAAGGAAGTCATTAAGTTGAATTAAATGAATTAAGATTCATCAAGACAATACCTGGACTCGCAGGCTTGAGTTATAGGGTGAGGTTGGTTAGGCTGTGTTTTTTTTTCTGTGGAGGGGCTCAGGGGTGACCTTATTGAGGTCCTTATTGAGGTACACGAGATCATGAAGGACATGAATAAAGTGAACACTCAGTCTTTTTCCCAAGGTAGAGGATTCTAAAAGAGGACAAGGGCAAAAGATGGAAAGGGAGATATTTAAGAGGGAAGAGGGGCAGCCTTTTCACTTGGAGGGAAGGCTATATCGGGAATGAGCTGGCAGAGAAAGTGGATACAATTATGACTTTTAAAATAAACTTGGCTAGTTATATGAATAGGAAGGGTTGAGGACTATGGGCCTGCTGCAGGCAGATGTGACTAGCTCAGTACGTCAAATTGGATAAAGTGGACTGAAAGGGCTTTTCAGTGCTGTATAACTCCTCAACCATTCTGAGACCTTGGGTCTCTCTTGCCTTAGACAGCCCACCTCCATGATCACAATTTTCCACAAACAATTCAAAATATATATGGAATGGAATGATCATGAAGATGGGAATATATGTTGAATGTAAAACAGATTGTGTGAATTCAGTTGAAATTAGCTACAAAAAGAGATGAAAAAGGTGACAGTGCTAAAAGAGCAAGAGAGGAAAGGGATTTTTTTTCATAAATACAGAAACTTTAGATTTTTAAATTCTAAAACAAATTGAACACAAGGAGGATAACACTTTGTAGTGACAGATGAGTTGATTAGCAGTAATGAACAATAAGGCTACTGATGCTTCTGCCTTCAGCCTGTGAATCATTACTAGGGACCTGATGCATCATCAGCAGGGAGAGGAGCTTTACTGTTAAATGTTAATGGTAAATATTGATTATTCTAAATATGTCAATGCTTACTGTTCTGTGTGTGTTGTTTGCAAATAATACTTTATTATTGTGTCTGGTAAAATTTGTAGGTATCTGAATTTATATTGAGTTTGCCAGGCTGTGAAGAACAAGCCAAAGCTTTTAAGCATGAGGTAAGCTTGATATAATAATAGATGGTCAATTTTAATTAAATGCCTCAAAGAAAGTATATATAAAAATTGATATCTATTACCTCTTTTTGTGCAGAAAAGAATGCCACAATAATCAGACTGAATTAGGCAACGTATCATTATTTTCAGTTCATTCTGTAATTCTAGATGGTCACAAAAAACTGCATTAATTCAGCAGGACTTGCAGCATCTCTAGATAGAAGAAATGGGTGACGTTTTGTCTCGACCCAAAACATCATCCATTCTTTCTTTCCAGAGATGGTGCCTGTCCTGCTGAGTTACTCCAGCATTTTGTGTCTATCTGCAATTCCTTCCTCCACTGGATTCTGTAATTCCGATCTGTAACCACCAAATATCTAGTTAGCACGCAATATGTGTGAACAGGACTAAAATCATCATAATTGATGCTTTTTCTTGTGCTTCGTAAGGCAGGTGCTGTCCGACAATGTGCAACAGAGTAAAACATTGTATTTGAAATATCTTGAATATTTATCGTGCAAACTCTTGAAAATATTGAAGAACAAAGATTATTCATTACGTCTCCACCTACATTCTATCTTTCTATCAGGGATGTCCTGCCCCCTCCCCTGACATCAGTCTGAATGAGGGTCTCGACCCGAAATGTCACTCATTCCTTCTCTCCAGAGATGATGACTCACCCGCTGAGTTACTCCAGCATTTTGTGTCTACCTTCGATTTAAACCAGCATCTGAAGTTCTTTCTTACACATTATTCGTTATGTAATTGGGAGGAACATGTTCATTTATATAAAATATTAAAATAAGCTCTAAACTCAAAATGAAAGCATAGGTCACTTAATCGAATTCATTTTTAAGGTGACACTGACTATTTGTTACATGAAAGTAGTAAAATGTGATTTAGAAAGTCTTTTCTAAATTACCATATCATTTTGCATATTTAATTATTGAATAACAATGAATGTGATAGCTCCATTTTTAGATGCATTAATCGTAAGATTAAACGAGAACTTACCAGTTTGAAGTTTGATCTTTATTTTATGAGGAGTTACGATGAGGGATTACGTGAAGAAGCCCCGCCAGGCGCATGCGCATCATACTTCAAAGCAGTGGCGTGAAATCACAGTAACTACAGTCGAAGTGATATAGTAAGACTCAGAAGACTAGAACTACCGGATGATCTTTGCGATTATGAGGGTCGGGCGCGGAGGGCCCGACCCTCATAATCGTACTAGCTTGGATTTTGTTGGATAGATGAGGAAACCTAACCTCTGAAACAGGTGTTTGGTCGTTGAAACCGACTCCTCAGCTGCTTCCTGAGTATTGCTTACAATTAAAATATCATCTAAATAAGCCATCACAATGTGATTCTGGGTATGGAGTAGCGCCAGAACTGGTTTCAATAATTTTGTAAATATGCTAGGAGCTGAGGTTAACCCATTGGCACAACGCTTTAAATTGCCACAGCTGTCCCATCCAACTAAATTTCAAGTATCTACGGTACTGATGATGAATCGGTACTGAATAATATGCATCTTTCAGATCTATGGTTGACATATAACAACCTTTTGATAACAACTGCTTAGCAGTACTGAAAGTATCCATTTTAAAATGCCTATACTGGACATAAGAGTTTAGTCGGGTTAGGTCCAGAATGACTCGACACCCACCATCCTTTTTCTGCCTGGGGAATATATTGGACACAAATTGTTGAGGATGATATACCATCCTTTCAATTAACCCTTTTTGGAATAAAACCCCAATTTCATCATTCACCTGTAGAGTTTCTGGTCCTGAAAAAACCAATACCCGACTAGGCATATTTTGTGCAGGTGGATGTATTCCTGATATAAACTCAATTCGAGACCCCCGGACACTGTCCAGTATAAATAGATCTGATGTTATGCAGCACCATTCATCATAAAACAATTGCAACCTACCCCCAAACAGAGGTTGTTCCCTAGAGGATATATCCTGGACTGAATCAGTTACCCGTACCTCCATAGCTGATCTCCGATTTCTCCACCTTCTGGCCATGTTGGGGGTGTTCACAGGTGCATGTGAACAGCGTGTAACTGGCAACGCTCTGCTTGGACCTGCTCCAGCATCTGAAGCCCGTCTGAAGGGAGAAGGCCTGCGAGGCGGTATCCTTGCCGAGGGTGTGTAGGTCTTAATGAGGCCGATGGTTTTAGCCTCTTCCTCTACGTCTTTAACCTGTTTTGCCAGGTCTTCCCTAATAAAAAATTTGGCGCCTGCATATTGGAAGACTTACATAGAGCCGCAAAGTGTGGATTCAGTGTCGGCTTGATGGCGATCTTCCGGATGCAGTTTCACTCAAAATGAGCATTGCACAGCAGGGCCAACATATCCTGCTGTGTTCCTGACATCGGCGCTCCTTGGACCATTCGCCCAAACGCTGTGATCCCCGCCCCCACCAATTTGTGAACTCTCTGGAATCGGAGCTCCTGCCCCCTCATAGATGCGCTCATTTGTGCCCAGATGGCCGAGTTCACGGTGGTCACCTTGAGCGACGCACAGTTAACAGGTGTCTGGTAACGAGTTGATGTCCTGGAGCTGGTGAGAGGCCATATAATTTATGTTGCTGGCCAGATTATCCTCCATGGCTTCACCAGTCCCCTCCGGTATGGCAAAATCTCTGGCCACATCTGAGATACCTGGAGCATGGCTCATGTGGTTTGGTGTGTGCACAAGAGCAATGACACCAACTTCAGGGTCAGAATATTCCTGCCTTGGCTCTCCCGAGCCTTGTTCTAGGGAGGTATCAACCAGCCCTAAACAAGGTGCTGGTGATGGGGGTTCCCACTGGAACTCGTAGGCGTACTGGTAGTCCTCCACGCCATACAGGCCTCTGCCTGAGGCTGTTCCAGAAAGCTGTTGAGGAATCCTGGGGGTATGTGACCCCGACTGGAACACTTCATGGTTCAACATTCTTTCGATCATTTTCTCCATCTTATCAAGACGTTCCCAGACCTTCTCGTTTGAAGAAGGGGGGGTCTTCTTGGTCAGACTCATCTGAATAAACAAGCCTGACTGATTTTCTTTTTGCCTTCCTCCCGCCTTGAGGCACCGGAGTTGATGGAGGCAGTTGAGCTGCCGCCTGTTCTGCAGTTGGCATCCTCGGAACCGGCGTTACCGCAGCCGGTATTTCCCTGGCCGACCTACGTTCACTAACCGCGGTCCCGCGAGTAAGTATTTTACTGCGAACGGCAGCACTTCTCTCCATTTTGAGACTACTCCCGTTGGCTCCTGAAACCTGCATTGCAGAGTTTAAGTACCCGCAGAAAGTTGTTTAAACCACTTACCTGCCGGTTTGTTACTTACCGCTGGTGGAGCTGCGCTCTCCAGCCCGTCGGTGCGCCATGCATCGGACGTAATGACGTGCACGTACCTGGCGGGGCTTCTTCACGTAGTCACTCACGTGACTCCGAAGTAAAATTCTTTTGAAACGTGTCTGTTTTGATTGAGGACTTTTGTTGCTGGTTCTGATTAAAATTTGATGATTTCTTATAACAATGAGACAAAATGCATTCCTCCATAAAGATCATGCCATCTCATTGGGTCTTTTTCTAGTATGAAACAGAATCATTGTAGGAATGATAATGTAGCATCTCTGAACGTCCTCTAAGTTTTGGATTGTCACAAATTCTTTCTTTGACATCTCTTGTTTATTTTATGAGCAGATCATAAAATAGTCATGCACATGGTGTGATTTCTGTTACATATTTTTTCTGTTGATGGTATTTTTGTCTTAAAAATAGCACGCCAACATGTTTAAACATTTAGCAAACCTCTTAGAGTTATTCACAGTAGATTAGAGGAAACACTGTTAGAACAAAAGCAGTGCCATATAGATTAAAACATTGGGGCTGATAAGTTCTAGTGAGAGTGCATAATGCTTACAATCAGTCTAAAGAAGGGTCTCAACCCGAAACATCACTTATCTATGTTCTCCAGAGGTTGCCTTACTGCTGAGTTACTCCAGCAGGCCATTCTTTGGAAAGTGATGGCATCGCATAAAGTAATACATTAAACAATTATTGTAAGAGATTAATCTTATTCATTGGTATTTTCCTATCTACAGAACTATAATGAATGTCTGCTAAAGATATGAACATTCTAGCTTTTTTAAATTCAGAGTTTGTAAAATAAAACTGAGTTATGAAAAAATGCTTCCGTGTGAGGTTTCACACGTGACCAGACACATTTGACTTCTGACCCTACACAAACATTTTCAGCATAATATAAATTTCACTTGATAAACTTCGAAAAAAATATGAAACACATATACAGTACCGTGAATTGGGGTGGGGGTAGCAATTTGTGTCCAATCTGTGTAAATATCAGCAGTGCAGTCTGCCAGTGCACAATTTGCTCCTGATCAAGAAAGCAATGGTATTTAAGAACTTAAAACAGGACCCCAAGTTGGCCAAGGACCCTGATTTAGCCTCTCAGGCCTGCTCTATCTTTCATTGCAATCACCATTGATACTATATTTCATGTCCATTTTCCCTGCCCACTCCACATATTCCTTTCTTTGGGTCCCAAAACATTGAATAATGATGAATAAACTTAATCTGAGCAGTTGAAGATTTACAATCTTTGTATGAAGATTTTTTTTTCTCACTTCAACTCCCTTATCTTGAAACCATACCACTTGATAAGTCTCTTCAATGCACTATGAAATTAGACCCTAATCCAGTATAGTATTTCCAAGATCTGAAACTCTTTCGCTATCAGTCCCGAGCATGCCCACATAGTTTTAATGGAGGCGGGTTAAGATTTGGTAGACTAAACTACTCTACAGTGATGGGCCAGGTTAATTAACAAAAGTAATGAGTGCTAGACTTACAGATTTAATGATGAGGTTGGAGAGCACCACTGAGATCTGGAGGAACAATGCCACTTTGCCTCGGGGGAGGGGGGGGAGGTCTTGGAGTGATAATTTTAATTACCATAACCCCTCCCCAGGGTCCAGAGCAATTATATTACATCAGTGGATCTGGAAAGAGAAATATTACCCTACTCTTTCCACCCATCCCCCCCATTTCTGTCAACCAACCTCTCTCCCCCACATGCATATACACCACCCACCACCTACAGAACCTCTGGACAGTTGTGGACAATTCTAACTTGCCATGTTGCTATCCTGCCCAATGTGCTCCAACTTCTGAATCTAGCTGTTGACAAAGCTCAAAGTTGTTCAAGTGAAACATTGCCAACGTGTGCATAGACACTTCGAAGTTCCTGGAACTCTACGTGTCTCAATTAGTACCTTAGGCTTTATCTCTGTAAATATCACGACCCACTTGCTAGTTCCCTGTTTTTTTTCAAATGAATGCACGTCTCTGAATGACAACCCGTTGTTTCATCACTTGAGTGTGATGCTGATCAATGAATATAAAAGAAAAACAGGGCAGAAATAAATAGGGCACAAACAAGCAGGAGTCAAGATGAAACTTAATTCTAAATTTTATTAGGATGAGACTAATGGGGCTCCATCTTTGTTGATAACGCAGTCTGTGGGATCCTATAAGGTCTGAAGCGTGTGCTTCCAGAAGGTGTAATCGAGCAAAGTGCAATTATCCATGGAGTCCATGCCGCTGTCCTGTGACTTCAGCTCCACTTTCTGACAGACTACACCTGACAATCATCTGCATGATCTATGGGATATTTTAGAATCCCCTGTACATAGTGTAGCAATTTGATCTTTCCAGAATATGTATTTGAAACCAAATCCAAATAGAACAAAAATTAATTTCATAAATTTCCAAGCAAGAAAAAATATATATTTGCTGATGATACTAAGATAGATGGTGTTGTGGATAATGAAGTAGATTGTCAAAGTCTACAGAGATATTTGGGCCATTTGGAAGAGTGGGCTGAAAGATGGCAGATGGAGTTTAATGCTGATAAGTGTGAGGTGCTACATCTTGGCAGGACAAATCAAAATAGGATGTACATGGTAAGTGGTAGGGAATTGAGGAATGCTGTGGAACAGAGGGATCTAGGAATAACTGTGCATACTTCCCTGAAGGTGGAATCGCATGTAGATAGGGTGGTAAAGAAAGCTTTTGGTGTGCTGGCCTTTATAAATCAGAGCATTGAATATAGGAGTAGGGAATTAAGGTTAAAATTGTACAAGGCATTGGTGAAACCCATTCTGGAGTATGGTGTACAATTTTGGTCGTCTAATTATAGGAAGGATGTCAACAAAATAGAGAGAGTACAGAGGAGATTTACTAGAATGTTGCCTGGGTTCCAGCAACTAAGTTACAGAGAAAGGTTGAACAAGTTAGGTCTTTATTCTTTGGAGCGCAGAAGGTTAAGGGGGGACTTGATTGAGGTCTTTAAAATGATGAAAGGGATAGACAGAGTTGATGTGGATAAGCTTTTCCCATTGAGGGTAGGAAAGATTCAAACAAGAGGGCATGACATGAGAATTAAGGGACAGAAGTTTAGGGGTAACATGAGGGGAAACTTCTTTACTCAGAGAGTGGTGGCGGGGTGGAATGACCTTCCAGCAGAAGTGGAGGCAGGATCGATTTTAACATTTAAAAGTAAAGTGGATAGGTATATGGACGGGAATAGAATGGAGGTGTATGGTCTTAGTGCAGGTAGATGGGACTTGGGGAAAATAAATGTTCAGCGCGGACTGGAAGGGCCAAGAAGGCCTGTTTCCGTGCTGTAATTGTTATATGGTTATATGTTGTATGGTTAAATGTTAATTACAAAATAAACTTGAAATCCCATATTAAATTATCAATAATCTGAAATTTTCAACATTTTGTAAGACCTAAAATGGTTAAATATGTTACAGTGGTGATAAATCACCCAATTATTTAGCTTGTAGTCACCAGGGTAAACTCGGCCATACCCGAATCTTCAAGTGAAGGTCAATAAAGATTAAACATTTAAAGAACAAATGATCCGTCTATAATTCATAAGTAAATATCGTAATTATCAACATGTATAGATAGCTAATAATTAACTTTGTTCTAAGTGATCTATTCCAGATAATGTGCTATTGTCTTGTAAAATATTGTGACACCGAACTTCTCTTCTGTGTAATTAGTTTCATTCGACACTGCAAATCTATCCCGTTGGGGAATAGGCAGTTTGCTAATTGCATAAATTCACTACTCCATCAAAATTAACCTTCTGTATGACCAGAGATACACAGTCTGTTTCATGCTTGAGGCGTGAAATGTTAAATATAAAATTGTGCGATGCTTTTAAAACTGGTTGTGGAAAAAAAGGCAAACTGCATTCCATCTGAGGATGTGTAGGTCAATGCATTTGGGAAGGCCAAACAAGGCAGAGGAACAAAATAGTATTAAAGAAGGAACTGCAGATGCTGGAAAATCGAGGGTACACAAAATGCTGGAGAAACTCAGTGGGTGCAGCAGCGTCTATGGAGCGAACAAACAAAACAAAATAGTAGGTTGTTGAGAGATCAAGAAATAGAGGGATCTTGCTGCACATATCCACAAATCCCTGAAAACAGTGTTTATTAGGTGAGACAACAACCAATAGTAGGGAGGTTACTACTAAACCTGCATTAAATAGTAATTGGGTTACAGATTTAGGGTGGCACGGTGGCATAACAGTAGAGCTACTGCCTTATTCTGCCAGAGATCTGGGTTCGATCCTGACCATGGGCGCTGTCTGTATGGCGTTTGTACTTTCTCCCTGTGACCTGTGTGGGTTTTCTCGGAAATCTTCAGTTTTGTCACGAACTTTAAAGACACACAGGTTTGTAGGTTAATTGGCTTGGTATAAATGTAAAATTCTCCCTAGTGTGTGAAGGGTAGTGTTAATGTGCGGGGATCACTGGTTGGTGCGGACTTGGTGGGCCATAGGGCCTGTTTCCGAGCTGCATCTCTAAACTATACTAAACTGAGTTTGAATGCTGTGTGCAATTTTGGTTACCGCACCACAGGAAAAAATTGCCAGCCTGACAGTGCAGAGGAAATATACAAAAAAGTATTTAGAAATGGAAAGTTAATGTTACAAAAAGAGACCACAGGAATTGAGGGGAAAAGGATATTGTAATCATGTATAGTCGTTTCTTTGATGCGATAGCATGCAAACAAAAACTTTTTGCTGTACACTATTAAACTAAAAGTAAAAAATGAAGAGATTTAATTGTTCCCTTTAATTCAGGGAGGTCTAGACAGACTGAACTGGAAGCCATTTCCATTGGTAGCAATGTTAAAGCTGGGGGAAGTAGATACAAATTAATTGGTTTGTGGAGAATTGAGAACTTTTTTTTTGCACAAAGACTAATAAGCGGATGGGGATTTGGAATGTACCATTTGAAAAACTGATGAAGGCCAAAAGCCTCAACATGTCTTAATGGCTACCTTTTTGATAACTACAGATGGTGGGAACTCCCAAACAATTCACTTTGTATAATGTGTTCAAGAGCTTTGCGATACGAAAGATCCTATAACGGAGCTGCCTGGTATCTGATTGTATTCAAATGTAATCCAGGTATTCATAAAAGTATCTACTTCTGATCTTAACTGTGACTTTGATGCTTTTATATCATGGGGGCTGAAATTCATTTTAGTGAGGCCAGTGAATATGAATCAGTAACGTGCACTAATTCTTGCAGTTCTGTAAGATGGAAGCAAGTTTTCCAATTTATGGCACTGCCAGAAGTTTCATTTTCTTATACATTAAAACTCTGAACGCCAATAAAAGTATTTCCTTGATATGATCCAAGTGACATTGTTTGGATTTTCTCAAACTAAGTTTAATATTGATTTCAAGTACCTATTCTTTACATTTTTGATGCAGATTTAGGGACATTAGATCCTAATGATTAAATATTCTGAATGACATAAACTATCATCACAGTAGGTTTAGATTTATTATTGTCACGTGTTCCAAGGTACAGTGAAAAGCTTAGTTTTTTCATGCTACCCACACATCACATACTATACTTAACACAATCAAATCAAATTTTCCAACAGATAGAGAGCAAAGGAAAAATGCAGAGTGTAGTATATATTTCTTGGCATTGTAGCACATCTGTTCCATAGACAGAATCCAATGTGAACAATGGAATATGCGTGAATCAGTCAGTACCCTAGCTTAGGAATGGACTGTTTGGATGCCTGATAAGAGGGGAAGAAGCTGATCCTGAGTCTGGTGGTTCATACCTTGAGGATTCTCTACCTTCTGCCAGATGGGAGTAGGATACAAGGAGGAATGACTGGGACGTCTTTGATTATGCGGCTGCTTTGCTGAGGTAGTGTGCAGAGTACATAGTGTCAATGGTGGAAAGTTTGATCTGTGTGATGGACTGGACTACATGGCAGAACATCTGGACGATAGTTATTAAGGCACACTACCTTACTTTGGTGTCAGGTGTCAGGATGACAGTGGTCAGCTTGAAACAGGTGGGGACCTCAGAATAGAGTAGTGAGAGGTTAATGACATCTATAAATACTTCTGCCAGCTGCTCTGCATAGGTCCTGAGGACGCGGCCAAGGACTTTGTCCGAACCGATTGCTTTTCACAGATTCACTCTCAGGAAAGCCGATCTTGTATCTGTCACTAACTGTTGATGCAGGAGCACCCGAACTGATAGCACAGGTGCTGTGCCTCTATATCACGTCCTCCTGTTTAAAGCGGGTGTAGAATGCATTCAGTTGCAATGGGAGGAACCCATTGTTGCCAGTGATACCACCAGCCTTTGCTTTGTAGCCCGTTTAAAGTGCAACCCTTGCTGCAGTCTACAGGTGTCCGTGTTATTGTCTTGGGCCTCTAGCTTGGTCCAGAAATCCCTCTTGGCATCCTTAATGACTCTGACTTCTTGTACCACATAGGATTGTTAGATTTGTATACTGCAGACTTTGATGTGGAAGTGGACCTTGTGGTTCATCCATGATTTCAGTTAAGGAACACATCATTTTCTTTGGTACACAGTCCTCTACATGCTTGCTGATGAAGTCTGTGACAGCAGTAGAATATTCACCTAGGTTAACTGCAGTTTTCTTGAACACTTACCAGTCCACCACCAACTCAAAGATATCGCAAAGAGTGTCATTTGTTTTTTCTGATCAGCACTTGTGGAAGGACATTATTGCTATTGAGGGAGCGCAGCGTAGGTTCAGGAGGTTAACTCCCAGGATGGTGGGATTGTCATATGTTGATAGATTGGAGCAGCTGGGCTTGTACACTCTGGAATTTAGAAGGATGAAAGGGAATCTTATTGAAACATATAAGATTATTAAGGGTTTGGACACGCTGGAGGAGGCAGGAAACATGTTCCCAATGTTGGGGGAGTCCAGAACCAGGGGCCATAGTTTAAGAATAAGTGGTAAGCCATTTAGAACGGAGATGAGGAAACACTTTTTCACACAGAGAGTTGAGTGTGTCGAATTCTCTGCATCAGAGGGTGGTGGGGGCTGGTTCTCTGGATGCTTTCAAGAGAGAGTTAGATAGAGCTCTTATGGATAGCTGTGTTAACGGATAAGGAGAGAAGGCAGGAACGGGGTACTGATTGTGGATGATCAGCCATGATCACATTGAATGGCTTGAAGGGCCGAATGGCCTACTCCTGTACCTATTGTCTATTGTCTACACACAATACCCCAGAATGAAGAAGCGAAAACAGGCGTTTAGAAATTTGTGCACTGTAATTAAAAATAAATAACTGAAATATCACATTTACATAAGTATTCAGACCCTTTGCTATGACACTCAAAATTAAGCTTAGGTTCATCCTGTTTCCATTGATTATCCTTGAGTTGTTTCTACAACTTGATTGGAGTCCATCAGTGAAAAATTAAATTGACTGAACATGTCTGTATAAGGTCCCACAGTTGACGGTGCATGTCAGAGCAAAAACCAAGCCATGAAGATTAAATAATTGTCCATAGACCTCCGAGACAGGATTGCGTCGAGACACAGATCTGGGGAAGGGTATAAAACAATTTCTGCAGCATTGTATGTCCCGACGAGAACAGTGACCTCCGTCAGTCTTAAATGAAGAACTTTGGAACCACCAGGACTCTTCATAGAGCTGGCCGCCTGGCCAAACTGAGCAATCGGGGGAGAAGGGCCTTGGTCAGGGAGGTGACCAAGAACCCGATCGTCACTCTGACAGAGATCCAGAGTTCCTCTGTGGAGATGGGAGAACCTTCCAGAAGAACAACTATATCTGCAGCACTCCACCAATCAGGCCTTTATGGTAGAGTGGCCAGACGGAAGCCACTCCTCAGTAAAAGGCACATGACAGCCCACTTGGAGTTTGCCAAAAGGCATGAGGAACAGGATTCTCTGGTCTGATGAAACCAAGACTGAACTCTTTGGCCTGATTGCCAAGCGTCATATCTGGAGGAAACCAGGCACCTCTCATCACCTGGCTAATACCATACCTACGGTGAAGCATGGTGGTGGCAGCATCATGCTGTGGGGATGTTTTTCAGTGGCAGGAACTGGGAGGCTGGTCAGGATCCAGGGAAAGATGAACGGAGCAAATTACAGAGAGATCCTTGATGAAAACCTGCTCCAGAGCGTTCTGGACCTCAGACTGGGGCGGATGTTCACTGTCCAACAGTACAACGCCCCTAAGCACACAGCCAAGACAACGCAGGAGTGGCTTTGTGACAAGTCTGTAAATGTCCTTGAGTGGCCCAGCCAGAGCCCGAATTTGAACCCGATCGAACATCTCTGGAGGGACCTGAAAATAGCTGTACATCGACACTCCCCATCCAACCTGACAGAGCTTGAGAGCATCTGTAGAGAAAAATGCGAAAAATTACCCAAATACACGTGTACCAAGTTTGTTGCATCGTACCCAAGAAGACTTGAGGCTGTAATCATTGCCAAAGGTGCCTCAACAAAGTACCGAGTAAAGGGTCTGAATACTTATGTAAATGTGATATCTCAGTTATTTATTTGTAATTACTAAACGCCTGTTTTCGCTTTTATTATGGAGTATTGTGTGTAGATTGATGATTTCAAAAAAAAGAATTTAATCCATTTTAAAAATAAGGCTGTAACGTAACAAAATGTGGAAAAAGTGAAGGGGTTATTGAGAACAACCTGGAGGAACTGAAAGCTTGACACACCTATCTTACAGAACTGAGGGAGTGGTGTGTATTGTCTTACTGAGGCATGGCGCACCCCTACCTCAACCGACTGTTCCATTCAAACTGAGGAGGGCTTGTCGCAACATTGGGTGGACAAGCTTTGCCGCCTTTAGATTCGCTGGTATCCTTCTTCCCTGAAAATGCCATAATGTAGTTTGTGAAACAATACAGTGTATGTAAAAGTCCTTTTGATTTGAATCTTTTGTCCAACATGGTTGACTGTTCAGTTCAAACTAAAGTGTTGATATATAACATGCCTTTCAGCATTCATCCATTTCACTGGTCGTTTTGTTTTCTCAATGGTGTTATCAAACATGGTAGTACAAAATGGCACAGATACCAGCTTGTGTCCTGGTCTTGATTCTGGAAGGATGGTTGTCGGAGGATGAATAAGTCATGACATTCCCCATACTTGTTGAGCAGTGATGTGCAAACAATCCATGCCTGTTATTGCACAGTAATTGGACATTAGGGAATGGATTTTCTTTTTTGTTGACTAAATGGTATGTGATAGACTTGTTGGGCCAGGCAAATGCAGTCTATTGTTTTAAGCACTCGTGGAAATCCAGTGAACAGATTTAAAAATTAATAACTAGCAGGCTTGTTTGTCTTGCTCCAGTAGAAATGTCAAATCTGAGCATCCCCTGTGGTCAGGGAACATATAACTTGCCTTGTGCAAGAAAGGACAGCAAAATGACAGGCCATGCAACAGTCGCTTTTTGCTGAGGTCAGAAAATGAGCGCATGGTGTCTTGTCTTTAATAGTTTGCAGATGTCCCTACAGAATAGCTCTCCCTGCAGTTTTGTTGTGAACCAGAGCCTCCAAATGGTTTTCAAGAAATGCCTGAAGGGGAACTGGATCATCTGTTGTACTGTATAAACCTGGTTTTGCTGTTGTGACTCTTCCTCTCAGATATCATGGGTATGAATATACACTGGGAAACATGTACCAAAGTCTTGGAGTAATTTTCAAGATTTTTTTCAACAGAAAACAGACCTGAGGAATAATGCTTGGGAATGCAAATGTAAAATTCAAAAAGTCTAGTCACAATGAATTTATGATTGCCTATAATTGCATTAGTAAATATCAATTACCTTTTAATAATTCTCATTCTGGAATTATGGCCTTTTATCTAGTGGATGATCTTTAGGGGATGAACTAAATATTTTAGCTACATTTAATTTCCTCTTGATTCAAAGAAAAATAACAGAAGCATGTCAGGTTAATGGATTAACTCTGATAAACATCATAATGGATATGTCTATTTTGAATAGATTGTTAAATAAAAATTGGTGCATGGTTTGCAAATATGTAACTTATTCGTCTTTAATTTATATAGACCTGGTCTCTTTAGTGTACACTGTTAGGATGGATGACTGCAAATTACCAACCTGGTGATTTGTCACAGAAGATTCCAGCACCTGCAGTCTCTTATCTGTCCAACCTGGTTTACATGTCTTGATAAAAATCACATCTATTCACTTTACATAATCGTTCAAAATCAGCTTACATACTTAGAAAATAGGTGCAGGAGTAGGCCATTCGGCCCTTCGAGCCTGCACCGCCATTCAATATGATCATGGCTGATCATCCAACTCAGTATCCTGTACCTGCCTTCTCTCCATACCCCCTGATCCCATTAGCCACAAGGGCCACATCTAACTCCCTCTTAAATATAGCCAACGAACTGGCCTCAACTACCTTCTGTGGCATAGAATTCCACAGATTCACCACTCTGTGTGAAAAATGATTTTCTCATCTCGGTCCTAAAAGACTTCCCCCTTATCCTTAAACAGTGACCCCTTGTCCTGGAATTCCCCAACATCGGGAACAATCTTCCTGCATCTAGCCTGTCCAACCCCTTAAGAATTGTGTAAGTCTCTATGAGATCCCCCCTCAAGCTTCTAAATTCCAGCGAGTACAAGCCAAGTCTATCCAGTCTTTCTTCATATGGAAGTCCTGCCATCCCAGGAATCAGTCTGGTGAACCTTCTCTGTACTCCCTCTATGGCAAGAATGTCTTTCCTCAGATTAGGAGACCAAAACTCTTCTAATTAATCTTCTAATTATCTTCTAATTGTTTATTACTTTTGCAATGTCATAAGTGGGAATCGCTTACACAATCTCAGTCAAATTATGAGGTCATTTTAGTTGCTACCATGAATTGATGAATATTCACATCAGTTCAACTAGTTATCTTTCCCCTGGACTACGAAATAAATAGTTAATTAGTGGCCAGTGCTATGAGGTGCAGTGAATACTTGCATTTATGCAAGATTCGAGTCGGGTGAAGCTGAGCTGGAGCAGATGTTCCTGACCGTAGGTCTGCTGGCCATGGGTTAATAGATTGTTGGTTTATGGCAGCATTTTTTGACAAGTTGAGTATCTATTCACAGATGGGTCATGGGGGAAAAATGCAAAGGAGGTGCCTTAGTGTTTTCCAAAGAGAGGGAAAGCTGGAGAATGATTGTTTTCTCAGCTGTTCTTTTGGCAGCGTGGGGAAAGCAAATCAGCAGGCTTCCCCATGTAAAGCTGTAGGGATCATGAAGAGAAACAAAAATCTAAAAATGCAGTGGATTAATTAAAAAAAATATTCCCTTATGGTTTGTCTCAGTTAAGGTAAGTACACAACAAGGAAGAGGAGGTGGTATTCAATAAATAGCCATGACAATGTAATATTAGAGCTACAGCGTTGTGTTTCCGACATTAAGTAACATCATTTCCGTGCTATAATTTGCCTCATGAATCTTGTATAGATAACAGGCTATAACTTAAAAGTATATTTTAAAGAAAATTTTGACAATAAGATATTTTAAATATTGCAATTAATTATAAAAAGATTTGTAACCTAGAGATCAATGTCATCTTGAAAATTACAGCTCACTAGATATGAATCACTAGTATTGTAAAATAATTCATTGCACTGAACAGTTTATATTTTTTTGTCTTCAGCAAATTGATGGAGAAGCATTTCTACTACTGACTCAGACAGATATTGTGAAGATAATGAGCATTAAACTAGGACCTGCTCTGAAAATCTACAACTCGATCCTCATGTTCAAAACTGCAGAGGAAAATGGACAAAATGAGCTTTGAAACTGAAGGTACAGCACCACAGCTGGCAATCACCTGTTTCTCAATTAAACCTCATCTTTAATTCAAAGCACAAGAACTCTATATTAGAATGGACTTACAAAACAGTACTACTGGAATATTTACTGTTGACTCGGCAGACTCATTTAGAGTGTTTGTATGTTCAGCAGTTCTAAAAATTGAGCTCATCTCCCATCCATTTCCTCAGGACTTAATTATGCAAATACCTGCCCAAGTGATTGACCTTTGAATTGTATATTTAAATATGGCTGAAAGGTTTCTTCCAAGAACTGGACATTTAATGTATCAGACACTAAAATGGATTAATTGTGTTCTTTTTTTATTTGCGGTGGAATGATTTGGTTGTGTATAGAATTGTTTGATAAATCACAGAAATATCTGATAATGTATCATTTCATTTACCAAAGTAATGAAATGTACATAAGGATATATATTTTCAAAAGTTAGCATAGCTGAATTTAATTTAACTCTTTGATTGTATGTATCTTAATTTAATATGCAAAGTTTTCAGGAAGTTTTAATTACGACAAACGCAATTGACTTTCTCAGCTTTAATTAAAAAGTTTTTTTTGTTTATTCAGAATTGTGATAATGTTTGATACAATAACCATTTTATGTAAATTGCATAAATTAAAGGATGAATGAACTGCAGGTAAAGTCAAACAATGTTGTGACAAACTTGCATTAGTAAACTCTGAAATAGATCCTCTGCACATTGGGCACTTACTGAATTTGGATCATCAGGCACATGCCCTGGTCAAAAAATTACTAATATTCTATTACTGAATTGAATATTGGATTACTAAACCAATCTTCCCAGTAAGTACGCCTCTTTTAAATAACTCAATGATTCTAAACCTTCAACCAAAAGGACCCATGCCTTCCATTACTTGACAATCCTTTGAAGTCATCACTCCTGAAGTTGCAAATAAAATACATTTTTCAGATCAAAAGTAATTAGCCTAGCTCTAATGTAATTTAAATTATAATCACAAGTTGAACATTTGTGCAATAATAGTTTTAATTGGAACTAGTTGAGTTGTTAATAATGGGAGGTCTGCTGCTGAACGTTGCAATACATCAACAAAAAACATTTAATATTGTGTCTTTAAGTAAGCAATGTCAGAAGGCACCAGAGGACTATTGCCATATAATAGTAACACCCAAGTCACACAATATTTGAGCTATGGATAAGCGTAAGTTCACTTTTAAGAAAATGTTTTCCAAACAAAGGTTGTGGGTCACAGAGGCTCTGGGTGGGAATTTAGGTGTTTGTGTGCTGTTTAAGACACCAATAACAGTGTGTGTGTGGGGGGGTGGGGGGGGAGATTTTAGAATTATCAAGAGGCCAAATTGAGAGGGTGGTAAATCAGAGGGGTGTGCAAGCAAGGATGAGATTTTTTTTAAATGGAGGCAATGTGAATTTGGAAGCCAGCATAAGTGTGCATAGAACTTGTCTAGATTAGTACATGGACGGCAGTTTTCAACATCCTCTGGTTTATACAGACAACAAGAGGTTAGCCAGAACTCACTGGATTAGTGAAATCTAGAGGCAACAAAGGGTTAAGTGATTTAGCTGAAGAAGAACTGGAAAAAGAGTAGACTTTTCGAGATGGATATGTGTACATGGTCAGATATGACACTAAGGTTGTAAACTGCCTGGTTCTGTTTCAGATGGATACCAGGAATTGGGATGCAATCTAGTGGCAAAGGAACAGAGTTTGCAGTAGCCACCAAATATAATGCCTTCAATCCTGACATTTGGCTGGAGATTTCTCCTTCAGACATTGCTGCACTTTGGACAAGCAGTCTGAAGAGATGCTGGGTGTCATAACAGGGCTAAATATTTGGATGTTTGTTTCACCATGCTGGAAATCTGAAATCCAAATAGAAAATACTGGAAATGCAGGTTTAGGCAGTATCAGTGGAGAGATATACAGCTACAGACTTAATGCTTCAGGTCAATGGCCTTAGTTCTGGTTTAATTAATTGAGTGAAACAATAACTCTGAGTTAATGTTGTTACTCAATCTTAAATTATGTTTAAATATTAACTGAAACATTAACTCGATTAATAAGGATTTGCTATGTGGCTGCAGCCTGACCTGCTATTTCCAGCATTTCCTGCTTGTAGTCACTTTCTTTTAATATTATCTTCAAAGCAGAAACAGTACTGTATCAATTACATGCTGCCATTTTTGTTTACAAATTGAGAATCTGATCTGTTATTTTGGTCTGAAAAGTTAAAAGTAGCGATTTTTTGTAAACAGAGCCATTGCCATGATAGCAACCACTGTGAGAAAATTAAGATCGACAGTTCACTCATCCTTAAACAGATGTTCCATTATTCTTTGAAGCCTGAAGGTTTGCTGTGAGAAGTAATCAATGCAAAAAATTGGCAACATTAGCTAACTCAAATGGTACCGTTTAAAGCCTTTGCACTACAGCACAGTAAGTTTTATGGCAGATTACTTCATAGCAGATTTCATTCATACTATCCTTTAATCCTATGTGGGGAAACTGTGTGCTATCCTTTTACTGAAACAAATAAAGAACATTTGAATGTTAAGTTAATTGTGTGTCTGATTGTACAATGCTTACAGAGATGCTTCAATACCCATTATGCCCTGAATTTGCCCGGATTGTCACATTTGCTCTACTCTATCAATGCACTGGTATTTTTTTGATGGATGCTCATTTAACATGAAGATACTGCTCCAGATACCACTTTTGGCTACAATCAGCATTTTCCAAACTTGCACTGCACACAGCAGTGCAGAACATACAGGCAATCAGATGTAGGGACCTTTTGACCTCCCATGCTGCCCTGAGCCTTGTTACTGAGTCCAGGCACATCCTAGAAGCTGCAGTCAAATACATCAATAATTTGGATGAGGACATACAGGGCAAGATTAGCAAGTTTGCTGATGATACAAAAGTGGGTGGTTGTGCAGATAATGAAGATGGTTGTGAAAGATTGCTGCCGGATCTGGATTGTTTGACCAGGTGGGCTGAGGGATGGTTGATGGATTTGAATACAGAGAAGTGTGAGGTGTTGTATTTTGGGGCGTCTAACAATGGCAGGACTTACACAGTGAATGGTAGGCCTCTGTGGAGTGCTTTAGAGCAGAGGGATCCAGGAGCGCAGGCGCATGGGTCCTTGAAGGTCGAGTCGCAGGTAGATAAGGGGGTCAAAAAGGCTTTTGGCACATTGGCCTTCATCAGTCAGAGTTTAAAGTATAGAAGTTGGGAGGTCATGTTGCAGTTGTATTAGAAGTTGGTGAGACTGCATTTAGAATATTGTGTTCATTTCTGGGCACCATGTTATAGGAAAGATATTGTCAAGCTTGAAAGGGTTCAGAGAAGATTTATGAGGATGTTGCCATGAGCTATAGGGGGAGGTTGAGGAGGCTGGGTCTCTTTCTTGTAGCGCAGGAGGATGAGGGGTGATCTTATAGAGGTGTACAAAATCATGAGAGGAATAGATTGGGTAGATGCAGAGTCTCTTGCCCAGAGTAGGGGAATTGAGGTCCATAGGTTCAAGGTGAAGGGGATAAGATATAATAGGAATCTGAGGGGTAACTTTTTCATACAAAGGGTGGTGGGTGTATGAAACGAGCTGCCAGAGGAGGAAGTTGAGGCTGGGACAGTCCCATTGTTTAAGAAACAGTTAAGACAGGTTTGGAGGGATATGGACCAAGCACAGGCAGGTGGGATTAGTGCAGCTGGGACATCTTGGCTGGTGTGGGCAAGTTGGGCCAAAGGGCTCGTTTCCACACTGTATCAGAGAAACATAGAAAATATGTGCAGGAGTAGGCCATTCAATATGATCATGGCTGATCGTCCACAATCAGTACCCCATTCTGGCTTTTTTCCACCATATCCATTGATTCCCTTAACCTTGGAGCTAAATCTAACTCTCTCTTAAAAACGTCCAGTGAATTGGCCTCCACTGCCTTCTGTGGCAGAGAATTCCACAAATTCACAACTCTCTGGGTGAAATAGTTTTTCGTCATCTCAATCGTAAATGGCCTACCCCTTATTCTTAAACTGCAACCCCTGGTTCTGAGCTCCCCCAACATTGGGAACATTTTTCCTGCATCTATCCTGTCCAATCCTCTAAGAATTTTAAATATTTCTATAAGACTGCCTCTCGTCCTAAATTTCAGTGAATACAAGCCCAGTCGAGCCATTCTTTCATCATACGTCAGTCCCGCCACCCCAGGAATTATCCTGGTGAACCGAGAATTAACCTGCACTCCCTCAATAGCAATAATGTCCTTCCTCAAATTAGGAGACCAAATTTGCACACAATACTCCAGGTGTGGTCTCAACAGGACCTTGTACAACTGCAGAAGGACCTTGCTCCTAAACTCAAATCGACTCGCAGTGAAGGCCAACATGCCATTGGCTTTCTTCACTGCCTTCTAGTACCTGCATGTTTACTTCAGTGACTAATGTACAAGCACACCCAGGTCTCGTTGCACCCCCCCTTCTCCTAATCTGACACCATTCAAATAATAATCTGCCTTCCTGTTCTTGCCACCAAAGTGGATAACCTCATATTTATCCACATTATACTGCATCAGCCATGCTTTTGCCCACTCACCAAACCTATCCAAGTCACCCTGCAGCCTCATAGCATCCTCCTCGCAGCTCACACTACCACCTAGCTTTGTGTCATCCTCAAACTTAGAGATGTTACATTTAATTCCCTTGTGTAAACCGTTAATGTATATTGTAAACAACTGGGGTCCCAGCACCGAGTGGCATCCCATTAGTCACTCCCTGTAATTTGGAAAAGGGCCCGTTAATTCCTACTCTTTGCTTCCTGTCTGCCAACCAGTTCTCTATCCATGTCAATACCCTACCCCCACTACCATGTGCTCTAATTTTGCACACTAATCTCTTGTGTGGGACCTTGTCAAAGGCTTTTTGAAAGTTCAGATACACCGCATCCAATGGCTCTCCCTTATCCATTCTACTAGTTACATCCACAAAAAAATTCCAAAAGATTAGTCAAGCATGATTTCCCCTTCATAAATGCATGCTGACTTTGACTGATCCCATCACTGCTTTCCAAATGCGCTGCTATAACATCTTTAACAATCGACTCCAGCATCTTCCCCACTTTCGATGTAAGGCTAACTGGTATATTATTCCCTGTTTTCTCTCTCCCTCCTTTCTTAAAACGTGGACTTACCCTCCACAGGAACTGATCTAGAGTCGAGAGAACATTGGAGAATGATCACGAATGCATCCACGATTTCACTCTATGACATCTTACATTGCAAAGATTAGTGGTAAGTTAGAGGATTTGGCAGCTTTTAAAAACCAGCAGAAAGTAACTAAAAAGACAATATGGGGAGAGTAGATTAAATATGAAGGTAAGCTAGCCAATAATACGAGGATAGCAACATTTTCTTCAGATATATAAAGAGTAAAAGAGAAGCAAGAATGTGCATTGGACCGCTGGAGAAGTAGTAATGCGGAATAAAGAAATGGCAGATGAATTGAATAGGTTTTTGCGTCAGTCTTCACAGCAGAAGATACCAGCAATGTGCCTGAAATTCTAAAGAGTCGGGGCAGAAGTTAGTGGAGTGGCTACTTACAAGGAGAAAGTACTTGGGAAGCTGAAAGGTCTAAAGGTGGATAGGTTGCCTGGAGCAGATGTATTACACACTAGGGTTCTGAAAGAGGTGGCTTTAGACATTATGGAGGCATTATGGGCCTGTCCTACAAGCATGCAACTCCATGCGATGAGCATGAATTAATGTGGTTGTTTGAGCTGTCTGGCGTCGCGGGGCCGGTCCCACTTCGATTGCCGGAGCCGTGCGGAATTGTGCGGAGTTCATCCCGACATCGCGCGAGGCTCCGAAAAACTGACTATGTTCAAAAATTCCACGCAGCAACGGCTTGTCGGCTCGAAGTCGCCTCGACATCGTGCCTCCGTGAACCTATCTGTAGGTGCCTCCGTGACCCTCTATGTGTGTGGCTCCGTGGCCCTCTGTGTGTGTGCCTGTGTGCCCCTCTCTGTCCTGGCGAACTTACCTTAAGACTTCGCTCCAAGTTCGCCTCACTTTGCGCCGCGTTCCGCTACTCACCCGACCTCCGCGCGGCCCTCGCTGCCGGATTGGTCGCGCTTGCCGCATGCAGGCGCATGCTGGTGGGAACGGCCCTGTACAGGGGATCACCCGACCTCCGCGCGTCCCCCGCTTCTAGTTTGATCGCGCTCATCGCATGGAGTCGGATGCTGAAAAGGAAGCAAAGCAAAAGAGGGGAAACTATAGGCCGGTTAGCCTGACTTCAGTGGTTCGTACAATTATAGTTCATTCTAAAGGATGAGGTTTTTGAGCACTTACAAGCACATGACAAAATAGGCTGGTCAACATGGTTTCATGAAGGCGAGATCTTTCCCGACAAATCTGTAAAAATTTAAAATAGTTTAGTTAATTGTCACAGTGTTAGTTTAGTGTACAGTGTTAATTGGTACAGTGAAAAGCTTTTTGTTGCATGCTAACCAGTCAGCGGAAAGACTATACATGATGATAATTGAGCTGTCCACATTATACTGATACATGATGAAGGAAATAATGTTTAGTGCAAGATAAAGTCCAGTCAAGTCCAATTAAAGATAGTACAAGGGTCTTCAATGAGGTAGATAGTAGCTCAGATCCACTCTCTAGTTGTTGTAAGGATGGTTCTGTCATCTGATAACAGCTGGGAAGAAACTGTCTCTGAAACTGGTGGTATGTGTATTCACACTTCTGTACCTCTTGCCAGATGGGAGATGGTGGTATTGTCCGCGAATTTGTAAATTGAATTGAATTTGTACTTGGCTGCACAGTTGTGGGTGTGTTAGGAGTAAAGAAGGAGGCTGAGAATGCATTTGGAATTCTCGAAGGAATTAAATAGCACGATAGACAAAGGAGTGTCAGTGGATTTTGTTTACTTGGATTTTCAGAAGGCCGCATTCATAAGGTGCCGCACTTGAGGCTGCTAAAGAAGATGAGCACGCATGGTATTCAAGGGATGATGTTAGCATCGATAGAAGGTTGGCTGAATGGCAGAAGGGAAAGAATGGGAATAAAAGGGGCTTTTTCTAATGACTAGTGTGTTCTGCAGGGTTTGATGCTGGGACTACTACTCTTCACATTGTATATCAATGACCTGGATGATGGAATTGAAGGATTTGTGGCCAGGTTTGCAAATTATATGAAGATAGGTGGTGGGGCAGGTAGTGTAGAGAAAGCTGGGACTCTGCAGATGGACTTGGACAGGTTGGGAGAGTGGACTAAGAAGTGACAGGTGGAATACAGCATAGCTAAGTTTGGAGTCATGCATTTTGGTAGGAATAAAGGTGTAGACTATTTTCTAAATGGGAAGAGGATTCAGATATCACAGGTGCAAAGAGATTCCCAAAAGGATAATTTGCAAGTTGAATCGGTGATGAAGGCAAATGCTATGTTAGCATTTATTTTGAGTGGACTAGAGTATGAATTTGTGGAATGGTCTAGAACAGGAGATAAAACTTAGCACAAACATAATTCAGTTTAAAAAGATGTACAAAAACACTTTTTTTAAAAAGGATATTGGGATGAGGATAGGTGATATTTTAAGTGGGATATTTGTTATACGGATTGTATTGGGAAGGGTGATTATAGGATGATGGGTTGTATATATGACTAAGAGATACTGTAAGTATATGAGGGTTTTTTCTTTTCTTTTTTCTTTTTTTCTCTCTTTTGTATGGCTTTGTAAATATTATGAATGATTTAGAGTGAATCCATGTGAAATTACAAGATTAGAATGATTCAAAATAAAAATGTGAGAGTTAACAGATGAAGAAAAGACAGATTCAAGCCTTGGTGTGCTATTGCAGATCATTAACATCTCTCCACTGCTATTTTCGGCATGTGTTCATATTTCAAGATATTGTGTTTGTTTTTTTTTTATCCTTAACTAGTATCAATGCTGCCAAATTATTAATAAACTAAGCTCCATGAACATGAAAATCAGTAACAGGGAGCTTTGTAGTACCGCTAATATACTGTGATAATAAACAGTTGTGACAGTTGTGTTTGAAAGAGGCAATCAGCAGTAGACAACTGTAGACAATCAACAGTAATTATGCAGATTCATACTACAAAACCTCAATTGAGAATTTCTATTGGCACCATCGAAAGAATGTGCGGGAATGGCAAAGTCCAAACTGAACCAGGTTCTCCCCCCTGCTAATGTCACAAATATGTTTCAGTACTACAAAGAATATCGCTAAGGCACTATTGCTGATGTACTGCAGGGAACTAACTCTAGAAATTATAATTATGCCTCTTTCCAATTGTGACATAATTATAACAGAAAATTCTGGAAACACTTTGACCTGAACCATTAACTCTGGTCCTTTTTTTCCCCAGGTGCATCCTGACCTGCTGAGTATTTTTTAGTATTTATTTCAGATTTCCCCAGCTTCCAGATATTATGCATTTGGATAGCCATGGACTGAGTAGAAATAGTCAGCATGGTTTTGTATGTAGGAGATTGTGTCTTACAATCTGATCAGGTTTTTTGAAGAAGTAACCATAAAGGTTGTCATGGGCAAAGCCATAGACGTTGTCTATATGGACCTCAGGAAAGGCATTTGATAAGGTTCCGCTGGAAGGTTGGATCGCATAGGATCCAGTGACAACCAGCCGACTGGATAGAGAATGGCTTCATAAAAGGAAGCACAGGGTGATGGTGTAAGGTTTTTCAGACTGGAGGCCTGGAACTAATGGCATGTTCGGGTATCAGTGCTGGGCCATTGCTGTTTGTGGCTTATAACAATGATTAGGATGAGAATGTACAAGGTGTTATTAGTATGTTTGCAGATTACACTAAAGTGGGTAGTATAGCTAATAGCAAAAATGATTATCATACATCACAGCATGATTTTGATCAGTTGGGCAAATGGGCTGATGAGTGGTTAAATGGAGTTTAATACAGATAAGTGTGAGGTGTTGCATTTTGGGAAGTCAAACCAGGGCAGGACTCACAGTAAATGGCAGGGCCCAGGGAAGTATAACCATATAAACCATATAACAATTACAGCACGGAAACAGGCCTTCTCGGCACTTCCAGTCCGTGCCGACCATTTATTTTCCCCGAGTCCCATCTACCTGCACTCAGCCCATATCCCTCCATTCCCTTCCAGTCCATATACCTATCCACTTTACTTTTAAATGTTAAAATCGATCCTGCCTCCACCACTTCTGCTGGAAACTCATTCCACACAGCCACCACTCTCTGAGTAAAGAAGTTCCCTCTCATGTTACCCCTAAACTTCTGTTCCTTAATTCTCATGTCATGCCCTCTTGTTTGAATCTTCCCTACCCTCAATGGGAAAAGCTTATCCACGTCAACTCTGTCTATCCCTTTCATCATTTTAAAGACCTCAATCAAGTCCCCCCTTAACCTTCTGCGCTCCAAAGAATAAAGACCTAACTTGTTCAACCTTTCTCTGTAACTTAGTTGCTGGAACTCAGGCAACATTCTAGTAAATCTCCTCTGTACTCTCTCTATTTTGTTGACATCCTTCCTATAATTAGGCGACCAAAATTGTACACCATACTCCAGAATTGGTCTTGCCAATGCCTTGTACAATTTTAACATTACTTCCCTACTCCTATATTCAATGCTCTGATTTATAAAGGCCAGCACACCAAAAGCTTTCTTTACCACCCTATCTACATGCGATTCCACCTTCAGGGAACTATGCACAGTTATTCCTAGATCCCTCTGTTCCACAGCATTCCTCAATTCCCCACCATTTACCATGTACGTCCTATTTTGATTTGTCCTGCCAAGATGTAGCACCTCACACTTATCAGCATTAAACTCCATCTGCCATCTTTCAGCCCACTCTTCCAAATGTCCCAAATCTCTCTGTAGACTTTGAAAATCTACTTCATTATCCACAGCACCACCTATCTTAGTATCATCTGCATACTTATCCAATTTTCCACCCCATCATCTAGATCATTGATGTACATGACAAACAACAGTGGACCCAACACAGATCCCCGAGGCACCCCACTGGTCACCGGCTTCTAACCTGACAAACAGCCATCCACAGTTACTCTCTGGCATCTCCCATTCAGCCACTGTTGAATCCATCTTGCTACTCCGCCATTAACACCCAAAGATTGAACCTTCTTAACCAACCTTGTCAAAGGCCTTACTGAAATCCATATAGACAACATCCACTGCTTTACCCTCATCAATTTCCCTAGTAGCCTCTTCAAAAAATTCAAGAAGGTTTGTCAAACATGACCTTCCAGGCACAAATCCATGTTGACAGTTCTGGATCAGACCCTGTTTACCCAGATGCTTATATATATTATCTCTTAAGTATCCTTTCCATTAATTTGCCCACCACTGACATCAAACTAACAGGTCTATAATTGCTATAGTACTGGAGAGCAGGGGGATCTAGGACTGCAGGTATATAGTTGCCTGAAAGCGGCTTCACAAGTAGATAGGGTGGTCAAGAAGGTTTTCAGTACATTGGCCTTCATCAGTCAGGCTATTGAGTACAGGAGTTGGGATGTTAGATAACAGTTGTACAAAACTTGGTGAGGCCGCATTTGGAGTATTGTATTCTGTGATGGCTACCCTGTTATAGAAAGGGTGTCATTAAGCTGGAAACGGCGTAGAGAAGATTTTGAAGAATGTTGCCAGGATGGGGAGCTGAGCTATCAGGAGGGTTGGGTAAGTTAGGTCTGTATTCCTTGGAATACTGACCACATCTACAGCAGTGAAGGTCGAAAATAATCCTCGTTGGATACACCTTACCTTGGAGTGCAGGAGGCTGAGGTACGATCTTATGGAAGTGTATAAGATCATGAGGGGGAGCTAGGGTGAATGTACATTGGTGTAGTTGGCAGGATATTGCTGGAAACTATCTCTGAAGACTGAGTAAGAGGCTACAGTTTGGCTGGGATCTCAAAGGGAGTAGAAAGTACACTATCGGACCCCTTGAGTCTGAACTCCTGAGAGTGCCCAGGAACACTGTGGTCTGGTCAAAGTTGACGTGGTTCCCTGCCAAGATCCTTGACAGTTAACGTCAGGTAAGATATTTTCATTGATTGAGCAGCTCGGACTTGGGAAATAGTGCTCCGGGAGTACCATGGGGGTCGAAATTGCAGATAAAATATTAGATGGTCCGTGACCCGTATTTTCGATTGATCAGGTCAGACTACATGCAGTCTGTTCAAGTTAATGAGAGAGATAATCATCATTCATAGAGTCGAATGATGGGACGGGCTCTGAATAAGAGTGATGTGGGAGCTCCAGTATATGTGAGAGCTTTGGTACAGCATACGTGTTATACGGATCCAGGAAAACATTAAGATGACAAAATGAATAGATTTTAAAATGAGAATATGGTTGGCCAACATGATATTAAACAATTGATATGCAAAAATGGAAACCTAAGTAAATATGGCCGGGACGCCTTGTCTGGCATGGCAACCCTGTTTACAGAGAGGGGGGATGAGCAACAAATTCGGGGAGAGAAACAAAATTGGAAGTAGTGTAGAATACCTCCCCTATGTCCCGGCCACCAGTCACTAACAGCAGGAGCTACCCCATTAAGATCCCATTAAGTGAAGAGGATGGGGCGCTGGTAATCCTACAGGGAAGAGCAACCCCAGAAGAAGGAAAAACTGAAAAGGAAGAAGGGTGAGGGCTTAAGGCAAAAGAGGAAGAGCAGTAATTAATCCAGCAGTGAGGGACAAACAACATAGAGCACCAGAGAAAGAGAAACAGCAGGATGTTGAGCTGGTAGCTTTTGAGGCACTGTACCTTACCTACCCCGCACGAATCAAGGCTGCTAACTGCCCCAAGAACTTTATCATTTTGTAGCCAACAGTCGGTACAGTTTAAAATAAACATGAAAGAACAGACTCCGACCCATTTGTAAATACAGAGCTCAGCTCCCTGATGGATAGAGAGAGGAAAGTTTGTGAGTAACCGGGCAAGTGTGAGGTGTGAATGACAGGGAATTGGACCAATTCCATTGTGAACCATACCAGCCCAACCACCCCTAAACAGATGAGGGCTTTTCTGGGCTTGGTTAATTTCTACTGGCAGTGGATACATTAAACTACTGTTGACCGTGTCTGTGCCAAGGCACCGCAGCAATTCTCTCTCACTGCAACAAGAAGTCTTTCGCAACTTAAAAAACAGCGGTGGCTACTGCACCAGCAGTAGCACCAGCTCCTTACCCTCCCAGTCCAACTGGCCATTATTAAGTGCAATGCCCATACAAGTGGCGACAACAAAGTCTCCCGGGGGAATGCCCTAGCTGACATTACCGCCCAAACAGCAGACGACGAATTCTGCACATTGGTCCCCACAGAACCAAAGATTCTAGTAGGCACAATGGCTCTGTCAGACAAGGGAATGTAAAGATAATTCATGTAAAGTTCTGCCACGTAAAAAGATCTTTGGAAACGAGGGTGCTGCGCCGTTGACCCTTTGACGGGCCTCTGGCTAATCTTGGACAAATTTGGGTACCTGATGTTTTTCTGCCTGTTCAATTACACTATATACACTTCCTTACACATGCTGAGAAGGAGGGAATGGAATGTAGCTTACATTTTGCAGCTTTAATGAAATCTTGAGGATTGTATTGCTTTAAAGTGTGTGAATATCTGAGATTCTGCATATTGCATGAGGTGTGGAAATTTGTGAGTGTGTGTCACATAAAAGAGGGTGTAGAGTGAGTGAGTTTAAAGACTGTTACTTCTTTGTGGAACCGGTTCTGGGTGAATGTTGAATTAAACCTGTAATTCAGATAAAATCAAATGACATTGAATGAGCTTGCTCATTTACGTGATAAATCTTTGTAGAGTCTCATGTGTTTTAAAAGGTAGTGTCTTTTTAAGAAGTTGCAGTTGTGTGAGAGTGGAGCCGCACAGTTATTATCTTTTCCTTTGCTCTTTGGAAATGCATTGGCTATCTATGTGGAAATTAACTGTTTATTCTCTGTCTTCTCAACTTTTATTAAACAGCGGATGTGGCTCAGACACTGTTCATTTTCTTCGCTGTGTAACCTGGCATTAGGATTGATGACCTTGTCAGTATTTTAAGTTTGATTTCTTCCTATATCTTACCTTTTGAATTGAATTCAAGAGAGATCTGAATTGCACACTGGCCATGTGGATTTAAGATGGAGATGTTGGATGAGAATTGTGAATGCCTTTATCTCAGAAAAAAATCTGATAATTTGAAATGTGAATTTGGGGAGATAGATTGAAAGAATTGTGAATAATTTTTAAATTGTTTTTTTCTTTATAATGATCTATTTTTAAAGGGTCTAGTAGTTAAAGAATTTAAGTAAACACTTGACTGGACAGGACCTTAGTGATGAATTAATTACATATGCACAGCAATTGACCCGAACCTTGTCAGTCTTACGGAAACCACAGAACCGTTGAAACCACTATCAGCTGACCATGATGGTGAATCCTTACAACCAGGAGATCACGAACTGATAAGAAATTGGAATAGGAAGAAATTGGGAGGACAGTGGAAGGAGCCCTTCCAAGTACTACTGACCACATCTACAGCAGTGAAGGTCGAAAATAATCCTCGTTGGATACACCTTACCGATTGCAAAATAATTTAAAACTGGAAAGAGGAAGTATGAACTTGGACGTCCTACTGCAAGACTGGAGGCAAAAGGAAGCCATACAGTAAAATGTTTAAAAAGGCCAATATTTATAGTATCTTGTTGAAACCAGCCATGAACATAAGTGAATGCTTTGCACTGAATTATATACGTGCCTCCCTAATTCCAGATATCAGGAACTAGTCTCCCCCGGTTGAATACACTTGAACAATTAACAGTGACCCCTTATTTGTTCTTTAGGGTCCCGGGATTAGGAATAATGGACCACCTCTCTTAAAACCAAAGCAATAGATTTGCGATGGGAGCCACCTCGGAGTCACACTTAACAGAAGCCATTAGACCTCCAACCTCACAATAATGGCATCCAAGAATATGAGAGAGATAGATAACTGGAGTGCGAGGTACTACAACCCACAATAGCGTTTCACAGCATGCTGAATTTCCAGTGGTCTGGGCCTTAGGGATACAGAGCACATTTATGATTAGTGGTCGGCCTCATCTTTAATACTTGGCCAAGAATGTGAAGAGGAGATGGTTATAAAATGTTAATGCCTATTATCTTCCAATCTCTCTGATATTGCCAAGAAAAGACAAGTGAAAGGCAGTAAATTATCTACAATATGCACTTTCCCTTTCTTTACATCCATTCTCTCTCACCATTATAGCAGGTTCTTTAGTCACAGACATTATCCCGCCGAAAATGTACATGTGGTTCATTGTCTTGATGATTTAACACAAGCTACCATTCTAATCCTAGCTACTCCACATCTTTTAACTTTCATTATACATGGACAGAATCACTTTGAGGACAGAGAATGGGTTAAATAGAATGAATTGCCTACAGGCTGAAAAGCAATAGACATTTAACTATGCTGCAGATAATTCCCAAGATAAATAGAGATGAAACAGTTGGTAGGGTACCGAGAACTGTCAATTAAAGGGAAATAGATTGGTTACATAGAAGAGTAAGCCAGGGAATGAGAGAACAGTATTGACATTCTTACAGCCTCCTCAGACATTTTCTTTGCTCTCTCTGCCCCTCTCCTCTCTGCAACTTAAAGCTTGTTTTCATGCTTCTGCTATATTGGTAAAAATGACAGACAATTACTCTGTTTATCTTTCCACAGGGCTGTCTGATCCACTGAATATCTCCTGCATTTTTTATTTCTGATCCAATATTTTTTCTTGGGTTATTGCTGCAAGATCTATGCTTCTCTTTACTTTTCAGGCCCCTCCCTACACATCCAACTAAAATATAACCTCCACCTTTGGTCTTCCATAAGCAATGCCATAGGAGATAAACATAAATATCTAGTTGAATTATACATAGAAATTCTACTGATAATCATGGTGCTCATATTGTTAAGAGTTTGACCTGATTGATGGGATTACCATTCTATTTACATACTGCTCTTTCGTGTTGAAAGATTTTTTTTTGAGGTGGTGTCACGGGTTTTGGAGAGTAGGGCAGGAGAATGGGTTTAAGAGGGGAAGATAGTTCAGATATGATTGAATGGCGGAGTAGACTTGATGGGCCAAATGGCCTAATTCTGCTCCTATCACTTATGAAATTATGAAAGCATGAGGTGACACACAATTTAGGTAAGCAAAAAATTCTCAAAAAATCTAAAAGGGAAATGGATTGAATAAATGCTTAGTATGGAAAGTAAGAAACTCCAAGGAAGAGGAAATAAGAATTACTTCAAATAATCAATGGAAAATTAATTCTTCATTTAAAATTACAGCCTGAACTGCATCTTGAAGAATATACTGGGGATATTAAATTAGTGCTCATTTCTAACATGTCATAGGATGTTTCTTAATTAAAAGTTGAATCTGATTGTGCCTCAGTCACTGCCAAGGAACTTCAGCCACAATATCCTGGGGCTTGGGTGATACTTTGCTTGCAAGCAGCACCATATCCCTATTTGCAAAATATGACTTCATACAATGGTATGCTCTCTTTTTAATGCCTATTGACCAGTTTTATTAGGGCCCCTTGAGTCCGCCATGATGTCAAAAGCAGTCACTCTTATATCATCTCTAGAATTCAGCTCTTTGGTCCACATTGGATCAAAGCTGAGATTAAATCTAGAGCTAGGTGGTGCCATCAAAATCCAAACAAGTGGCGTGTAATTGCCACTGATGGATTCCATCATTTTGCTGATCATTGAGAAGGTACTGATTCAATGGCAATTAGCTAGAATTAATATATCCTCCTTCTATAAACAGGACATGCCTGGGCAGTTTTCCACATTATCTAGCAGATGCCAACAATGTAATTATATTGGAACTGTTTGGTTGGTTTTACAGCTCGCTCTGGAGTGCAAATTCACAGCAGGGCTGTTGTCTAGTCCCATAGCCTCGGATCAGTTTCAGCTTTCACTTTTAAGTTTGATATCATGGTTAAATTTGACAATTTTACACTGCATTCTGTTTTCTGTCCTTAAGTATAGAACATAGAGCCCACCCTTTGTCCCACCATGTCTGTACCGAACATGATGCCAAGACCCACTCTTATAATCCATATCACTCCATCCCCTGCATATCCATATGCCTATCTAAATGCCACTAATGTATCTGATAAACTTCGATCAACTGGCCTTTAAATGACACCCACACGTCAGATGTTGATTCACCCAGTAACAACTGCTCCCAGTGTAACCTTCCGAGCTCCTGCCTAATAATGTTGTCATGTGTAGGAAGAAACTGCAGTTGCTGGTTTACACCGAAGATAGACACAAAAAGGAATAGTTGACATTTCAAGTCAATACACTTTGTTTGCCTTACTCCTTCTTGCTATTCAAAATAATCTTAAAACTTATGGACTTGTAATCACTATCCCCAAATGCTCTTTCACTGAAACACCAGTCATCTGGACAGGCTCAGATCCCATCACAGGTCCAGTATGTTCCCTTCTCAAGTTGGACTATAATCATATTGTTTCAAGAAACCATCTTGGACACACTTCACAAATTCTGCCCTATATGAACTTTTGACACTGAGCAAGTCCCAGAAAACATTGGGGAGGTTGAAGTCACCCATTAGGCCTCCCTAATTAGTAGAGCAAGTCCTCCAATTCTTCCGTCCTTTACCTCTCGCTCAATCACACCTGAAGCATCAAAGCCCCAGAACACTGAGCTGGCAGTTGTGCCCTTCTCACAACCACATTTCTGCAATGGCCACAACATCATAGAACCATGCACTGATCCAGAGTCTTAAGTTCATCTGCTTTGTCCACAGTCTGCATTGAAATAAACACGTTCGAGCCCATCAGCTTCATCATTTTCCTTCGCCTTTCCCTGCCTGCCCTTCCATTGAGACTTACTGGTCCTAACCTCTAACTTCCCTTCACTCCTTCCAATTTCCGACTTACTGCCCTGGTTCCCACACCCATGCCTCTCTCGTTTAATCCCTCCTGAGCAAGTCAGTTCTTTTCGCAAAGTGACACTGCCCTATTGTCTTCCTATTTAATTAGTCTTAATTTTATTAACCTTTCATAAATTATACATTAATAAAATCCATAGCAATCACATTCTCATATTTCACAGTTCCTTATGCCATTCAGCCCATTGAATCTATGCCACACAGTCAGATATCACCTTCATGCTAAAGGCAGTCACTTTACCTTGTCTGTGAAATTCAAGTCTTTCCAATCCTATCCGTTTTGTTTCCTTATTTAATTCCCTGTAAACTATTCTCTCACATGCCTGTCAATGGCCCCGGATTTTCCTAAAACATATCTATATTAGGAATAATTTACACTAACAAATTAACCTAACAACCAGTTAATCTTTGGGGTGTGGAAGGTAACTGAAGCGCAGGGAGATATTTGTTATCTGGAGGTGTTATAATCAGGTTGAGATAGAGTCATAGAGTAATACAGTGTGGAAACAGGCCCTTCACTGGCCAACATGTCCCAGCTACACTAGTACCACCTGCCTCCGTTTGGTCCATAACCCTCCAAACCTGTCCTATCCATGTACCTTTCTTAAAAGTTGGGATAGTTCCAGCCTCAACTACCTCCTCTGGCAGCTTGTTCCATACACCCACCTATACTCCTATAATGATCTTATACACATCTATAAGATCACCCCTCATCAGGGCTGTGGAGTCGATACCCAAAACACCCGACTCCAATTCCTTGATTTCTTGTGTATCCGACCGACCCAGTCTCCTAGGTATAATAATTCTAACTCCGCTATGATGACATTACACAAGATGACATTTCATAAGAACTACGTGAATCATCAGACTACCTTTTAAACCCATGTCTTTAAAGTTTTGAGTCTAATGGTTGTAGCTATGCTATTGTGGGTTTTGTATTGTTTATTCTTGGAAAAAAAAAACATAATCCATTATGCTAAAAAGAAAAATAAACATATAGGACTATGACAAAATTACAATTCCATTGAATTGAATAAAAATAATAAAAATATCACCTTACTCCAAAATGTATTAAACTAAGGCCACAGGTATGAGGTAAATGGCTAAATCTGACAAAGAAAAATTCTCAAGTGCAATAGAAATTAAAACTAAATGCAAAGGTAGTTAAATTTTCTACAAAAGTACATACCTAAAATTTATCAATAACTTATCCTTAGGAAGAGAATTGCTTCTGCCAGATCCTCTTTCATTGAAGCCGTTAAATCTGATTTAATTATTTTCAGTGCGGAGAACAGTCCCTCCACGCTGACCTGAGTGGGTGGTATGGCTGTTGTTATCATAGCTGCAAATTTTACTATTCCTGGATAAGCAGGGATGACTTCTTGTACTGTGAGTTTAGATGAGCGATCATATTTCTCTACTTTTAAAACACCAAGAAAATCTTGCTTAAAGTTTAACATCAAAAGGCTGCCTTTGCACATTTAAATGGGAACGCTTTGCTCTCGACTGTTCAATTTTATCTAAATATTTTGCAAATTCTGACTTCAGCATTTGAAGAGGATGAGAAGGATTTGGTACTCCCATCTTCATTTTGTGGTTCTGGCTTTTCAGGTAGCAGACCTTTTACCCGAACTGCAACATCTTTTTCCGATTTACGTAGTCTCTGAAATTTATGTTGAGGTCGGAGTCGAAGTCGGATTTGGGACTTTTTTACCGACTCCGACTTCAGCAGCACCATAATTGCTCCGACTCCAACTCGGCGACTCCGAATCCACAGCCCTGCCTCTCATCCTCCTGCGCTCCAAGGAATGAGACCCAGCTTATTAACATCTCCCTACAGCTCAGACCCTCTAATCCTGGCAACATCCTCGTAAATCTTCTCTGAACCCTTTCAAGCTTAATATCTTTCCAATAACATGGTTCCCACAACTGAACACAATACTCTAAATGCGATCTCACCAATGTCTTATACAACTGCAACATGACCTCCCAACTTCCATACATGTGCGAATAATTTAGACGGACAATCAAACAGGCAAGGCATGGAAGGATACAGTTCTAATGCAGGAAATGGGATGAATGTAGATTAGCAAAAGGGTCGACATGGGAGTAGTCTGACGAAGGGCCAGTTTCTGGGTCATACGATTATGCTACCTGGGAAAACCCATGCAGTCATAAGGGAAACATGCGATTTCCACACAGCCACCTGCCCAAGACATTAATATCAAACTCGAGTGGCTGAAGCTGTGCGAAGGCTGCACTGTCTGCGATGTCACTGAGCTGTCCTCTGTTACCTCATCAAAAAACAAACATGGGTTTGGCCAGCATGACTTTCCATTTACAAATCAATGTTGGCTCTCCTTAATGATTCATTTTGTTCCAAGTGCACATTATTATTAATGAGTCTATGATTATTGTTTGTAAAACCTTATCCACCCACACATTGGGAATAATGAGACTTCAAAGAAGTGCAGTCCATACTTTGGCACCATTTAGCAATGAATATCATAGAGGAACGAACAAAGCATGTAAATGAAGTTGTTCTCGGGCATTAGGGGTCCTCTGATGACAAGTAACATTTCTACTCTCATGAACAAGTTTGCTACACATGCAAGACCCGCCACAGCACCAGAGACCCATATTAGATGCTAACTATGGGTGCTATCTGTACGGAGTTTGTACATTCTCCCTGTGACCTGCATGGGTTTTCTCCGGGAGCTCCGGTTTCCTCCAACAGTCCAAAGAGTTGTTAGTTCTCCTACAGGTTAGTAGGGTAATTAGCTTAGTAAAATTGTAAGTTGTCCCTAGTGTGTGTGGGATAATGTAAGTGTGCGGGGATCGCAGGTCAGCGTGGACTCACTGGGCCGAAGGGCCTGTTTCCGCGCTGTATCTCTAAACTAAACCTTTTAATCATTTGGCACCTTCTCTGTATTTCGGGAAGATTGAAAGCTAATGGCAAGTCTTTTCATATCTCCACCCCAGTTCATTAGCATCCCGTGATTCACTCTATCCAGACTAGGCAACAAATCCACCTGAAGCTAGCCAATGCTACCATATCACAAGCCTATCAATTTTCACCCCATCCATTGCCTGTGCCAATGTTGGGGGAGTCCAGAACAAGGGGTCACAGTCTAAGGATAAGGGGGAATTCCTTTAGGACCGAAATGAGGAAAACATTCTTTACACAGAGAGTGGTGAGTCTCTGGAATTCTCTGCCACAGAAGGTAGTTGAGGCCAGTTCATTGGCTATATTTAAGAGGGCGTTAGATGTGGCACTTGTGGCTAAAGGGATCAGGGGGTATGGAGAGAAGGCAGGTACGGGATACTGAGTTGGATGATCAGCCATGATCACATTGAATGGCGGTGCAGGCTCGAAGGGCCGAATGGCCTACTCCTGCACCTATTTTCTATGTTTCTATGTTTCTAATATGTTGTCAGCATCATTTTCCTTACTAAACACAATATTTTCTTCCAGCTGGTTCCTCTCTCTTCTCAGCCCTGCCCTTTTCCAGTGCAAATTGTCCTTTTTGGAGATGTCTCTGGCCCCAGAATGTCCTAAATGAAAAGAATGTGAAGCCCTCCATGTGAAGTCCTCCATACCACAAGCCAGCTATTGATCTTCATTAGCTTCCTGTGACACCTCCTTCCAGCACACTATATGGGAATGTACACCGATGACTCCTGTCAGAATTCTGTGGGTTTTTAAAAAAAAATTAACTGGTTGTCTTGCTCCATAAATTCTAAATTAGATGTCCTCACCATGTCATTGGTATTATCATGCACCATGACTTCTGGCTTGCTCTCTTCCTTCTGCAATAATCTACAGCCCACAAATGCCTTTAAATAATTTCATTTACATGCTTTGTTGGTTCTCTTGTGCCGTTCCTGGGTGCCAAAGTATGGACTTCACTACTTTGAAGTCTCTTCACTCCCAGCAATCTACAGTGCTAAGTACCAACGCAAGACTCCGACACTTTCTACATTTTCCTTTCTCTCAGATGTCCATTAATTACTAACTAAAACTCTTTCTGTCTGTGGGTTGGTCAAACCCTGGTCCGGGACATCCTCAGACTCCTGACACTCCAAAAGTGACTACATCTGCTCCTGAGGCTTGGGAACCCAAAACTTATTAGAGGTTTTTTTCCGATATTCATAATTCCCCCAGAACACATGGTGACCTAAATGTTCCTTATGACTCAGGAATTGCAAACAAGATACCTTGGCTGCTGATCCATGATCTAAAACAAAATTTGTTTCCTCTTTTAAAATGCAGTTAGTATCTTTTTCAACTATTAATTTTATCTATTGCCTGCACACTTCACTAATTATTTCTCCTCCCACCGCATCTTGTTTTATTAAATATTCGAGCCGCATCTCATTCCTCAACTTCCCCACTCATCAACTATTGACATTGGGTATTCAATAGAATTGGGCTTAATGGACTAACTCTCTGGCTTACAAAAGACTCTGTGCTGTCTTGCCTTTAACGTGATTAATCAGAGCAAAGGAGAAGTTCAGCAAGGGAAAGCACATTCATTATTTTTCGTACTATCATGAAAAAAATGTCCAAATTCAAAATATAGTTTTTGTCACTTAGACATAACATAAATCTGTTATCTACAGACTAATTAAATAGAGTGATGCTGGGTGGAGTTCCATGAACCTACTTATTCACAGTAACTCATAGCAACCCGTCATCGTAGTCCCATTGTTTCAAGCATCAAAACACGTTGAATGATAATTAAGTTGGAAAGGATGCAGAGAATATTTGCCAGGATATTGCTAGGATTCAAAGGCCTGAGCTCTAAGGAGAGTTGGGCAGGCTAGGATTTTATTCCTTGGAGTGCAGGAGGCTAAGAGATGTCCTTATAGATATGTATAAAATCATGAGTGGAATAGATAGCATGAAAGCATAGTCTTTTTTTCTCTAGATAGGGGAATCAAGAGGACATACTGTAGGTTTTAGGATGCAGGGGAAATATTTAATAGTCCCAAGGAATTACTTTTTCCACTCGGGACATGGAGGGTATATGGAACGAGGTGTCAGAGGAAGCAGTTAATGCAGGTACAGTAACACCATTAAAAAGATATTTGGGCAGGTACTTGGATATAAAAGGTTTAGAGGGGTATAGAATAGAATGCCTTTTATTGGCATTCAAACAGACAAGGTTTGAACGAAATTTAATTCCTACAGTCATGACATTACAAACAACAAAGACCCACACAACACAATTTACACAAACATCCATCACAGTGAATCTCCAACACCTCCTCACTGTGATGGAAGGCAAAAGTCTTATCTGTACCCTTTGTTCTTCTCCCGCGGTCCAGCAGTCCAACTGCAGCGTCGAGGTGACTGTGGCTCACCATGTTAAAGCCCCAGGCGCACGATGGTAAGTCCTCCGGCCGTTTAAGCCGCGCTGGGCGATGTCTGGCCTGCTCCGACTCATTCAAACCCCGTGATTCTGGCAGGAGAAGTTGCCGTTGCGGGAACTTCGAAAAGCAGTCTCCAACCAGGGACCTGTGAGCTCCCGACGTGCCTGTCCACCGGGCCTGCGGCCGGAGCCTCCAAAGCTCCGAGGTTGGGTTGCAGCCGCGCACTACCACAGCTCACCCCACAGACAAATGCAGACAAATGGGCCACGTTTAGATGGACAAGTTGGGCTGAAGGATCAGTTTCTATACTGCATTACTCTATGACTCTCTATGATACATCCAACAGTAATTCTGATTACTACCTTGGCAATATTCATTGTAGACAATAGGTGTAGGAGTAGGCCATTTGACCCTTCGAGCCAGCACCGCCATTCAATGTGATCATGGCTGATCATCCCCAATCAGTACCCCGTTCCTACCTTCTCCCCATATCCCCTGACTTCACTATTTTTAAGAGCCCTATCTAGCTCTCTCTTGAAAGCATCCAGAGAACCTGCCTCCACCACCCTCTGAGGCAGAGAATTCCACACTCACCACTCTCTGTGAGAAAAAGCGTTTCCTTGTCTCTGTTCTAACTGGCTTACTCCTTATTCTTAAACTGTGGCCCCTGGTTCTGGACTCCCCCAATATCGGTAACATGTTTCCTGCCTCGAGCGTGTCCAAACCCTTAACAATCTTATATGTTTCAATGAGATCCCCTCTCATCGTTCTAAACTCCAGAGTGTACAAGCCCAGCTGCTCCATTCTCTCAGCATATGACAGTCCCGCCATATCGGGAATTAACCTTGCAAACCTCCGCTACACTCCCTCAATAGCAAGAATGTCCTTCCTCAAATTAGGGGACCAAAACTGCACACAATACCCCAGGTGTGGTCTCACTAGGGCTCTGTACAACTGCAGAAGGACCTCTTTGCTCCTATGTTTGATTCCTCTTGTTATAAATGCCAACATGCCATTCGCTTTCTTCACTGCCTGCTGTACCTGCATGCTTACTTTCATAGACTGATGTACAAGAGCCCCATATCCCATTGTACTTCCCCTTTTCCCAACTTGACACCATTTAGATAGTAATCTGCCTTCCTGTTTTTGCTACCAAAATGGATAACCTCACATTTATCCGCATTAAACTTCATCTGCCATGCATCTGCCCACTCCCCCAACCTGTCCAAGTCACCCTGCATTCTCATAGCATCCTCCTCACAGTTCACACTACCATCCAGCTTTGTGTCATCTGCAAATTTGCTAATGTTACTTTGAATCCCTTCATCCAAATCATTGATGTATGTTATAAATAGCTGCGGTCCCAGCACCGAGCATTGTGATACCCTACTAGTCACTGCCTGCCATTCTGAAAGGGACCCGTTAATCCCTACTCTTTGTTTCCTATCTGCCAACCACTTCTCTATCCATGTCAGCATTCTACCCCCAATACCATGTGCCCTAATTTTGCCCACTAATCTCCTATGTGGGATCTTATCAAATGCTTTCTGAAAGCTCAGGTACACTACATCCACTGGCACTCCCTTGTCCATTTTCCTAGTTACATCTTCAAAAAATTCCAGAAGATTAGTCAAGCATGATTTCCCCTTTGTAAATCCATGCTGACTCAGACCGATCCTGTTACTGCTATCCAAATGGTCGGCTATCTCACCTTTTATAATTGACTCCAGCATCTTCCTCACCACCGATGTCAGGCTAACTGGTCTATAATTCCCTGTTTTCTCTCTCCCACCTTTCTTAAAAAGTGGGATAACATTAGCTACCCTCCAATCCACAGGAACTGATCCTGAGTCTATAGAAGATTGGAAAATTATCACCAATGCATCCACGATTTCTGGAGTCACTTCCTTAAGTACCCTGGGATGCAGACCATCGGGCCCTAGGGATTTATCAGCCTTTAGCCCCATCAGTCTATCCAACACCATTTCCTACCTAATGTGGATTTCCTTCAGTTCCTCCTTCACCCCAGATCCTCAGGCCACTGCTAGATCAGGAAGATTGTTTGTTCGTGAAGACAGATTGTAGTTTTATATATTTTTCTTCAGTACTCCTTCTCTCTTCGTTTTGTGTTTTCATTACAATCTCACAGATAATCTCACCACTGTTCAACCATTAATCCCCCAATTCATATTTATTTTCTTTTTATCCTGCTCCAGGCTAATTAACATTATCACTTCCAAACATCTTGATATTCAAACCCGCTGTCACACTGATCCCTGCTCGTTCATCATCTGCACCATTGCAGCTGCAACAACTGTCTTTGTTTTACTTTTTATTCTAAATTTCTTTGCATGAATTATCCCCATTTGCCACCTTCCCATTGAGTCAGGAAAACAGGAGTGTTGAACAGAAAATAATTTCAGGATTATCTGAAAAGAATTAAGAAATTGTCACAACTTTATAGCTCAGCAAAATGCAATCCACCAAATCATGGAAATGAAGAAATTTAACAGTTTGGAAGGAGGCCCTTTAGCTCATTGATCCAATGCCCGTTCTCTACATGAGCATCCAGCAGATACATTCCCCAGCTCTTTCCCCGCAGTCCTGCATTTTTCTCTCCACCAACTAACAGTAAAGTGGATGGTTTATTTCGGGTTAATAACTGAACAATTAAAAATGTGGTACTTACTAATTTAAGCTATCAATCCACAGCTTAAACAACCAAATTGTTGCTTTATTTTAAACAAATATATTTACTGGAAGGGTGCATCATTCTAGGGCTGGTATTCTAAGTATTCTGATACATATCTCTGCTAGCCTCTGTGTGCTTCTCATTAAAGCTGAAATTACACCAGATCAGGGTTCACCTCCTGCTGAATATTCCACGATCGACTTCCCCGTCAAACCTCTCCGGCTACCATCCAGCAATCTACAGAATTGTCCCAATGATACATTCTTTGAGAGTTGGAATTTGTTTTCTACAACTACTATTCTGGGGACAGATACACCACCTTTCATAAGATGATATGGTGGGCATGTGCCACTGTTAGGAACCCTAGTCTCATCTCTGATCCTAACCCTGCCTCTGCTCCACATTCTGGTTTCATCAGTGGTATAAAGTATGGCTGAAGACCAAGTGTGATTTCCTAAATTAGGAGAGGATTCTGATTCTGCTCAGACTTTGAGCTCTTCCAGAGTTATAGGAGGAGTGTGATGCAAGGAAGTTCAGCTCCCACTGTCTCCAAAGACAGATGGCAGAATTCAATTGTGAAATTACCCCCTGTTTAATCCTACACCAAAGAGAATGTCTGAAAGTAACTGCAATAAATTAACAGCCTTTTCTATTTGTATCTTCAGTATTTAGACAATGTATTTTTCTTGTTTAATTGAGACCTTGTATAATCAAATAAAAGGACTTGTGTGAGGTCTGTTTGACGATTACTGTAGGGGTGGTGATGGGGATTGTGTGGCCGCAAAAGTGGCCACAGGGCTGGTGTTTAATGGTATTATTGTAATTAATACATTATCAGAGATTGGCATATGTGGTTCCTTTCTCCTTCAAAGTAAAGGAAGCCAGTATACATTTGGCAGGCAGAATCAGAAGAAACAATATAAATTACAACCCACAATTCTATAAGGGAACCAGGAGCAACAAGACCTGGGGTGATTGCACATAGTTTCTTGAAAGTAGCAAGCTGGGTTGAGAAAGTGGTGAATCAAAAACACATAGAATCCTGGGCTTTATAAATAAAGCCAGAATGTGCAAGAGCAAGGAAGCAATGATGGATCTTTATTAAAAAATTATTCAAACACCATTGAAGTACTTTGTCCCTCTCTTGGTACCCCTCTCTAGGAAAGATATAAAGATGTAACAAAGGCAGGAATTACCAAGATTTTATATCAATGATTTGGATGAGAATGTACAAAGCAAGGTTAGTGTGTTGCAGATGACACAAAGGTAGGTGGCATCGTAGGTAACAAAGACGGTTATCAAAAATTGCAGCATGATCTTGATCAGTTGGGCAGGTGAGGTGAGGAATGGTTAATAGAGTTTTATACAGACAAGTGCAATGTGTTGCATTTTGGGAAGTCAAATGAGGGCAGGACCTACAGAGTGAATGGCAGTGCTCTGGAGAGTGTCGTAGAGCAGGGGGATGTAGTAGCGCAGCTACATAGTTCCATGGAAGTGGAGTCACGGGCACAGAGGGTGGTCAGGAGGCTTTCAGCACTTTCATCAGTCAGGGTATTGAGTATAGAAATCGGGATGTTGTGTTACAGTGTACAAAATATAGTTGAGGCCACATTTGAAGTATTGTGTACAGTTTTGGAAATGTTATAGGAAAGATGTAGCTGGAAAGGGTGCAGAGATGATTTACAAGGATGTTGCCAGGACTCGTAGGCTTAAGCTATATGGAGAGGTTGAGCAGGTTAGGACTTTATTCCATGGAGTATAGGAGGATGAGGAGTAACCTTAAAGTGGTGTATAAGTTTATGAGGGGAATATATAGGGTAAATGCAGTCTTTTGCCCAGAGTAAGGGAATCAAAAAACCATAAATTTAAGATGGGAGGAAAGATTTAATGGTAACCCGAGTGTCAACTTTTTCACACAAAGGGTGGTGGGTAGATGGAATAAGCTGTCAGAGGTCGCTGAGGCAGATATTTATAATAACATTTTAAAGTCATTTCTACGTGGATTAGGAAAGTTTAGAAGTATATTGGCTAAACACAAGCAGATGAGACTAGTGTAAATGGGCATGTTGGGCAGAACGGCCTGTTTCCAGCTGCATGAGAAATTGTTTTCATTGATTGAAGGATCAAGAACTAGAGGACATGGAGGGTCAAAAAGACCAGAAGTGGCACAAGGACACTTTTATTTTATAGGAAGTGGAATGTACTGCCAGGGGTAGCACTGCAGCGAAATGCAAGTGAAATGTTACAAAGTGTGCTGTGAAAGGGAAGAATACATGGGGTAATGGAGAACGGATGGGAAAGTGGGACCAGGTGCATTGGTATTACATGGAACAAGCATGTTTTAGTTTGGCCAAATGCCTTGCTTCTTAGTGTAATTATTCTTAAATTCCAAAGCATCCCCAGGTCTGTGATTGCAAGTTGAACTGATCCCAAGAGTGTTGGGGGTTTCCAGTGGAAAATATATATTGGAGCCCAATTCCACATTTGACCCGGTAAAATTATTGTTACTGAACATATCAGTCTACTGAACACAATTAGATGATGAGCAATTAGCAAACAATGAGAAACAAAGTGAAGATGACAGCAGATTAGATTTGTGTGAGGGTGCAATTACAACAAAATAAATCCTGAGACATGGATAACAGGCTGCTTACCTCTGTATCAGGCAATTATTTTTCTTTATGTTTAAATATCATTCCATATATTTTCTTTCTGTGGTGCCTGATCCCTAAGATATTCTAAATCACCATATACTATTTGTTTAAAACTCGTGTCTCTTAAAAATTAGTGCACTTCAAATAGTTGCAAACAGAGCATCCAATATATGCTTAACAAAAAACTGCAGATGCTGGGATAATCGAAGGTAGTTAAAAATGCTGGAGAAATCCAGCGGGTGAGGCAGCATCTATGGAGAAAAGGAATAGGCTACGTTCCGGGTCGAGACCCTTCTTCAGACTGATGTTGTGGGAGGGGGGGGGGGGGGGGGGGGGTGGGGGAGGGGAGTTGGAGGCGGGAAAAAGAAAGGAAGAGGCGGAGACAGTAGGCTTGTGGGAGAGCTGGGAAGGGGAGGGGAAGGAGGGAGAAAGCAAGGACTATCTGAAATTGGAGAAGTCAATGTTCATACTGCTGGGGTGTAAACTACCCAAGCGAAATATGAGCTGCTGTTCCTCAAATTTGCGCTGAGCCTCACTCTGGCAATGGTGGAGGTCCAGGACAGAAAGGTCAGATTCGGAATGGGAGGGGGAGTTGAAATGCTGAGCCACCGGGAGATCAGGTTGGTAATTGCGAACTGAGTGGAGGTGTTGGGCGAAGCGATTGCCAAACCTGCGCTTGGTCTCGCCAACATAGAGAAGTTGACACCTGGAACAGCGGATGCAGTAGATGAGGTTGGAGGAGGTGCAGGTGAGCCTCTGACTCACCTGGAAAGACTGCTTGGGTCCTTGGATGGAATTGAGGGGGGAAGTAAAGCAACAAGTGTAGCATTTCCTGCGGTTGAAAGGGAAAGTGCCCGGGGAGGGGGTGTCAATTCGTCCCTTCCCACCCAAACCCGGATTGTGGGATAAAACCAGAGCACATGGAGGAAACCCACGCAGTCACTAGGAGAACATGCAAACATGACACGGACAGCACTCAAGGTCAAGATCAAACCAGGGTCTGGTGCTGCGAGGCAATAGCTCTACCAACTATGCCGTCTCACTAAGATTTGAGAGACAGGATTTCCCACAAACATTGCTACACTGACTATCAATAGTCAGTCTCTGGCATTCCAAATGCAGATTCCCTCCATTATAATTTTATTCCAGTAATTTCCCCACCATTGATTTAATGGTCATCAACTCATTCACCACCAGGTGGCGCCCGTAATGGCCGTCTTGCTAGCAGTCTGCTTGTCCCTTATCTGTTTTTATTATTTTAAGTATGTCTTGAATGTTTGTTTTAATGTCTCTTGGTATGTGTTATGTGGGGGGGGGAAGATCGGGGGAACCCTTTTTCAGTCACTTACCTCAACAGAGATGAGATTTTTCTCTGTGTCGCCTCTCCACCTCCCCCTTTTCCGGCCTACAATGTGGAGTGGTGCGTCCTTTCCTGGAGGCCGGCCCGAAGCTTCAAGCCGCGGGTGTGGCGCAGACGTACCATCGCGGAGCCTGGGATGTTTTGCCGAGGATTGCCAGCGTTGGAATTCCGACCACGGGGCCTGTGGACTTTAACACAGTGAAGCAGCGGTCTCCAGTAAGAAGCGGCTGACTCGGGAGCTCCATGTCGCGGAGTGTTCCAACCCGTCCCGACCACGGGTGAACAAAGGAGGAAGATGACTGACTGTATTGCCTTCCGACACAGTGAAGAATGTTGATTCCACAGTGGTGAATGGTTATGTTAAACTTTATTTTATGTGCTGTGTGTATTTTTGCTTTTTACTTAGAATGGCTGTATGGTAACTCAATTTTCACTGTACCTTAATTGGTACATGTGACAATTAAATTGAATCTTGAATCTTGCATTTTCAGTTACCTGATATTTTTCTGCTGCCCTTCTTAAATAAAGAAACATTAGTTATGCTTCAGTCTGTAGGTACTGGAAGAAAAAATATTCTGGAAGAAGGCATAAGGTATGCGTCCCTTCATAGGGTGAGGCCTTGCGTACAAGAGTTGGGACACCACGTTACAACTGTACAAAACATTGGCTATACCGCACCGAGAATACTGTGTACAGTTCCGGTCGCCACAGTACAGGAAGGATGTGGTGGAAGTAGAGGGGTATTCACTGTCTGCAGAAGAGACTCACCCGGATGGTGCCTGGAATGGATTGCTTAGCTATAAAGTGAAATTGGATAGGCTGGGTTTATTCCCATTAGAACATAGGACACGCAGACATAATTCTAATGTTTCAAAGGCATTCAACAGTTACTTGGATGGGAATGGCATAAAGGAAAAGGGACTACTGCAGGCCATTGGAATTGGTGTTAGATGGGCATCATGGTGGGTGTGGCGGGTTGCTTCTGTGTCATACGATTCAGTGATCTTATCTTCCCTGGTAATTTATTTACTCTTGTGTTTTCCAAGATATCTAACACCTTCACCTTCTTAATATCCTTCATATCCTTCTCCTTGGAGAATACAGACAAGAAGTATCCACTTAGGTCCTCACTCATATCCCCTTGCTCCACACACACATTACCAGTGGGTCCCTAAGAGGACTTACACTTTCCCTAGCTACCCTCTTGCTCCTAATATATGCAAAATGACTGAATCTTACCTGCCAAGGATATATCTCCTTAATCTTACCTGCCAAGGTTATTTCAGGATCTCTTTTTACCCACCTAATTTTCTTAATTAAAAAAAATATATATAATTAAACAGATAGCTTGATTTAATGCCTGAAAGATGCCATTACTATATTATAGTTTGGTCACTAAGTTAGTGTAGCATTAGAAAAAAAGAAGAGAATTTCACATTAGTTGAGCATAAATCTAATCAGGAAATTTGCTCAATAGTTCTTTGGGCAAAGTGATCTACTGTAAGAGGGGCATCTAATGAGGTCGATAATGATTTGTCCAATTTTAGGCATATGGTAAAATCAGATGAGAGTCCTGCTGCTGGTAATAAAATATGTGCATAGGTATAAGACTGCTAACAGTATGAAGGTTTTGTTGGAGCCCATTACATCCAAACATCAGTTAATTCACACTAAGAAAACTAACACCTGAGAACACCTTGATAAATGGAATTTCATCTCCACCGAGTTGATTTGTAAATGCAGATTGCGGTCACAACTACATGAAAGAGTTTTAGTGGTCTCTTATGGCACATTGTGTGAACTATATTCAGACCTGTAATTCTCTGTTAAAGAACAGCGAAATCCTATGAACTATTAAATCCTTCTGGAGAGGTGCTGAGGTAATTCCGAGACTGAGGTAAAGTCAAAGGCTGAGCCAACCCCCCACTGGTCTCGTTCATCTCCTAGCAACTGGCTCACAGCAGCATCAGCAGCGACCTCAGAACAAGTTGTCTGGCTGCAAGTGGGATGAAATGACGGAATCAACACAGCGTGACATCTGTGGCATGTGGATAAAGGATGGAGGTTAATACATTTTAAAAAGAAAATCTTAATTGAACATATTTTGCTTTATACGGTATAAGTTAGCTGGATAAAACCGAGAGAGCTCACAGCTCATGTGGCACATAAAAACAACTGGACAGCCTTGTAAATGCTGAACAGAATTTCCATAATTGTGGGTTATTTGCCGCTGCTTAACAGCTCTGTGAAAAAACACACAGATTTAAATTCAAAATTAGCAATCACTGTTAATCCAATTAACTATTGCCAATTGCAAGAGATTTGCTGGACGAGATGCCAATTATATATTTGACTATGCTAATCATGACCTCCAAATATTCACTTTGATTTCAAAATTTCTGTTTCAACATGTTAGGCACATTATTTTCTCTCACAAACAGTTCTGTTATTTAACATTCCTTGATCCAGTAAAATTTTGAATTGAGCAAATATTTACTTGCCACAAGCAATTGCAGTAGTTCATCTTCTTCTGTGATTTGACTGAACAAGTTGTCAAGGGTATTCTAGCAATGTCCTTCACACCACAAAAAATCCCTTAACATCATAAATTTACCAGAATAACAGTGAAAGCAAATTAGGTAATACTTGAATTACTGAACAATAAATCAAAGGGTCTGGATTGTGATTCAGAGATAAAATACAATATACAACATGGTAATTGTGAAAATAAATGTATTTAATAAATAAATGTGGAATACTGACCTAGTATCAGTGGTAAAACATTTTGCAGTAAAAACCCACAGGCACAGCAAAGTTGTGCATCTGGGCTTGCATTTAGGCTATGAGAATGATTTTTTATCTCTGAAGGATGCCAGTGAAACTGATTTTTAATAGTAAGATTAAACAAGAACTTACCAGTTTGAAGTTTGATCTTTATTTTATGAGGAGTTGCGATGAGGGATTTCGTGGAAGACCCCGCCAGGCACGCTTGCGCGACATTCTTCAAAGCAGCGGTGTGGAATCACAGATCACAAACCGAAGATAGTAAGATTAAAACTTGACCATACCAGTTGAATATATAATAGAGGGTTGGGAGCGGAGGGCACGAAATCCCTCATCGCAACTCCTCATAAAATAAAGATCAAACTTCAAACTGGTAAGTTCTTGTTTAATCTTACTATTTTACTTCGGAGTCACGTGAGTGACTTCGTGAAGATTTCAAAGCTCTGTGATTACATGCCCTGGACCACGCCCATGCTCACACACTGCCGTAATTCTGATGGAGGAAGTATGTTAACGTATTTCAGACTTGAACAAGCTGAAAAAATAATAACATTTGTTAATACAACAATAACCCCCTGAACTCGGGGACAAACGTTTAGGGAACAGCACTTAAAACTGAATCCGCCAACGTTGCGGGAGCGGTTATAAATCAGTTATAAAACCGCTGAAGTGTAGATTCACTGGCCCAGCTCGCTATTGCGAGGCCAAAATCCATGAACACCGCCATAGTCCTTGCCACTGATGTGGATGCAGCCCTGATAGAATGACATTTAAAATATTAGTGTCTTACCTGCTGCACCGAATACCACCTCGTGTCATCTGGAGATAGTCTGCACAATCACCCTGTGACGTGGGTTACCATGGCTGAAACAGACCCGTCTCCATACATCTGATGCCCATTTGCAGACGTGTAGTCCCAGGTCTGTGCAGTGTAAGTAATTCTTCTGTAAAGAAGTTACCTTAGTATGGTCCGATCATTCTATCCAGGTTTAATTCCTGTAAAGTCATGACCTGTTGAGCTGTGTTCAGTGCCATTATCATAAGCACTTTGAAGGTGAGTAAGTCCATCATAGGCGACCAGCTCCTGAGGAGGGTCAACACTACCTCATCCCAGTCCAATCTAGCGATAGGACGACAATGCACTCCTGGCACTGTATACAGCACTGTAACTGAGGGACTCGTCATAATGACGACCCATGAGTATTCCAGCACCTTGGAGAGTATAGCAGATATGTAGATGGTCTAGGTCCGACTACAGAAACCTCCCATATCCTTATGTAGGCGAGGTACTGCTTCCTACTGGACTCTCTCTGCACGATGCTGTTTGACATCCATGGTCCTTTATGTTGCAGAGCCTGGTTGCGTATCCTGCAGCACCTGTCTGATGAAGCAGAATGGGGAAAACATAGAAACCCCGCATTTCCCCCCAACGTAGCGAAAACGCGTCCATCGCCACTGCCCCAGGATCTAGTTCTCAAGACATATGTTAGTATCCAATGGCTCAACCTGGACGCAAAGAGGTCGAAATCTGGTATTCCATATTAGGCTATAATTTTAGCAGATATTTGGAGGTTCAATCTACTTGATGTCGTTATTAATACTTGTGACCTGGTGTCCGCCACTATATTGAGCTTATCCAGAAGGTACATAGCTGAACTCAAATTTCTTTCAATCCACCAGAGCCAAATTAATGTTTCCAATTCATCCCAAGATATTAACTTGACGCCACCCATAAGGTTTAATATGCCTCCTCAGTGGTATTATTTTGAAGACGAACATACGTATGCTGCAGATTAGTACATTAATGCGCAGCCCTGGACATGCTCCCAGCATTTCTAAACAGTTTATACCTTGTGATTGAAGAAAGTAGACTCATGCAATCCCATTTACCGCCCCACCTGGAATGGTGTCAGTAGTTCCCCAGCCCTCGGCGCTTGCGTCGGTTTGTAACGCGACTACTAGGTTTGATGTAATGATGGGATTTAACAATCACAACCATTGCTAATCCACCATTGTACCTCAATTATGCTTCGATTGGCAGCTGCTTAAGCTCGTAATTGTAAGCATTCGCTATACATGCCGAGATTTTGCTTATTCACCCAAGCTTTGATAGCGTAACGACCCAATTATGTGGCTGGAATGTAGCTCCAATTTACCCATAGCTTAGCAGCATGTCGAAAGTCAGTTCCCTGGCGCAAGCAAGGCTGTTACATGAATCTATTATGGCTATAGCTCTGTTCCCTGGATAGTGACAAACAGAGCCGCAGAATGTATGTACCTCCCTCCTACTTGTGAGGTTATGCATGCAGCACTTCCAAGAGAACCAGGCCCCCTTACCTCCATGGTTACCGGCGAGCCTGACGTTCTGGTTTCTAGTATTCCTTCTTTGCTGGGTGCTGCTCGATCGCCTTGGTAAATCCTTGTTCCTGCAGCTGGTGTGTGGTGAGGTAGTCTATGCTGGCTCTGCCCTAACAAGGCTTCTGCTGTTGGGGAGCTGGTGCAGATGTGTTCTTGATGGCCTCGTCTTTGACCTGCTTGGGCAGGTCCTCCCCAAACAGCTGTCTTGGAGGTGTGGTGGAGGTACGACCCAACCCAGCGAATTCAGGGTTAATGTCGGGCCGGATGGAGCTCTGACTAAAACAGTTTCCCGAAGTGTGCTACACAGGAGGGCTAGAGCATCCTGCTGCTCTGCGGATGCACCTGCCCCATCGAGGGTCCTGATGAGCGCCGTGATGCCCGACGCCAATAGCTTCAGAATTTTCTGCCTCTTCATCTCTTGTTCCCTCGCATTGTAAATGATGTTCCCTCAGATGGCTGAGTCGACCCTCGGGACGTTCAGGGTAACACAGTTTCCAGGATCCTTGTACTTCTCCATGTTTCTGAAAGCACCTGGTCTAGGAACTGGTGTGTCGTCAAGAATTAATACTTACTGCCAATGTAGAGTGCAGCAGTACCCCTGAAAACAGGTTTCGGATTTTCGACACCTCCAACTTCTTCTTCTGGATCGAGAGCAGTGGGCTCTTCTGCTGCCGCTGCTTTGTCAAATCGGCCATCTGTTGAATGCTAGCACTCCCGATGGACGAAGGTGAGATTGAAGGTGGTGGTCATGATCCGAACTCCCAGACCGCTGAGACTCCTGCTCTTGCCGACCCAGGTCCTGCTGATATAGTTGCTCCACCATTAGCTCCATCCTAGCCATGCGACCGCTGCCGCTACACACGGACAACAGGTCGACTTCCCCAGGCCCTGATGAGTCGCTGGGGCTTCTGCCAGTAGGTCACACCTCAACGAAGTGGCTGACAGGTACTCGTCAGCACCCGCTCCTGCGGGGCTGAACGACTTCCGCACGGACAACCCGCCAGCCCGGCATCCCTTGGACCTTAGCGGCCTCTCTACCTGACGAGCAGGCAGAGGAAAGGAGTCGGAACCGGTCCCCAATACCGGTCCGTGATCCGTGCAGGCACACCGTCACCCTCACCCCCAGGGGTCTGTGACGGCGCTTGGCTGGCTTTACCCGCAGCAACGGGATTGCCTAACCGTATTCTGCTGCCACCGGTCTGCGCTCCGGCAGCCTGTTCCGGTGCAGTGCCGGTACCTCCTGCTCCCGCAGGCTGTACGACTCCTGCACGGACATACCGCTAGTCCGCCGTCGTTTGGACCTAAGCGGCACCTCTGCCTGGTGGGAAGGCAGAGGGAAGGATCGGTACCGGTCCCCAATACCGGCTCCGCTGTCCGTGCAGGCTTGCCGTCACCCTTAACCACACGGGTCCATGAGGGCGCATAGCCGGCTTTACCCGTAGCAATGGGGTTGCCTAGCCGTAAACTGCTGCCACCGGTCTGCGCTCCGGCAGCCTGTTCCGGTGGACACCGGTACCTCCTGCTCCTGCAGGGCTCCCCGATTTCCAGCAGGTCCATCACCGGCCTGCAGTCTAGCAGGTTACCCCCGGCGGTATGTCGATGCCTCCCACTGCAGCGGGGCATGACCTGTGCGCAGCTCTCCCCATCTCTGATACCTGCATAGTAGGAGAGACAAAACGAGCCGCCGAGCGGGTCACATGTTTACGCACCTTTGCCCCACAGTCACTATGCATAGGTGAGAGTGGTAGGGAGTCCAGGTCTTGCCCATCCTGCTCCCACGCGGTGCTCCACCATTTTGCGGCCCCATGGTCAGCCGTGGTGGAGAGACGGGTCCTGGCTGCGCAGGGCTCCCCGACCTCCGCGTTCTTCTGGAATGGTGGCCGCTGACTCCCATCTGAAGTCGCACGGCCCTTGGAGACCTGCTTCGCTGCCTTCATTCTGGTCTCCATCCCTCTGTAAGCAAACTCGAATACAGACGCTTAGCTATTCAAAGTTAGTATCTTACCTGAGGGTCTTTAAGAAGTATGGTGACCAGCCTCTCATGCTTTAATAACTTTTATATGTTGGCAGTCTGAACTTCTTGAAGACAATGCATACCCTAGAGTAGCAGGGCACTTTAATGTAGCCAGGCCACAGAATCCCTGCAGTTGCAGTGTGGAGTCAGGCTGCCTTTGCTTGCAAGCCTGCTTCTCCCTGAATGCCAGCAACCCGCAGAACCCCTGCAGGCTGCGGTGTAGAGTCGGGCTGCTGCCCATGGCAAGCACAGCAAGCCCTACACCACATGCACACCGCCAGCCCGCAGTATCACCCCCGTGGGCTGTGGTGTAGAGTCGGGGCTGCCGCTCCGCCGTTGAAACTTCTGACGGCGAGCCTGCAAGCCCGACTCCTGCATGCACACCGCCAGCCCGCAGTATCCCCCGCGGCTGCAGTGTAGAGTCGGGGCTGCCGCTCTACCGTTCCTACTTTGAACGGCGAGCCTGCAAGCCCCACGCCTACATGTACACCGCCAACCCGCGGTGTAGAGTCGGGGCTGCCGCGCTGCCGTCGCGAACTTTTGACAGCGAGCCGGCAAGCCCCATTCCTTTTCGTGCCGCCAGCCCGCGGCGTCCCCTGCGGGCTGCGGTGTGGAGTCGGGCTGCCTCTGCCGTCCTCCGCCGGCGAGTGTATGAGCCCGGACCCTCCTGGGTCAACGGGCTTCCCGACTCCAACTATTGGAGCCGCCGCTGACTGCCGCAGCAGTCAGATCCGAGGCGGCTGCGAGACCCTGCGACAGGGCCACCTAGAAGAAAAAGACCGCAGGTTAGTGTTTTACTTACCTGCAGGTCCCAGCAGTAGAGGAGCAACGCTCCTCCCTGCCTGTCGCTCGCATGCGGTCGACGATATGTCGCGCATGCGTGCCTGGCGGGGTCTTCCACGAAGTCACTCACGTGACTCCGAAGTAAAATGCAAAATGTTTTACCATATACTAGGTAGACAAAAATGCTGGAGAAACTCAGCGGGTGAGGCAACATCTATGGAGCGAAGGAATAGGTGACATTTCGGGTCAAGGTCCTTCTTCAGACTGATCGGGGGGTGGGGGTCGGGAAGAAGAAAGGAAGAGGTGGAGACAGTAAGCTGTGGGAGAGCTCAGAAGGGGAGGGGAAGGAGGGAGAAAGCCAGGACTACCTGAAATTGGAGAAGTCAATGTTCATACTGCTGGGGTGTAAACTACCCAAGCAAAATATGAGGTGCTGCTCCTCCAATTTGCGGTGGGACTCGCTCTGGCCATGGAGGAGGCCTAGGACAGAAAGGTCGGATTCGGAATGGGAGGGGGAGTTGAAGTGCTGAGCTAACGGGAGATCAGGTTGGTTAATGCAAACTGTGCAGAGGTGTTGGGCGAAGCGATCGCCAAGCCTGCGCTTGGTCTCACTTTACCATTGATACTAATTCTGTATTCCACATTTGACCCTCAGAGGCCTCTGAAACAACATGGCCTTTTATTGCAACCATGCCCTACGAGGGAAATTGTTTTATTCATTCCTGCCACTTCAAAGTGGAGGTGAACAAATAAGCAGCCAACAAAAGGAAGAGACTCCAAGAACATCTCCTTCCTTAAGTGGTGTCAACATGAGCACACCAAAGAGAGAGTTGAAGCATTTGTGACCATTTGAAGCTGGAGATGCTGAGTGGGTGAGCCATCTTAGTTTCCTCCCAAGATCACACCACTGTAGAATCCAGCCTTCAGCTTATTCTATTCACTCTACATGACTTCAAGAAACAGTTAAGAGCACTAGGTATGAGAAGGACCATGGTACCAGATAACATCGCAGCTGTTGAAACTGCTCCTAATGGGCAACGTACAATTTAATAACAAACTTACTTCCCCTCGGCTATTTCCCAGTAATAGCCTGACGTGCTCTGCTTAAATTGGGAAGCTGATGGTTTCAAGTCAGCTTTTCAGTGCAGCAGCGTCATCTTTTATGAATCTAAGCCGTCAGTCATTATAATCATTTACAGTTTGTCTGCAGGAAGTGAATGTGTTACATGCTGCTCTGTGACGTTGGAAAGATTAGCTGTGCAAAATATTTTAAAATGTCTGCGCATCAATATTTTCAGGTTGAATTTATGTGGTGTTCACAGCAATCTGGCTTTACGCAACTATAGCCAAGAAATGAGCCTTAAGGTCATTGAAAACATTTGGTTGTGTCATCAGCAATAAGTTATAAGGAGTTATCTACCATTAGGGCATAATCTAGGTGTTACTTAACAAAAAGGAAGTCTTGCCTAATTTACCCAAACTTGCATAACCTATGCTCACATCTCAACATGTTCTGGGCCCACCATGATGTAGAGCTCTTCTTCCGTCTCCTCCACACCCAAGCCTTTTTCTAGGGGAAGGAGTCCATCTTCCATATGTCTTCTATGTATTACATGTTCTCAGTTATGCCCTGCCAGACTTGCAGAATGATTCTTTTTGGAAATGGTGCACTTCATTAACAAAATTAAGTTTCTTTGTCGGCCTTATTTTATTCAGGACGAATTAAAAAAAAAAAAAATAGGATTTGTGAACCTGGTCATCCATGAACTGGAGTCTCTATGGAAGTTATCAGGAGTCCTAAATCAGACATAAATGCAGTTATTGGATTGACTTGTTCTGACCATTTGCAGTTAAGGGCCTGTCCCATTTGGGCGTCATTTGCGCGAAATGGACGCAACATAATTTACGTGTCACGACGCACAACGTACATGTGATGCGAATTATGCGTGCATGGTGCGTGATGATGTAGGCAGTGATGCGCGGCGCCCTAGGATTTTGGAATGTCCAAAATCTTTGCGCGCTATCTGCATGACGTGCAAATGACGCCCAAGTAGGACAGGCCCTTTACTCTCCTACTTCACTAGCTGTTCAGAAGCAACAAAGTAAATTAAATATGCAGATTTAACAAGCAATTGACCAAACGGTGTGTTGTTGTTTATTGCATGTGGAATCGAGTGCGAGTAGAGGTGTCAAGTGCCAATTGTATAAAGGCCTGATGAGACTTCATTTGGAAAGGTCCTATTTCCCTATGGAGGGAAGGATAGAGGGAATGTTATCGAGACTTATCGCATGAGGAGAGATTAAGTAGAGTGGACGAGTCTTAAGAAGGGTCCCAAAGTGAAACATCACTTATCCATGTGTAGGAAGGAACTGCAGTTGCTGGTTTAAAGCGAAGATAGACACAAAATGCTGGAGTAACTCAGCGGGCCAGGCAGCATCTCTGGAGAGAAGGAATGGGTGATGTTTCAGGTTGAGACCCTTCTTTCAATTATCCATTTCTCAAGAGATACTGCCTGACCCGTTCAGTTACTCCATCACTTTGTGTCTTTGTAGTAAACCAGCACCTGCAGTTTCTTATGTCTAGCACTACGTCTCTGAATTTGGAAGAATGAGGGGTGAATGCACTAAAAAATATATATATTTCTTATGGGTTTGTACAGGACAGATGTAGAAATAGTTTTTTGTTGTTGAATGTACTAAAAGTCATTGTCTCACGTTGCAGTTGGTCACTCGGAACAGAGATGAAAATATTTTTTTCCCCCCCCAGAGTATCTCCAGAGTTTTTGAAGTCTCATTTGCTTGATTAGTAGGACTGGATGTTACAATCCCTAAGATTTCACTACAATTGACATTCTTGGGTATGACCACTAGGTGAATTTGCTAACAATCAGACACATCTTCAGTTGTGTACCTCAACATCACTGGGTGTTTCAGCTTTTTATCACAAGACACCCTCAGTCGAGGCAGGCCCACCACAGGTTGATCAGACCTGGGTGTGTGTCTTATTGTTAGCCTTTAGATGGTCATGTGGCAGCCCAGACAGCATCTTTCCTCTTCAGCCACAGTTAGTGACTGCTCCGTTTGGCGGTATTGGCAAGTTCTTTTATTGCTCTCCTTTGTGCCTGCCCTTTGACTCCTACTTCCCTCAGGAGCCTTGCGGTGGAACTGGCTACAAAGCCCCTGCACTAGCCCTCCACTGGACACACCCTTACCCTCCAACCTCTCTCCTCTGCCTCCGCTTCGAGGTTTGAATATGAAAGCTTTTTCCTTTCATAAGCCTCGTCCACAGCCTCCTCCCATGGGACCATCAGCTCAATGATGAAAACACGCCGACAGGAGTTGGACCAGAGAACGAGGTCTGGTCGCAGGTTGGTAACTGAGATTTCAACTGGGAATGAAAGCCTCTGGCCTAGGTCAACACGCATTTCCCAGTCCCTGCCTGCGTTCAGTTGGCATGAGTTGAGAGGCGGGGGGTTAGTCCTCCATTTCCCTCCTGTCCGGATGAAGGATGGTATTTGCGGGAATGTTACCTGGGCATTGATAGGCATGGCGTTGGTGGTAACTCTCTTCCACTCAAGTTCAGCTGCCAAACACCTCAGCACCTGGTTGTGTCGCCAGGTGTATCTGCCTTGTGTTAGGCTAGTCTTACAACTGACCAAGATGTGTTTGAGGTTTGCTGGAACTGCACACAGGGGCAGGCTGGATCCTCTCCCAGCCAAAGATTTAGGTTTATGGGAGAGGGAAGGACGTCATATGTGGCTCTGATAATGAAGCTCAACTTATTTGACTCCATGGTCCACAGTTCTCTCCATGTGACCTTCCTCCTGTCAACGCCATCCCACGTCATCCAGCGGCCTTGTTTGGCTTGGGATATGGCTTTGGCACACCTGGCTGCTTCTTCCTGGTGGCGCACCTCCTCCACCACCAGGTGCCGACGTTCAGCTGGAGTAGCTTTTGGTAAGTTGGTTTCATTGCTCCCAGGCCAAAGCCTCCGCGGCCTTGTTGGACATGGCCCACTATGTCCCGGTGTTGGAGGGCGGATTTTGCGTCCAGTACCACTGCTGCTGGAGTCCATTTCCTCCCTGTTGCTAGGGTTGGAGCAACGCCTCTTATTATTGGGTCCCGGGATTCTGTTAGTGTCATGTCCAGCCTCACTTTGGCACATTGTATTCCTCCACCAGGCTTGAGACTGGCAGTGAGAGGGCTCCATTCCCATAGAGCCCTATGCTGCTGAGGCATCTCGGTAGCCCAAGCCACTTCCTCACTTGTGAGTTCACCAGTCTCGCCAGCTGGTTGACATGGGATAAAGTGACCTCGTAGATGGTAATTGGCCACATGAGTCGGGGCAGTAGACTGAATTGCAGGCACCAAAGCTTCAGCTTCCCTGGGAGAGCAGTATTGTTGATTTCCTTGAGGCCACTGATGGTATCCTGCCTGCGTTGTTCCACCTGCTCTGCATCCTTGAGGTATGCGGTGTACCATTGCCCGAGGCTTTTGACAGGCTTCTCCAGGACAGTTGGTATTGTCTCGTTATTGATGCGGAACCTTTCGTCAGTGAGCCGGCCTTTGACGATGGAAATTCTACAGAATTTGTTGGGTTTAATCTCCATTCGTGCCCATTTGATGTTTTCCTGGAGTTTATCCAGCAGTGTATGCATTTGGTGCATGCTTTTGATGTTGTTATTGTGGTCATGTCATCCATGTATGCCCTGATTGGAGGATGACACAGCCCACTCTTCAAGCTTTCCCCTCCGACCACCCATCGTGACGCTTGAATGATGAGCTCGATTGCCATGGTGAAAACCAGAGGAGAAATGGTACAGCCTGCAATTATGCCTACCTCAATGTGCTGCCAGGCGGTGGTGTTGTCCTGTGTTATGACGCAGAACTGAAGGTCCTGGAAGTAAGCTTTTACCAGCTTTGTGATGACCTCTGGGACCTGGAAGAAATTAAAAGCTGCCCAAAGAGTCTCATGGGCACCGAACCAAAGGCAGTGGCAAGATCTAAGTAAACCACATACAGATCTCTCTTTTCCTTCTTGGCAGTTTGTACCTGGTGCCAGATGACGTTTGCATGTTCCAGACATCCTAAGAAACCACGTATCCCTGCTTTCTGCACTGACGTGTCAATGAAGTTGTTGCTCTGCAACAATGCTGAGATTCTTTGGACCACAACACCAAAGAAGATCTTTCCTTCCACGTTCAGAAGGCTGATCTGGCGGAATTGGCTAATGGTTGAAGAGTTCTTATCTTTGGGAATTAAGATCCCTCCTGCCCTTCTCCATGCCTTTGGTATGATTCCTTTCCCCCATGCCACTTTCATTAACTTCCAAAGGTATTTCAGGGCACAAGGGGTGTTCTTATAGAGCCTGTATGGAATGCCATTGGGCCCTGGGGCTGATGCTGTTCTTGCCCGTTTGACTGTCCTCTCCACCTCCTTCCATGTAGGAGGCCTTATGTCCATCTGGTGCTCAGGTGGGTGGATAGGTGGCATGTCATCTGGAATGGTGACTGGCTCATGCCTCCGGTTGTCAGAGTATGTCTTGCACAGGTGCTCCTCCAGTTCCCTTACAGTTACTCTCAGGATCCCGCTCTTATACTTGACAAAGATGCTTTTGACAAACTTATATGGATCTCCGTAGAAACTTGGCCTCGCCCGCTCATTCTTCTTGTGTTGCTTTCTCAGGCATTCTGCTCTTTGCAGGATTGCCAGGCGCTGCTTTATTTCTGCCTGCAGTGCCTCGACTCCTTTCCTTTCTGCCTCTTTGGCCTTCCTCCACTGTTTTCTCAGCTGCCTCCTTTCTTTCACCAGTCTTTTGATCACCTGCTGCCTCCTGGACTTGTACTGGAGTGCTGGTTCCTTCTGTGTCCTCCGTTTCACGACCTTCACCCCAAATCTCTCCGCCCCATAGTTGTATATGGTGTCTCTCATCTTCTCCAGTTTTCTTTCCACACATCCCTTCAATCCTTCCAGAAGACGGATGAGGTCAGTGTTAATGGTCTCCCACTCTTTCCTCTGGCAGGATTTAGGCTACAAGATTTGAGGTTTTTCCCTTCCATTTTCTTCTCTACTGCTGAATGTGGCTGGTCGGGCTCTGGACTCGTGTCCGTTGGTGGTACTGTACCTGGTTGACCTTCACCTGGGGTGGTGATACCCTGTAGACTGTGGCGGTTATCCTGCCACTGGGCTTCACTCGACTGATTTGGCCTACCTTTTAGAAAGTAGTGGTCAATGCGAGGCCCCACACCAAGCTCTCTCAGGCACTTTTTCCTGCCCTTGTGGATCTTGACACCCTTGTCTGATGTTATCTTTTCCCAGCCATAGATACAACTTCGTAGCTTATGTCCTGCCAGTGCTGCTGCTCTGTCAATTGCTGTGCTAGTTGTAATACTCATAGTCGATTCCGTTCCCAAGTCTGTTGCCGTGTGGTCTGTTGATGAGTCATCTTCCACCCCCGCTCTCGCAGACTCAAGGGGTATTCTTTGTCTTGTCTTTTTCGTAGCAATATGTGGGTGAATCCAAAACACTGATTAACGATGGATCCTGCTGGCATGAGGAGCTAGCCCATGCCAGCCCCGGTGGGGTCTATTCCCTCCGGTCAGCAGTCTCTCCAGGCAGTCACTAGATCTTTCCCTGGTTGTCAGCTGCCCTTTCGCAGCTGGTTTGATCCAGATGTTCAGATTGATTAGTAGGACTGAGTGTTACAATCCCTAAGAGTCCATTCATGACAAAAGTCGAGAGATTTTGAGATATTAGGAGAATTGTGGTATTGGACATGATGTTTGTAGTAATATTGATGTAAGGATCATGGTGCTTTTGGGAATTATGTTATGTTACTGTTTTGATATTTGGCAGATACCATTTTAGTTAATCCCGGCAAGGAATGTACATACAAATATGTGCTCTCAGAAGGCTTGAAGAAAATAAGTAAACTTCACAAGGGATTAAACTCAACCTCTACCATTTAGTATGTTAAGATATAATGGGGAAACAAGGGACATAGGGATTTTAGTTGAGGAAAATGGTTCAGAGACAAAAGGTTAGTCTGCTCTTATTGAACAGCAGAGCAGGCATGAGGGACCAAATGGCCTGCTTCTGTTTTTTATTTCTCAGGAGAGTACAAATGCCAAATGATACAATTAATTTTGGTGTTTATAAATAAGTAGCAATAAAAGTGTCACAATCTGATATTCACAAACTGAAAACCGAAAATGCCAAAAATACTGCTACTTTCAGATTAATTACAAATCCTGGTTATAGTTTTGCTCAATTTGTATTCTTTGTACTAGAGTAACATTTCTATAGAGCTGCTGACATCTTCCATATCTTCAGAGTATCTGTTGCACTCATTTATGCCTTACTAGACATGGAAGACTCTTTCTGGAGAAGGTGATTGTCATTAACAATGGAAGGACCCTTTCTTTCCCTCACTTTATTCGGAGCGAATTCAGAAGTAGAATTTGTAAACACAAGTCATTTTGGTGTCACCAATAAACCAAAGACATCAAGGAATCTTGCAGAATGGAAACAAGCAGATATTCTGGCCTGCTAGACAGAGATATGTTTAAATACCTGCGAACTGTATGTTAGGTTTAAGAAAGAACTGCAGACGCTGGAAAAATCGAAGGTAGACAAAAATTCTGGAGGAACTCAGCGGGTGAGGCAGCATCTATGGAGACAGCATCTATGGTTTCGGGTCGAGACCCTTCAGACTAATGACGTGGGAGGTGGGGGCGAGAAAAAGAAAGGAAGAGGAGGAAACAGCAGTTAACTGTATATTAGGTGTTTTTTTCCCCCTTTTTCTGACTAACTTGAAACTAAAAATGTCAGGAACGCATTACTTTGAATTCCATCTCTATATTAGAAACAAATGGATCAAAATAAATAGAGCAGGAACTTGCCATTGCGCTTTCATGTATACATGCCCGAACGCCTCTTGCTGAATCTGTGCACATGTTGTATAGATGTCAAATGGGTGGATATCTGCGGTCAAATACGTTCCATGCTAGTCGAAAGGTACATATCAAAGGTACAAATAAAGGTGCAAAGAAATGTAAGGTAGCGTGCCTAAATGACTACCATCCAGTGGGTCTGACATCCACCATCATGAAGTGCTTTGAGAAACTGGTAATGGCGTACATTAACTCCAGCCATTCTTGATGCACTGCAGTTTGTTTACCAGGGCAACAGTTAACACCAACTCCCAAAACTAATCTAGGGAACATCTAGAATGCAAGGACTACTACTAATTATCAATATAGCTCCACCTTCAACACCATAATCCCATTCAAACATCTCCAAATGTACCTCCAAACACCTGGACTTTTCAGTCGGGACCCTACTTCAGCATCGACTCTCTACCACTGGATCCTTGACTTTCTGACCTACAGATCACAATCAGTGAGGATCGGTGACAACACCTCCCCCACAAAAATGTCCCGCAGGGATGCATTCACAGACCTCTTCTAACCTTGCTATACATTCACGATTATGCAGTCAAATCCAGCTCTAACTCCATCCACAAGTTTGCAGATGACGCCACTGTGGTAACATAGTGTGAGGGCAACATCCTCCCTCTCAATGTCAGCAAGATGAAGCAGCTAGTTATTGATGTCAGCAGTGTGGTGGAGAACATGCTCCAATCTGCATCAACAGTGCAACAGTGGAAATAGTTGAGAGCTTCAAGTTCCTTCTCATTAATATTGGCAACAATTTTGAGGACAAAACATATTGAAGTGACATCCAAGAAGGCACTACATCATTGGGAGACTGAGAAAATTTGATATGTCTCCAATGACTCTACAGTTGCACAATAGAAAACTTAATGTTGGTTTGCATCACAGCTTGTTTTGGGAACCATTCTGCCCAAGACCACAAGAAATTGCAACAAGCTGTAGATGTGGCCCAGTCTATCACACAAAAGATTCCCCACCCCCTCCCTCTCCCCAATTGACTATCTACATCTAACACTACCACAAAAAAAATAATAATCAAAGACTTGTCCCACCCCAGTCATTCCTTCTTCTTCCTGTCCTCATCAGACAGAAGATATAGTAGCTTGAATGCATGCACCACCAGGCTAATAACAGTTTTTTCATGTCTGTTAACAGGCTTCTGAATGGACCTTCCATAAGCTAAGGTACTGTCCAATTCACCACTATCCCATTGTGGGCATTGGACTTTGTCTATGGAACGGGTGCGCTACAATGCTGAGAATTCTATTCTGTAGTCCATAACCTCCCCTTTGCTCTACCTATTGAGTTTGGCCTGACTTTATTTATGTATAGTTTTATCTGATCCGAAACAAGGTGGTTTACACGCTCCAGTTACCATGAAAGGTTTCAAGGTGAAGATGATTAAGGGCTTCAAGTTCATATGCTTAGATATCATCAGCAATTTGTCCTGGAACAACCATGTTGCAACAACCCATAAAACATTCCAATGTCTCTACTTCCGCGAAAGACTAAGGCAGTTTGGCACAGTTCCAACCATCATAACTTTTCTAAAATTTCACCGATTGGAACAAAACTTGGTGCGTTTGGAGCAGAGGAGAACTGTGAATAAGGTGGCGAAATAATTCTAGCAATATAGGCTACCGTTTTTGTGCAAATTAAAAAAAATGCAAACTGGAAGAGGACAAGATGAGAGTTTTAGTAATAGTATAAATAGATAGAAGATAGATATAACATAGAATAGATGTCAGGTGAAACTTCGATTTTTTTAATTTATTTTTCATACAGACCACTGCCAACCCTCAGAGGTATTAAAGTTATAATCTCCGGAAAACTAGCGCAGCAGAAACCTGCTGGAAATGTCTGTTAAGGGTACATCGACTGATGTTAGCATGGCATCTTGTTCCACAAAAGTTAGAGTGATGTGTTTTATCTATAAACATTGCACGAGAAGTTTGATTATAGGTTCCACTGTGCTAGGAAGACTGAACCATGCAGACTGGACAGATATATGCATGTGGCTTGGAGGATAACAATGAGTTCTAACTGTCTTTGTTTGGTGTCTTTTTATCTAGCAAACATCTTCCTCCTGCTCTTATTATTCTAAATATCCAAAGGTCTGTATGAAAATCAATATGCTACTACAAATTGCACCTACTGAAATTGGTGCAATATTTTTAAAAAAGGATTTCTCAAATAAACAAGTAGTTTCCTAAAAAAATCATTTAAAAGATTGGCAGCTCTTCAGTCACTGTCGACTTCCTTAATTAGTCATTGATTGACAATCATTGAAAGGACTCCAGGAGTACTACTAAATGACTAACACAATATGGCTTCAAAACTTTACAAAGTATTTTTCTTGGAAAATAAATAATGTTGATGCATCTGGACAGATATTAGAGCAGATAATTAAAATATTGGTCAAAGAAGAAGGATTTAAGAGCAACTTGAGAAAAGAAGCAGAGATTTATGGGGACAACTGTATACACAGACCCCAGTGATGGAGCAATTAGGTTCAGGATGCACAAGAGATGAAAAATGTCGATTTCTGAAGAAGCTGCAGGGCTGAAGGAAATTATAGAAGTAGGGAGAGCCAATAAAAATCAAATATTTGAAAACACTGAATTTTAAATCTGAGGCGTGAAGTGATTTTCCTTTGTAGGATAGAAGAACAGTGAATGGTGGCAAATTTGGATACTCCTAATTAAAGGTTCATAGTAGAATAAATCACTGCAGTATAATGCACAGCATCATTGTTCATAACAAACAAATGGACAATAAACAATAGACAACAGGCGCAGAAGTGCATTCGGCCCTTCGAGCCAGCACTGCCATTCAATGTGATCATGGCTGATCATCGCCAATCTGTACCCCGTTTCTGCCTTCTCCCATATTCGAGTGTTTCCCAATTGGAAGCCTTGGATGAACTATGAGATCTGCACTCTTTGAAGACCAGACACTGGGCATTCATGTCCGAAGACACAGAGATCTACAAGAAGTCCAGATACAACCTTGGTAGGCCATCAAAATGGCCAAAAGGGACTTTTGCTCCAAACTGGAGGATGGGACGGATGTCCGGCCATTGTGGCAGGGCTTGAATGCCATCACTTCCTACAAGGCAAAATCAGGAGGCATCTCAAATGTCAGTGAAGCATCACTCCCTGATGAGCTCAATGCGTTGTACGCACGCTTTGAAAGGGAGAATTCTGATGTGCATTCCCAAGCCCCATTCGCAGTGATGGTATTTCGGTCACAGTCACAGAGGTCGACGTCAGAAAATCCTTCAGCGGGGTGAACCCCCCGAAAGTGCCTGGACCTGATGGTATACACGGTCGTGTTCTGAAAACCTGTGTGGACCAACTGGCTGGAGTTTTTACGGACATTTTCAACCTCTCACTTCTGTGGTCTGAGGTTCCCACCTGCTTTAAAAGGGCATCAATAATACCAGTGCCCAAGAAGAGCAAGGTGACATGCCTCAGTGACTATCGACCAGTGGCACTAACATCTGAGGTGATGAAGTGCTTTGAGAGGCTGATCATGGCGCAAATCAACTTATACCTTGACAAAAACCTGGACCCACTGCAGTTCGCTTACCACCACAAAAGATCAACGGTGGATGCGATCTTGCTGGCTCTCCACTCCGCTCTGGATCACTTGGACAACAAAAACTCATATGTCAGGCTGTTATTCATTGATTACAGCTCGGCATTTAATACAATCATCCCCTCCAAGCTGGTTACCAAACTCGCAGAACTGGGTCTCTGCGCATCCCTCTGTAATTGGGTCCTCGACTTCCTCATCACAGACCACAGTCTGTTCGCATTGGTGGAAATGTGTCAGACTCGATAACAATCAGCACGGGAGCACCTCAAGGCTGCGTGCTCAGCCCCCTGCTGAACTCACTCTGTACTCATGACTGCATAGCCGGTCATAGGGCAAACTCCATCATCAAGTTCGCCGACGACACCACTGTTGTGGGACGCATCACTGATGGAGACGAGTCAGAGTATAGGAGTGAGATCGACCGACTGACCAAATGGTGCCAGCACAATCACCTGGCTCTCAGCACCAGCCAAACCAAGTAACTGATTGTGGACTTTGGATGGGGACCCACAGTCCCATTTATATCAATGGGTCGACGGTGGAAAGGGTCAAGAACTACAAATTCCTGGGCATGCATATTTCTGAAGATCTCACCTGGTCCCTTGAAAACTGATGCAATCATAAAGAAAGCACATCAGCACCTCTACTTCCTGAGAAGATTACGGAGAGTCGGTATGTCGAGGAAGACTCTCTCGAACGTCTACAGGTGCACAATACAGAGCATGCTGACCGGTTGCATCATGGCTTGGTTCGGCAACTTGTGCGCCCAGGAGCGGAAAAGACTGCAAAAAAGTTGTAAACACTGCCCAGTCCATCATCGGCTCTGACCTCCCTCCCATCGAGGGGATCTGTCGTAGTCGCTGCCTCAAAAAGGCTGGCAGCATCATCAAGGATCCACTGTTCGTAATGGCTTTCCCCTTATTCGTAAACTGTGCCCACTGGTTCTGGACACCCCCAACATCGGGAACATGTTTCCTGCATCTAGCCTGTCCAAATCCTTAATAATCTTATATGTTTCAATAAAATCCCCTCATCCTTCTAAACTCCAGAGTATACAAGCCCAGTGCTCCATTCTCTCAGTATATGACAGTCCCGCCATCCCGGGAATTAACCTTGTAAACCTACGCTGCACTCCCTCAATAACAAGAATGTCCTTCCTCAAATTAGGAGAACAAAACTTCACACAAACTGCAGAAGGACTTCTTTGCTCCTATACTCAACTCCTGTTGTTATAAAGGCCAACATGCCATTCGCTTTCTTCACTGCCTGCTGTACCTGCATGCTTACTTTCTTTGACTGATGAACAAGCACCCCCAGATCCCATTGTACTTTCCCTTTTCCCAACTTGACACCATTTAGATAGTAATCTAGCTGGAATTTTGGTGGAAATCTTTACTTCTCAATAATTTACTTGCAAAAAGTTATTCTGCATTTACTGCTAATATTCAGTATATAATATTTTGTAACATTTAAAAGCTTAATATTATCGAGACTTTGTTATTTTGTAATTAATCATAGGTTTGTCAGAAATCTCCAAATCCTCAAAAGGGGGTAGAATTTTCCATTGCCAAGCAACTGGTTATTATTTGAAGCTTTTTGAATACTACTTTAACTACAAGTGTTGTTAATTCCAGCATTTGGTTGTGTCCAGCTGTGTTCTATATATAGAAAAACTCAAAGTGCTGGAGGAATAAATGGCATCCGAATAATCCATCAGTTTGAAGAATGGCCCCAACCCAAAATGTCTCCTGTCCATTTTCTCCACAGATGCTGCCCAACCTATTGAGTTCCTCCAATACTTTGTATTTTGCACAAGATTCGAGAATCTGCAGTCTCTTGTGTTTTTGTGCTCTATATTAACAGACTTCAGAGAATGGACCAGTAGGAATACTTTAGGCTGGTGGCCATTTGGATGAATCAGGATTTTGGACTAGTGATAACTAGTCAGAATGGGTACAGTGGTGGTGCAGTGGTTAAATTGTTGGAGTTCTGTACTAATTCAGAAACCTGACTACAAATCAAACCACGGCAGTTCCGGAATTTTACAGGTGACATAGTGGGCAAGACTCTGAAGCAAGTTAATTTTTTTAAATTTCAATTTTGCAAGAAGAAGCAAATGTGATCTGATAAAGTTCCTCTCATGTTGCTGACTTTCTGCTTGCCAACACATACTGCACACAACCCTCTCAACATCGTCAGTCACTTCACCTGACGACTCATATGTGCTCTCTACTGATGGCACAAACAGCCCAAGGTGACATTATTACTGCCAACTTCAGGCAAAAGTCAAACCTGGGCATGAATTTAAGTTAAAATTGCCTAAATGTTATTACATTGTGGTGTTAAGTTTGCCATCGGGTTTATAAATAGTAATGAAGCTCTCTGGCATTTCATATAAAATATTATGGGGGGAAATGATAGGGAAGAAGGGACAGACAAGAAGCAAGAAAGAAGAGGGTGAGAGAGACAGGCAAAGGGACTGCAACAATGTCAGCAATACCAAGGGATGGAAGATTGCCACCTTCACATGGTCCGCCCTATTTCGACGAATGCAATCAACCCGGCGTGCACAATCAAATAAAATAAAACCAAATAGAACAAGTTGTCCTACAACTTTAGGCTGTACGCCATATGCAAGAAGAAGAAGCAATACCAGAAATTGAATTTGTTTACATTTCTGGCCATCGCATACACGCTTGCCATTGAGCTTTGAGTGCCAACATTTTCAGTTTTATGTTTTTTGAAGTTCTTGACAGATTTTATGATTGTAATCACACACACAAGCTTCCAAATGTGATACACTTCAGTGGATGTATGTAAAAATAATCATTTTCACATCACATTTATAAGATATTCGGGGTCAAGTTCTGGCTTTCTAACATTGCATTCCCTTGCTCTGGAAAGTACTTAAAGAGAAATCAAGAATTCTTTCCTTATGATTCTCTAAATTATTTTACATTTTGACTCCCATTACTTCCCTTAAAACTGCTGCGTTTGCTTGCAACATAACTAGTTCTGGTGAAGCTGGCATGAAACCACTTTTCAAAATATACTATTATATGGTCAGTTATATCGTACAGAAACAGGCCCTTCAGCCCAACTTGTCCATACCAACCAAGGTGGCTCCTCGAGCAGGCCATATTTGCCCGTGTTTGGACCATATCCCTTTAAAACCTTCCTATACATGAACTTGAACAAATGTCTTATACATGTTGTTATTGTACTCTCCTCTACCACATCTTCTTGCAGCTTGGTCCATATATTAACCACCTTCTGTGTGAAAAACTTGCCTCTCAGGTCCCTCTTAAATCTCACTCATCTCACTGCTCTCTAGTTTAAAACTCTTTACTGAGCATCCATCTTATCCATACCTGTCATGATTTTTTAAACCTTTGAAAGGTCATCCTTCAGTCTCTTTTGCTCAGGGGAAAACAAAGCCAGCCAATCCAGTTTCTCCAATCTCTCATATAGGCCCTGCACACCCAACAAAATCCTTGTAAATCTACCGTGCACTCCATCTAGTATAATTAAACCTTCCAACAGTACAGCGACCAGAACTGCACACAATATTGCACTTGTGGTCTCATCTATGTCATGTACAACTTTCACATGAAGTTCCACCTTTGTACTCAGTGTCCTGACCAAAGAAAGGAAGCATGCCATATGTTTCCTTCACCACCTTGTCAACCTGGGTCGTCACATTCAGGAAACTAGTCTCTGCTCTATAATGCTTTACCAGAACCCTATCATTTACTGTGCATATCCTGCGCTGGTTTAACATTGCATCATGTTGCACTTTTCCCAAGTTAAATTCCATCTATCATTTCACTTGCCCCTCCTCCAACCTCATCTACTGTATCCGTTGTTCTAGGTATCAACTCCTGTACATTGGCGAGACCAAGCACAGGCTCGACAATCGTTTCGCTGAACACCTCCGCTCAGCCCACCATAACCTACCTGATCTCCCGGTTGCTCAGCACTTTAACTCCCCCTCCCATTCCCAATCTGACCTTTCTGTCCTGGGCCTCATCCATTGTTGGAGTGAGGCCCAGCTCAAATTGGAGAAAAAGCACCTCATATTTTGCTTGGGTAGCTTACAACCCAGCGGTATAATAATAATAAACTTTATTTTGGGCTCAAGATCCAGACAAGGGACAACATTACATAAAAATACATTGCATATAAAATATCATAAAATACATATAAAATCTTAGTATATCACATAAAAGCATCATAAATTATATATTATAAAAAAACACAATACATGAATTAAAATCCAGAATGAAAAAGAATGATCAATGTCCTACAACAAGACAACGATACCAGTGTCTTCACAACTGGAACACTGACTTCTCTAGCTTCAAATAGCCCTTGCTTTCCCCCACTCTCCAGTCTACCATACTCAACCATCACCAAGGTGATACCTATTTACAAATTAGTGATGTTATCAAGCTGCTGTTTCGTGAACATCAGCATTTTATCACCAGTGCTGAAGCTTGCATTTTCTGTCATCCCTGTTATATAGGACTGGAACATCCATATAATTTATTATTAATAAGAAAGACACAAAAAGCTGGAGTAACTCAACGAGATAGGGAGCATTTCTGGGGAGAAGGAATGGGTGATGTTCAGATCTAGACCTTTATTATTAAATTTTTGTACTCTCCATCACATCTTTTAAAAAGTTCAATGTCCATCACCTCTTTTAAAAAGTTCCTGTTGCATTGCTATGTTTTAATGCTGAAATGGCTAGTTTGTTAAATTAAGTGTTTATAATAATCATCCCCTATTCTGGCTTTCAGGACTTTTCACACAATTCAAATTGATGTGTTTGAACTTCCAAAGTTGAATTTATAACTCTTTCCTTACTCAAAACAGATGGAGCCTTGTCTCTAGGGGAAACGAGGAAGGCAAGTTATTTTTTTCATGATCACTTGAAGTAAATGGAATCACAAGTGCTTTACAGTAGTAAATTGCATGGAAGTTTATCTCACAGAGTTTTGCAAGATTTTGCTGAAAGCATTTAGGCAGCCAACATTTGTCAGTGTAAAAATAGTGGCTACACTGCAACAAAAATATTTTATTGGCTCTAAAGTGATGTGGTATGCTCTGATGAGCTGAAAGAAGCCACATAAATGCAGGGTTGTTACTCACATTACCTATTAAGGCAGCTGGCTTCAGTGCCTACCAAAGACTGGCAATAAAACCTTTTTGCTTTACATTTTTAGTGTCTGTACAGATTATTTTTCCCTTTTCATAGTCAGTTTTATTCAAATGCACTAAAATACCAATGCCCTATTCTCTCATAGAACCGTTGATTGTATCCTGGCTTAATATCTCTTCACAGTTGTATACTGATCAATATCTCAATTTCAAACTGAAGGTGTTCAGATGCTAACCATAACATTCTCAACGTTAAGTCTGCCATGTATAATACGATAGATTGTAGGTCATGTAAAATGATGTGATTATCTGCAGCAATGAGTGCCTCTATATCTGACATTCATATTGAGCTGGATCCATTTTAATAAATGGCATAATTGCAGTTTATCAAAGAGGAAATAAAATAAGACAGCATAACCACTAGAATACTGTGCGGCACAGTGGCGCAGCGGTAGAGCTGCTGCATTACAGCGCCAGAGACCTGGGTTTGATACCAACTATGGGTGCTGTCTGTACAGAGTTTGTATGGGTGCTATCTGCGCAGGGATTGCTAGTCAACGCAGACTTGATGGGCTGAAGGGCCTTTTCTGCACTTTATCTCTAAACTATAAAACTAAACTACATCCAGAGAATTTGCTATGTCAGAAATTTTAATTGTTCCACTTATTTCTATTAAATATGGAACACAAATTTGAGGACTGGACAATTTTTCAGAAATCACATAGTCAACAATAGTATAACACAATCTTGCTTTGCAGCCTACTTTAAATCTACTCTGTCTTCTTTTCCAGAGAAAGGGATCAGAGCCAGGGCTTTGGAGAGAGAGCTGGAAAAGAGAACGTTTGGGTTAGGGTGTGGCAAGGTGACTAGTTTCTCTACCGTAGGGCAGAACGAGCCTCAAGCAAGGTGTCATATTATCTATTAAAGCTTTCCATTTATATTATCATAAAATAACATATAATAACGATGTTAACAAAGCAGGATTATTAATCTGGTGGTGATCAAGAAAGAAAAATAAAGTGTAATATTAAATTTTAAATTCAATAGTTGTTGGCAAGGTTGTCACACTATTAATAATTATATCAGCAACTAACACAAGACAAACTAGTCATGATCATCCTAACCACAATACCAGTCAGTCGGCACAGTGGCACAAAGATAGAGTTGCTGCCTTTCAGTGCTAGAGACCTTGGTTCAATCCTGACTGACCGGTGCTGTCTGTATGGAGTGTTTACGTTCTCCCTGTGGCCGCGTGGGTTTTCTCTGGGTACCCCGGTTTCCTCCCACATCCCAAAGATGTACAGGTTTATAGTTTAATTGGCTTTGGTAAGTTGTAAAATTGTCCCTTGTGTGTGTACGTTAGTGTATGGGTCGGCTGATCAGCTCGGACTCGGTGGGCCACAGGGCCTGTTTCAGCACTGTATCTCTAAAGTCTAGAGGATACATTATGGCATGAACATAGTAAGATCTGTTGTTTATCTTGCTCGTGTCTCCTTGTTTCCCCAATCTTACTAAAATTCCAGTTTATTTTAAAACTTTTCAGTTTTCATTTGAAAGTCTTAATCAGATTTCCATTATTTTCATTTTCTAATGGCCTTTGCATTAATCATCTTGAACTTTTGAAAGATGCATCGATATTTGTTTATTCAAAAATATTTCCTTTTTTTTCTTACATAGCTTTATCTGTTTTTTCCATTAACTTAGTCAACAATTTCAACTGAATGAATAAACTAGAAATAATAGAAAATTATTGGGAGGAAAATTCACTCCTCTGCTTTTATACCTTCCTTCTGGCACCTGATCAGTTCCACGAGAATAAATTAGGAATCACTTACATTTGACAAGAAGCGATTCCAAAAAGAAATTTTGATACATGATTACGTTAAAATATATTACAAGATACACTCTTAAATACATGAGACTGATCTTATTTTATTTTGTCTTTTGCGACAACAGGACAAATAAAACTTTGAATATAAACTACATTTGTTTTGCTGGGGAATAGACTACACAGTTATTAGCATGATTTATTCCACTGATTCTAAACAGTCCAAATGATTAGTGGCAATAAATAGGCTCAATCAGTACTGTAAGTGAAATGGCTTGATTCCTCCAACAATTCATGAGCTACTTTGTCAGTGTCATTTTTTAACACATTTCTTGTCACATAAAATTGAATGAGATATTTGACTGACAGACTGAGGAGGATTTAAATTCATTGCATTTCTACTAAGGGCAAAGGACACATTGCAACAGTCTTCATACACTTGGCAATTCTAGAAATCTATTCTCAGTGCAACAATTCAGCTTGTTTTTATCACGTCTGCACTTAAAATTAAGATGAATAGATTACTATTTTCCAATGAAAGCAAAAGATATATTTAGTAGAAATTTACAACACAGCATAATTTCTGGTAACTATCCCAGAATTGATTAACAAAAACATGCATACAACTGAAGTGATTAGCACAACAGAAAAAAAGAAGCTAGTGAGAATTTGGCAGGTTAATATAAATTGTATTATTTGTATAAAAATAACCGACTAAACATACATATGTGACAAAAACATGAAAATGGGCAGCTTATAAGTGGAAGTTCTGGATTGTGTGAAATTGAAAGAAGTTGATGCTAATGTTAGATCTTGACCAGTGGAGATAGTGGTTGTCCCTAGACTCCATGGTACTCCAGTTCAATGCAGTTTTCACATTAGAGCTATGTGTTGTGGAATCTATAGTGCAAAATCTAAAAATAATTATACAAACTGCTACTTGCTCCACCACATTTGTAAGCAGGCTTTGCAACTTCAAATCTCTAGGGTCAGTACATCAGTCTTCAGCTGATAAGATGGGTCACTTCCAAGCCGGTATTTCCTTATTAGTTTTCTATTTCTCTGTGTGCTGTCTTGCGAATCACTATAAAACAAAATGAAAGATGATATTAACTATGATTTCTGAGAAAGACTCAGATTTTCAGGCCCCCTTGAATTTATATCTACAATACCACTTACTTCAGTGTTATCTGCAAACTTGCTAATCATGCAAGTGGGGAAAATAAATGGTCGGCACGGACTGGAAGGGCTGAGAAGGCCTGTTTCCGTGCTGTAATTGTTATATGGTTATATGTTATATGCCATGTACGTTCTCATCCAAATCATTGTTACAGATGACAAACAGCTATTGGCCCAGCACTGAACCCCGAGGCACACCACTAGTCACAGGAATGATCAGAAACTCGTTCAAATGGAGTCCAGTGTGAAGTAGCAAATTGGAACACAAATTTGCCTTCGTAGTAGATGTCAGAGCTCGGTAGTGGAGGTCAGTTTTACATAAGATTAGTGAGAATCGCACTGGAGTTTAGGGGGTGGAGGTTGATAGTGTTAAGATTATGAGAAACATAGGTAGGGTACATAAATTATTTTCCCCAGGGTATGGAATGTCTAAGACAAGTGGTCACAGATTTAAGGAGCGGGAGGGAAGATCTTAGGAGTAAGGTTTTCCACACAGAGAACAGTGGTTCTACGGAATGAGCTGCCATTTTTACAACGTTTAAAAGACATTTGAATAGGTACAGTGTAGGAAGGAACTGCAGATGCTGGTTTACACCGAAGATAGACACAAAATGCTGGAGTAACTCAGTGGGAAAGACAGCATCTCTGGAGAGAAGGAATGGGTGATGTTTTGGGTTGACACCCTTCTTCAGACTAAAAGTCAGGGGAAAAGGGAATGAGAGATATAGAACAAATGAATTAAATATATGAAAAAAGTAACAATGATAAAGGAAACAGGTCATTTTTAGCTGTTGCTAGGTGAGAACAAAAGACTGGGGGGGAAGGGTGGAGAGAGAGGGAGTGCAGGGGCTACTTGAAGTTAGAGAAATCAATATTCATACCACTGGGTTGTAAGCTGCCCAAGCAAAATATGAGATGCTGTTCCTCCAATTTAGCCTCACTCTGAGAATGGAGGAGGCCTAGGACAGAAAGGTCAGTGTGGGAATGGGAAGGGGAATGAAAGTGTTTAGCACCCGGGAGATCAGGTAGGTCCAGGTGGATTGAGCGAAGATGTTCAGCGAAACGATCGCCCAGTCTACGTTTTGTCACATCTTGAACAACAGATACAGTAGATGAGGTTGGAGAAAGTGCAAGTAATCCTCTGCTTAACCTGAAAGGACTGTCGGGGTCCCTGAACAGAGTCGAGGGAGGAAGTATGGGGACATCTCTTTCAGTTGCAGGGGAAGGTACCTGGGGAGGGGGTGGTTTGGATGGGAAGGGATGAGTTAACCAGGGAGTTATGGAGGGAACAGTCTCTTCGGAAGGCGGAAAGGGGGTGGAGATTGGAAGATGCCAAGTCAATCTGGTGCAATAAGACACAAAGCAACCAGAGAGCGACTACTCCACTGTTATTATACAGAATCTCATCATTCGTTCCCATATGTATTAGCTAACATAAACTAAGTGGCTCAATTCATAGTTTAACATTTTAGATATCTTTGTTGAATTCAATATTTTCTTCATTTCTTTCATTACACTTAACTAATAATAAGCGATTAGATTGTTTTTCAGATGTCTAACATTCCTACATTGCAATTCTTTTGACTTAATAAATCAAAGCTATAAACTTCATGATATAATATTTCCATTGCAATAAATTACCTGATCTCATCTGTTGGGCATTTATGGATGTAGGACTGCAGCAACTGCTGTTTCACAACTAGCATGTGGGAAAGCATTCAAGAGCTAAATGTCAATGTCAAATTCTGTTAGTTATGAGGGACCTTGAGAAGACTGTATAATTTTGCTGCTCCTCCCCCCCCCCCCCCCCCTCCAATTAATACGACAATTGTTCCCAAGATGAATGATGGATTCTGATCAGCACAGCATGTTGCATGAGAATGGACAATTCTGATGCAGCATATTCTGCAAAGGTCAGGCTTGGTACTTACCCATGCAGGAGCTGATAGCCAAGAAAATCAATATATTACATAGAATTACTGAAAATACGTTGAAATTTGTTTTTTACATTCCATGTGGATCTCTTTGCATTCTACATTACCGCTATAACACGTGTTTTCACAACACTGATTGGATATGATGCAATTGATGAATTAGGGAACGCAATTTGTATTGTACAAACTAAATCGGTTTCGGCACAAATATAGCAGAAAAGCAGTTGAAAAACAGGGAATAAAATGGATTCATATAACCTCCCATGCAGTAATCAGACATTGTTGTCTCTTAAGAACATACCTGGTACAGGGGCCGCGGAACTCTTTTGAAAATGGGGGGGCTGAGCGATCACTGATCACCGGCCTCGGGGGTGGGTCTGGGAGGGTGGCACAATTATTATTTTTTGTTGTTGCTTGACCTCCAAAAAACTGGGGGATAATACAGGCCATCCCCCAACTCAAAAAGTGGGAGATATATCCCCCATCCTGCCCCCCTCCCTTCCGCTCGGTGGCCGATCACAGCGCTTCATTCACTGCTCCATATCTCGACCAAACTTTGATCTCGACTGTGCACCGCGCTGTGTTTGGCCATTGAGCGGAGGGGAGGGAGGATTTTCGGGGGGCAGTCGGTTTCTGTCTCGGTTGGTCGTGGGTTTTCCGCGCTCACTGTGCGCTTGTTCTGAGATTCTGGATGTCGGAGGGCCTCAGAAGAAGAGAAAAATACGCCTGCAGGCCGGATAGTTTCGAGTTATGAAGCATGTCTCGCCAAAAAAGTGGAGGGGCTGCAGCCCAAGTGGTACTTTCACCAACAGTGGGCAATGATATAAACAAGCAATCACTTCTATTGACACTTGTGCAATGGTACCCTGTTAAACAATGTAACATACAGCCACAGCATTTTAGCTTGTAGTGCAAAATTAAACTCACACCTATTAAAAAGACCCCTACTTTAGCAAATTACACAGGAAAAATATCTCTCGCCCCTAACTTTATATTTTCCGTTGCCACAACTGTTTTTATAAAAAGTGATTTTCCTTGACAACGTTTATTAGAAACGGTGCAATTGCATTATAGCTGAACTACACTAGTTGATCAAGTCATTGAGCCTCTCTTTTCCTTGCCCCCCTCCCCTCCCCACATCATGTCCAGTTTCCATTTGTAAATACGTAAATCATCTGCTTCAACCACTTCCTGTGACTGAGTTTCACAATCTAAGCCTCTGCTGATTATGACCATTTATCAAATTTTCCATTGAAATTTATCAGTAACAATCTATATTTATTCCCTTTAGTTTGGATTTTCTTACATGTGGAAACATTCTTTCTGCGTCTCATGTCATATTTTTAAAGTGCTCTAACGAGTGAACTCAGGGGTCATTTTTAAGGAGAGAACCCACATCTGTGGAAACGTTCCCAAAAGCTGCAATCTCTTTTATACAATCCTCATAAATCTCCTTTACGTTGTTCAGTGCTTAGCTGCGCATTTCATAATTCTGTAATCAAATCTGTGTGCTTTATCTGGCCTGACTGAGCCCTACACAAGTTTAACATCCGTACTTTTGAATTCAATGCCCTGAGAAGTAAATCCCAACAATTATTTTAATAATTTTCAATTTGATGACTCCAAATATGGGTAATATTTGTGATAGGGTAAAATCATGTCCATTGGGTTAAGGAGGTATATAGAGTGTGATTACAATTCTTTATCAGTGTTAAGGGTTGCTAACAGCATGGCTGTGGGTTAGGCTGTATTAATGGAAAAATAAAAACTATGTTAATAACACAGGTGGGTGCATTACAACAACAAAAAAAGCCACACGCAGATAATTCATGCACAAAAGGAATAACCTGGAGTTGAATAATTTTACATTTGCAAAGTAGGAAGCCACAGAGACAATCCAGGTGTGATGGATAACTAACTGTGGTAGACAACAAGTAGTTTAGAGTTACTCCCATGGACTGAACACAGGAGCTTCACAACACGATCCCCCAATCTGTGTTTGGTTTCTCTGATATAGTGCAGATCATATTCTGAACAGCGACTGCAATGCACAAGAGGGCATGAAGTACAATGGATTAATACTTCACCTGGAAGGATCATTTGGGTCCCCGGATAGTGAGAAGAGATAAGATGAAGTACAAGTGCTGCATCTCTTGAAACCAACTCAAATATTTTCTTTGAATGAGTTGTTCATGAATATTTTCTGCACCTTTCATTTTCTTTTTCAAAGGCGTGGTTGATATTTCTATTTTTCTTATCAGGTTTTCTATTTTCTCACATTCACCTATACGTTTATGATCTCTTGCACTATTATAACAAAGCCCAATGCAAGCTTGGGCACCAACATCTCATCTTCTCTCTGGGAACCTTGCAGTCAATTGAATTCTTCAGCATTAAGTAACCTGCTTTTTCAGAACTGGCCATTTCTGCTGCAGGTTAGCAACATGATTTTAGCCGATTTTTCTTTCTCTATTGGTACAGGCTGACCTGCTGAGAATGTCCCACATCGCTGTCTTTAGCAAACATCCAACACAGAAGAAGGAACATAATGTGTGGGAAGGAACTGCAGATGCTGATTCAAACCAAAGATAGACACAAAAAGCTGGAGGAACTCAGTAGGCAGGCAGCATCTCTGGAGAAAAGGAATGGGTGATGTTTCGGGTCAAGACCCTTCTTGCATATAATCACCTTTAACTGCCCACATGAGACCATTTGACCTGGTCTCATTCAATCAATTACCCTTGTCCTAATCATCCCTTCCCCACCTTTTAAGCAACTTACAATTATCTCTTTTTTAATCTTTCTCTTTCAGTTTTCTGATCAGAAGCATTAAATCTGTTTCATTTCCAACAGATACTACCTGATCTGCTGAGCACTCTCAAAATTTTATGTCTCTTTGTATTTTTACATTTTCAGCATCTGCAATGTCTTTGATTTTCATTTCTCACTTTACTGCCATGTTTGATCTAATATCCCCGTTATGATTTCCCAGTTGTGTCAAGCGTCATTTACCTAAAACATTGACTATCTCTCTCTGTAGATGCTGCCCAACTGGCTGAATATCTGTGGTGCTTTCATTTTTATTTCAGATTTACATAATCTGCGGCTTTTTGTGCTTCAATGTTATTATTGCCAAGTAATAATAACTTTTATTGTTGGATAAAAAATATATATTGAGCTATTTAGCCATGCCCAAATTAATGCAAATTATGAATAATTATCACATCAGCCACAACACTGAATTACTTGGAAAACTGTCTTGTATCTTCTGTCATCTAGAATAATTACATTGATCTCCTGATCCAGGCTTTCTAGGCAGATGCTATCCATCCCCTGCGTTCACATTTTCTAAATATCATCATGAACCTCCAAAGTGGCCCTTCAAACGAAAGCCTTTTGGACATCGTAAAAAATGCACTGCCCTCAATTATTATTTCTAATATACTTTCAAAACGCAGCCAAAAGCTTTGTGAAGCATAACAGCCTTTGGAATCTGTTAACAATTTTCTTGAGTGTTTTATATATTATCACTTCTTATAGAGTTTTGGTTATTGATTTTTCATTCCCCAAATTACTTGAAATCCTTTATCTCCCAGGCCTCCAGCATTACATATCTGCTGTTGAACCTACGTGAAAGGAGTGCATTTGACATCCTTGTCATTGTATCAAATTAAATGAATGAGTATATTTCATCTAGAATAAGATTTTTTAAATTCTTTTAAGTTTTACTATTTTGTCAACTCCTTTCATTACTATTTCATTCTCCAGTCATGTGTTGGGGAACAACTAAAGCAAGCCTGTGTATACCTGAAATGTCATATCACGGCATGTAATTCTCTGGATCTGTCAACAGACATCGGTGGCTTTCATTCAATGAGTAGAGGTGATCAAACACTTTGTTTAGTTGCTCACAGGATATCACTGGCAAGGCCAGCATTTATTATCTAAAACCAAATGCCCCATGGCCATTTTGAGGGTGGGTCTTGAGTCACGTATAGTCCAGAGAAGGTGTGCAAATCACACTTCATGCAGGACTTTTATCAAGTGGACATATTAATCACAATCCAATTAATCACAATACACTTATATTGTTACAATTATAATTCCAGATTTTTATTAAATTAGTTGGTTTTAAATTCTCCAGTTGCTGCAGTGCAGAAAACTCACAACAAAGGGGGATTAAAAATTCATCATTAGTCCAGCCCTCTGGATATTGAAGTAGCATCCACTATGCCACTGTGAACAAATACAGTTTCAGCATACACTTATTATTTTTTTTAACATACTATAATTGAATGAACATAGAATCTTGGTTACAAAGCTCATTTGCCCTCCTTTTTGAGATGCATACAAATTGGGGAAGAAGAGAGAATCCATCCAGTGTTGCATGCAGTGCATTAGGGAGCATCAAGTCTGAAGAAGGGTCTCGACCCGAAACGTCGTCTATCTCCTTCGCTCCTTAGATGCTGCTGCACCCGCTGAGTTTCTCCAGCTTTTTGTGTAACCATCAAGTTACCTTTGGTCGTTAGCCCTGGAACTGAAGTTCAACATGGTAATTTCACTCTGCAAAACACTTTCAAATGACAATATTATACTCTCTAGTATTTATCTAGAACTCTCGGTTTATACTCTCTAGAATTTAGGAGATTGAGAGGGGATCTTATAGAAACTTACAAGATTCTTAAGGGGTTGGACAGGCTAGATGCAGGAAGATTGTTCCCGATGTTGGGGAGGTCCAGGACAAGGGGTCACAGCTTAAGGATAAGGGGGAAATCCTTTAGGACCGAGATGAGAAGGAATTTTTTCACACAGAGAGTGGTGGGTCTCTGGAACTCTCTGCCACAGAGGGTAGTTGAGGCCAGTTAATTGGCTATATTTAAGAGGGAGTTAGATGTGGCCCTTGTGGCTAAGGGGATCGGAGGGTATGGAGAGAAGGCAGGTACGGGATACTGAGTTGGATGATCAGCCATGATCATATTGAATGGCGGTGCAGGCTCGAAGGGCCGAATGGCCTACTCCTGCACCTAATTTCTATGTCTATGTAATATTCTGCAAAGCATCACCTGTAAGGGTGCAATGTGGCTGCTAATACGAGGCAAAAAGATTACTCATGCTGTGGGAGGAATTCTCAGTAAAGATGTGATCAAACTGATCAAACCAATTTCACCCCATTTTTTTCTACAAAGTATTAAAGAAAGAATATTTTGATATTGCTCCCAGATGAGTTGCTAGCAATTGGGATTCCTAAATATTTATGATGCAGCACTGGCAGCCTTTCCTCAAAGCAGTAAAGCCGACCTGGAATAATGAAAATTTAGAATTATATAAAGCCATTGATGTAAAGTCCCAAAGCACTTCGCAAAAATATGATGAAAATGAATGCTGTGCCAAAGAGATTAGGAACCTACAAAGCTAGATGAAAGGTCAAGAAAGGATTTAAAGACATTGACAGGGATTTGGAGCAATGATAAATAAATGTTACACGGAGCATTGGGAGGAGGCGGAATGTATTACGTGAGTTATTGACTAAAGCGAAGACCATGTCAATATTTCAGATTAGGTTAGATAGATGGTTAATAGAAGAGAGTTTAGAGGGAGAAAATAAATGGAACTAGAACTGCAGCTCAGAGGGAGGCTGAACAGCTTACTTGTAGTTACAATGCAATTCTAAATAAACTTCACTGTTATCTTGAAACATCAAGATCTTCCCACAATATGTGTCCACTCATATCTCTCTACACTTTGTAGATCCTACTAATCCTACCTATGAGATTACTTCATTCTCCATGCCTCGATAAACTACCCAATCACTCAAATCTCAATTATTTTGAATTGACATTTTATTCCAAAGCACTGGCTTTATTCTGCATCATTGTATAACATTGGCTTGGAATGTTTGCTGTTCTTATTTTATCTGTCCTGTACCCTGCGGTGGGGCAAGAATATAAAAACATTCTCCTGGTTCCCAAACTCAGCAAAGTGATTTTGACACAAAATCATCTGTGAAATTCTGGCCATGCTCATTTGTGCATTCCATGAGTTTTTTTGTAAATTAAGAAGCTTTGTTTCAGGATTTCCCAGGACACATACTTAAATATGATAACTTCCAACTACTCACTTGAAATAAAAGAAACATTTGTGAAGTTATCTTTTCATTATGTTTCATTTTGGGGAACAATTATGGTCTGAGAGGGTCACGTCTCTCAGTCTGAGCTGTGAATAAAACTGAACACATGTCTACTAAACCGTGAATGGTTTTACTGACCTGTCAGTGCCCTGAATGTGGTTTGAAAATACAGTTTGGAAATGCTAAAGCTGGGTTGCCTTTGGTTTGGAAATGCTAAAGCTGTGTTGCCTAATTAAAGTTGCCTTGCCTAATTAAAGTTGCCTTGCCTAATTAAAGTTGCCTTGCCTAATTAAAGTTGCCTTGCTTTCTATATAATTAAAAGTCTAATCTTGACCAATTCCTGTTTGCATTTTATATTGATTTTAGAAATAACGCTACCACATACGGCTGTGGTTTTTGGCCATCTTACTCAGTCCCCCTCCGCTCATCAGGTGCCGAGGATTTTTCCCATCGATGAAAAATAAAAGAGTTAGTGTTTAAAAAATGTTGAGATTCTCTCTCCTGTCAATCATGTCATGAAGGCAACCCCCCCTTCTGGTGGGAGGGGGGGGGGGGGGAGAGGGACTATAAAATCCAGAGGTGTGGGCATGGCTCAGTCTCTGCAAGATGGAGGGAGAGGTCACAACTTGCTGTCTTTAGTGGCCTTGCACCCGGCTAAGAAACTGCACTTGAATTTGGTGGCCTTGCACCCTGCTTGAAATTGAATTTTAAGGAATAACCGTGAGTCAACTGCCGGCACACCAGTGTGACTGAGTGAGTGAGCTGCCAGCACAACGTGCTTGAGTGACTTAGCCGCCAGCCGAAGAATCCATTCGGCCCACAATGTCCATACTAGCCCTCTGGAAACCAGCCCCTTCATACCACAACACCCATACTAATGCTCCAGAAAGCACCCCCACCATCTGCCACCAATATTGGAATTGGCGGAGAGGTGGAATATTGCGTTGGGGGACCAGCCCTCCCGTGTGATGCTGGGACTTACCACTTAGTCTAGTTATTATCTATATACTATTAAAAGTCTTGTTATATGTGTGTGTGTGCGCGTGGGTGTGGCACACCTGTCCCAGTCGCACTGATGATGCAGCCTCGCTCGGGTCTGCCCGCCGCCTCGCACGGGTCCATGCCCGCCCGAAGCCTCGCTCGGGTCCAAGCCCGCCCGCGGCCTCTGCTGCTGGTGCTCCGGGGCCATGCAGAGGATCGGTGAGCCTGCCTCTGAGGGCACTGATGGCTGATGAGGAGTAGGTAAGGGGGAGAATGGGGTTGGGGGGGGGGGATGGAGGTAAGGAGGGAGAATGGGAGGGAGAATGGGGGCTAGGGAGGCAGAGGAGGGGGTAGGGAGGCAGAGGAGGGAAAGTGGGCCAGGCTCGGGTCAGCCCATGGCTTCGTTCGGCTCGGCGCTAGCCAGCTTCCTCGCTCGGATCCACGCCTGCCCACGGCCTTGCTCAGATCATTGGGTCCCCGGGTCCATGCCCGCCCGCAGCCTCGTTCGCGCCGGCGCCCGCGGCCTCAGCTGCTGCCGTTGTGAGTCCCCACTGCACTGCTATTGCACCGCCCCCCACTCCAGCCCCTTCCCCTCTGGTCCCGTGCGCTGGATCCTGCCCCCCTTCACCGTGACACTCACCTCTCCCACACATGCCCCCCCATCCCCCAAACCCCCTCTCCCCCCACACACACACCTCCCCTCCCCCCCACACACACACACACCTCCCTCCCCCCCCACACACACCCCCCTCCCCCCCCACACACACACCCCCCCCTCCCCCCCACACACACCCCCCCTCCCCCCCCACACACACACTCCCCTCCCCCCCCACACAAACACCCCCCTCCCCCACACACAAACACCCCCCTCAGCCCACACACCCCTGGCACATCCTCTGCTCTGGCCCCCCACCCCTCACCTCCCCCACCCCTCACCTCCCCCACTGCCATGCAGATTGGTCTCCTCTCCTGCCAGTCACCGCCAGGGCCCGGATTGTGACATACCCTTCTTGCATAGAGGTATAGGAGGGGGGGTAGGGAGGGGAGAGGAGTTATGGAGGGAGGAAGTGACTGAGGGTAGGGGAAATGAGAGGGAGGTAGAGGCGAGGGAGGGATTGGGGAGGGGAGGTGGAGAGGGGAAAGAAGTGGGAGGGTGAAGAGGAGGGGGCGGGAGTGCTGGGAATGAGGGGAAATGTGCCGCGCCTGCACAGTTGGGGGCTATGCATGAGTGGTGGAATATTGCGTTGAGGGAACAGGGACCAAATGGGTCCCACTTAGTCTAGTCCTTTTTAAATAGATCTGATGGTTCAGAATATTCACTTCTGTTAAAACAATCTTGTAGCTTGGAAGTCAATAATCCTCTGTAATAACAAATGTATCATTAACGGCTGCCCATTCAATTCTCTGGAAACCAATAAAGGCTTGATAAGTAGCATCATCATACAATGGATATATTTTCTAATAGTTTTTCTTACTTATTGATTTTTTACTTCTATTCATAATTGTGCCATATTGTGGAATGTAAGTGTGCTCTTAATTGATGCCATACAGTATAAATCTCTGGGCTGAACATAACATAATTATGAGCCTGTCCCACTTAGGCGATTTTTCAGTGGACTGCTGCCGACTGTGAAGTTGCCGGCAGTCGCCTGATAAACCGGCAACTGGAAGGGCGACTGTCAGAGTGGAACACACACAAACACATCGCTTCCTTCACCAGCCCATTATGCAAGCAGAGGACATGGCAAGCGGGGGGAGCGCTGTCTAAAAAATTAGACAGAGGACAGGCGCATCACTATCATACTTTCCCTCTGAAATTGGCACTTCTCAAGCTTTCCATTTTATTCAAGAAAACACACACAATTCGTTGGTTAATTGCTCACTGAACTCTTTATGTTGTCACAACAAAGCATTTCTAGGTGGTTTAGGTAAACAGTTTTACTTTCATATAAGTAGATTACTTGCATGTATCTGTTAGGGTAGTTGTCCAAACTCTGGACACTTTTCGCTAGTTTTTAAATCGATCGTATCCTTTCTCTCTTAAAGCTTTGTATCATTTTATAAGGAACAACAGCAAGAAGCATATAGATAGTGAGTATCCATGTAAATACAAACACACTCTCACAAATACCAGGGTTACACAAAAAGCTGGAGAAACTCAGCGGGTGCAGCAGCATCTAAGGAGCGAAGGAGGTAGGCGACGTTTCGGGTCGAGACTCTTCTTCAGACCAGATCTCACAAATACTAGGGTGCACTGCTCAGATTTTTGTTGCTCACCCACACAAATTTCAGTTAAAGGAATGTAGGATTCCTTCATTTCCACTCAAATGGTTTCTTAGAAGTTCCTTATTAGGAATATGGTCAGCATCCTACTGTGGTGCCACAAGGCACTGGTTGAATTAGTTGCCAGTTATGGAATCCATTAAATCTTGGTATAGGTTTATTATTGGCATGTACGTACACTGAGATGCAGTGAAAAACTGTGTTTTGTTTACTATCTGATCAAATCATACATTGGTTGCATTCAATCTTGGTTATAACACCCATGTGGCCTTCTTTACAAGGTGCATTAAAAAAGAGGGTATCAATGCAGGGCCACATGCAGTGCATTAGGGGCATCTCGGATTGTCTTTAGCACTGGAACTGAAGATCACCATTTTAATTTCACTCTGCAAAACACATTCTAATGATAATATTCTGTGAAACACGACACTTAAGTGTGCAATGTGGTTGCCAATAGGATTCAAAATGATTACTCATGCTGAGCATTTCTCAGTAAAGATAGGATCAAACTGATCAAACCAGTCTCACTACTTTTTTTGATCAAAGTATTAAAGAAAGAATATTTTGATATTGCTCCCAGATGAGTTGTTCGCAATTGGGATTCTTAAATATGTTTGATGCAGCACTGGCAGCCTTTCCACAAAGCACTAAATCTGAGCTGGAAGAATGGAAATTTTGATTTATATGAGCACATTGATGTAAAGTCCCAAAGTGATGGAAATATACGAACACACTCACAAATACTGGGGTGCATTGCTCAGAATTTCTTTGCTTGCCCACCCAGATTTCAGTTAAAATTCAGTAGGATTCCTTCATTTCCACTCAAAGGGTTTCTTGAAGTTCCTTATTAGGAATGTGGTCGGTATCCTACCATGATGCCACAAGGCACTGTTTGTATTAGATGCCAATTTGGGAAACCAGGAAGTCTTGGTATTGGTTTATTATTATTATCATATGCTCCGAGATACAGTGAAAAACAATCTGGGCAAATCATACCATACCAGATTACAATCAAACCTTAGTCGAGTACAGCAAATAATGCAAAAAGAGGAAGGAAATATAAGAATATGGAGCTGCATCTACAGAGAAAGTGCAATGATCACATTCTCAAAACCTGCATAGACCAACTGGCTGGAGTTTTTGCAGATATCTTCAACCTCTCATTACTGATTCTGAAGTTCCCACTTGCTTTAAAATGTCATTAATAATACCAGTGCACAATAAGAGTAACGTGAAATGCCTCAATGACTCCTTGTGGCAGTAATGTCCGTGGTGAAGTGCTTTGAGAGATTCATTTTACTTCGGAGTCACGTGAGTGACTACGTGAAGACCTCGCCAGCACACATGCGCGACATATCGTCGAACCCATTGTGAAGTGACAGGCAGGAGGAGCGCCGCTCATCCAGCGTAACTTTAAAAACGGCCTGCAGGTAAGTACTTACCAGTCTGAGGTAGTTTGTTGGCTCTGTGTGCTGTTGTTTTTCAGGGCGCACCATGGAGTCCAGAAAGTCAAGAAGAGCCGCTGCTAAAGTTGCTGCTGAGGAAGGAGGCAGCCAGCGGCGTCAGAGTTCTCCTGAGCTGCTGGCTCAATTTGCAGCCCCCGACTTCACGCCGCTCCAGGCCACAGGTGCTCCTGGGACTGGCGGCAAAACCACCCGGAAGTCGGGCAGGTCCGCTGAGTCCGGACCGGAGGACACCCTGCTCGCGGGAAGCGATGGCGGTCGACTGTCCCGCATGGAGCGGATGGTGGAGCAACTGCTACAGCAGGGGCAGAGTCACAGTGGGTCTCCTAGCAGGACTTTTCAGGACTGCCAAATGTCTCACCCTCTTCGCAGGGGAGCATTAGGAGTCAGAACTGGGCTGACTCTGAAGATGGGGGCATGGCTGAAGATACGACAATGCTAGGGGTGCCAGAAGAGGAGCTTTTGGGTATGATCACTACGTTTGCATTGCCTACACAAAAAGGGCTGCCGTTACATCCTAAGTTGGCAGCCAGTATAAATTACATGGCGACAAACCAACTACAAGAGCAAGCCATCAATGATACGGCAGCAAAGTACCTAGATCCGGAGAATTGCATCTCCCTCAATGTGCCTGCTGTTAACAACCCCATTTGGGGTAACATGAGCCCTGGGATAAGGAGCCAAGAAGTCAAACTCCAAGAGATCCTTAAACTGCTGGCTGCTGTGATTACGGCCATTGCCAGAACAGTGGATGGAGTTGATATGCCGGAGGAGCTGCAGGACGCACTAGCTCTCTTATGTAACACTCAATACGAGATCAGGATTTACAAGAAGAGTGTCATCCGGCCTGCACTCAACCCCAGGTTCGTGGGGTTGTGCAGATCCAGCAGTGCACAGCCGCCAACACTGCTATTTGGGGACAACCTGCCGAAAAAGGTCAAAGACCTCGACGAGGAGGCAAAAGCAATTGGCATGATTAAGGTGCCGGCTGCCACCAAGTCCCCATACCAGTGGCGGCAGCACCCCTATGCATCCAGCAGCAGACAACGCTACGGCGATAGACCACCTGCTGGTGAAAGCTGGAAGGCCGGATAACCTGCTCAACAGTCTTTTTTAGACCATGGCCCAGCACGGCCTTCTTGGATGATGTGCCAACCCCACACCATAGCGCCTCCACACCACAAGAAACAAGGACAGAGGCAACCAACGCAGCACCGCCGGTAACCATGGAGGTAGGTGGGTCTGGTTGCCTCATGAACATCGCAGACTTTAGACTCCTCACAGGTTGGTGGATGGTTGCACTTGTTTCGGGATGCATGGAGCATTTTAACTTCTGATCCTTTCATACTGCAAAGTATTCAGGGATATAAAATTGAATTTGTTCACAAACTCCTTTCCCTTGTTCAGCATACACCTAGTTGGAAGTTTGTACTTTCACAGAAAGAAAAGACAGAAGGTCATGCTGAACTTTTAAGACTAAATTCAAAAGGGGCAATTGAGAAAACCAAAAGAGAGTCTCATGAGTTTGTATTGAACATTTTCACTAAAAATAAAAAAGACGGCGGATGCTGCATCATCATAGATTTGACTGAACTGAATACTTTCGTGCAGTATGCCCATTTCAAAATGGAAACTTTTCTCACGGCCAAACAACTAATTTCCAATAGGTACTTCATGGCTTGCATTGATCTAAAGGATGCATACTATTCAGTACCAATGGACAAGGATCATCGCAGATATTTGAAATTTGTCTGGATGGGGCAGCTCTGGCAGCACAAAGCACTACCTAATGGATTGTCATCAGCGCCCAGACTGTTTACCAAATTATTAAAACCAGTTTTAGTGTGTCTCAGGAAACAAAAACATATTGTTATGGCTTACCTCGATGATATTTTAATGGTGGGAAAAAATTTGGAGTTGGCCAAACTGGCCATCTCAGCCACCGAGCACCTATTTCAAAAGCTGGGATTTGTCATTCATCCAGATAAATCAAAATAGTAAGATTAAATGAGAACTTATCAGTTTGAAGTTTGATCTTTAATTTTGAGTCGTCGAGTTGAGGGACTACGTGAAGAACCCCGTACAGCCGTTCGTGCGTCAATCTTCAAAGCAACGGTGTGAAATCACACCTAATAGTGACTGAAGTATAATGGTAAGATAACAAAGACTAAAACTACCAGATGAAATCTATGAGGGCTGGAAGCGGAGGGTACGTAGTCCCTCAACTCGTCATAAAATAAAGATCAAACTTCAAACTGGTAAGTTCTCATTTAATCTTACTATTTTACTTCAGTCACGCGAGTGACTACGTGAAGACTTCAAAGCTCTGTGATTTCATGCCATGTGAAACAAATATACACAAACACAGCTGCTTCATTGACAAATGAAGGGAAAACATTCATAATGCATACAGTCATAACATAGATGTAAAACATGCTGATGTTGTTTAAATGGAACAATAATATTTCCATCTCTCACCCAGATGGAAAATATAACCAGAACATAAATAGAGTTAACAAATACTCCTGGTTCAGCAATGGGTCATTACAGATATTTGGAGATTCGATCGATGCACCATGCTCCAGCTGTGACCATGCGACCCAGCAGAACATAAATACCCTTGCTGCTGATGTTGTAGCAGCCCTGGTGGAATGAGATTTGGAAACAGAATCCATTAGTACACAACACAACTCAATTTTTCTCATCTGGAATGGCCTGAACAATAAGTTCTCCCAAATTATTTGTGACTAACAACATTGCTAGTCCAGAACTCCAAGACCCTTGATGACCTTGACATATTGTTGTATATATGTGTGCTTACCTTATCAAAGGTCCCCTGGTACACCTGTGACTATTCTTGACCCCCTTCTGGTCTGCTCAAGTATTTATAACATAATATTATAATTTACAGACGTTATCATCCTGTACCATCACAATTATTTAGCGACTGAACCTGCTGCACTAAACCAGTGCCAGAAGGATAACTACCTAATAAACTCCAGCCAAATTTAAGGATATAGCTGCAGCCTCCTGGTGAAATAGTGTTCACAAATGTCAACATCGCATATGGCATTATACTGGTCCTGGGACCTATGTTGAAGATATCCTACCCCTTGTTGACCGGTGTGGACCCGACAGAGCGAGTCTAGTTTGCTACAGCCAACTCAATGAGGAAGCTCATCGAGCCAATTAATGGCCGTATAACGCCATAATTAACAGACGATCATTTAGCATTAACTCGAAACATTAACAATCAATACAATTTTCCATGGAACATAAGCATAACAAACTCTTTCATCTCCTGGAAAAGAAAATTCAGCGGTTTGGTGCTATGCAAACACTTTGAACACATAGAAGGATAGATGTTCTGCAGGTTTATCATGCAACATCTGATTTCCAAAGCCTCAGGCTGAACAAGCAAATTTACGTTTAAAATAACCAATAAGGTTATATTATTATTTGCAACAAATCAGGAATCAATTTGCATAATCACACAATAGGAACTTAAAGTCTCTTAATGACTTTATTTGAAGCCTCGATTGAGGAGACAAAATGGAGGTAGCCATAAAATACCCTCCTTCTCCTTTTGGCGAGAATGTATCTTTCGCCACTGCTATGCCAAATATTTTGCAACCAGTGAAATAAACATGAAACCAACATATCTATATATGTATATTAGGTGTTCCATTTAACCAGAATTTCATAATACAGTGCGATTCAACACCAACTCTGTGTTGCCATTACCTACATTTGATGATTCTCCTGTGGCAACAAGATTATGTAACCATTCCAGCGGTCTTCAACTGATTGCACCCTCGTGACTAACATATGTCATAATCACAATGCATCCATCTGAACAGGAGCATGACGATATGCTTATTTGTCCAATCACTCTATAACCCATACAATGCCCGTACAGTCTATAGATAGTTGATACTAATAACAGAAATTTTTGGCAAGTTATGCAAATCTCTTCCAGCTCCAAACTCGAGATGATATTTGAGCTACTTGGTAATTACCTTATACAGCAACTATGGCCCAATTTCCAAGCCAGTCTTGCAAGACAATCTTGGTCCTTATACTGAACCTGCCCAATTCTAACCTGCTTGAAAAGCTAATATTGTACATTTTACATTTACCGTTCAAAGTAGCCGATAATGTCTCAATCATTTGTAATGTATAACTAAGTATACACCTTACCAAACTGCAAGTGGTCCCTTAATTGTAGACTAGCACAGGTACAGTGCGTGGAACCTCTGACCAGCTTTCATGCTGCCAGCAACTTCAGTGAACCGCTAATGCCAATAAAGACATGGGATGCATTGTTGCCAAAACTATGAAACCTTGCTCGTTCGAATAGCTTGTGCTTCACCCTCCAGGTTTCACCTATGGAAAAGTCTTACCTGAATAGAAGATTCGGCAGCCAACTGTAATGTCCCCTGAGAGCGGTGTTCACTGCATATGTGTTTCGTATGGTAACTTTCTTGCCAGGCATAGACCTCTGGCACATGCCCTGATCCCTTGGGCATGATCTATAGCTATACCCTCAGACTCGGCGTTAAACTATACCAATCCCACATGCTCTCCTCTTACATGAGGGAGCCATAAAGCAGGCCTGCTACAAAGCCCTGCTGACACAATTTCCCATTTAGGGCCATTAGCACCAATTTGCAATATAATGAAAAATTTACCTAACAACTACTGGAGCAGTAATGAACACTGTTTGTCCATCATCGTGACTTTATTAATTTCAGCTGGTGTTAACAATGACCTAGATAGCACTTAATAATTAACCATTTAACAAAATAACTGCTGCTCTACTTACACAGCTGAATTGTATCTATACAATTAAGAATTAGTCTAACGACTAGAACTGTTTTATAACTCAGCTGGATGATCAGCCAATGATCATATTGAATGGCGGTGCAGGCTCGAAGGGCCGAATGGCCTACTCCTGCACCTATTTTTCTATAACAACTGTTACCAAAGTCTTATTGACTGCAATCTGTTGCCCAGGCCGGCATCATGGCCAATTGAATACCTAAAAATAAATCCCAACATCCTACAAGTCTATTTGATAGGAACTTAATCTAACTGGATAGAAGGGCCCAATTTCTCAAATATAATAAGTGGATATTAGCACATCTATAACCAGTGTTTTTTTTAAACCGTGAATAGTTTTCTTTGAATGCTTTTTTGTCATTATTCTGTTATATTGCCTTATCCTAACAATGCCTCCTCATCCCCCATGATCACTGTAAATGGGAATACCCTGCTAAACTGCTATTCCCATAAAGCAGCCCTAACAAGGTACCGCTGGCACCCATGAAGCAGCCCTGAACCAAGGTGCTCCTGGTGCGGCCTTTCCCATAGGCCAGTATTTGCCATAGATTTGGCGTTCTCATGAAGCAGCCCTCAGCAAAGGTGCTGCTGGCATAACCTGCACAAAAGCATCTGACGCAATGACGCACGAACGGCTGTACGGGGTTCTTCATGTAGTCACTCACATGACTCCGAAGTAAAATTAATGCCTTCTACTACTATGGACTATTTGGGTTTCACAATTGATTCTGTTCATATATCTGTCACTTTGCCACCGAACAAAGCATCAGACTTGATAGAAGCATGCAACAGCCTTACTGGCATCAGGAAACCATCTATTCGGCAAGTATCCAGAGTGATTGGGAAGCTAGTGGCTGCTTTTCCAGCCACACAATTTGGCCCACTACATTACCAAAACCTACAAAGCGCAAAAATAGCAGCACTCAAGCACCATTCAGGCCAATTTGACAGGCCAATGCAGTTACCAGGGAAAGCGAAATTAGAATTACAATGGTGGATAGACAATGCTCGACATTGCTCTAACCCCATCACTATCATAAATCCCTCGGTTATACTACAAACTGATGCCAGCGCAAAAGGTTGGGGAGCAACTAATACCGCCTCCAGTTGTGGTGGTAGATGGAGTGCACATGAATTAACCCTACTTCCGGCACTAGGAATTTATTATCTAGAAATGCTGGGAGCATTTCATGGACCTGTGACGAATTGGTCAATACAACCTGGCACCGGTGCCTAGAAAGGAACATTTGGATATCAGCCTCTTACCTTCCAGGTAGGCTAAATACAGTGGCGGACACCAGGTCACACAAATTTAATGACAACACTGAATGGATGTTGGACTGAAAATGTTTGCCGACATTGTAGATTGGTATGGAACACCAGATATCGACCTTTTTGCACCAATCGCCAAATATCAACATATGTTGCATGGGAACCAGACCCTGGGGCAGTAGCGATGAACGCTTTCTTGCTACACTGGATTTGTTTTTCTATGCATTTCCCCACTTCTGCCTCATCAGTCGGGTCTTGCAAAAAATTAAACAAGACTCCGCATCGGGTATTCTGGTTGTTCACGACTGGCCTACTCAACCATGATTCCCTTTGGTACTGGACATGGGCACAGAACCATGCATCCCAATAAGTAAACGTCCGAGTTTATTGGTACACCCTGTGATAGGGGAGAGTCACCCGTGCCTTGACGGAAAAACCTGTTGGTTTGCAGGATCTGAAAAGGCCACTTCTGGATTATGGACTCTCGGACCGAACAATCAATGCCATCACAACATCGTGCAGGGAGTCCACCTTAAGACAGTACCTCACTTACGTGAAGAAATGGAAGGTGTTCTGCACAAAAACGAACACCACATATGATACAGCCACCATCACAGAAGTGCTGGAGTTCCTGGCAAGCCTTCATTTCGATGAAGGTTTGAGCTACAGTGCCATCAACTGTGCCAGAAGTGCCCTATCCAACTATCTCGGGCGAGGTTGCGATCACCTTGCAGTGGGATCTCACCCTTTGGTGTCAAAATTAATGAGGGGAATATTTAATTCAAATCCTCCCAGGCCTAGATATTTCCAGACTTGGGATATCAGCATAGTACTAACCATGCTCCGAGGGTGGGCACCAATAATGTCTCTTTCATTGGACAAACTGACCTACAAAATGGTCATGCTGATGGCACTCGTGACGGTGCAACGGGTCCAGTCCCTATGTAAGTTAGGTATGGACGCCATGGTCATAACCAACAGCAAGGTAACTTTCTTTATACAGGGGTTACTCAAGCAAGACAGGCCTGGATCATCTGGCCAAAAGTTGGATTTCCTGGCCTATCCTGTAGACAGCTGTCTATGTATTGTGACCCACATTTCATGCTATATAGTGGTCACCAAGAGTTTCAGGGGCACGGAGAGGGCTTTGCTCATAAGCCACAAATGCCCTCATCATAGAGTCACTGTGCAAACCATTTCAAGATGATTAAGGGTGGTATTGGGTGCAGCGGGGGTGGACACTAACGTATTTAAATCTCACTCCACCAGGGCTGCATCCACATCGGCCACTAGGATGATGGAAGTTCCAATGGACCACATCCTTGCAACAGCGGGTTGGACAAATGAAAAAAACCTTTCAGTGGTTTTACAAATAAACCCGTGGCCGCACCTGAGATGTTTGCGGAAAAAAATTAAGTTCGGTTTTATAATTTCCCCGATATAGGGGTATTATTATTTGGTATTTTTAAATAAATACCTTGTTGTTTTTCAGCACAGTTGCATGTTTGAAATACGTTAACATAGTTCCTCCATTTCTCATAATGTTACCAAAAATCTTTGCACCCCTGGTCAAAATTAATCGCAGTTCTGGCTTACTAAGTGACATGTGGATCGCAAACTAATCGATGGCTATTGTTCAAGAATGTTATGTTCTTAAATAATAACCTGTAAACTATCTATTCTTTGGTAGAGAGAGAGATGAACCAGAATAGTCACCATCTTAGGCAAGTTGATAGCACATGGTCAGGACGTTACATTTTAAAATCATCTTGATTAATCCATGTTATATTTGAAAGCAATTTATATTTGAAAGCAGCAGAAACAATAAAACTCCAAATGTGCTTTTCAATGTTTGCCAGCAATAACAGTAAAGGCATTTAAATGTTATTGCAGCCATGAATTGAAGAGCAAAACAATTTTTCATTACATTCATAAATGTTAAATGTTTAAACTAGTAGGTAAATAAAACTAATTGCATTTGATATAAGCATCAATAAATAATTGATCAATAAATAATCAATGAGAATAAATAAATTTGCATGAATAAGCCCATTTACAATAACTGTGACCCAAGTCCAACCTTACTGTTAAATCAATTGTCAAGAAGCCATGATCCCTTTCTCTAATTTCACAGACAATATTCCCTTATTAATTACCTTCTATTAAAATATTAGAGAGAATTTTAAAATCGTGTTTAGGACAGCTCTGCCTGAAATATCAACAACAGAATCCTGACCTACATCTAGATTGAAAAAATAATAAAGATGGACCCCAACCAAAAGAATGTAGATTTTAGTAATGTGGGGTTAAAGATGGCTATGTTTTCAGAAGATTCTTAAAGGAAGAGAAAAATATGGAGATGTTTGGCAGGAAATTCCAGACTGTGATACTTGGTTGGCTGAAGGCAAGACCTCCTTGTGGAACAATTGACCTTTGGCTTGCATTGATTTGAGGTATGGCATTCAGAGCAGTGCTTGAGGTCAGATGTCAACAAATCTGACCCATCATTCCAACACTCAACTAAACAATCAATACAACATCGGAGTACGAACTGCCGAGAGCTGTGATTTATACCAGGGGTGGCTAGTGTCGGATCAAAACTTTGATTTAAAACAAAAAATGGGCAGTGATTCTTCTCCCCTGTATCTTTCTGAGTCAGAGACTTCTTGCAGCAGGTAACTGAGAGGTTGATGAGAGAAAATCAGTATGTTTTCTAAAAAATAACACAGTGGTGCCATTAGTAGAGCCACTGCTTCACAAAGGGTATAATGCTGACCTTGAGTGCTGTCAGTGCAGAGTGTGCATATTACCACATGACCTCTTGGGTTTCCTCCAGGTGCTCTGGCTCGCCCCACATCAATAATCGGTTATTGTAAATTGCCCCTGATGTGCACGTGATAGAATTTGAGAGGGTGGGTGGGAGGCAGGAATTGATGAGAACATGGGGAGATTAAAATAATGGATTCATATAGGATCAGTGTAAATTGATGCTTAAGTATTCAGTGCAGACTTGGTGGGCCAAAGAGACTGTTTTGTGATTATTACTCTGTGACATATTGTTTAACAAAATGTTTCTTGATGACATAAGGAAATGTGATATGTATAGTAAATATGGACTTTCAAAGGGCATTTCATATTGTGCCACGTAATATGCCTAATATTAACATTAAATGCCGTAGAGTAAAATGAGATGTAGCCGAATTAATATAAAATTGCCTAAGGACTAAGAAACTGAGAGCAGTGTAAAAGGTCGTTTTTGACAAGAGGCAAGTGTATAGTAGGGTTCCCTCAGGGGCCTGTACCAATTCTCTTTTTTAGTTCATGTTAATTGCAAGGGAACATCTTTCAAATCATTAAATGTTACAATAGTGAGCTGGTGGAGATAGTACAGTCAGATGGAATGAGTGGCTAGGTAGCAGATGTAATCTTGCTCAAAAATGTTACCTTTTGGTGGCAAGAATAGGAGGCAGTATAAACTAAAGGACACAATTTGAAAAATAAGGGAACATAAAGATTTGGGGGATAAATGTGCATACTTTATTGCAAGTGGCCGGGTAAGTTGAGAACTTGGTTGAACAGACATGCATAATCCTGGGGTTTATAAATAGAAGTGTGAGTACAAGAGCAACAACATTGTTTAAGTATCATAAAACTTAACACACACAGGGTAGCGAGTGCCTGGAATGTGCTACCATGCATGGTGGTGGGGGATGATATGGTAAAGGGTCAACAACTTCAAGATCCTGGGTGTGTACATCTCTGAAGATTTGTACTTGCTCCAGCACATTGATGCCATTGCAAAGAAAGCTCATGAATGCCTCTACTTCCTTAGAAGATTCAGCACATCAATTAATATTTTAATGAACCTACAGGTGTACAGTAGAAAGCATATGGACTGGTTGCCTGGTTCAGCACCTCAAGCACTCAATGAGATGAAAGAGACTACAATGGGTGGTGACACTGCCCAGTCTTTCACACGTTTCTCCCCATCATTGAAGGGACCCCGAGGAAATGCTGCCTCAAAAGGCAGCCAATATCGTCAACACCACCCTGTTTACCCTCTCATTTCACTACTACAATCAGGAAGGTGGTAGAGATGCCCAAAAACTGTAACTATATTATACACTGCACTATAATGGCTAGGATTATTAATATTAAGATTATTAATTTATTGCATTTTTGATTAACTTATTATCTGTGTTTACAGGCCTGTAAACTGCAGAAAATTGAAGTATCATTGTTCCGTTGCCGGTACATTTGACAATTGAACACTCTTGACTCTTGCTGCAACTCTACTCAACTATGTTTTCTATCTGGAGACACAAGGAACTGAAGATGCTTTAATCTTGAGCAAAACACAAAATGCTAAAGGTACCATGTGGGTCAGGCAACATCTGTGGAAAAAAATAGAGCTATAGAGAGTCATAGAGTGATACAGTGCGGAAACAGGCCCTTCAGTCCAACTTGCCCGCACCGCCCAACGTGTCCCAGCTACACTAGTCCACCCTGCCTGCGTTTGGTCCATATCCCTCCAAACCTGTCCTATCCATGTACCTGTCTAACTGTTTCAGTCTACTGGGATAGTCATTGCCTCAACTACCTCCTCTGGCAGCTTGTTCCATACACCTTTGTGTCAGACAACATTTTGGGTTGGGACCCTTCTGCTCAGCTGTTCCATCCCTCTTCTGTATATTGACTCAGCACCACTGCCGATTTAGTTAACCACAGTCGTGTTGATAGCAAATTTATAGATGGCATTGGAGCTCTGCTTAGCCACACAGCAACGGGTGTAAAGGCTTTAGAGAAGGCACAGAAGAGATTTTGTGAGAATGGGAGATTTTAGCATGGATAGACTAGAGAAGCTATGGTTGTTAAATTGGATCAGGGGAGGTTGTGAGGGGATCTACTAAAACGTGAATGACTAGATTGAGTAGAGGAAGAAAATCTTCTTATTGGCAGAAGAATCAAAGACAAGGAGAGAGAATCAAGAATGACACTAGGAGAAGCTGTTTTTTTTTAAACTACGGCAAGTGGTTAGGATTCATAAGGAATTGCTAGTGATAGGACTGGTGGGAGATTCCATTGTAGCATTCAAGAGGGAAATTGATGGAAAGAATTTGTGAGCTATGAGGAAGTGAGACCAGTTGGATTTCTTTAGAGGTGGATTGGATCTAGCAAACCAAATGGACTCCTTGCATGCTATACCCATACTGTGATTCAATCCAGAGTCTAAAACTATGAGAGAAAAAATGTGGCTCATAATGTTTGGCTACAATATACTCAGATGGCAAATTAGAATCAAACGGTTTTCCATTAATGTGCAACCAAAACCATTTATTCATGATGTGAAACTGCTAAAATATTTGAAGTTTCATAGGTTATTTTTCATAGGCCTACATATGTGCAATACACATAAAATTAACATGGAAATCTGTTTCTGCTAGAAGGACACAAAAGTAAGATAAATATATTTATGAGTTCCTATAGACTAGGATAAATACATTTCGAAATTATAACATTTCACTCAAACATCACCCGGTGAAGAGATTTCAAGCTGTGTAAACCTTTTGCATTTAGTCATTCAACCCTCTCAGGAGATCCAAAAGCATAGTGAATCTATGATGGGATATGCATGGAACTGGGATGAGATCACAAAATCAAAGGTGGTACAGCAGCAGCTGAGTGGTACAACCAGTAGAGCTGCTGCATCACAGCTCCAACAACCCAGCTTTGATCTTGCTGTTATCACTGCGTCATTGGCACACACTCTGAACATGCAAGTTCCCTCCAGGTGTATACCTTTCCTCCCATAACCCAAACAGAGGTTCCCTAACAAATTTGTAGGTGAGTGGTACAATCAGGAGTGAGTTGACTGAAAAGTGGTGAGAATAGGTTACAGGAAAAATCAGAGTGGGCGAGAAGAGAATGGTATCGCTCCGTAAAGTGCCTTGGACTACAAGGACTGAATGGCCTCTTCCTGTGTCATGAAGAAATATAGATGGATAAATTGGAGATGGAAACAGACCTAGAATTGGGAAACAGACCTAGAATTGGGAAATTGTTCATGTGTACTTGAGTGTTTGTATTTGTTGACTGGGAAATTTGATTCTTAGCAGCATTTTTTAATTCTCAGGAAAATTGAACATTTACTGCCTATCCTAATTATCCTGAAATTGAGCGATTTTTTAGTCATTTCAAAGGCTAAAATATTGGCTTAGATGATCAAAGTAATTCATGTCATGGAAATGATCAAAGGCAGCAACTCGTGTACTGATGACGATATCTTAAAATTCCGAGGAATTAATGTGTTCCTCAGGGATGCAGCGCTGTATCATCAGACAAATTTTTTTATTTAGGTTAGTTTTGATAACAAAATTTAGCGAGTATCTGGAGTATGAATGGCCTGGTTTTTATATCTAGAATGAAGTTTTGTGAAATTTCCATTGAATACCATTTGGAAATGATCTCGGGCTTCTTTCCTCATCAAACATAGAAACGTAGAAAATAGGTGCAGAAGAAGGCCATTCGGCCCTTCGAGCCAACACCGCCATTCATTGTGATCGTGGCTGATCGTCCCCAATCATTAACCCGTGCCTGCTTTCTCCCCATATCCCTTGATTCGACTAGCCCCTAGAGCTCTATCTAACACTCTCTTAAATCCATCCAGTGACTTGGTCTCCACTGCCCCCTGTGGCAGGGCATTCCACAAATTCACAACTCTCTGGGTGAAAAAGTTTTATCTCACCTCAGTCTCTTTCCTGGATTTCCCAGGAATCCTCCTTATCTGGTTAGGAGGATTTCATAGACAAAATCTGGGGGGATAGTTACACAAGTAGATCTTCAGCCCAAAATACCATGAATTATAAATCAGAGATGTAGGAATTAATTGGAACCACATGGAAGCACACAGAGGTAAAATGCATGTGACCTTCCAATCAATCAGAATCACACAGAAATACATTTTCCATCTGTTTAAAATATTAAAGCATCATGGCAAATTAAAATAATTCCATGCAGAAGAATGGAGAATTTTCAAGATACACGAGTAAGGCACAAACAGGTACGTCTGTGATTTCCACAAGTTTATGATTCAATTCCGGTGTTTGATATTACCATCACCAATTGAACCTTTTTGTAACATTAGGCTGAAAAAGTCAAATGCAGAATCCTCCCGTTAAAATACATCATATGCACATCTTGAATGAAGGCACCAAGTGCATCGTGCCAAAATTGCTGATGATATAAACACAGTCCATTTAGCAATATGTGAACAGGGTACAAAGAGCCTGAAAAGGGCTAAAGACAGGCTAAGCAAATGGGCAAGATGTTGGCAGATAGTATTTCAATGTGGGAACATGTAAGGTTTGGCACTATGGATGAAGTAAAGACTGCATCATTATATAAAATGTTGTGCTCCAGTGGATCTTGGGGCTTACAGTGCAAAAGGTTGGCACGCAAGTAATTAGGAGGATTAATATAAAATTGGTCTTTATTGCATGGGCTACAGGTGATACAAATTGGGGTTTACAGGTCTACAACTGTACAAGTCTACAACTGTTTCCAAATCTACAGATTGCTGGTGAGACTGCTCCTGGTGTATGGGGTACAGGTTTAGTCTTCACATTTAAAGAGTTATGGACTTGCATTGGAGGCAGTGCAGAGAAGATTCAATTAATTCTGTTATGGCAGGAATTGACATAAGAAGAGGGTGTGCAGGCTGGTACTCATTGAAGGCGATTACATTGAAACATACAAGGTCTGGTGAATCTGACAAGGGTTGACAGGGTAGATACTGAAAAGATGTTTCCCCAGTGAAGGATTCTACAACTAATAGATATTGTTTCAGAAGAAGCAACCTCCCATTTGAGACAGAGTTTAGAAGTAATTACTTCTCTCCGAGGATCATGACGCAGAGGAATTCTTAACTCCAGAAAGCATGGAGGTAATCTTCGAATAGGTTTGAGACTAATTCAACAAAACTTTGAAATATAAGGGAGAGTAATACAGCAGGGAAACAGGACCTTCTGCTCACAGAATCCAAGCCAAACATCAAGCACCAAATTGTTCCTTCACTACTCCCATTTTATTCTCCTCAGTACCCCATCAATATCCTTCCACATTAGGGAAATTGCATAGCAAAAAATTAACCTACCAATTAAATGTATTTGTGATGTGCAGGGTAGACATAGAGGAAACTCTCACCGTCACAGGGAAAACGTGCATATTTTTCCATGGACAGCACTGGAGGTTGGGATTGAATCTGAGCCACTGGAGCTGTAAGCAAGCAGTTCTACTCACTGACAATAGACAATAGACAATAGGTGCAGGAGTAGGCCATTCGGCCCTTCATGCCAACACCACCATTCAATGTGATCATCCCCAATCAGTACCCCGTTCCTGCCTTCTCCCCATATCCCCTGACTCCGCTAACTTTAAGAGCCCTATCTAGCCCTCTCTTGAAAGTATCCAGAGAACCGGCCTCCGCCGCCCTCTGAGGCAGAGAATTCCACAGACTCACAACTCTCTGTGAGAAAAAGTGTTTCCTCATCTCCGTTCTAAATGGCTTACCCCTTAATCTTAAACTGTGGCCTCTGGTTCTGGACTCCCCCGGCATCGGAAAAAATGTTTCCTGCCTCTAGCATGTCCAAACCCTTAATAACCTTATATGTTTCAATAAGATTCCCTCTCATCCTTCTAAATTCCAGGGCATACAAGCCCAGTCGCTACATTCTCTAAACATATGACAGTCCTGCCACCCTGGGGATTAGCCTCGTGAACCTACGCTGCACTCCCTCAATAGCAAGAATGTCCTTCCTCAAATTAGGGGACAAATACTGCACACAATACTCCAGGTGTGGTCTCACTAGGGCCCTATACAACTGTAGAAGGACCTCTTTTCTCCTATACTCAACTCCTCGTGTTATAAAGGCCAACATGCCATTCAATTTCTTCACTGCCTGCTGTACCTGCATGCTTACTTTACCTGCACTGCTCTACTGTGCTGCTCTTAAAGAGGAAGCAAGATATCAGCAGTGAATTAGGCATGATCTTGTTGAATGTTGAAGTAGATGCAAGGGGCTGATTAGCTTACTCCTACTCCTGTTGTTTTTATTCTAGCATCCTCCTCAATCCAAATAATCTGCAGCACTGTACAAACAAGGTGACATTCTGCTCTTTTTAGATCTTGCCCCAGTTGCCACCTGCCCCGGAAACATTGCGATAACAAAGCAATCTTCATACCTGGAATAAATGATATCCCAGGGAGCAGTGAGTTTCTGTTACAATGAGGTGAAGGTTTTACAAGGTATCAGGTTGCAATGTATTTTTTTTATGATTGCGATATAAGCTGCTGCAACTGATTCCAGATGAATCATTGACCCACAGGGAAATGTTACTTAGGCAGATGATTGCTTTGGTTTCAAAGCAGTTTTATCTTTAATTGATAATAAGTCGGATGTTAGAAACATTAAAATGGCTACCTTGGGCTTGATATGACAAACCCCTTCTTTTACAGAATTTGAAGTTTTTTAAAATAGTAATGAGCTTCCCTGTTTGAAATGGTGTGTATCAATGGAAAAATAATCAGCGCGTCCACTGGTCTAAGCAACAGGATGTAATTTCAAATCCCTAAAGAGAAACCAGGAAACAGCAGCTGGGAGAGAAATGACAACCAACTAAAAGATTCTGAAGGACTATTATAGAGTCATACAGCACAGAACTGGTAACTCAAATTTTACTGTACCTTAATTGGTACATGTGACAATAAACTGACCTTGAAACCTTGAAACTGGCCCTTTTACCCAATGTGCCCATGCTGACCAAGCTGCCCCATCAACACTAGTCCCACCTGCCCATATTTGGCCCACATCCCTCAAAACCTTTCCTAGCCAAGTACATGTCCAAATGTATTTTAAATGTTATTATATTATCTGCCTCAACTACCTCCTCTGGAAGCTCATTCCATATCCCCACTACCCTCTGAATGAAAAATAGATTCCTATTAAACCTTTCGTCTCTCACCTTAAACCTATGTCCTCTCATTCTTGATTCCCCTATGTTAGGCAAAAGACTGTACATCCACACAAGCTATCCCCCTCATAATCTTATACATCTCTGTAAGGTCGCCTCATCCCCCTGCACTCCTAGGGATAAAATCCTAGTGTGCCCAAGCTCTCCTTATTCCTCAGACCTTCAAGTCTTGTCAACACCCTCACAAACCTTCTCTATATTCTTTCCAACTTAACAACATTTTTCCTATAATAGGGTGACCAAAACTCAACACGATACTCCAAATGTGGCCTCACCTATGTCTTGTACAACAATAACATAACATCACAATTTCTATACTCAATACCCCGAGTTGGTTATTGTTTAGGATTTAACTTTGGCTCCTTTAGTAGCAATGTTGCAACATTTTGAGATTTAAAAAATCAAGTCTGCAATTTATCCCATAAAGCATAAAAAGAAGTTTAATTTGACACCTAATTCACTTTCATATCTTCAGTATTAAGAAAGTTATGACCATTTTCATACTCGGAAATTAGCATCTTGTTCCCCATTGCCTTTCAATTGACTTAACTCGAAAGCTGTGATCTAGAACAGTTAAAAGCCCATAACTTTCTTAAAAATTAAGAGAACTCAATTAAATTTTCAGTTATTATAGATTGAAGCATTCTGAAACAAATATGAAACAATCTTACTTGGATGATCTGAAATTAAAGCATATAATTAGTTAGTTATCTAATTGTAGCTAATTACAAAATTCAATGAGTAGATCTAAACATCTATCCATTTCTTAAGAAAAGATAAACGTTTTTAAAATTGCCTAAGTGTCCAAATAACATTCACAAAATAATCCACAATATAACATAATTTTTAAATCTCATTTTCATGAATTTCTGGGCCAAATGGAAGGAATTTAGTGTTTAATGCCTGTAAATTAATGGCCATTTAAATCAACTAGTGAGTGGGTTTTAGTGGAATGCTGTGGATTAGAACGTTGCGGTTTGCGGTGAAGTCGGAAGGAAAAATACAGCCGGTTCATACATTTTTTTTGGACCCCATTTCGCAACATGAAAATATTATTAAAGCCTCCATAAAAAACAACTTTTAATATAAAAATAAACTGTATACCTTTTTTTCTCCCCTACGCAAAATCCTTCCCGTTGTCGGTGCTCACGGCTTTTGAAGGTGATTTTTAAATTACTCTAGATAATAAATAATCTAGGGTAATTTAAAAATACCTTCATTCAAGAAATGTTGGAGCGATTTTTCTTCCGCAACGAAATCGCCCGACATGGATCGATTTGCCCAGTCTGTTGAAAAACGGCACTTTAAGCCCGCCCCCCTCTGAAAGGCGCCAAAGTCACACACACAGGGAGCGGCAGAACTGCAGCGCTGCTCAAGGTAAGTTTTGTAACATACCTACCTTTCGGTTTCAGAGACTGATGTTCCATGTCATCCTTATCTTTATTTCTCTATATTAGAAAAAATAGCAAGCACTGAAAGGAAGGGAAGGGTAAACAGTCCGAGGAATTGTTGTAATCAACCCATCTATCCTAATATTTAAAGTGGTGGACTGGTTAAGCCGAAAGTTTAACCTTGAAAATCCACTGTGTTATTCCTTTGTTGCACTCCCTTTAAGCTAACAAAGCCAACTGTTGTTGATTAGATACACATATCATTCAGAGTTTAATGTTTATTTGGCCAGAGGAATTTAAAGACTGGAGAATAGTTACATGATTTACTTCTGAGATATCAGTAGCAGGGCCGGATTTACATATAAGCTTGACAAGCTTAAGCTTAGGGCCTCGAGATCTAGGGGGGCCTCGCAGAGCCGGATTTACCACTAGGCTTCATACACTGAAGCCTAGGGCTTCGAAATCTAGGCGGGCTCCGGCCAAGGCAGGACACCTGCCATTCAACTCTGGGTGGGCTCCCCTCTCTAGCTCTCTCTCTCTCTCTCTCTCTGTCTGTCAATTTCCTTCTCCGTTCGCCATCCGTATCCGTGTCCGGGTCGCCGGGCTCCACTCTCCGCTCATCCGCTGGCTCAGCAGGCCACCTTGCACATGTGAATTGCTATGGCCAGCACATCCTCACCCCTGCACATGCGCAAAACAATGGCCAGCACATCATCGGCCGCCCTGCGCATGCGCACTGTCACGGCAACTGGTCGGCGCTGGGCACTTTCTCCCTCGCTTTGAATTGTGGGAGATCTGGCTGCCATTGCTGTCCGGTCGCCGCCTCGCTGCGACCGCTGAAAACCGACACAGAAGTATTCCCTGACCCTGGATCTGGAGTAACTCCCTGCAGTAACACTTGCTTCTGGCTTCCTGGTCCTCCATAAATATTCTAAATGGAATTTAAACTGGAGGTGGTGGAGGGCTGAACAATAACAGCCTATTGCACGTCAGTTTATTTATTGTGTATATATATTGTCTATGGTATATAAACACACTGAACTTTTATCTCCTGTTCTGTATTATGTTTACATATTCTGTTGTGCTGCAGCAAGCAAGAATTTCATTGTCCTATCTGGGACACATGACAATAAAACTCTCTTGACTCTTGACTTGGCAAAAAAGGGTTCTTGGGGAAAAAAGAGGTAGCTTAAATTTATTTGCGTCTGGTTGAGTAACTATGGTAGGGTGAAGACTATTCCATGCTTTAATTCTGCGGGGGAACTCTATGGAGCAGCCAGCAACTCTGGATAGAAGAAATTGGGTGACGTTTCGGGTAGAGACCCTTCTTTAGACTCCCTCTGGTTTTAGTGTTTTTAGTTTAATTTAAAGATACAGCATAAAAAACAGGCCCTTCGGCCCACCGAGTCCACGCCGACCACTGATCACCCGTACACTAGTTCTATCCCACACATTAGCGGAGAGAGTCAAGAGTGTTTTATTCTCTCACGTCCCAGTTAGAACAATGAAATCCTTACTTGCAGCAGCACAACAGAATATGTAAACATAGTACTCTGTAAACAATGCTTTACTTTGGAGTCATGTGAGTGATTCTGTGAAGAACCCCGTCTAGGCCAGGGTTTTTTTTAGGCAGGTGCCTCTCTTCACAGAGGTTTTCCTGCCAGTTTCACAGCCCGACAAGTGTACCGGTTATGGACTGTGCGGAAACCCAGTCCGACCGCGGAAGCGGATAACCGTAAAAAAGATCGGGTTGCGAGATAAGGAAACAAGGCAGTCAGCGGCTCCCAGCCTGTGGGGATGCTGTGGAATGGCAAGCAATTAACGCCAGAGTCGCTGACAGTGTGGTCAGTAACTCACAGACGTTGGTCCCCAGGCAAGGAATAAAATTGGACTCATTCAGCCCTATTTGGACTCAGGTGAGTCCAAATGTTGGTGCATGTTTATTCACTGATTGCAAAAATATGTGGCACAACAGTGCAGAGAAATACATTCTCGCTACAAAAGGAGGAATGAGCAAATCAAGGAACTGATATCGTGCAAGTAGCAACCTCTCAAAGGACAATTAGACCATTGGAATCTTCCTCCATTTTGCCTCATTAGCTGGGTCTTAAAACAGTCAGCAAGACCTCGCTTGGGTTTGTACTGTCGGATTGGCTAAGCAGCCATGTTGCCTGCTTCATCTGGCATAATAAAACAACGGTATACAGTTATTCCAAAAAACTAAAAGTTGCCGGTTCAAACTGTGGTTCAGGAAACCGGCCTTTGCATAATAAAACATTATTGTCTTACACATTTTGAATGGATTGACTTATGGCTCAGGTTGTCACATCAAGCCATGAATGTGCTCACTGCAGCGTGCAGGGATAGCATCCAAAAAAGCAGTACATTCCTATTGAGGGGATCGGAAGTGATTTGTTTAAATGTTAATGTTATATTAATATGGTACAGATTACTGACATTTTCCAGTTCATTCTAAAATAGCATTTGACAATTATTCAGTTGTTGAGACACTACAGCTTCAACACACGGGGACTACGCTGTCGGGTTCAACCCAGATATTCCCACTACAAGAATATGCAGTTGGTTATTGAAAATGTGTGAACATTACTTCACCAAGGGGTTCCAGCTACATCCTTAGTTATGACACTAATTTCAGCACAATGACGGCAAACATTGCAAACGCTGTGGTTAGATAGGACAGAATTGGCTGCAGGTGCCATTACATTTAACATTCTGAACTACACAAGCAGAGCAGACCAGGGGTGGCATGATTTAAGATCATTTTTCGGATACCCCACGGTCTCACGTCTATGTTATCAAGGCCACCAGAATCCTAAGAAGTGTGGAATCAGCATTGTTTATTAATCAACAAACAACTACACAAAGGAAGGTCAGTTCAGACTATTTCAAGTTGGCTGCAGCAGGTTCTGGGTTATGCAGGTATTAACACTGATGATTGTATATCCCATTCCACCAAGTCAGCATCAATGTCAGCGGCCAGGGCAATGGACATGCCCATCAACCATATCCTCACGACCGCAGGATGATCAACTAAATTGGAGTTTTTTAAAATTCCATAGGCCGGTTACTGACCCGGGGTTTTGCACATTCTGTTTGCGTCCACTTTAGCCTCCCCTGAGTTACAGGGGTTGCTATTGATTTATTTTTTAACGTAAACCATTAATACATGTGAATCAATATCATGCTAATGCATTTTTGATTATTCACTCATCCTGAGTCAATCGATGCAGTGAGATGCCGAGATTTTGATCTGCGACATGAAATCACAAAGCTTCGAATTCTTCACGGAATCACTCACGTGAATCCTAGGTAAAATAGCAAGACTAAACGAGAACTTACCAGTTTGGAGTTTGATCTTGATTTTATGAGGAGTTACATTGGTGATTACGTACCTGCCACGCCCAACCCTCTCTCATAAAGATCATCTGGCAGTTCACGAGTCACGCATAGAAACATAGAAACATAGAAAATAGGTGCAGGAGTAGGCCATTCGGCCCTTTGAGCCTGCACCGCCATTCAATATGATCATGGCTGATCATCCAACTCAGTATCCTGCCTTCTCTCCATACCCCCTGATCCCTCCAGACACAAGTGCCACATCTAACTCCCTCTCAAATATAGCCAATGAACTGGCCTCAACTACCTTCTGAGGCAGATAATTCCAGAGACTAACCACTCTGTGTGAAAAATGTTTTCCTCATCTCGGTCCTAAAGGAATTCCCCGTTATCCTTAGACTGTGACCCCTTGTTCTGGACCTCCCCAACATCGGGAACAATCTTCCTGCATCTAGCCTATCCAACCCCTTAAGAATTTTGTAAGTTTCTATAAGATCCCCCCTCAGTCTTCTAAATTCTAGCGACTACAAGCCAAGACAAGCCAAGTCTTACTCTGTCACTTCGGTGATTGTTATTTGTGATTTCATACCACTGCTTTGAAGATTGACGCGCATGCGGCCTAGATGGGGTTCTTCATGTAATCACCAACGTAACTCCTCATAAAATCAAGATCAAACTTCAAACTGGTAAGTTCTCATTTAATTTTACTATTATAAACGAGTAAACAAAACGGTGTATATTTATATATGAATATATAACTATATAAGTGTGTGTGTGAGTGTGTGTGTGTGTGTAAAATATATATACCCACACACACAATTTCCCTCCTTGGATTAATAATGTTCTATCGTATAGTATCGTGTGTGTAGGAAGGAAATGCAGATGCTGGTTTAAACTGAAGATAGACACAAAAAGCTAGAGTAACTCAACAGGTCAGGCAGAATCTCTGGACTTTACGTTTGGGTTGGGTCTGAAATAGGTTCCTGCATACCTTTGGAGTGTGGAAGGAAACAAGAGCACCCGGAGAAAACCCATGCGATCAAAGGGAAAAGGAGCAAACTATACAGACGGCACCCATATTCAGGATCAATTCCGGGTTTCTGACACTTTTAGGCAGCAATTTTATGGCCAATGTACTGCCCCATAGTCTTGAACTTAATTAAAACATACAGTAGCTGTAAAGGGGGACATAGCGTCACTTGGAGATATAAAACTGAAAATTAATATTTTCTTTTTTTTAGTAACCAACGTATAATCTTGTGTGTGTTGGAAAACAAAATATAGTGGCACAGCTGGTGGACTTGCGGCCTCACATGCCAGAGATCTGTGTTCTATCCTGTCCTTGGGCACTGTCTGTGTTGAATGTGCACATTCTCTCTGCAAGCGTGTGGGTTTCCTCCCACATCCCAAAGACGCATTGGCTTTGTAGGTTAACTTGTCTCTGTAAAATTGCCCCTAATGTGTAGGGAGTGGGTGAGAAAAGTGGGATAACAGAACTTGTGTGAATGAGTAGTTAAAAATGCTGGAGAAACTCAGCGGGTGAGGCAGCATCTATGGAGCGAAGCAAATAGGTGACGTTTCGGGTCGAGACCCTTCTTCAGACTGATGTGAGGGTGGGGGGGACAGGAAGAAGGAAGAGGTAGAGACAGTGGGCTGAGGGAGAGCTGGGAAGGGGAGGGGAAAGCAGGGATTACCTGAAATTGAAGAAGTCAATATTCATAGCGCAGGGGTGTAAACTACCCAAGCGAAATATGAGGTGCTGCTCCTCCAATTTATGGTGGGCCTCACTCTGGCCATGGAAGAGGCCCAGGACAGAAAGGTTGGATTTGGAATGGGAGGGGGAGTTGAAGTGCTGAGCCACCGGAAGATCAGGTTGGCTATTGCGGACCGAGCGGAAGTGATCGCCAAGTGATCTTGTGATTGTGATATATATCATGTCTTGATTGGTGAATATGTTTAGTTTGTGACTTTTATTGAAGCAAAAATAATATGTGAATGCTTCATTGAGCATAATTCCGACTGGTAACTATGCACTTTGTCCGAGCACGTGTCATGCAAGCCATCTTAAATGACCACTTAAACTGTCATTTGGCAACTTAAAAAGCTGACAAGGTTGCCCAGGTGACAATAGAGAAAATAAATTAAGTGAGAGCCCTGCAAGAAGTATAATATTTTTGACACTGTCATAGGCCTTTCTTACATATGTTGTCACAATGCACTGTAGTCTCTAATCAACCCATCCGTAATTTTCTTTGCCCTCCATTTCAGAATAATAGACTATGCAAGGATGGGAAGAAGTAGCCAGCTTGCCCCACCAGCAAGCTGACGGAGCAAGGGTTCACTGTGTACCCACACTGTACAGATCCCCTCAACAACGGGTGAGAGATATTCCCGCTCGCCATCTGCTCCACCCCGGATCCGCAACCGCTGAGCAACGAGCGGTAACTGGGAGCCTGCTTCAAAAAACTGGAGGTGGCGCTGGAGTAATTGAGGGTGTCGTGCGGATGGTGCAAGGGAAGGAAGGGTGACAGCGGCCAATACAAGGGGTTGCTGCATTCCACCAAGCCCAGTCCAGATGTCAAAAGGCAAAGTCCCCTCTTGCAAGCCAATTTGCCCCGGGACGTGACCGACCTCTGGCGAAGTTTGCCCGTCGTCCCGCCGATGAACACGTCGTCGCTGGACGGGTCCAGCATCCAGTAATTATCCTTGCCAGGGTCGTTGTAATGCCGAGGCACTTTGACAAAACACATAATGAGGCTGAGGTTGTGGCGGATGGAGTTCTGCCAGCCTTGCTTGTTCTCTCAATAGTACGGGAAATTCCTCATGATGAACTCGTAGCTACGGTCAGCGGATGACGCCGGCTTTTGAGACGCCGACTTTAGAACCGCCGACAGTTCAGCCAGCGGCAGCAACTCCAGTGCTTTAAAGCACTGTGGCCACTCCTGTCGGGAGGCAGGCCAAGAGTAAATTGCCCAAGCCTGTCAACTCTAATGAATGAGACCAGAAAGACTTTCCCCCTTCCAAAAATAAACATTGGGAACGTCTGGACAACGTGGAACACCTCATAGCTAAAATGATAACAACCAGGAGGTGTTCCAGCCAGGGTTTATACCCCAGGGTCCCCAGCAGTTTTCAGCAGCAACCTCTAGCAAAAGAGCTGTACACATATGAAGGATAATATGCCTACGAGTCTGCATGGGGACCCATAACAGCAGTACCTTGTTTAGGGCTGCATGTTACCTCCCATGAGCATGAGCCAGGAGAAGCCAGGGCAGTATGAATCTGACCCTGAAGTTTGGTGTCACTGCTTATGTGCAAACACCAAAGCACATGAGCTATGCTTCAGGTGTGCCGGATGTGGCCAGCAATTTGCCATACCGGCGGGAACTGGTGAAGCCATGGATGACAATCTGGTCAGCAATTTGATTATATGGCCTCTCACCAGTTCCAGGACTCCATAATGGAGGAAACTTCGCAAGAGATATCAAACACCTGTTAACTGTGCATCGCTCTAAAGGGGCGCATCATGAGGGCACATGAATAAAGGCTGCAGAAAGTCCTAAAAACTGGTTGGAGCAGGAATAATGCCATTTGGGCATATGGTACAAGGGCACCGCTATCAAAACACAGCAGGATATGGAATCATTAATTATTGGAATAAGTAATTAATTATTCACGATAGCCATCCAGACTACATTCAACCCACAGTTCACAGCCTTGCGCAGATCCTCTAATATCCAGGAAAAGACCTGGACGATGAGGCAAAAACAATCAGCCTCATCAAAACTCATCCTGAGACCAGGATGCTACCTCAAAAACCATACCCTTTCAGAACAGGAAGGGAGAATTGAAAGTCCAGGGTATATCCTCTAGAGATCAGTCACCGGCCGGGGGTAGGTAGCAATTGTTGTATGATACATGGTGCTGCATAACATCAGATCTATTCATGCTGGACTGTATCCGGGGGTCTCGAATAGGGTTTATCTCGGATGTACATCCACCCGCACAAAATACGCCTAGTAGGGTATTGGGTTTTCAATACCAGAAACTCTACAGGTGAATGATGAAATTGGTATATTATTCCAAAAAAAGGGGTAAGTGAAAGGACGGCATATCAGCCTCAACAGTTTGTGTCCAATATTCCCCAGGCAAAAGAACGATGGTGGGTGTCGATTTATTCTGGACCTAACCAGATTTAACTCTTAAGGTCCAGTATAAATATTTTTAAAATGGAAACTTTCAGTACTGCTAAGCAACTGGTATCAAAAGGGTGTTATACGGCAACCTTAGATCTGAAAGATGCATAATATTCAGCTGCCAAACATCTGTTGAGAGGTTAGGTTCCTCAACCATCTAATTAAATCCAAATTAGTACCACGTAGAATGATTGGTTATTTGGGGTTCATCATTGATTTAACTAACATGTCAGTACTCTGCCTATGGCCAAAACTGTAACTAATGTCTCACGATGTACTAGAGACATTCTGACTCAATAACCTTCAGTTTACAAACTGATGTGAGCGCTTTGGGATGGGGAGCCACTGATACCGAGTCTAGTTGTGGCGGCAGATGTAATGTGGAAGAGGCATTAATCCTGCAGAGGCATGGGATAAACTATGTAGAATTGCTGGGTGCATTCTATGGCCTAAAGCATTCTGCTCAACAATGCATGATTTGCATGTGCAGCTTCAGATTGACAATACCACAGCTGTTGCATATCAATCACATGGGTGGAATTAGGTCATTATTCTGTGACAATCTGGCTAACCTCATCTGGCACTGGTACGTTACGAGAAACATCTGGGTCTCAGATATCTACCTACCAGGTAGAGATAACGTGAAAGTGGCAGACACCAGGTCACGTAAATTCAATGACAACAGAATGGATGCTGAATCCAAAAGTTTCAAAATGATTGTCAGCTGGTATGGATTGCCAGACATAGATCTGTTGCATCCAGGTTAAATCACCAGTTACCTAAATACGTCTCATGGGAACCGGATCCAGGGGCAGTAGCAGAGGATGCATTCTCGCTACATTGGGGACGTACGTTCTTATGCTTTTTCCCCCATTCTGCCTCATCAGTCAATGTCTCACTAAAATAGAACACGACTACGCTTTAGGCATTTGGTAGTTCCTAACTGGTCCACCCAGCCATGTTTCCCATTGGTTCGGAGACTGATGACACAGCCATTCATGACTATCCCCAAATGCAGCAACTTGTTGGTTCACCCTGGGACAGGAGGAGAGTTCCCCTTTACATGATCGTGTTAATCTGTTGATTTGCATCTTCTGACCAGACTGTTCCAGGGACTCGGACTATCAAGTAGGGCAGTCGATGTGATTACGGTGGCCTGGAGAGATAGTACTAAAAAACGATATGTATCTCATATTAAGAAATGGGAGATATTCTGTTTAATATATATACAGTCAAATATATCTTACCATGTTGCAGGCATACCGGATGTATTGGAGTTCCTTGCTACATTTCATTTTGATGAGCAGTTAAGCTATAGTGCCATTTATTGTGCTTGAAGTGCTATGTCCTCCTATTGGGTCCGGACAACACTCTGTCGGATCTCATCTATTGGTGGCCTGATTCATAAGAGGTATTTTAACAAAACCCTCCCAGACCTAGATATTCGGAAATCTGGGATGTGAGCATAGTTTGCACACTGCTTTGGCAATGGGCTCCAATTACATCTCTGCCTTTGCAGAAGTTAACGCTGAAAGTGGTCATGTTCATGGTGCTAGTGGCAGCGCAATGGGTCCAAATATTGCAAAAGTTACGACTGGACAGCATGCATTCTTCTGTAGATAATATTACGTTTTATGTATATAAGCTAATCAGAGCAGGCCAGGGATGGCTGGAACCAAAATAAGCTTAAAATATACCCATTGACCTAAGACAATGTGTAGTTACGCACCTGAGCCAATATGTCAAGGCCATCAAGAGTCTCAGAGGCTTTGAAACAGCAATGCTCATCAGCCACAAAAAACTGTTACAAAAGTGTCAGTACAAACTATTTCTAGGTGGCCGAAACAGGTTTGCATTATGCTGGAGTAGACACAGATGTGTTTAAATCACTCCACCAGGGAGGCGTCAACGTACGCAGCAAAGGCGCAGGACATGCCTTTAGACCAAATCCTCACCGCAGGATGGTCCAGTGAAGGAACCTTTTTCACGATTTATGATAAACCTGTCCTCGCAATGCAAGGATTTGGGCATGCTGTTTTGGGTTCTGTTTGAGTTCTCCTTCGTAATTTCCCCTGCGAAAGAGGGGTTATTACTGTTCTTTTATTGTTTAAGACGTTCATTGTATAATTTAAACAATGTTCAATATATTATTTGTTTGTCCTGTGTCAACCAAAGCAGTGCGTCGTATGGAACACCAAAGTAAAATAGTAAGATTAAGTTTGATCTTTATTTTATGAGGAGTTACGATGAGGGATTACGTGCCCTCCACTCCCGACCCTCATAATCGCAAGGATCATCTGGTAGTTCTAGTCTTCTGAGTCTTACTATATCACTTTGACTGTAGTTACTGTGATTTCACGCTGTTGCTTTGAAGTATGACGCGTAGGCGCTCTGGCGGGGCTTCGTCATGTAATCCCTCATCGTAACTCCTCATAATATAAAGATCAAATTTCAAACTGGTAAGTTCTCGTTTAATCTTACTATTATACCTGCCTCAACCACCACATCTGGCAGCTTGTTCCATATACCAACCATCCGCCGTGTGGAAAGGTTCCCCCACAAGGTCCTATTAAATCTTTTCCCTCTCACCTTAAACCAATGTCCTCCAACACTGAGAAAAGATGGTGAGTATTTGCCCCATCTACACCACTCATGATTTTATACACCTTCATAATATCATCCCTCAGCCTCCTGGCTCCAGGGAATAAAATGCTAGTCTCGCTAACTTTTCCCTATAACTTAGTTCCATGTAAGGTGGGATAGGAAAGGGCATGGTGCTTCAGCTCCCTGACAAACTGCAGTTTTTGGATTGAAAGCATTCTCATTATAAAATATGAAAGATGATCCAAGAATTTGACAATGTTAATGAAAGTTCAGCAACATATTTCCAAATCAGTGTAGAATGCGATTTGGAGAAGAAAACAGTGGTACTCCCACATGCCGGCTGCTCTAGTCCTTCAACTCGACAGAAGTCATGAGTTTCATGGATGTTGTAATGTCTTGCAATCAATACATAGAATCATGGAAAATGGGTGCAGGAGTAGGCCATTCGGTCCTTCGAGCCAGCACCGCCATTCAATGTGATCATGACTGATCATCCAGAATCAGTACCCTGTTTCTGCTTTTTCCCCATATACCTTGATTCCGTTAGCCATAAGCGCTATATCTAACTCTCTCTTGAAAACATCCAGTGAATTGGCCTCCATTGCCTTCCATGGCAGAGAATTCCACAGATTCACAACTCTCTGACTGAAAAGGTTTTTCCTCATCTCAGTCTAAATAGCCTGTCCCTTATTCTTAACAAAGATAGTAACCACAGATGAAGAGAAGCCAGATGTTTAGGATGGTGGATGAATGCTGGCCCAGCAGGCAGCATTTTCTTGACTATACACTGTATTTTTCTGCTGCTACACGCCCTCTATGGGCAGTGGGCAGGTGCTATAGACCTGCACGGGAAAGTAGACGCTCCCGCCCCCGTGAGTCTCGGGCAGATGGGGCTCGTCAGCCTGGGAAGGCGGTCCATCTAGGAGAGGGAAAACTCTGATTTAAAATCTCCACTGCCTTGTGGCCATATCCAATCATGGAAAAGGCTCCTGGAGTAAACCTCAAGAAAATCCAGAGCCCCTAAGGCAGTTCGTCGTTGTCTACAACCTCGCTCTGGCAGCTCCTGCGATGGCGCTGGTGCCAAACTATAATGGCTCTGCTGTTCTTTTGGATCGATCAGCGACATGGATAAGGGGGACGTGCTGCATGGGCAACAGCCTGTCCTCCATATGACATCGCCTAGGCTTGCATCTGACCACACATCACCTGCAAACTAGGATGCATCACCCATGGTCAGTCATGACCGAAGGGGCCCTACTATATTACGCCCTTTAAGCCAGCAAAGCCTAATTGCTGGTAGGTAAATACATATGTCATTTTGTGTTCATTATCTGGCAAGGGGGATTTAAAGACAGGAAAGTGTTTACATTTACTTCAGGGATAAAAACAAAATATGGGCAAAGTCGTCGGTTTCCTCCGGGTACTGGATTATAAAACTTGTACCATTGGATCCACTACTTGGAGCGAGTACTGATCAACGAATTCGCACCCTATCCGACTCTCGCAGAGGGAAACTTCAAGCAAAGAGTGGAGGAAGGAACCACAGATGCCGGTTTACACCGAAGATATAGACACGGAATGCTGGAATAACTCAGTGGGACAGGCAGGCAGCATCTCCAGAGAGAAGGAATGGGCGACGTTTCGGGTCTGATGAAGGGTCACCCATTCCTTGACTCCAGAGATGCTGACTGACCCGCTGAGTTACTCCAGCATTTTGTGTCTATCTTAAAGCAGGGGTGTTTTTGATTTAATAATGCAAATAAAACGCAATATATCGGAGGAGCCAATGAACGTCCATCCTAGGTGGATAAGTGCCGGGGAAGGAAGAGTGAGAGAAACAGAAAGCTCTTAGCTCTGATGTGCGTCACATTCCTGGTTAGGGAAAGATCACGTGGGTACAGAAGTCCTAGTTTTCTTTGGTGTCTGACACTTCCAATCTCAGCTTTGGGTCCTAGCAAGACTTTATCCAAGACGAGCCCAGAGTAGAGGAACCAAAGATACTAGAAGAGCTGTCTCCTGCGCTAAGTAGGAAATAGCAACGATGGGGGAAAAAAGTTAAATAAGAATAATGTATTTGTATCTTGATGGGAGTTCGCCCTTTGATAATAATTTAACAATTGATTTGGCAATCATCGGCCTTGAGATTTTCTCAACTTGAAGATCTGAAATTAAGTGAAGTCAACTTTCCCCTGCTGGGGTAGTTGTGGGAGCCGAGTGCCGGAGTGCGAGTGCCCTGTGACAGGTCGTCCCGTCTGCACCACCCCTCGCACTTACATCCTTTGTGAATCGAGTGGGAAAGACCGACAGCTCCCAGCTCGGGGAGCCGCTGCCGACCGAGCACTCCTGGAGAAGACCAAGACGAAGGGGCTCAGGGATGTTTCAAGACACGATGTCCACCCAGTGAAAGGAATCTGGGCGGCTTCGGTGCCGTCTGAGCAAGGCGGAAATGTAACGCCAGTTAACCCGAGGGAGAGAGAGAGAAAAAAAAATAAAGTTCAAACAACAGTGGAGATGATGACTGGGCAGCTCGGTTCTTCCTCCTGGCGATGTTAAAATAGGGTCGGTGCGCTCGGTGCATGCTCCGGCTGCGATCAGCTGAGACAAGATATAATCCTCTTCTCGTTGCTTCATTCAGGTGAGAGTTTCACATTACAAATTAAGCCTCTGGGTAAATCTAAAACCTCTCGCTTCGGTCTTTTACTGCCAGGGATATAGCACAGTTACGCGCTCTGTGTTTAACCGTGTGAGCACACTGTTATCGGGGTGTAAATGTTGTCCTCTGCATGTCCATTATCTAGCGAAATGCCACGAAATTGACGAGATCGCTGCTGTTAAATGTACCATGGGTTTACAAAGTTGATAAATTGAAAGGCTTTCGCACTGCTATTGCAAAGGCAAAGTGCATCTGTACTTGTTGCAAATGTATATATATATATATATATATATATATACTTATATATATATAACTACGAACGACTGTACAGACGCTTGAGTGTAATGAGACTTTACGGTTCCGACCTAAATAACGGTACTAAAAGGAATGTAGCGATTTAAGACAGCACCCGAATAGTCAGCTAGACTAGTTCTCGATCGAATGTGACCGTTTGCTTAGAGACAAAATTAGACATTCGGGCGTTCATAGGGATATGAGCACATTTGTGGCGGTAGGAACTGAGTTTGAGACGATGTCTCAATTCTGATGTTTTCTTTGTCCTTATAACCAAAGATCGGTGCATTTGTTTAACACATAGGGATACCGCTTCTCGGACTTGATCTTAAACTAAGGGTCCTTTACAAGATTATAGTTCAATTTTCATTTTTTGCATTAGAACGCGAATTGGACCAGGTTAATAAAGAACACGAAAACGTTGGAACTAAAGATAGGCTCAATTCGCCTTCTATCTTTCAAGGACTCAATTCAAAAACAATAGAATCCCGGAACAGTTCATGATGAGAGATGATGTAGCTCTATCATGCAATTTTAAAGAGATTGCCCACAAATCCATGTGGGACACTAGCGGAGGCTAATAGTCTCAGTGTTCCGAGCAATGGCATATTCAAACAAAGATCTGCCGTACGTTACAATGCTAATCTGGCAACCATAATCTCCATGCTAACTTTCAAACTCCGAACTGTCCTCTAAAACCAATAAAGGATGCAAATAATTAATGTGGTTTCTTCCAGGATGTTGCATTTCAATCAGTCCCACAACCACGTGGAATTTATCCCATTCCTTTTTAATGTTTCTCTGGAGGTTCAGACATTATTTTCTGGGGGGGAAACATCCAATTAACGCCGTCTCTGCTCGGCACTGTTAACTTGAATCTATTGTCAATGCAAATACATTACTGTAAATGGCGAGTACCTTGATAACTTTCTCCCACAGCACAATTAGCATAATTTCTCTGGAGGCAGGACGATGGCTTAGCTCCTCAACTGTTGTCCAGCTGACTGACATTTTCAGATACTCTCCTATCCATTTAATCATAGCCAGAATACCCCCTGGAATGGTTTCTAATCATTCCCCTTGCATGAACATATGATCTTATAGAGGTGTACAAAATCATGAGAGCAATTGATTGGCTGCACCCACAGTGTCTCTTCCCCAGATTGAGAGAATCCAGAACCAGAGGACATGGGTTTAAGGTGAGGAGAGAAAGATTTAATAGGAACCTGAGGGGTAACTTTTTCACGCACAAGGTGGTGGGTGTATGGAACAAGCTGCCAGGTACAGCAGGCAGTGAAGAACGCTAATGGCACGTTGGCCTTCATTGAGAGAGGGTTTGAGTTTAGGAGCAAGGAGATCCTACTGCAGTTGTACAGTGCCCTGGTGAGACTGCACTTGGAGTATTGTGTGCAATTTTGGTCTCCTAATTTGAGGAAGAACATTATTGCTATTGAGGGAGTGCATCGTAGGTTCACCAGGTTAATTCGCAGGATGGCGGGACTGACATATAATGAAAGAATGGGTAGACTGGGCTTGTATTCACTGGAATTTAGAAGAATGAGAGGGGATCTTATAGAAACATATAAAGTTCTTAAGGGATTGGACAGGCTAGATGCTGGAAAAATGTTCTCGATGTTGGGGGAGTCCAGAACCAGGGGTCACAGTTTAAGAATATTAGACCATTTAGGACTAATATGAAGAAAAATGTTTTCACCCAGAAAGTGTGAATCTGTGGAATTCTCTGCCACAGAAGGCAGTGGAGGCCAATTCACTGGATGTTTTCAAGAGAGAGGTAGATTTTGCACTTACTGCTAATGGAATCAAGGGATATGGGGAAAAAGTAGGAACGGGGTACTGATTTTAGATGATCAGCCATGATCATATTGAATGGTGGTGCTGGCTTGAAGGGTCGAATGGCCTCTATTTTGTTTTTATGTTTTATGTTTCTAAGAGATAGATGAGGGAGGTTCTATTGCAATGTTTCAGAAACATTTAGACAGGTACGTGAATAGGCCAGGTTTAGAAAGATATGGGCCAAATGCAGGCAGGTGGTACCGGTGTATATGGGACATATTGGCCAGTGTGGGCAAGTTGAGGCTGAAAAGCTTGTTTCCACTCTGTAAGACCATGTCCTCTAGAATGCTCGACTACTTATCATTGGCCCATTCTTTTCTTTTTAAACTAATATGCTGTCCCTCAAAGGCATCATCTGGGGGTGTTACATCAACCTACATTCATTGTTGACGCACCACTCAAACACAATGGCACCATTTGATCCCTCCAGTACCTTTCTGACACCCAGTCCTGGATGATGGGCCACAATTTCTTCCAGCTGGACACTATGAAAGCTACCATCGTCATCATGTCAATAAACACCATACCCTCCATCTCCCTCCACTGGCACGATCCCAGATTGAATCAGATTGCTGGTTTCTAGATCAACAATGTCTCAAATACAAGATTTCCATCTTTTCCCCCCAACCCCAAATACTGCCAAAGCCATGTCCTCTTCTTTTCAACATACCCCTGAAAAATCAATCCTTTAAGCTTTTTACGTCATCTTCCTGGGAACATCGGAGGCTTTTGCAATGTTTTTTTGTGGTGCAGGAAACAATGTTTTTTTGTGGTGCAGGCTTTTTGTTCTGTGTTAAAAGCATTTTTTCAAAGTACATTATTATGAATAATATGGTTACATATCTCTAGCAAATCAAAAAATAATCAAACCACACAGTAAAAGGAAGGAAATTTAAATTCCCAAGACAAATGACAAAAAAATATTATGGCAAGGCTACCTCCAAAATTTACTCAAACCCCTCTGGAAAAAAATCAGGGTGCCTCGCATTTGTGGGACTTGTATTAGCAAAAGATTAGTTTGGACATTTTCAAACGTCAAATCTCATGTCCTGCGTTAGTCTGAATATATCTGGTCTTGAAGAAACTGAATGTTTATAATATGGTTTGAAGTCAGATTCTCCTGCAGAAAGCTGCACTGCAACAGAGTTCGTCATGGGTTCAGACACCTCGTATCCATAGAAGGGTTTATCCGCGAACTTTAGTGTAAAGCTTTACATCAGGACTGGTCTATTGTTGAGCATCATGATATATTGTTGAGCATCAAGATATAAAATAGGGTAAGAATACCAATTATTGAATTATTATTATTACATCATGAATTATTACATTAGTTAATAAAATAGTTAAACTTTCAGAATAGGCCGACATTTTTAATAGGGACTTGTATATACAAACTTAATAATTGTCAAAATGTAGCCTATGGATTATATTCATGCATAGTGTCTTCTCAAGAAAATGGTTTGACAAACTATGCAAATATTAAAAATGCTCGCTCCACATATTCCCACGGTATCTATGTTCTTCTAGTTCGAGACTTCTATTTCTAGCTCAAGACAGGCTCTTTCTTCTGTTCACACAAAAATGCAGTAATATAAACTTTCAGCAATGTGATCTACAGTCGTACCAGTCAAGACACTTGACTTTATTACAGTTTTCTTTTCCAATGTTCTGTTCCTAATGGCCCATAAGTTACAATATTTATTTGACCAATCATTATAACTAAAGAGGGTACACAAAAGGTTGGAGAAACTCAGCGGATGTAGCAGCATCTAAGGAGCGAAAGAGATAGGCGACGTTTCCGGTCGAGACCCTTCTTCAGACTAAAGATACAGTATCAGCATCTACCAAAATAGACTGTACAGAGAAAGCTTATTAAAATCCTCCCTGCACTTGACCTGTACCACTTAGTATAGCGGTTATTAAAAGCCCATGCTGGGTTGATAAGTTTTAACATATTTTGATGATGCAACAAATGATCTTTGAAGAATAAACTAATATTTACACTGAAGTTGGAAGAAAACCCAGTACATACTTGCATATCTGATACTTTACTTCCATTCATATTCACAAGTAGAATTACTCAAGGAAGAGAATGCAGAGGAGGAGGGGGGATGATAGGTGAGTCTGTAACTACTGAAAAAAATCACAAGATACTCTATTGACAATTTGGAACTGAATGCAGAAAAATATTCTTTACTTAAAGTTTTGTGGAAATGGTGACTGAGGCAGAACACGTTAGCTAAGATTAAATAAAAAGCGAGCGACTAGAGACAATATATTTTTTTACAAAGTGTTGATAGAGGCAGTGTCGGGGCAAAGTGACTTCTTCCATGCTGTATCAATTCTATCATTCTAAGAAATTGGATACAAGAATAGAGTAGATAAACTATTAAAACAATTTTTTTCTAATTAAAGTATTTCCTAACATGGACTGATTAGACAAGCCTGAGGAAGATCCTTGCTCTTGCATTCATCGTGTCTATTTCATTTTTTCCATCATTTTAAAATAAAGATTGGCAAAGTAACAGCAAACAACAGATGTATTCAAAATTCCCCATGTAACATTTTCTGATACTTGTATATTGCTTATTTTATTTCCATTGCAATGTAGAATAAAAACTTGTAAACTTCCTCATTCCTATATCTCCTGGAAAAATAGCATTCCAATTTATTTTGTATGTATCCAAACCTATTTCCCAACAATTATGTTCCTCTACCACTCATTCATTTTAATAATTACAATTGGATTGGAAATATTCTTAAGGAAAAAATTATGAAAAACAATGATGCCTGTATACACAGCAACCAGCTTAATTCTATCTTTGAATCGTGGGCAGAGGTTTAAGTAATGGCTGGTACACAAAAATGCTGGAGAAACTCAGCGGGTGCAGCAGCATCTATGGAGCGAAGGAAATAGGCAAAGTTTCGGGCTGAAACCCTTCTTCATTCTGGCTGTTTATCATTGTTGTTGGCTTTGTTGACCATAATAAACCTAAACCATTTTATCAAAACTTAAAGAAATTTGTGGATGTGGGATTTGTTTGAATGCCAATGTATAATTCTTTGATTGATGTTAATATGAATCTTGTGTAACTAGTTGACGATTTTCTTGTAAAATTGCTCCATTTGCCTAAAAGAATACTATTTGAGTTATTTGTTCATGATTTTGTGGAATTGCATCTTGTAGCCATTAACAGAACTTCAGCCTATCATTCTCAAATTATACTGTCCTATTCTTGACTTTTAAGGAAGACGACAGCGCTATGATAGCGACAGGCGGTGTAATAACGGGACTTGCAGCCCTGAAAAGACAGGACTCTGCTAGATCACAGCATCTTCATCATCCTCCTCCTGCACCAGAGAAAAGGAAAGTCAAACGCAAGCCGAAACCTGATGTTGTTGTCGTAAGAGGCAAAATCAGACTGTATTCCCCTTCAGGATTTTTCCTTTTTCTTGGAATTTTAATTTTAATGGTTGGGATTGCAATGGCAGTTCTTGGATATTGGCCACAGGAGATGGACAAGAAAAACCCTGCAACGTCTAAATCTGGGATGTCAGATAATGGGTCTCATGTAATAGCAGACCATGCTGGAGTATTAGTGGAATTTTTTGAACAGCACTTACACTCTGACAAAATGAAAATGATTGGCCCTTTCACAATGGGGATTGGGATATTCATATTTATTTGTGCTAATGCTATACTGCATGAAAATAGGGACAAAGAAACAAAAGTGATACATATGCAAGATATTTATTCTACAGTCATTGATATCCATAGCCAAAGAATTAAAGAGCAAATACATATGAATGGGGCTTGGACTGGCCACTCTGGGGATTCTAATATCAAATGTTATGACAACCAATGTACAGCTAAACTGGCTGCAAATGTACTGCTGTCATTTTCTGGATCATCGAAGGATAGAATCACTGCAACAAAATGGAACTCTTATGATGAAGAGGATGGACTACCCAAGGAAATCAATATGCTTTTACACCCCAAAACCTCAACAGCATCAGGCTCCATCCATAGGATGCAGACAGAAACTCAGAAAGAGAAAAGCAGCAATTCTAAAAAGTGTGAGACCAAGTCTATTGTCTCATCATCTATCAACGCTTTCACTCTTCCCGTTATTAAACTGAACAACTGTGTGATTGATGAGCCTGAACTTGACAATATCACGGAGGATTCTGAGCTCAGTAAAGGTAGGGCAAGACACTCATCTATGGCTTCCTTAACAGTACCATCAACCGATGTCAATGATTCTTACAAACCAGTTAATCCACGTCTATCAAGAAGCAACACTACAGCAGGAGGTGGAAACTGCACTTTCCCACCTTGTGCACCTTCTGAAACATCCATGGGAAAATTTCTATCACCTGGTTTTCCCAAGAAAGAGTTTGGATCAAACAATTCCCTTCACATGTTGTCCTGTCACTCAAAGTCCTTGGACTTGGAGAGAGGACCGTTAACACTTACAGTTCAAACAGAACAAAGAAAGCATCCAAGTTGGCCAAGACTTGATCGTAGTAACAGCAAGGGTTATGTGAAACTGGAGAATAAAGAGGATCCTATGGACACACTACCTGCACCACAGACCTCTGTGAAAGGTGGCTATACAAATAAAGAGAAATTACTAATGATCTCAAGATCTCATAATAACCTAAGTTTTGAAAACAATGAATTTTTAGATAACAAGTTAAGACATGGAGCTTCAGAAACAAGATTTTGAAGGTGTACTGCTCTCCATCGTGTTTATATTTTAAAGTACTTCTAATAAATGTATTTGTGAGAAATGCATGTCTATTTTAAAGAGACATTATTTTCAGCTAAAAAAAAAAATTGTAAATTGTGATCTGAACTGACATCTTTAGTTCCATGTTTTTCTTCATGCTGATATGGAGCATTGTTGACATATTTCATGCTTGTTGTCAGTTCTGCATTAACCAGCTGCTCAGGTATTGACCGAGTTCAAGTCTTAGTCCAGACTGACTATAACACTAGAACATCTTTACCTTTAGTTTATCCAACAATCCATAATGGGCAGGCTTAATTTATCTTTGAAGGGATATTAAATCTATACCAAGGAAGTATTATACTAATTAAGATATTGGAACATCAATTGAATGATACATTGAGATGCAGGTATTTGTATTTCTAGTACAAGATTTGAGCCTATATATTGGATTTCAAATGGTCAGATATTTTGCTATAACTCCATATTAATGTCCATAATATATATTTTGCTATTTTTAAAACAAAATAAAAGTGCACATCATTCAAATTTTCTGTGTTTCTATTTTGTCAACTATTGATCATTTGAACAGAATGGTAAAAAATTCTGCAAAATCATCAACAGGAATTCAACCTGCTGAGAATGAAAAGTTAGCAGATGTGAAGGTCACCTTCCAATTCCACGGAGTCGATAAGATTACCAACCAGATGCCCTCCAGTTGTCCTCTCACTTGAAAATAATCCATGAGAAGCTGTTTTCATCTCTGGAATAATAAAGAAGCCATTGTTTTATTACTGTCCAGCCCAACATCCATTTATTTTTCCTTGCATTCCATTGCAAAATTGCTTTAATCTATCGCCAATGTTGTATCAGAAGCAGAATAAATTATGGTTTGCTGAAGGTATCACTCATACCAGACCACTTGCACATTCAACTGTATTTACATGCCCAGGCAGAGTTAATTAGCAATCATGTGGATAAATGTGAGGTTATCCACTTTGGTTATCCACTTTTATCACATTTTGGATAACTGCTTTTCAAAAATAGGAAAGCAGACTATTATCTAAATTGTGGCCAATTAGGAAAAGGGTAGATGCAGCGCGACCTGGGTGTCATGGTACACCAGTCATTGAAAGTAGGCATGCAGGTGCAGCAGGCAGTGAAGAAAGCGAATGGTATGTTAGCTTTCATAGCAAAGGGATTTGAGTATAGGAGCAGGGAGGTTCTACTTCAGTTGTATAGGGTCTTGGTGAGACCACACCTGGAGTATTGCATACAGTTCTGGTCTCCAAATCTGAGGAAGGACATTATTGCCATAGAGGGAGTGCAGAGAAGGTTCACCAGACTGATTCCTGGGATGTCAGGACTGTCTTATGAAGAAAGACTGGATAGACTCGGTTTATACTCTCTAGAATTTAGGAGATTGAGAGGGGATCTTATAGAAACTTACAAAATCCTTAAGGGGTTGGACAGGCTAGATGCAGGAAGATTGTTCCCGATGTTGGGGAGGTCCAGGACAAGGGGTCACAGCTTAAAGATAAGGGGGGAATCCTTTAGGACCGAGATGAGAAGGACTTTTTTCACACAGAGAGTGGTGGGTCTCTGGAACTCTCTGCCACAGAGGGTAGTTGAGGCCAGTTCATTGGCTATATTTAAGACGGAGTTAGATGTGGCCTTTGTGGCTAAGGGGATCAGAGGGTATGGAGCGAAGGCAGGTACGGGATACTGAGTTGGATGATCAGCCGTGATCATATTGAATGGCAGTGCAGGCTCGAAGGGCCGAATAGCCTACTCCTTCACCTAATTTCTATGTTTCTATGTCTATGTTTCTATCATGCCAAAGACATAAACTGGCATTGGTCAAGGTGTTGCATGCAATTGCTCACAGCATTTGAAATTGGGGGAACCTTGCTTTCTCCAAACCTTCTAGCTTGTTTCAAGTATGCTGACATTGTCAGTCAATTTGCTACCAAGCGATGCATGGACCAAGTACTGATGCATTGTTGAGAAGGTTGGTCACTTTCACATGTTTCCATAGCAGAGCAACAGAGACACCAAGTCATGGCTTTATCTTTCTTATCTTTACTATAATGTCAAATTTTACAAAACACAAAGGGTTTTCTGATGCCAACAAAGTTGTTTACTTCATCAGTTGGTGCCTCTCAGCTAGAATCACCATTTACCCAGTCACTAACTCTCATTACTACTTCTTCGAACACATTGCACAGGGCTGCATCCTTTAATGACTAAAATCCAAAATCAAATTACTGCAGTCAAATAAAAAAAACAGTGAATGAAGCATCAGTGGAAAGAGAAACCCGTCACTGATGTTAGTTCTGCTTTTCTCTCCACAGTTGCTGACAGATGCAAACTTCACAGCAATGTGTTTTTATTTCCTTTGTGAATAATACAGTTGTGCCATTGCTGGGAGGACCAACGGATGCAGCCAAATATTGTGTAGGAGGGAACTGCAGATGCTGGTTTACACCAAAGATAGACACAAAATGTTGGAGCAACTCAGCAGGACAGGCAGAATATTGATGTGTTCAGAGTCACTCCCAGGTTGTTCTTGCACGTCCCCAGTAACAGGGTGCAAAGCAAATCAGAATGTCACCTGTAAACTAGTTTCAACAAGAACATGGTGTGCAATATGATTGGGGGTTTTGTGTGGTCTGAGAAAAGAGAGAGGGAAAACATGATGGCAGCATTCCGCCAATCAGCAATATCTCAAATAGGAAGTGTTCAGTGTTTCCATGCCCACACATTAACACTATCCTACACCCACTAGGGACAATTTTTACATTTACCAAGCAAATTAAGCTACAAACCTGTACATCTTAGGAGTGTGGGAGGAAACCAAAGATCTCGGAGCAAACCCACGCAGATCACAAGGAGAACGTACAAACTCTGTACAGACAGCACCCGTAGTCAGGATCGAACCCGGATGTCCGGCGCTGCATTCGCTATAAGGCAGCAACTCTACCGCTGTGCAACTGTGACCGCCCTTCATATGTTTAGCTGGCACAATTGGAATGTAGCGCTCAATCTCTTTGGCAAGGAGATTTCCGCTGGTAATCATCAGTGAATTTCGGTGAATACCTTATATACAACCTAGTCCTGATCTCCTAAATTACTAACAAAATGGAAAAGTCCAATTTTGGACAGAAACATTGACAAGAAATTTTGGAATAAGTATTGGATGCGGCTGTTACTGATTGCTTGATGCCTGGCGAACACATTACTATTTTCTTTAGAGATGGGTTTGAGTAGAGCTGTCTCTGGGCCTATTCTACGCAGGTTTTGTTTTGGATTTTCATGGGGTCTAATCTACAGGCTTGAAATAGGCGCTGGAAACTACCACTAAAAGGCTCAAATAATTTTCCCTATTTTGGAGCTGGGTTTGTCAAGAATTAGTTGGTGAGGCAGTAGGAATAGGGTTACACAAAAAGCTGGAGAAACTCAGAGGGTGCAGCAGCATCTAAGGAGCGAAGGAGATAGGCAACGTTTCGAGTCGAGACCCTTCTTCAGACTGGTCAGGGATCAGGGAAACAAGAGATATAGACAGTGATGTGGAGAGATAAAGAACAATGAATGAAAGATATGCAAAAAAGTATTGATGATAAAGGAAACAGGCCATTGTAAGCTGTTTGTAGTGTGAAAATGAGAAGCTAGTGCGACTTGGGTGGGGGGGGGGGGATATAGAGAAGGAATGCCAGGGCCCGAGGGCTGAGGGAGAGGTGGGGAGGGGGAGGAGGCAGCCTGGGTTAACAGAATTGAGAAAATTCAATGTTTAAGCCCAGGGGATGCAGACTCCCCAAGCGGAATATGAGGTGCTGTTCCTCCAACTTGCGGTGTTGCTCACTCTGGCCGTGGAGGAGGCCCAGGACCGAGAGGTCGGATACGGAATGGGAGGGGGAGTTGAAGTGCTGAGCCACCGGGAGGTCGGGTTGGTTATTGCGGACCGAGCGGAGGTGTTCGGCAGAACGATCGCCCAGCCTCCGCTTGGTCTCACCGATGTAGATCAGCTGGCATCTGGAGCAACGGATGCAGTAGATGAGGTTGGAGGAGGTGCAGGTGAACCTCTGTCGGACTTGGAAGGACTGCTTGGGTCCCTGAAAGGAGTGGATGGGGGAGGTGAAGGGACAAGTGTAGCATCTCTTGTGGTTGCAAGGGAAAGTGCCCGGGGAAGGCGTGGAGCGGGAGGGAAGGGAGGAATTAACAAGGGAGTTGCGGAGGGAGCGGTCTTTGCGGAAGGCAGACATGGGGGGAGATGGGAAGATGTGGCGAGTGGAGGGGTCAAGTTGGAGGTGGCGAAACTGGCGGAGGACTATCTGTTGTATGCGCTGGCTGGTGGGGTGAAAGATGAGGACCAGGGGGACTCTGCCCTTGTTGTGAGTGGGGAATAACGTTGTTTGTTTCACCTTGAAGAGGCAACCATTTCCTCCTTAAAAACAAAAAATGCCGAAAACAGCAGATCGGGCAGCTTCCATGGTTGATATTCAGCTCAAAGCGACTGTTAGAATCAAGAAGCACGAATAAAAAATTAGCACAGTGCTTCAAGGAATTGAAATTAGGTACCAATTCTGCATTCAAAAGTTAGTGGTAGTTTGGAATTCTCTTCCACAAACAACAATTGCGATTAGCCCAATTCTGAATCTTAAATTGAGACCGTATAGATTTTCGCTATTCAAAGGCATTAAGGGATATAAGACAAATGGTATGGCTGGCCTGGAATGAGAGGCCAGAAGCAGAACCACCATTGGACTTTGTGCTAAATCCATCGAAGGATCAAAAGGTCAGACCCAAGCTCCTCAGGGTCAGTGCCTCCATAATGCACTGCTCAGGCTCAAAACAATGAATGCACTGTCCTGCAGGACAGACATAGCCAATGGCTCTCTTACAAACCACTTGGCAAGTATGAACTGACCCAAAATGCAAAGTATTTGTTTAGGTCAAAAAGATCTCTGCTGGAAATTAGTTGTTCTAAATGGCGAACCACTTGATGAAGAAGTTAGTTCAACACAAATTTGTAAGATCAGGAGTACATTAAAAACCAATTACTATACTACAATTGTTCTTTACAAAAAGATAGACAATTAGGTGAAATATAGACATTGATTAGTTATTTCTACCTCATTGAACATGCAAAAGAAATATAAATTATATATCTACATAGAGTATTTTAAGAACCAATTTGTATCTTGGCGTATGACTCTGTTACAGGTATTCAGACACTGCTGTTCAGTTGATAGTTACTGTATTGAATAATAGGTGTTCTGTTAATAGATCTACCTCTATCTATTTGTTTGTGCATGTAAAACAAATAAAACCCACGAACCCTACACTGGCAATGAGGATGTAACAGCAAATTACTCATCTACTATAATGAAACAAGAGACAGGATTCCCTAAACAGAACAGCAACAATAACTGGCAGTGCACATGGCACATATGTTGGTTAGCAGCATTAGCCATTCACTTTATAAATGTAATGTTCTTGAAGGCAAGTTATAATATTGCATTTCCAGACGAGGACACATAACAAAGAGAGTTGATGTTGTTATTGGTGGTAAAGCTGGATACAGATGAAACATCAGAGAGTGTACAAGTAGCACAAACTACAGACGAGGCATGATGTGATGACATAGCAAAGGATATTTCAATCCTACACAATGAGAGGTTTGAACGCTGTAGGTTTAGCACATGTAGTCAGTAATCAGAGGAAATGGTTGCAAATATTTAATCAGACTAAAGACAGGAAGAAAGATTTTCATAGTTTTTAGATCAGGTGTCGCTGGATTGCCCAGTGTGTGGACTGGCTGATAAGAGAATTCAGGTGCAACTATTTAACATGGTAGATCTAATGTTTAAAGGAGCTTGTTGGAGCTGATGCTTGAAAACATAAGGCAGTTTGGCTCAATGCTAGTTCAGAGGTACAAACAGGAAACAAGGCTACAGTGATAGCAACACCAATTATGTTTTCTTCTTGGCTCAGTCACGTGAACACAATAATTTGGGTTTGGTAAGTCATGAGTACAAAACGTGAAGACATTGCAACAGATATTTATAAGTCATTAAGTTCTGGAGTAACTCAGCGGGTCAGGCAGCATCACTGGAGAACATGGATAGGTGACTTTTCAGGTTGGGACCCTTCTTCAGGCTAGGAAACTGATTGGGTCTCTGTTCAAAGAAGAACAGAAGGGCTTGGATGGATGTGTAAAGGGATTGGATATCCATGGTATAATGACAAATTTCCGACTTTCCCAATACCACTTTTCCAGGATGGTGGGTGTGGGTGGTGGGTGTGCCTATTAAATATTTTCCCCTTCACTTTGAACCAATGTCCTCTGGTCCTCGATTCCCCCCTCATTTTCCTGCGCTCCATGGAATAGAGGCCCAGCCTACTCAACCTCTCCCTATAGCTGACACTCTCTAGTCCTGGCAACATCCTCGTAAATCTTTTCTGAACCCTTTCAGGTTTGACAATATCTTACCTGTAACATAAACCAGAAGTGAACACAATATTCTAAATGCGGTCTCACCAATGTCTTATACAACTGCAACATGACCTCCCAACTTCTATAGTCAATACTCTGATGAAGGCCAAAGTACCAAAAGCCTTTTTGATCACCTTATCTACCTGCGACTCGGCGTTCAAGGAACCACGCACCTGTACTCCTAGATCCCTCTGCTCCACAACACTTCCCAGAGGCCTACCATTTACTGTGTAGGTCCTGCCCTTGTTCGATGTCCCAAAATACAACGCCTCACACTTCTCTGTATTAAATTTCATCAAGCATTCCTCCACCAATCTGGTCAATCGATCCAAATCCTGCTGCAATCTTTCATAACCATCTTCACAACCATCTCTATCTGCAAAACCACTCACTTTTGTATCATCAGCAAACTTGCTAATCTTGCCCTGTATGTTCTCATCCAAATCATTGATGTAGATGACAAACAGTAACAAGCCCAGCACCGAACCCTTAGGCACACCACTAGCCACAGGCCTTCAGTCTGAGAAGCAACCTTCCACCATCACCCTCTGCTTCATCCCATGGAAACTTAGTCGGCTGAAGGGTCTGTTTCCATGCAGAATGGCTCAATATGCAATAGGTGCAGGAGTAGGCTTTTCGGCTCTTCGAGCCAACACCGAGTTTCTCCAGCTTTTTGTGTAACCGCCATTCAATATGATCATGGCTGATCATCCAATCAGTACCCCATTCCTGCCATCTCGCCATATCCCCTGACTCTGCTATCTTTAAGAGCTCTATCTAACTCTCTCTTGAAAGCATCCAGAGAATTGGCCTCCACTGCCTTCTGAGGCAGAGAATTCCGCAGATTCACAACTATCTGGATGAAAAGGTTTTTCCTCATCTCCATTCTACATCCTTTATTCTTAAACTGTTGCCCCTGGTTCTGGATTCCCCTAACATCGGAAACATGTTTCCTGCCTCTAGCATCCCTTCATAATCTTATATGTTTCAATAAGATACCCTCTCATCCTTCTAAATTCCAGAGTATACAAGTCCAGCCACTCCATTCTATCAACATATGACAATTCCGCCATCCCGGGAATTAACCTTGTGAACCTACACTGCACTCCCTCAATAGCAAGAATGTCCTTCCTCAAATGAGGGGAACAAAACTGCACACAATGTTCCAGGTGTGGTCTCACTAGGGCCCTATACAACTGCAGAAGGACCTCTTTGCATGTGAATGTTTTGTCCTAAGAAAACAGAAAAATCATGTGGCCTTGAGCCAAGGGCTGTAGTGAAGAAACATGGCAGTCATTGGAAACAGCAAAAATGGGTGACATTATAAAGAGCAGACTCATACCATTCTTTAACACACTGACATGCAGTGCTTACTGTTCAAGTGATGGATAGTTAAGGCTGCACTTGTGTTTATTTAGCCACTGGTAAGCAAGTGAGGGAATTTATTTAAGTAATCTGCACTTCAGCCATCCAGTTCTGCCCCAACCACAAAGCACCTATTTACACAAATTCTACACTTATACAACTTTTTAATTCTCGCCAACATGGCACAGCTGGTAGAACTGCTGGCTCACAGCACAAGAGACCAGGGGATTCGACCCTGACCTTAGATACTGACTGTGGAGCTTGCAAGTTGGACAATAGGTGCAGGACTAGGCCATTCGGCCCTTCGAGCCAGCACCGCCATTCAATGTGATCATGGCTGATCATCCACAATCAGTACCCCGTTCCTGCCTTCTCTCCATATCCTTTAATTCTGCTATCCCTAAGAGCTCTATCTAACTCTCTCTTGAAAGCATCCGGAGAACCAGCCTCCACCGCCCTCTGAGGCAGAGAATAGTAAGATTGAACGAGAACTTACCAGTTCGAAGGTTGATCATTATTTCATGAGGAGTCGAAGTGAGGGATTTCGTGAAGAGCCCGCCGGCGCGCATGCTCGACATACTTCAAAGTAGCGGCGTGGAATCACAGAAACCAACAAAAGAAATGACTTCGGATAGTAAGATTGAAGTGACTAAGATTACCAGATGAAGGTGATTGAGGGTGGGCGAGGAGGGCACGAAATCCCTCACTTCGACTCCTCATGAAATAATGATCAACCTTCGAACTGGTAAGTTCTCGTTCAATCTTACTATTTCATTTCGGAGTCACGTGAGTGACTTCGTGAAGACTTCAAAGCTTCTGTGATTACACGCCCTGGACCACGTCCATGCAGACACACCACTACCAGGGATGGATGGGAGGAACAAACTTGCTCAAAAAGATCATACTGCAAAACAAGAGCATATTTGTTAATAACAAATCAAATCCCCTCATGGGGACATCTCCGCGTTCTTGACCTGCATTCAGCACGGCTTCTGCGAACTGTAGAGGAGCAGCAACAGGCTTGTTATAAAATCGCTGACACACAGCTTCATTAGCCCATCCTGCTATGGCGAGGATCTGGCCCATAGGCACCTTCATAATCCTTGCCATTGATGTCAATGCAGCCCTGGTGGAGTAAAACTTGAACACATTAGTGTCGATACCTGACTTACCCAAGACGACTCGAAGCCACCTGGATATCGTCTGGACTGTCACTTGATGATGAGACAAGCCGGTATCTCTCCATTCCTCTGATGCGTGCCGTCACCTTGACATAGTGATGAATACGTGAGGCTGAACACAGCCTAGCATCTGCGGGGCATGCCGGGAACTTCAGCTGCAGCCCTGTGCACCCAGGTCTATGCTGCTTTAGTAGCTCATCAACGACGAAGACTACTTCCATAGGGGTAGATATCATCCTGTCAACACATCGTTTGTGTAGTGTTTGTACCCTCTGCTGAAGTCAGCGCTAGTAACATCACCAGTTTCATGATGAGTTTGTCCAGTTGGATCCCTTCCATGGGAGACCACGTCCTGAGCAGGTTTAATACGTCCCTGACATCCCAGGTGATATCATAGCGTGGTGTAGGCGGATTCATATTGAATATACCCCGCATGAGTCTGGACACTAGCCTGTTGGATCCTACCTCAATCTTGAGATAGAATGATAGCGCGCTCCTGGCGCTGTTGATGGCACTGTAACTTAAGTGTTGATCATGGTACAACCCCGCGAGGAATTCCAGGACGTCAGTTATTGTCACGTCATCGTACGTGATGCGAGAGCAGCTGCAGTAGGCTCCCACTTCTTAATCTGCGAGCGGTATCTTCGCCTTGTTGACTCTCGACATGACGCCCTGATGGTATCCAATGGTCCGAGTTGAGAGGCCGTATTGGACTAACGGCCTGTTCAGAACCTGCAAGCCAACAAATTAAATAGCCATGGCAGGGATGCGGCTCCCCTGAGACAGGGTGAGTAACCAATTCTGGGCAACCCTTCAAAAGGACCCAAGGTTCGATTGAGCATGTCAAAGACCACCGGACACCAAGGCCGTGTAGGCCAGTCGGGTATAATAAGGATGCCCTTGGCAGCATCTGCCTGAATCTTTCGCAGTACCCGACTGATGAGGCAAAACGAGGGGAATGCATAGAAAAACCAATTCCCCCAGTCCAGCGAGAATGCATCTAGCGCTATTGCCCCAGGATCTGGTTCCCATGAAACGTATGTTGATACCTGATGGTTCAACCGTGACGCAAAAGGTCAATGTCCGGTTTACCAAATTTGGCTGTGACTTTAGCAAAAATTTCAGGATGCAACATCCATTCAATATTGTCATTGAATTTGCGTGACCTGGTGTCCGCCACAGTATTAAGCTCACCTGGCAAATAGGTAGCTGAAATCCAAAATCTCTTTGAATACACCAGAGCCAAATTGAGTTAGCCAATTTGTCACATGAAACTGACCTGGTACCACCCATATGGTTTAAATATGCCACAGCTGTGATGTTGTCTATTTGGAAACGGACGTGTGCTCCAACAAGCTTGGAACAATACACACGAAGTCCGTGGAATGCTGCCAGCAACTCCAAATAGTTAAACCCTTGAGTCAAGAACATCGTTGACTCAAGGGTGTCCCATCTGCCCCCACAACGAGAGCAATTATCTGTAGCTCCCCAGCCATTGGAGCTTGCATCAGTCTGCAAATATACCACCGGATTAGCCTCCCTGATGGGCTTGAATGAGCTGCTAATGTGACACACCCACCATTGCAACTCATTTATTGCTTCGGATGGCAGCTGCATTGATCGATCATAATGACCAGCGTTCCATTTTAACGCAGTAATTTTAGCTCTTTGCAAATTCTGATAATGCAAAGGTCCATATCGTGCTGCCGGAAACAAAGCCACTAGCTTGCCATTTACTGTGGCTGTATGCCGAATCGATGGTATATTGGTGCCAATTAAATCTCTGCACACCTGAGTGACCTCCTCAATTTTGTTAATTGGTATGGTTTCCCTCATGCTCATTGAGTTCACCGTGAACCCTAGGTAATTAATTACCTGGGCAGGGCAGAACTTCGATTTCTCTGGATGGACAATGAATCCCAATTGTTGAAATATATTGACAGCAGCTGCAACACCCTGTTCAGCCAATTCCAGGGTGTGGCCCACAATAAAGATATCATCTAAATAGGCCATTACTATATGATGTTGTTGTCTCAAATAAGCCATGATTGGCTTCACCAATTTAGTGAACAATCTAGGGGCTGTAGTGAGCCCATTAGGCAAAGCCTTATACTGCCAAAGTTGCCCCATCCAGATAAATTTCAAAAACCTTCTATCATATTTCTGGATGGATACTGAATAATATGCATCCCTCAAATCGATGCATGCCATAAAGCAACCATGAGAAACCAATGATTTGGCTGTTTCAAACGTATCCATTTTAAAATGAGTATATGTTACAAGCGTATTCAAACGGGTTAGATCAATAATAACACGACAGCCTCCATCCTCCTTAGGTCTAGTGAATATCTTTGAAACAAATTCAACTGGCTCATGCACCATTTTCTCAATCCTTAAAATTTCCTTGTAACCTGCTACCTGTTCTGCAGCATATAATTTAAACATTCGACCGGGCATGTGCTGGGATGGAGGAATGTCGCCATTAATAAACTCAATTTTATGCCCCTGAATATTCTGCAACACACACTCGTCACCAGTAAATTTACCCATGCACCCAAAAACAACCGAAGGCGACCACCAACATGTGAAGTTAAACAAAGAGAAAAGAGAGAACCAGACCCCCTCACCTCCGTGGTTACCGGCGGTCCTTGACATGTGTGGGTGGCCGTGGAGGTGCTGGGTTGGCTTGAGGGCGCGGCGTCTTCGTTTCCCACCAAGGTCTCTGCCGACCCTGTCCTAAAAAAGACCCTTGGTGCTGGTCTGGTGTTGTTGTCGTTGTGGAACTAGAGGGTGGGTCCTCCTCAAGGTACTGGCAAACCCTCATGAGCGAATGTATGGAGCTTTTGAGCCTGACGGTGTGGGGCACTCTGAGAGCGCATGATCCCCACCGTCTTGGCTTGTTCGTCAAGCTCTTTGACTCTCTTCGAGAGGTCTCACCAAAGAGCTGGCGGGGCGGCGGCGGCGGCGGTGGTTTGCACAATCCTGCAAACTTCGGGTTGAGCGCTGGGCGGATGCTGTTCTTGCGGAACCCGTTGATTTCGTGCTGGGTCGCGCACAATAAGGCCAGAGCATCTTCCTGGTCCAAATTCAGTTCGTCCCCGTCCACCGACCGCGCAAAGGCGGTAATACCGGCCGTGAGGAGTTTCAGGATCCGCTGCAATTTTAGCTCCTGTTGACGGATAGCCGCACTGATGTTGCCCCATATTGGCGTATTGACCACAGGCACGTTGAGGGAGTTGCAGTGTGATGGAGCCTTGTGACGGCTCATAGCGTGGATGAGGACTTCTTCCTGCAGCACCTGATTATTAAGAAAGTCCACTATGGCTGCCAGTTTTGTATTTAGAGGAAGTCCAGATGAATGTGGAGCCGCGAATTTGGTCGCCACATCCAAGGGTTGCTCCGCTGGCACCTCCAACGGAGGTGGTACGGGATCCACCAGAATCTCCTCGTCCTGCTGCTCCCGGCTGATAGTGGATGTTGGTGAAGACGCCCTGTGCCTGTTGCTGCCCTGCTGTTGTTGACGTTGAAGCAGGAGCTCCAGCAGCCGCTCCATACGGTCAATACGCCCTTCACCCTGAACACTCAGGTGGTCGGAGTCCTCCGGCTCTGAAAAGAAAACCGGGCTCCTGTCATCGGCCCGCACCTCGTCGAGGCCCTGCCGGTGCCGGTAGTTGTCGCTGACAGCCGCCGAGGCGAACTGCGCGATTCCTGCGCGGGTGTGTTCAACCGCCTCCGTTTAGCGGGAGCTGAAGCCGCTGCCACTAAGGACACTTGCGGCGTGGTGTCGGCACCAGCCGAAGCATGGCTGCCTGGGGCCCGCGCAGTCTTGCCGGCTGCCCACATCGTGGACCTTGCCAGCGCATGGTCTCGCCCACCCATCCATGGGGGGCTCGGCGACCGTGACGAGACCCGACTCAACCGACCCGTACCGGCGTCGAGAGTCGGGGTGTGCCGGCTGGACCTCACAGCCGCCCCGGGTCTCGCCCTGGAACCTGACCGCTCCTCCGTGTCAGGCAATGCCTTAGCCCTAACAGGGTTAGGCTTCTGGGCTCCTGCCCTCCCCCTTCTCGGAGGGCTGAGTGGAACGGGCCGTGCAGCCGCACGCACCCTGCTCCAGGTCGCCAGCGAGCCCGCTGACGACCTGACTGCCATGGCAGGGTCCCCCTGCTCTGGTGGCACACCACACTCCTCCTCTGGAACTCCTCCGAGCTGTGGTGTGCTGGCGGATCCGGACCTGTAAAACAGGGCTTACCCCAGTCTCCGCCTGAGTCCCGGCCTGCGCTGCAGTCGGAACTGTTGACCGGGGACTTCTCCAAACATCCTCCGGTCCATCGATCTCCCATCCATGTTCTTGCTGCAAGAAAACATCGCATAGCAAGAACCACCAACTTAAGGTAAGATACTTACCTCCGTGGCCCCTTGTGAAGGGCTGGCGAGGAGCGCGCTCCACCGCCAGCCGTCGCAGCAACGCGGTACGACGATATGTCGAGCATGCGCGCCGGCGGGCTCTTCACGAAGTCACTCACGTGACTCCGAAATGAAATTCCACACACTCACAACTCTCGGTGTGAAAAAGTTGTTCCCCTTTTCTCCCTGTGACCGTGCGGATTTATTCCAGGTGCTTTTATTTCCTCTCAAATCCCAAAGACGTGTGGGCTTGTAGGTCTCTGCCAATTAGCCTTGGTGTGCCAGGAGTGGATGAGAAAGTGAGGACATCGAACAAGTATAAATGGGTGATCGGTGGTCAGCATGGATTAGGTTGGCTATAGAGCCTGTTTCCATGCTGTATCTCTAAACTGAACATTTTTATCAACTCACCATTTACCTACACACTTTTATTTGTGTAAGATGACAACTAACCTCCCGGCCCACACATCTTTGAGATACAGCAGAATACCAGAGCACACATAGAAAACTCACAAAGTCACAGGGAAAATGAGCAAACATCACACAAACAGCACCATCATGGGTCCTGACTCTTTTACTCCTGCCATTGCAAAGCAGGTATATATCTGTGACCTCCAGGTTCAGAAACAGCTTCTTCACAATAACCATCAAGTTCCTGAAAACTGATTTTGGGTTATTTTTAATTTAATGTATTTTCTTTTATTGCATACTGTATTTACGCACCAGTTATGCTGCTGCAAGTAAGAATTCCATTGTTCTGTTTTCAGTACATATGACAATTAAACATGCATGACCAGAAGGCAGGATTGAATCTGTGTTCCTGACGTTGTGAGACATCAACTCTTAGCCGCATCTTTGCTAAAAATAACAGTGAAAGGGCATGAGCTATTTAATTTATTAAATTAACTGAATTTTAATTACTGAATTGGTATCCAAACTTATGTTCCAAGATGAATTGTCCAATCCAAACAGTTTGAGCAGAATATATGAAGACAATACAATCCCTTTCTTCTGCAGTTGTATAGGGCTCTGGTGAGATCACATCTGGAGTATTGTGTACAATTTTGGTCTCCTAATCTGAGGAAGGACATCCTTGTGATTGAGGCAGTGCAGTGTAGGTTCATGAGATTGATCCCTGGGATGCTGGGGCTGTCATATGAGGAAAGATTGAAAAGACTAGACGTATTCGCTGGAGTTTAGAAGGATGAGGGGATATCTTATAGAAACATATAAAATTATAAAAGGACAGGACAAGCTAGATGCAGGAAAAATGTTCCCAATGTTGGGCGAGTCCAGAACCAGGGCCACAGTCTTAGAATAAAGGGGAAGCCATTTAAGACTGAGGTGAGAAAAAACGGTTTCACCCAGAGTTGTGAATTTGTGGAATTCTCTGCCTCAGAGGGCAGTGGAGGCCAAGTCACTGGATGGATTTAAGAGAGAGTTAGATAAAGCTCTAGGGGCTAGTGGAATCAAGGGATATGGGGAGAAGGCAGGCATGGATTATTGATTGGGGACTATCAGCCATGATCACAATGAATGGCAGTGCTGGCTCGAAGGGCCGCATGGCCTCCTCCTGCATCTATTTTTTATGTTTCCAATGTTTCTATGAATCTACAAACAAGCAATGTTGGAAAATTTGAACCAGATCTATTAATGGACTTTTGCAATGCTCTCCAAATGATACAAAATCTGGGTTCTCCAGTGTCCACAATAACTTCAAGTTCCTGACCATGCATATCTTTGAAGATCTGTCCTGGACCTAGCAAGTTGATTAATGAACAGGCTTCACCTATTCCCCAAGAAGATTAAGGAGATTCGGTATTTCATGTAATACTCTCTTGAACTTCTATAAAGAGGTAGTCAGCATATGGACTTGTTGCATCATGGCATGGTTCGGCAACTTGAACATCCAGGAATGAAGGACAGTACAAAAAGTGAGCTATTGTTTTGTTTTGTTTTGTTTTGTACTATTATTTAGTTTTAGTTTAGAGATACAGTGCGGAAACAGGCCCATCAGCCCACCGGGTCCGTGCCGACCAGTGATCCCTGCTATCGTGGTTCAACAATATCCTACACACATGAGGGACATGATTCGGGTAGAAGAAGATTGCATGGAGAAGTTTGACTCTGTTCTCCAAACTATTACACCAAATCAGACTGCTATGAAAGATATGGAAGCAACTATGTTATAAATGTCTAATGATATGCAGAGAATGAAGAAAGATTAGGAGCACGTTGTGGGGCAATTGGCTAAAATGTCTGATAAATGCCTTCATTTGGAAACGCGTTCAAGACGGCAGAATTTAAGAAAAGTTGGAGTGACAGAGGGAAAGGAGGGGAGTGATCCTCGTGAATTAGCTGCCAACTTACTTAAACAAATACTCAACCTGCCCGTCGAACCAAAAATAGAAGTGGCACATCGGGTGCAAAGAGCACAATCAAGGCCAGGAGCTCCCCCACGACAGATCATAGTGAAATTTCATGACATTTCAGCTTTGGAAGATATTATGAAAAAAATCCAATACGGAAAGAATATGATGTTTGGGAATGATACCATTAAACTATTCAGGGATTATATTATTGAAATCGCCAAAAAATGAGAATTGTTTTCAAAGACACGACAGATCCTGAAAGGAAAAATGTAAGACATGGTGTAATGTACCCGGCAAAAATGAGGATTACCTATACTGGTACCAAACGTGCATTTACTGACCCAGATGCAGCATACAAACATGCTCAAGACATTGTAAAAGAGATAGCTGGCTAAGTAAATCATCACGACTGCCAGGACAAGGCTTTTTATTCCACAGATATCGGCAGAGGGGAAGCTGAGAAATATGACTTTTTAAAAGATTAAGATGGCGGAGCTCCTCCACGTGCTGGTGTCTAGACATCTTATCTTCTTCGGAATGTGAACTCAAGGACATTCTTTGTTCCACCTCGAATGAAATACGGAACAACAAGGGTACGGCTGAATGGAGAACTTAATACAAACGGACTTGAAAATAAACTTTCTGAATTAAAGTCTTTTAAAATTTTAACTCTACACTAACACAGAAACTACTGAATTAACATAGTAATAGCAATTGAATCTAATGCGAACTGTTAAAATGGTAGAATATAATAATGTATTATAATGAGTGACCCCCCGGGGAGGAGAAGGGGGGGCTAAATATAAGGAAATAAATTAATAACAGACTAGAAAAACTAACTTATGTAATATACTAGGCTTCAGTTCCAGTTATACTTGGGAGGAGGTGAGAAGATTCAGGCCGTTGGCAAACAGCCAGGAGTCTGACTCTGGTTAACCCCTTCCAACCAGCAGTTTATTATTACTGAATGTGAAGCAAATATAAAAACTGTTAGCATAAGTAAATGGTAGATAATCTGAAGACTTAATTAGATAAGACTTAGAGAGATATATATATATATATATATATATATATATATATTGTAATCGTGATATGTATAATTCAGTTTTGAATTGGCCGCACCTCCCTTTTGCAAGATTTTTCAAGAGAGCGGCGCTAAATGTATATTAACAACAACGGAAGTCAACAAACTTGTAACTACCACCATTATGTGTATAATTTGTTAGTGTCGTTATTTTTAGATACTGTAATATCACTTAAATTTTTTTTTGTCACAATATTTCACACTTTTTTGTCTTTTTGCTTAAGGACAATTTTAAAAGAGATGTACCAACAAAGTTTAATAGCTGCAAATGCTCCCCCAACATCCAGAAACCTGAAGTATTGGTTGAACCATATGACTCAAAGGTATTAAAATGATTTAAAATGCAAGACGATAAATAAAAGAAACTTGGAGGAATCACATTTTGCAGTTGGAACATAAGGGGTGCTAACGAACCTATTAAAAGGGGTAAGATTCTCGCACAATTGAAATCGCTCTTCAGACATAATTTTCTTACAAGAAACACATCTGAAATTGCAAGCCCAGACTAGAATGAAGGCAAATTGAATAGGCAAACATATCAATCTTCATATATCTCTAAATCTAGAGGTTCGGCAATTATTATTTGTAAAGGTATATCATTTAAATCAAAGAATATCATAACAGATAAGGAAGGGAGATATCTCATAGTTACCGGAGAGATTCATGCTACTCCAATCACCATGGTTAATATTTATGTGCCTAATTTTGATAATCCCCAATTTTTTAATAAAATCCTGAATATAATCTCAGAGTTTAATTATCAAAACATGATAATTGGGGGAGACTTTAATTGTGCTTTAGATCCGTACCTGGATAAATCCACACAACAAAAGAAGGGTGACACAAAATCTAAAACTAGTGAACTCCCAAATACATACATAAAAAACACAAATATAACAGATGTTTGGAGGATCGCTAACCCAGCTGAAAGGGAATACTCGTTTTAATCAACGATACACAAAACTTATTCATGTATTGACTATTTTTTAGTGGACACAAAATTAATTCCCTACACAATTAACCCAAAATATCATAACAGCATTATTTCCGACCACTCCCCGTTAATTTTCTTTTTAAAACTTGAATGCCTAATAAAAAATCGTTTTGGAGGTTTAACCCTCAAATTCTAAATAATCCACAAGGTGGTATATATTAAAAACAACAGATGGAACTTTTTTTCGAGACGAACGACACCCCAGATATTTCACCCGCTTTACTATGGGAATCTTTTAAAGCATTTATCAGTGGATCTATTATTTCATATCAAGCTTTTCAAAATAAAAAGAATAAGAATGAACAAAGGCAGTTAGAAGAACGAATTAGACAATTGGATCTAGATAACGTTAAAGAGCCAACTATAAATAAACATAATAAAATAACAATATTGACATTTAATTTAAATTAAATATTATCAGCAAAAGTTATAAGATTATTTCAAATTGCAAAACCGGAAAATTTTGAATTCGGTGATAAACCACATAAACTTTTGGCACGTCAACTGAAAAAACGGGAAAAAGATCATATGATTTTAAAGATTAAATCAGATAAAGGAGAATTGTTAACACTACCTAATGATATTAATAAAATATTTGCTCAATTGTATCAAAATGTATATACATCTAAAACGTCAGCAGATAGTACTAAAGTTATAGATTTCTTGGAAAACTGTAATCTCCCAAAACTTAACCTGATCGAACAAGAGGAATTAGGAGCACAGATCTCAATTGAGGAAATAGAAGAAACAATAAACTCACTAAAGAATGGAAAAACACCAGGACCAGATGGATTTAGTAATTAATTTTATAAAAGATTTTATGAGATAATTTCACCACGTTTACATAAAATGTATTCATATGCTTTCAAAGACCAAATATTACCAGAAACTTTAGCGGAATCAACGATTACACTTATATCTAAAAAAGATAAAGATATAGAAGACCCTGGTTCATACAGAGCCATTTCACTGTTTAATACAGCTTAAAAAATACTAGCAAAAACATTAGCTAGAAGATTAAATAAATATGTTAGTAAATTAGTAAATGCGGATCAAACGGGGTTTTTACCCAAGAGATACTCATGCAATAATCTGAGACGTCTGTTTAATATAATGCATTCATATAAAACTGAAGAGCAAGACTTATCTATTATTTCATTGGACGCAGAAAAAGCATGAAATCAAGTGAAATGGGACTACCTCGTTAAAGTATTGCAAAAATGTCAAATGGGAGATAATTTTATCTCATGGGTAAAACTATTATATGACAGGCCCACTGCTAGAATATTAACTAATAACATGTTGTCCCTGAAATTTTAATTATCCAGGTGCAATAGACAGGGGTGCTCACTATCACCCCTGCTATTTGCTCTTGTAATAGAACCTCTAGCTGAAATCATTAGAACACATCCGAATATCCATGATTATAATACAAAATACTCAAAGAACAAAATATCATTATACGCAGATGATGTACTATTGTACATCACAAAATCACAAATCAGTATATCAAATATATTAAATCTGATAGAGGAATTTGGATCCTTTTCAGGCTATAGAATAAATTGGAATAAAAGTGAAATTATGATGATAAAACCTCAAGACTAAACACACCTGTTAAAATTCCCTTTTAAAATTGCTACAGAAAAATTTAAATATTTGAGAATCAAAATTACCAGAAAATATAAATCTTTATTTAATGCAAACTATATGCCCCTACTTAATAACTTAAATGCCAATGTCTTTAATAGGCCGAATAAATGCTATAAAAATGATCTTTCTACCACAAATTTTATATCTATTCCAATTAAAACCAATATACTTACCTAAAAAGTAAAAAAAAAAACTGGATTCTGATATCACAAATTTTATATGGGACTATAAATCCCATAGAATTCAAAGAAGACATTTGTGCAAACCTAAAGAACTATAAATCCCATAGAATTCAAAGAAGACATTTGTGCAAACCTAAAGAATTTGGTGGATTATTATTGGGCAGCAAATGTCAAAAATGTGATTCACCTCTTGAACAACTCTGCCCAATGGGTGGATTGGATGGTAATGGAGGGAGAGGATTGCTCTCCTTTTAATATAGGAGCGATCCTTCTCTCACCAATACAAATAAATAATACAATATACGGTAAAAATACAATTATTCATAGTACAGTTAGAATTTGGAAACAAATAAAATTAACCCTTAAATTACGAAACCTATCGCTTCTCTCTCCCATAGTTAATAATCCATCGTTTAAACCATCCACTATTGATAAATCATTTATACACTGGGAAAGAATAGGAATTAAAACGTTTGGAGACATGTATGGAAATGGAAATGTTTTATTATTCCAACAACTGCAACTTAAATACAATCTGAGAAGTAATCAATATTTGAAATATTTTCAAATCTGTGATTATCTGAAAAAATATACACACGAATATCAAAATTTGTCTCCAGACCTATTAGACGAAGCAATGAATATAAAGGCGGACTCAACTAATTTAATATCATACTTGTATAATATCATACTAAATATAGAAATACTATCATCCGATAGAATTAGAAGAGATTGGGAACAAGAACTAGCTATAAAAATCTCGAAAGAGAGTTGGGATAAACACTTGCTATATGTGCACAAATGTTCGATCAATGTAAGACATATTCAAATCCATTTCAAAACCTTACACAGGCTATATAATTCAAAAACTAAAATAAGTAATTTTTTTCCAAATGTCTCCCCCATCTGTGATAAATGTCTATCCCAAGAAGCAACTATAGCACATTCCTTTGTTTTTTGCATAAAAATCCAAAAATCTTGGAATGAAATCTTTGAAATTTTTACAAAATTCTTTTTTGTTCCCACACCAATGATAAAAATGTGGATTTCAAATATGTCCGAAATGTTACATCTCGAAGACATGAGATTCCTTCTAGCAGGCAAATCAGCCTCCTAACTTTCTCTATTCTTCTCTTTCTTAAAGTTTAAAACAAGAAGTGGTACATGAAATGTATTATGTTATTTTTTGCTTATATCACTGTAATGTACATTACTTCTAATAAATAAAATATATTTTTTTAAATGGATTGGACAGGCTAGATGCAGGAAAATATTTCCCGATGTTGGGGGAGTCCAGAACCAAGGGTCACAGTTTAAGAATAAGGAGTAGGCCATTTAGGACTGAGATGAGGAAAACCCTTTTCACCCAGAGGGTTGTGAATCTGTGGAATTCTCTGCCACAGAAGGCAGTGGAGGCAAAGTCGCTGGATGTTTTCAAGAGGGAGTTAGATTTAGCACTTAGGGCTAAAGGAATCAAGGAATATGGGGGGAAAAGCAGGAACAGGGTACTGATTTTAGATGATTAGCCGTGATCATATTGAATGGCGATGCTGGCTCGAAGGGCCAAATGGCTTACTCCTGCATCTAATTTTCTATGTTTCTACCTCTCCATCTCCCCCTCGAGCTCTATTTTATTGTTTAAATTTTGAAAGGATGGCCTGTAAATACAAGTTACATTAGTCAATATCTTACTTCCCATCTACCAGGACAGATTAGTGTAGTGCATAACACGGACTGTCTTGGATTCAACAATCTATGTTTTTATTAATGCAAATTATTGATTGCCTGATATTTGTGCCTTAACCAGTCAAGAAGAGTGAACTAAATCCATAAATAAAAAGTATATTTGAGCAGTTTTGAATACAGTATAATTTCACTTTGAAGTACCTAGCTCTTTTTTAAAGCTGTTTTTAAATTCACTCATTTGATCAAGCTTCTACATAAGTATACATCTTCATCCATGAAGTTCTGTCTAAAACAAATGTTGGAATAATGCATGTGATCGGAGAGAAAAAATGGACAGGCAATATTCTGAAGATTGACAGCAGCAGAAACTTTCAAGCAGTAACTTTCACGTACAAGGATATCTGACACTCATAAACACTTGAATACAAAAATTGAGAAACATTGATACTCTGGGCAGGAAAAAGGAGTCAAGGGTCAAGTATAGGCAGCTAGGATCAACTACATCTCAGGAAGAGTATAGGTGATTGAGGAACATACTTACAAAGGAAGTCAGGGGAGCAGAGAGAACATATGAAATAACTCTGGCAGAGCAGATTAAGGAGAATCCAGAGAGATGTTACATTTCTGAAAAAGGGTCTCAACTCAAAATGTCACCCATCCCTGTTGTCCAGATATGCTGCAAAACCTGCTGAGTTACTTGTGTCTTTTTGTTTTAAACAGCATCTGCAGTTTGTTGTCTCCAAACCTTTTTATTTATATTGGATGGCCAGACTTATTTCATATTTATATTATATATACATAATTAAATTGGATGGCCTGACCTCCCCCCCCACCCCCCCACACACACAATTCTCAGGTCAGACTTGAAAATGCTAAAGCTCTATGAATCCAAGTTCAACAGGAACACCGAGCATCTGCCAGTATAGATTTTTGTTTGCAGCGGTATCCCTTGTCCTTTCCCCTGCTGAATATTGAGCTGGTTTGGATGGTCATCCGATGTCCATATCCTATCATGGATCTGTCAACGGCTCTGAACCATCTAATGTGAATTGTGCTTCTGCCTAATGAGATAATGCATCAGTTACTTTGTAGTTAATATCTGTCCCACCCTTCCCCAATGTTGTTTTAGGTATCATGATTGATTAAGATGAAGGAGTAAGTGTGTAGTGTGCTATGTGCTGCATTTCTAAGATATTGAAAGATAGTAATAATGAAACTATGAACCATGAAACTTTAAACTATGAACAACCAATTTACATTATCTAGCTGCTGTACAACATTTTCCCTTTCATATCTTCAAGCGAGGTCTGAATTATTGATCTGCAACTGCTATCAGACAGGAATAGCTAAACAGCACAGTCTTTCCTTCCACAGCTGGTGAGATTTTCATTTATAGTCTTTGTGGAAACAATAATTTGATTAAAGTCATTTTTCTAGATTGTAATTGAGATTTTGTGCTTTGCAAGTCCAATTACATTTCAACACCCTCACCTGCAAGACAGTATTGTGAATACAAATCCCATTCCAGAAACCTGACTGTACAATACATGTTCATATTCTCAAAGCTATAATGAGGCAGTATTGGACTAGTGAAGATGATAAGTTCTTGATGAGGCATCAAGCCAAGTACTTTGCAGATGTACATAAGATTTTATGACACTATTCCTTTGTGTAAATATCAACAACAGTTTTTGTTGAACAAACTACGATGATTTTATAGCAAAAGCAAGCATACCATTGTGTCCAATTCCTCAGAAGGCTGAGGAAATTTGGCAAGTCTCTAATGACTTCCAGATTTCTATTGATGCACCAGACAAAGCATACTATCCAGACGTATCACAGCTTAGTATGGCAACCGTTTGGCCTTGGACTGCAAGAAATTACAGAGTTGTGAATGAAGCCAAGACCATCACACAAATCAGACTCCCAAACATTAACTCCATCTATACTTTGGGCTGCATTGGGAAAGCAACCAACATGATAAAGGACCACCCAAACCCTGATCATTCTCTCTTCACCCTACTCCATTTGGGGAGATGATGGAACAGCTTGAAATCATGAATCACCAGGTTCAAGAACAGCTTGCTCCTCACTACTATCACACTGTTGGACAGTCCTGTCATATTTGTTGCTAGAGATACAGTGCTGAAACTGACCCTTAGGCCCACCAAGTCCGCATCGACCAGCGGTCCCCGCACATTAACATTATTCTACACACACTAGGGACAATTTACATTTATACTAAGCCAATTAGCCTACAAACCTGTTCGTTTTTGGAGTGTGGGAGGAAACCGAAGATCTCTGAGAAATCCCACGCTGTCACAGGGAGAACGTACAAACCTTAACCCCAACTCCGTTCAGACAGCACCTGTAGTCAGGATTGAACCCAAACTGCAAGCGCTGTAAGGCAGAAACTCTACCGCTGTGCCTCTATGCTAAGGAAGAATTTCCAATATGCCTCATTGCAGTTTTCTTTTCTCATATGAATTTAATCTTCAGCCTAGATCATTCTTAATTTGTTGTTTATAGGAGAATATTGTAAACAAACTGTCCACCAAAGTTCCTACAGTAGGATCAATCCAGTTGCACCTTATTAATTGCAAGGCTCTTAGGTACTGTCAGTAATGGTTGGTGCTGTTAAATCCTATCCTTATAGCATCCAGCAAATTATTAGGTGTGCATTATCAAGGCAGATTTGATTATTCTTTTTGTGCAGTACATATATTTTACTGCTCCATGTGATGAATTTTCATTATAGATATTACCATTCAAGTGGCCAAAGGAGAAGAACATCAGCTGTTTAGAAAAGAAAATCAGAGAAAATCAAACAATCAATTTGTTTCATTTGGAGGAGTTTTCTTCGGTGAATATGTGACTTTGAAAATAAGTTAATATCATAGTTCAGTTCAATGCTTTTGGGGTGTTAACTGAGAAATGTTCTTTCATAGCTTGTGAGTACAACTGGATTCTGATCACCTCATTTATTTAATACAGAAACCCTCATATATTTAAACTAATCAAAACATTTGCTTAAAAGAAAGCCAAATTTGTTCCAATCAGAACATTGTTTGGAGTCACTTCATAAGATTAAAGAGCCTTAATAAATTGCAAACTCACAGAGCAAGACTATGTGTAATTTAATAGGGGCTGTATGCTGTAAATCACTTTAGGCATTTAAATGAATGTAAATCACTTTAGGCATTGTATGAATGGGTCAAATTTTGAAAGCTGACTATAATGTTCATCCACCATCATAGTGTATTCAGTGCAAGTGGTTAAGGTGTTCAGAATTCTAGCTTGTAGACATTCCCCCATCCACTAAAGCCAAAGTTCAATAGTCAAGATCCAATAACATCATTTAACATCTTCACTACTGCTTGTGAGGTCACGAGGAAAGCAACTAATTCATTGGAACAATAGGGGAGAAGGAACCTTATCAATGGGTCCTGGATATTCATTTATCCCATGTGTCCAAAATGCTTGCACAGCCTGCCTCCAAAGGAATTTTACAGACCTCCCTTCCCGATTCCGCCTACATCAATCTCAATATTCTAAAGAGAACACTCTGATAGACACAAAATGCTGGATTAACTCAGCGAAACAGGCAGCACCTCTGGATAAAAAAGGATGGGTGACATTTTGGGTTGAGACCCTTCTTCAGACTGAGAGTTAGGGGAGAAGGAGGTACAGAGATAAGGAAACGTATGGTGTGAAAACGAGACATCAAAGGGGGTGGAGATCAAAGAGAATAGATCATTGTTAGCTAGGGGAAGGTGATAACAAAGCGTATAGAGATAAAATGTAATCAAAGGCATAGTCAGACTGATCACAGAACTAGGAAGGGCGAGGGATTGAGAGAGAGAAAGCAAGGGTTACTTGAAGTTAAAGAAGTTAATATTCAAACCACTGGGGTGTAAGCTGCCCAAGCAAAGTATGAGGTGCTGTTCCTCCAATTTGATCTGGGCTTCACTCTGACAGTGGAGGAGATCAGGCCAGAAAGGTCAGTATAGGAATGGGAGGGGGAGTTAAAGTGTTTAGTAACCTGGGGGACTTGGGTAGGAATTGGGGGAGAACAATCTAGTCTTTTATTTACAAATGTTTAAATGATAAACAGGTACTTTAATGTCCTGAAACCCATCAGCAAGATCTATATTTCTGTATGTATCACACAAGCCTCATATTACCTCATATTACATAGGGTGTCATACGGCAAAGATCTGCAAAGTTACAAAATATGTTGCATTAGAACTCAGGTTGGGGGAAGCACATTCTCCCTCCTTAAAATGAAACAAGGATGAGTTGTGTTGAGGAAACATTCAAGATTCATGTAAAGATTAAAACTAGAGATTAGCAAAACTGAGTCATTATTTCCTACCACTTTCTAATTTTTAAACATCCAATTTACACGCAAAACTATTTTTCCTTTGACCAATTTGCATTACGTTTTGACCACAGTTTGTAACAGTCTAGATGTATTTTACAGATATTCTTTACAGAATCCTTCTCAATCCTGTAAAGAGGCTAATATAGTTTTTTTTTACAAATGTTAATCTTTTGAGAAACAGGTGCTTTTCCTGCTTCAGTGCTACAGTCAGAGCTAGGAATTGTTCATCAGGTGTTAACATCAGCAGCAGGGAGAATGACCACCGTATTAAACTGCAAAAAATGTGTTTCTATTGACTTCAATTCAACCTACTTATGCTGGTCTCACTTCCACAAGAAGCTCAGTTGAATGGGAAACGTTTTTGTCAGGTCACCTGGCACAGAAGCAGCTACATCTTGAAGAGGGAGATTGGACTATATAATAAACATTGCTCACAGCTCCTGTAGGATTGGGGAGTCAGTCTTTACCCCAAAACATTAAGTCTGTTTCTCTTTCCACAGATGCTGCCTGAGCATTTTGGGCATTTTCAGTTTTCTTTTATAGACAATAGGTGCAGGAGAGGGCCATTCAGCCCTTCAAGCCAGCACCGCCATTCAATGTGATCATGCTGATCATCCCTAATCAGTACCAAGTTCCTACTTTCTCCCCATATCCCCTGACTCCGATATCTTTCAGAGGACTATCTAGCTCTCTCTTGAAAGTATCCATAGATCCGGCCTCTACAGCCCGCTGAGGCAGAGAATTCCACAGACTTACAACTCTCCGTGTGAAGAAGTGTTTCCTCGTCTCCGTTCTAAATGGCTTACCCCTTATTCTTAAACTGTGGCCCCTGGTTCTGGACTCCCCCAACATCGGGAACATGTTTCCTGCCTCTAGCGTGTCCAACACCTTAATAATCTTATATGTTTCAATAAGATATTAGTTTTTAGATATGCAAGTACTCCTTTTGTAGTTAAATTGCATTTCATCTGACCTTAATTTCAACGAAAAATCAGAATTTACCTGCAGTTGCTGAAAAAACTTGAACAGATCAGACACAACAACATGTCTTCTGATTACCAATTCATTCAACAGGTGCAAGGTATATTGCCTAATTTAGGCAGTAGATTAGGACACCTAAAACAGAAAATACCTAATAATGTATTAAAGGGACCAATTCCCATGTAGTAAAGATACCATGCATACTAATCTTCACCTGATAAACTCTCCATCTAAATAATGATACCAGCACTTAAAAAATAAAACACACAGTGCTGTGTATTTCAGCACTACACAATCAAGAAGACACTGTGGACAGACTGAAATAATTTACAGTGGCTGCGTGTCGCTTAAGAAATTCACCTAAGTATATTCCTGACGAGCGAAAAACAAAGTGTTGGCAAAACTTAACAGACAATGTTTTGGGTCAGGATCCTTCTTCAGACTGATTGGTCTGCTGAGTTCCTCCAGCACTTTGTTTTTCTGCACACCCTTGTGTCTCCATTTATTGGCTTGAGTTGCACTTCTTCATCTGACATGAATTCAGCATCATATGTGCACCTGGTGATTTAATTTGCTGGAACAATTAGACCCCATCATCTGGGAGCAGTCATTGTCAGTCACTCCTGGGAAAGCATGTTTTCATAGCACAGCAGCAGACTGAGACGTCATTAAATGAAGTCCCATAAGTACCTATTTTCTGTGCTGCCCATTCCAGAGCCTCCCCTTCCCTCTATCAATGAATCTCAGAGCCACCAATCTCACTTTCTGTTGGCCTTGGCCTTAACCTGTCAATGACCACATATTTACACAGAGTGTGGTGCATATGAAATAAGCTTCCAGAGGAACTGGTAGAGGTAGGAACAATCATCACACCTTTTAAAGACACTTAGGCAGCGACATGGATAGGAAAGGTTTGTGGGAATATACAGTAGGCTTGGCACAGGCAAGTGGGACTAATTCAGTAATGCCCCGTCCCACTTAGGAAACCTGAACGGAATCCTCTGGAGACTCTGTGCCCCACCCAAGGTTTCCGTGCGGTTTCCGGAGGTTTCTGTCAGTCTTCCACTACCTGCAACCCACGGCAACCACCTGCAACCTCCGGGAACCGCTGAGTTTTCAAGCTGAGGAGAAAGCTGGCAGCCACTATGTTTTTTTGGATATGCCTAGAGCTATGCCTTTGCTTAATATTGGCACCTTTTCTTTGTTTCTTCGATTTTCCCAAAATTATTTTCAGTCCTCCACAGCAAATGTGAAGAGGTTAAATGTTCATGTTCATAAGTTATTGGAGCAGAATTAGGCCATTCAGCCCATCAAGTTTTTTCCTTCATTCAATCATGGCTGATATATCTTTCCCTCTCAACTCCATTCTCTTGCCTTCTCCCCATAACCCCTGACACCCTTAAGGGCCTGACCCACTAGGCGATTTTTAGGCGACTGTCATAGTCATAGCAGGTCGCTGAAAAACTGGCGACTGGTCTAATGGGCCTGTCCCACTTAGGCGATTCTTTAGGCGACTGCCAGCAACTACGACAATGGAATTCACCGAAGGTGACAACTTACGTCACCTGCCAACAACCTACGTCATCCTGGCGACAGCCTATGCCATCCTGGCAACAACCTACGATCACCTACGACAGCACCTATGTCAGGAGAAGACAAGCTACGACAAGCCCACGATCGCCGACTGTCACCAATATGTTTTGAACTATTCAAAATCCAGTGGCGACCAGAAAAATGCTACGATTCTTTGGGCGACTGAGGAGACTACTCACGACCATACAGGCAACACCCTGGCGACCGTGTGGCGATAGCCAAGTTGCCGGCAGTCGCCTAAAAAATTGCCTAAGTGGGACAGGCCCTTTACTAATCAAGAATCCGTCAATCAGTGCATTAAAAATAGCCAATGACAGCCTCCCCAGCTGTCTGTGGCAATGCATTCCACAGATTCACCACCCTCCGACTAAAGTAATTCCTCTTTTTTCCTTTCTCATCTCCTTTCTAAAGGTACGACTTTTTATTCTGAGGCTATAATAATAATCATAAGAATCATAATAGTAAGTTATTAGCCAAGTATGTTTTGCACCTTATAAGCAATTTGATTGCCATAGTCATACCAATGCCATAGCCTCTGGTCCTAGACTCTCCCACTGTTGGAAACATCTTCTCCACATCCACTCTATCAAGGCCTTTCACTATTTGGTGTTCTCAACTAAATGGAAGAGATATAGGGGCTGGCTTACTTGGTTGATTTCACTTCAGGATTTGGCAATACTCTGGCTGTATTTAATGCAAAAAAAAAGTAAACAGATGCTGAAGATATTTTTGGAAAGATCTTCAGAAAATTAGTTTATTTATTGTTCAATAGAAATCATAATCATCATAATCATAATCACACTTTATTAGCCAAGTGTGTTTTGCAACGTACAAGGAATTTGATTTGCCATACAGTCATACCATTAAAAAGCCACAAAACACACAAAATACATTTTAACATGGCTCCTCCACATGTGATGGAAGGCAAAAAAAATGAGGGGAAATATCCAAGTATCAATAAGAAATCAGCATGAATTTTGATTACATTCAGAGCACTGACAGAATATGGACTGTGGAGTGGGGAAGAGACAGTGTCATTAGAAATAAAGGTGACTGGGAATAAGGAAGTCTGAATAAAGGAAATGCTATTAAAGGGTTTATTCATGCATTTGTAGCAATCTGGATTGAGTACATTGAGGTAGAGTATGAATGTGTGGATTAACGCAATACAACACAGCATCTTGGATATAATGGCCATTGGACCTGAACCCAATTCTATCAAGCCTATATTTTTTTGTCTACATTTTTCAGGATCTGGGAATCACTATCATGGTCCAAATTTATTTCCAATATCAAATTATTCTTGGATGGAATAACTTGCTCGACCACTTAAAAGTCAACTGCTGCAGGACTGAAACGTTATATACTGTAGGTCAGAGAGGGTAAGGATGGGGAAAAGTTGAGGTTTTACAACAAAATGGCAGGTACATACGTGGTACTATTATGTAGAGCAGCGGAGTGTCTTTGATGCTCCAGATTATTAATTGTATTTAAACTCCACTACTGCAATGGAGAGATTTGAATTCAGGTTTCAATGAATGAATGGATGAATGAATGAATACTTTATTTTCACATGTGAAAAGTCACAGTGAAATTCTTTGCTTGCATACCTAAAGAGTGCTGACAAAGTTACAAAGTAACCCCGTGCCACTACTAATCAACGGTTTAACCAATGCACCTCACAAGCTGTTGGACGTGGGCATTGAAAAACACACACAGGCATCTTCTACTCTGTGGAAGCAAGTCATCCTTATCTTCATGGAGCTGTCTCAAAAAAAGAAGGTATTCACTGTGGCTACAGCGTGACAATACCGACACATACACATGCAAAGGTTTGTGAAACACAGACCAAGTTACTCCTCTCTTTAACAAGGCCAAGTAACTTTGGTACGCCTGCTATACCCTGAGATATATAATTGAATCAAAGTCCCTTACAATTTGCTTCCATGGTTTGCTCAAAGCTCGATCCCGTAGGTAATGTTGTATGTGCAGCCAAGTGCGGATTCCCTTTAATCCCTTATCTATATAATTAAAAGTCTCATCTTGACCACTTCCTGTTTGCACTGCATATAGATTTTAGAAAAAACGCTACCTCTTACGGCTGTGATTTTTGGCTGTCTTACTCAGAGTCCCCCTCCGCTGCGCAGGACAAGAGGATTTTTTCCATCGATTAAAAATAAAAGACTTATTAGTGTTTAAAAAATGTTGAGATTCTCTCTCCTGTCAATCACGCCATGAAGGCCACGCCCCTTCTGGCAGGAGGGGGGGAGCTGTAAAACCCAGAAGTGTGGGCGTGGCTCAGTCTCTGCAAGATGAGGGAGGGAGAGGGTCACGACTCTCAGTCTGAGCTGAAAATCTCCAGAACACTGAGAATACTCACCTGTGAGTGCCCTTTATGTGTTTTTAAACTGTGCCTTTTGCAACTGTGTGACTTTTGCAACCGTGTGCTTTTTGCAACCGTGTGCCCTTTTTCAACCGTGTGCCCTTTTTCAACCGTGTGCCTTTTGCAACTGTGTGCCTTTTGCAACCGTGAAAAAAGATGAAAATGTCAAAAATTGATTCTCCACCCTCTCCCCCTTCTCTCTAACAGTCTCTCACCTGTTTTTGGCAGAATTTCTGGCAGTTTCTGAGCTGCCAGCCTGCCAGCCTTGAGTTACTGAGGTGCCAGGCCTGAGTGACTGAGCTGCCAGCCCAAGAACACATTCAGCCCACAATGTCATTACTAGCCCTCTGGAAACCAGTCCCTTCGGCCCGCAACACCCATGCTAGCACTCCAGAAAGGCCCCCCACACACTGGCCAGCAATCTTGGAATTTGTGAAGAGGTGGAATATTGTGTTGGGGGACCAGCCCTCCTGTGTGAAGCTGGGACCCAACGGGTCCCACTCAGTCTAGTCTTTTATATAATTCTGTGCAAGTTGAGTGAGCAGACTTTTACACCAGTATTGTACCCATCGCTGCCTGACCTTATATACTCAGCACAGTGATGGAGAGAATGCATCACCTCTGCCATTTTTTATAAACTTACATAAATGGGTTTAATAAGTACATGCCTATAAATCAAACAAAAAACGGAATTATATATTCAGGAATCCTTGCACATTTGATTTTAAGAAATTCTATCTATATTTTAAGGTGTATACAACATACCAGTAAATATATGAAATCCAAGTCCCAACAGGCATTCATGCCGTGAGTAAAGCCGTAAGGCTCATGCATTAATCACATATAAATGAAACATATCAGGATTATAAAGTTATTGAAATTACATGTCAGTAACTCAAATTTCACTGTACCTTAATTGGTACACGTGACAATTAAATTGAATCTTGAATATTGAATCTTATCTAATGTTCCTACATTACAACAGTGGCAATGCCTCAAAAGCACTTTGTTGCCCGCAAAAAATGGTGGGAGCATCTGAGAGAGATAGAAAGATTGCTAAACAAAAGTAAGTCTTTGTTTTTGTCTGCATCAAAACATAATATATGTTAAGAGATCTCATGTTAATCCCCCACTCACCAGACCCTCTTCCTGACCTTCAGTTACACACAAACATAAAAGCATACAGATTTGGAGCAGCTGTAAACTTGCTCTGCCAGTAAATAAAAATGTGGCTGAACTGACTGAAACCTCTGCTCCACATACTTGTCTGCTCAGCAGTATTTATTGATGGGTCATGGTCGAGGGGCAGATATGAGGAGATGTCCAAGAGCTGATGCCCAGCTTCAAATCTTTTTTGCACCCTTTCCAGTTAAATAACATCCCTCCTATCGGAGGGCAACAAGAACAGTGGACAATACACCAAATCTGGCCTCCAACAACATACAGCTACAGCATGAAGTCCCAACTCCAGTAATCAATACCCTGATGAATGAAGGCACCCTGTCTATCTGTGTCACCCATGGAACTATGCACACATAGTTTTCTGTTCCACAATGTTCGCCAGGTCCCCACCATTTCCTGTAGAAGTCTGCCCTGGTTGGTCTTAACCAAAATGCAACACCTTGTATTTATCTGAATGAAACTCCACTTGCCAGTCCTCTGCTTATTGGCCCAGTTAATCAAGATCCTGTTGTCAGGTTATCAGACATAACCTTCTTCACTGTCTACTACAGCACGAATTTTAGTGTCATTCACAAAATAACTAATACTGCCATCTATATTCACATCCAAATCATTAATATAAATAATGAACATTGATCCCCAATGGCACACCATTTGTTATAGGCCTCCAGTATGAAAAACAACCCTCTACTACCTCCATGCCAATTTTTTATCCAATTGACTAGCTCTCCCTGATTGCCATGTAATCAAATTTTCTATGTTACTAGACTAAGTGGGATCCATTGGGTTCCATTCTCACACCGGAGGCCTGGTACCCCAACATAATATTCCACCTCTCCACCAATTCCAATATTCCACCACTCACGCAAAGCCTCCAACTGCACAGGCACGGATGACGGGTTCCCGTTGTGATGCCCATGATCCCCCCTCCTCCCCTCACCCCCCCACTATGCCCCTTGCCCTCCCCTCCCACGCCCCCACGCGCATACTCCATTGCTCCTTCAAACCCCGCCACCCCATCCACTCTTCGTGGCTCTCCGGCGGTGCAGCCATTCCCTCCTATTGGGTTCCCATTTTGACGTAGAACACGCAGGCATTACTGCGCAGGCACAGCTGACAGGCACGGCAAGTGGAAAAGGGATTTATTAAAGCTTAAAATGTGAATAACACTTAAAATATAACAACAATTTAAACGTTAAAGAGATTTATTCAGTCCATTCTTTCTTGTTGTGTTCTGCAGCCAGAGGAGGGGGTCGGCTTCAGGCGGGGGCTGTCGGTGGCTGGTAGGTGGAGCGTCCTGCAACCTGGCAAGGGGCGTGGCTTCAGATGGGGCTGTCGGGAGCCATTGGGGGAGGGGGGGGAGCATCCTGCAGTCGGGGGAGGTGGACTGCTTCAGGTGGTAGCCGGTGGGGGGGGGGGGGCCTTTCTTGAGGGTTAGTATGAGTGTTGTGGGCCGAATGGATTCTTGGACACAGTTCACTCACGGCTTGTGGACTCACAGTTCACTCATGGCTGGTGGACTCACAGTTCACTCACTCACGGCTGGTGGACTCCCAGTTCACTCACTCACGTCTGGTGGACTCACACTTCACTCACTCATGTCTGGTGGACTCACAGTTCACTCACTCATGGCTGGTGGACTCACAGTTCACGCACTCACAGCTGGTGGACTCACAGTTCGCTCACTCAAGGCTGGTGGACTCAAAGTTCACTCACTCATGGCTGGTGGACTCACCGTTCACTCACTCACAACTGGTGGACTCACAGTTCACTCACTCACAGCTGGTGGACTCACAATTCACTACCTCATGGCTAGTGGACTCACAGCTCACTCACTCACAGCTGGTGAACACAGTTCATTCACTCACGGCTGGTAGACGCACAGTTCACTCACTCACAGCTGGTAGATACAGTTTACTCACTCACGGCTGGTGGACTCGCAGTTCACTCACTCACAGCTGGTGGACTCACAGTTAACTCACTCACAGCTGGTGGACTCACAGTTCACTCACTCATGGCTGGTAGCCTCACAGTTCACTCACTCACTCACGGCTGGTGGACTCACAGTTCACTCACTCACTCACAGCTGGTGGACAGAGTTCACTCACTCACAGGGCTGGTGGACTCACAGTTCACTCACTCATGGCTGGTGGACTCACAGTTGACTCACTCATGGCTGGTGGACTCACAGTTCACTCACTCACGGCTGGTAATACAGTTCACTCACGGCTGTTGGACTCACAGTTCAGTCACTCACAGCAGGTGGACTCACAGTTCATTCAGTCACAGCTGGTGGACTCACAGTTCACTCACTCATGGCTGGTGGACTCACAGTTCACTCACTCATGGTTGGTGGACTCACAGTTCACTCACTCACGGCTGGTGGACTCACAGTTCACTCACTCACGGCTGATGGACTCAGTACAGTCACTCACGGCTTGTGGACATAGTTCACTCACTCACAGCTGGTGGACTCACAGTTCACTCACGCATGGCAGGGGGGTAGAGAAGGAGGATATGTGGGGGAGGGGGGTGTCTGGGGGAGGGTGATGGGGGTGTGTGGGGAGGAGGTGGTGTGTGGGGTGGGTGTGGTGTGGGGGAGGGTGGGGTGTGGGGGATGGGGGGTGTGGGAGGGGGGTGTGTGGGCTCACCGGTTGCTGGCCCCGGTTACAATCGCACTCACCGGCTGCAGGACCCGGCTCTGGACTCACTCACCCAGCCCGTGGAACACAGCTTGACCCCGCCCGTGGAACATAGCCAACACTCCCCTGCTTCAGCTTTATTCTGGGCAGCTTCAGGACGGGCGACTTATGGACGGGCGGCTTATGGACGGGCGGCTTCTGGACGTGCTCACGGACTCAGCCCTGCCTCCAGGACTTTATTCTCCAGCGGGTGCTGGAAAGGACGTTATCTTCATGGTGACTGACCGGCTAGAAGACCAATCTGCTGATCGCACGATTTTTTAAACCTTCACAACTTTTGTAATCTTCCACCGATCGGAACAAAACTTGATGGCTTGGAGCAGAGGAGAAGGATGAGTAAGTTGGCGGGAAAATCCTAGCAATATAGAGTGCCGTTTTTGCTCAAATTTAAATACAACGCCGACAGGAAGTGGTCAAGATGAGAGTTTTAATAATTGTATAGATAGATGCCTTGTCCCTTCCAATATCTTACCCACCACTGATATTAGGACTTTCCTAGCAACCTTTCTTAAGTAGAGATACTTTAGACACCATGTAGTCCTGTGGTACCATAACTGTGGCTATTCGTTGTACAAATTGTCTCTGCCAGGAGTCCTGTAATTTCTTCCCTAACTTCCTACAATATCCTAGGACAGTTTTGATTGAATGACACAACATGAAATCTTTTGGCCCACTGAGACCATGCCGACCATTGATCACCCATTCATACTAGTTCTATGTTATCCCAATTTCACATCCACTCCTGACACACTAGGAGCAATTTACAGAGGCCAATTAATATACGAACCTGCACATCTTTGGGATGTGGGAGGAAACCAGCGTACCTGGAGGAAGCCCAAGCAGGAGAACGTCAAGGAGAACGTCCAAACTCCACACAGACTACACCCAGGTTAAGGATCAAACCCAAGTCTCTGGCACTGCGAGGCAGCAGCCCTACCATCTGCACCCCAGTTTGATCTGATCCCAGAGATTTATGTATTTTAGGACCTCCAGCATCTTGCTTGTGTAATGTGATCAAGACCTCACAGTTAACTTCCTTGGGTTTCCTGGCATCCATGTCCTTCTCCATTGTAAATATGGAGGGAAAAAAAATTAATTTAACCCCTCACTAGTCTCCTGTGCCTCCACATAGAGCTGCCTTGTCCTTAATTTGCCTTTCTAATTTTCCCACTTAAGTGTATTCCTACACTTCATATAGTCCTCAAGAGATTCACTTGATTCCAGCTGCCTGTACCTGGCACATGCCTCTTTCTTTTTCTTGACCCAAGTTATCCAAGGTTCCCTAATCCTGTCAGTTTAGGCCTTCGCTCTAACAGTATTATGCTGGCCTGAACAATAGATACCTGTGTGTTACCTTAAAAAGCTTCTCCCGTCTGATGTCACTTTACGCGCAAATTACTTTCCCCTATCAACTTTTTATAGTTTCTGTCTGCTACCACTGAAATCATGTTGCCCCAATTTAACTTGTGGACCAGTCCTATCCTTTTCCCATCATTATTTTTTAAATAATCAGATTATGGTGACTGGTCTCAAGGTGCTTCCTCATTGACACCTCAGTCTCCTGCCCTCCCTTGTTTCCCAGGAGGAGGTCAGATTTTGCCCCTTCTCTCCAAGGGCCACCTACATACAGATTGAGAAAACTTGCCTAAACACATTCAACAAATTCCACACCATCCAAGCACTTAGCAGTCCCAGTTGATATTTGGAAATTTTAAATCTCCCACTATTGCAGTCCTATAATTCTCTCAGTTGTATGTGATCCCTCTACATATTCCTTTCTCTCATGCACACTGACTATTGGGAGGTCTCTAGTACAATCCCATCAAAATCCTACTTTCTGTTTCTCAGTTCCACGTCTCAGAATTAAATTGAAAATTATATCAGAAACAACTCTGTTAATTACAATTCATGTGTAGAGAAAAGTATTGATATTTATTTTAAGTTTAAGTATCATGTGAATCAGTCACTATCAGAAATAACTCCCATCAAAGTTATCTGCCTCCTCAATGTTATATTGTGTTGCAGTGACTATAAAGAGATAGGGAAATTAGGGTGACAAGCCAGATTCCAAATTAGAACATTCTTATGGCTTAATGCAAATTCAACAGCCTTAGCTAATCAAGTACTATTCCATATTTAAAGGTTTTCATTTAAGAGTCGGCAGAGTACCTTTGGCAAGAAGAAACATTAATGTTTCAGATAGAAGGAGATTACTGTGGTGCAGTCGCACTTGCACCAACTCCATGAACAAATAAGGGAAAGCGATTTAAGCATTTACCGTTGTGGCTGTGATCCAGCAATTGCTATCCTGTTACGAAAATGTATAGACATGACAGTTCAACAAAAAATATTTAGTGACAAAGCAGCTGGACTCTGACATGCTTCTACGTGGCTTTAGATCAAACTGAGTTAATGAAGTGAATTTTATAATCAATCAAGCAGAATTGTTCATTTCCTACCATTGGTTTCAGAGAACTCTAAAACTACTGGGAATGAAAAGTACAACTGAACTTTCCCAAAGATTTCCTGTTGCCTAATGCCATTTTCAGTTCCAGCTTGATTTAAAGAGATTATTGTAAAAGGAATGATGGTTCATAATTCATTGGACCTGGAGACTAATCCTGCGCAGACAGATGAGGAACATTATGATCATTCTTTCTGCACAGTTATTGATTTGCTTTACACCGTGTTCTAAATAAGATGTAATTATTGTCTGACTAAATTGTCACTGATTCATCAGGATCAGATTTTATTCAAATTTAATTTGTACAGTACGAGACACTGTACAAAGTAATTTTTGAGAAGAATATATTCCACTATTTCTCTCCTCTTCTGTGTTTCACCCTTTACAGAAATTGGAATCATTGCTGTAGCCTAAACTGTATATCAGGATCAAGCAGTTCACAGATTAGTCGCTGGGATTGGAGGGTTTGAGTTATCAGGAGACTGTATAACGTAGGACTGAAGAAAAGTAGGCTGAGCGCTGCCCTCAAGGAGGTGTATAAAATGATGAGGGCCATTAACAAGATGTATAGTCATAGTCTCATTTCCAGGGTAGGGGAGTCTAAAACTGAAGTGCATATGTCTATGTTGAGAGGGAAAAGATTGAAATGCACCTGAGAGGCAAGATTTTCCCACAAAGATTGCTGGCATATAGAACGTTGCTCCATGAAGTCATAGAGGTAGCTACATGCAAAGGTGTTTAGCTCAGGAAGGTTCGTAGGTAAGCATGGATTATTAGGGGGCACTGGTCTTGTTAATCTGCACAGTTTAGGACACTTTGACTGCAAGCCTGGCACACGTGACTCACCTTCTACACTCAAATTTTCTCCTCCACTCAAAACCCCTTTTTGTTTCCCTGATGGCAGCTGACTTACATGGATTCAATGTGACTTATGCATGGGTAAAGAGCCTTCTGTAATTTATATTAACATGAAAATATTAAGTGACACTTATCTCAGATGGAATTCAAATCTCCACAGGAGCCAATGAGGACCAGAGATGCATAGCGAAACTGAGCATTAAAGCTGATTTATGGATTGCTGCATCTCATTTATCTCCAATAAAAAGTGCTGGAGTTACTCAACGGGTCAAGTATCATCTCTGGAGAACATGGATAGGTGACGTTTCCGGTAGGGGCCCTTCTTCAAACCTTCATCGAGCCTCCTTCCATCCCTATTCCCTCCTCAGAGCCTGTGGACCATCTCTCAATTATACTTCGGAGTCACGTGAGTGACTACGTGAAGAAGCCCCGCCAGGCGCATGCGTGGCATTACGTCGACACATGTCGGTAGGAACGGGCTGCAGATCGCAGCTCCACCAGCGGTGAGTAACAAGCCCGCTGGTAAGTGGGTTGAAATTACTTCCTGGGTAGAAACTCCGTGACGCTGGCTGGAATAGCCAGGAGGAGTTTGGGAAGTTTTTTTTTAAATGGACACAGTGAAAAAATCGGCGCGGGGAGAGGTCACGTCCCGGGTGGAAACACAATTAAGATCGGGACCACAGATTAGTACGGAGCTGGTTCCGATACCGGTAGCCGTTGACCCTGCCGTAGTTCAGCCTTTAGACGCTCCACAGCCACAGGCCACGGAGGGTTCTCCAGTGGAAAGGAAAAATAAAAGGAAGTCTGCTAAGCCTGTAATATCAGATGAATCTGATGAAGAGGCAGGGCCAGGCAAACGAGCCTGTGGCTCAGGATGGACCAAATGGAGAAAATGCTTCAAACAATTATTAACCAAAGGTCAAAAGACCCAGAGTATTCCCAGGCAGTCCCTGAGGGGGTTCCATATCATGAATATGGTGCCTTTACAACATGGGAATGTGAACCTCCAGAGCCTTGTTTAGGTCTGGAAGAAGTCCTTTGAGCAAGTCTCAGGAGTACCAGGACGGCAAGAGACTGACCCTGAAAGTGGTGTTTTTACCAGAGGGGAGCGGTGAGGTCATGCAAGAAAACCTGGCGGCCAACATTAATTATTTGGTTTCTCACCAGCTTCAGGAGACTGTCATGATTGAGACAGCAGACCTCTATAAAACACCTGTTAATTGTGCATCACTGAGGGTGCTAACGGTGAATCCAGCTATTTGGACACCCATGACTTCAACAATGCGAGGACAGCCGAAACGATTCCAGAGGGTCCTCAAGCTCATTGCAGCTGGCATTACTGCTTTTCGGAGGCAGTTGGAAGGGCATGCTATTTCCAAAATCCAAAAAGACATCTTGGCATTGTTTTGTAACTCTTATTTTGAGATTAATTGTATGAGAAAAATTGCCATTTGGCCCATCCCTCACCCAAGATTTGCTGGTTTGTGTAAATCAAACAATGTTCAAGCCATAGATTATTTATTCGGAGAAAACCTGCCTAAACAAATTAAAGATATCGATGAAGAGGCAAAGACTATCAGCCTCATAAAACCTTTTATATTCGGTCAAAGGAGACAATCTGGCTGGATGAGAAGGGGGTTTGATTTAGCAGCAGGAACAAGCAGAGGCAGGGGTATGGTGAGAAGGTATTATCACCCATCACAGCCCAATGTTAATCCATATATTGGGAAAAGGAGACCGTCACGGTCATTTGCTGAGGTACAAAAACTTTATTCTATCACAGAGGAAACTGTTGTAGAACCTCGGGTTGGTGGTAGATTGCAATTGTTTTATGATGAATGGTGCTGTATAACATCTGATCGGTTTATATTAGATACTGTGTCAGGTGCTATTATAGAATTTATGGAAGGAGTTAATACACCTGTACAGGATAAACCTAATCGGGTTTTGGTGTTTTCTGCACCTGAAAATTCTCAGGTGAAAGAAGAAGTTAAAAAAAATATTTTAAAAAGGGGTAATTGAAAGTACAGAGAATCATCCGCAACAATTTGTGTCAAATATTTTCCCCAGGGCAAAGAAAGATGGGGATTGTAGAGTCATTCTGGATCTCACAAAATTGAATTCATATGTCCAGTATAGACATTTCAAAATGGACACCTTCAACACTGCAAAGCAGTTGTTGTCCATAGGGTGTTACAGGGCTACTATAGACTTAAAAGATGCGTATTATTCAGTGCCAATTCATCACCATTATCGTAGGTACTTGAAGTTTAATTGGATGGGTCAGCTGTGGCAATATAAAGCATTACCTAATGCTTCATTAATGCATTACATAACGTTCAGCTCCCAGGCTGTTCACAAAATTATTGAAACCAGCACTTGCATTGTTAAGGGCTCAAAATCACATTGTCATGGCTTATCTTGATGATATTTTAATTGTTTATGCCACTCAGGAATCAGCTGAAGATTTAGTTTTAGTAACTATAAGCCTGTTGGAAAGGCTAGGGCTTCTGAATCCATCCAACAAAATCTAAGCTACAACCGTTGCAAACAATTGAGTATTTGGGATTTGTCATTGATTCAGTTGCTATGTCAGTAACTTTACCAACAGATAAAGTTGTGGATATTACAAATGCGTGTATTTGCCTTGCTGACAAACCTTATCCCTCCATCCGAGAAGTAGCTAGGGTTATTGGTAAGATGGTAGCAGCATTTCCCGCTGTTGAGTTTGGTCCTTTGCATTATCAAAATCTTCAAAGGGCAAAAGTACAAGCACTAAAACAATGTGCAGGTCATTTTGACAGACCCATGCAGTTGCCAACGGAAGCGTTGGCTGAATTACAGTGGTGGATTGGGAATGTTGCACAAGCTACTAAAAACATTGTTATTCAGCAACCTACAGTGGTATTGCAAACTGATGTTAGTGCTCTCGGATGGGGGGCTACAGACAATAACACCAGCTGTGGTGGTAGATGGACTGTCCAAGAGGATTTAATTCTCCAAACATATGGTATTAATTATTTGGAGTTATTGGGGGCATTTTTTGGATTAAAAGCTTATTGTTCTACAATGGAGAACTTGCATGTTCAATTACAAGTAGACAATACCACAGCTGTAGCATATATCAATCACATGGGTGGAGTAAGATCAGTATCATGTGATCATCTGGTCAACCTGATGTGGAATTGGTGTGTATCTAGGAATATCTGGCTTTCAGTTATTTATCTCCCAGGGAAAGACAATGTTGTGGCAGACAACAGATCACGGGAGTTTAAAGACAATACAGAATGGATGTTAAATCCACAAATTTTCCAAATAATTGTCAATCGGTATGGTGTACCAGACATTGATCTATTTGCGTCCAGATTAAATCATCAATTGCCTAAATACGTGTTATGGGAGCCTGATCCAGGAGCTGTAGCGTTGGGTGCATTCGCGCTACATTGGGGAAATATGTTTTTCTATGCTTTTCCCCCATTTTGCCTGATTAGGCAATGTCTCAGTAAAATAGAGCAAGACTCTGCCACGGGTGATTTGGTGGTTCCAAACTGGCCTACACAGCCCTGGTTCCCATTGATGCTTAGAATGATAATTGAATCATTTATGACAATTCCCAGCTCCAGGGATTTGTTGGTACAACCAGTGACGGAACAAGTTCATCCATTGCATGATCATATGAATTTGTTAATCTGCAGGTTCTGACCAGACCATTAGTAATAGTAATAGTAATAATAGTAATAGTTTCTTATTGTCATTGTAACATGAACCATGTACAATGAAATTTAAAAATGTCAACCAATCAGTGCACCATTCAAACCATAAAAGCTAACGATACATACAAGGTAAAATATTAAAAAAGATAAACAACTAAAATAAATATGAAATATAAAAACAGCACGCATAAACACCCAACCCTACATCCTTCTGTTGATTTCACAGTGTACCAACCACAGTCCCTTAGTCCCCGCGTTCCTTGGCAGCTACATTTAGTGCCTTTATAGCAGTGGGGTAAAAACTGTTTTTAAGTCTGATTGTCCTTGTCCTTGTAGATCTGTACCGTCTGCCTGACGGCAACAGTTCAAACAGGGAGTGTCCGGGGTGGGAAATGTCCTTTATAATATTCTGGGATTTTTTGATGCAGCGGGAACTGTGTAAGTCCTCCAAGGTAAGGAGAGGGCAGCCAACAATCCTCTGGGCATTGTCAATGGCCCTCTGGTGCGCTTTCCTCTGAGCCGCTGTGCAGCTGGTGTACCACACGCATACACAGTATGTTAGGATGCTCTCAATGGAGCAATTATAAATGGACAGCAGCAGTCTCTGTGTGATGTTATTCTTCCTGAGCACCCTCAGGAAGTGCAGTCTCTGCTGGACCTTTTTCAGCAGCGCAGAGGTGTTCACGCTCCACGTCAGGTTCTCCTCAATATGGATTCCCAGGAAGCGGAAATCTGCCACCCTCTCCACACAGTCCCCTCTGATGATTAGTGGTACCATTTCTGTTTTGTTCTTCCTGAAGTCTATTATTATCTCCTTGGTCTTTAAGGTGTTCAGGAGCAGGTTATTTTCTCCACACCTCACTTTCATCTGCTCCACCTCATCCCGATAGGCGTACTCGTCCCCCCCGGAGATGAGCCCCACCACCGTAGTGTCATCCGCAAATTTGACAATGGTGTTGCTGTGGTGGGTGGAGGTGCAGTCATGTGTGTAGATGGTGTAGAGCAGGGGGCTCAGCACGCAGCCCTGTGGAGAACCGGTACTGAGGCTTAGGGCCGTGGATGTGTGATGGCCCATTCTGACTCTCTGGCTGCGGCCCGACAGGAAGCTATTTATCCACATGCAGGTGGAGTGTGGAAGTCCCAAGTCCCCCAGTTTGTCCACCAGTTTGTGGGGAAGGATAGTATTAAAAGCAGAGCTGTAGTCCAAAAGAGCATTCGCACATAGCTTCCCCTCTGCTCCGGTGGGGCAGTGCAGCATGGAGAGCTGTGGCTACAGCGTTCTCTGTAGATCTATTCGCTCTGTACGCAAACTGGTGGGGGTCAAAGTTTCGGGGCAGGAGTAATGTAATATGACCCAGGACCAGTTTTTCAAAGCACTTTATCACCACTGGTGTGAGCGCGACTGGCCGGTAGTTGTTGAGGCTGGAAATGTGGGTTTTTTTGGGCAAGGGGACTATGGTTGCGGACTTCAGACAGGGTGGGACAGTGGACTGGGCCAGAGACTGGTTAAAAATCCTCGTGAAGACTCCAGCCAGCTGGTCTGCGCAGTCCTTCAGCACGCGTCCAGAGACGCCATCGGGTCCAGTAGCCTTCCTTGGATGGATGGCCCGCAGCGTGCGCCTCACCTCATGCTCCTCTATCGTGAGGGTTAGGCTACTGTGGACCATATGGTGTGTTGTGGCTATCTCGGGTGGCTCCACTTCAAAAGCGAGCAAAGAAGAGGTTCAGCTCCTCTGCCAACGAGGCGTCACCCTCAGCAGCTCCAAGGTTTGTCTTATAATTGGTGAGATACTGGATCCCCTGCCACACCTGCCTGCTGTTGTTACTGTCCAGGTGGTCCTCTATCTTCCTCCTGTAGTCTGACTTGGCCTCTCTGATGCCTCTCTTCAGGTTAGCTCGGGCCGTGCTGTATAAAGCCCTATCGCCAGACCTAAAAATAGTGTTCCTCTCTTTTAACAGCCGCTGGACCTCCCGGGTCATCCAGGGCTTCTGGTTGGGATAAACCCGGATTTGTTTGTCCACTGTGACCGTGTCCATGCAATTTTTAATGTAACACAGTACACTGTCGGTGAACAACTCCAGGTCCCGGTGTTCAAACACATCCCAGTTGGTCCTGTCGAGGCAGTCCTGCAGCTGCTGAGATGCACCATCAGGCCAAGTTGTGATGGTCTTTGTGATGGGAGGAGCGGTTTTCCTGAGGGGGCCATATGCAGGAATTAAAAGCAGGGACATATAGTCCGACTGACCCAGGTGTGGTAGTGGTCTAGCCCTGTAGCCCAGCTTGATGTTGGAGTAGACCTTGTCTAGTGTGTTAGCTCCTCTTGTAGCACATTTAACATGCTGGTAGAATTTTGGGGGCATTTTCTTCAATTCCGTGTGATTAAAGTCCCCTGCTATGATGTGAACACCGTCCGGATATATGCTCTGTTGACTGCTAGTGCTACCGTACAAATGTCCGATAGCCGAGTTAGCATTAGCATCCGGTGGTATGTACACAGCAGTTATCATGACAACAGTAAACTCTCTAGGGAGATAAATGGGCCTGCATTTAACAGTCACATACTCCAGGTCTGGGGAGCAGTGACTGTCGACAATCACTATGTTTGTGCACCACGTGTTGTTCACGTACGCACAGAGCCCTCCACCTCTGCTCTTACCAGAGTCTCTTGTCCTGTCATGACGCTGTGCTGTGTAGCCTGCTAGCTCAAAAGCAGAGTCCAGAATGGATGAATGAAGCCAGGTCTCCGTGATCAACAGGATACAGCTGTCCTTCACGGCATTGTTAGCTGCAGTCTGTAGCCTCAGTTCGTCCATCTTGTTATCCAGGGATCTGGCGTTCGTGAGAAACAGGCTGGGAAGCAGTGGTTTCAGTCTTGGACAAGGGCTTGGACTGTTGGATAGGACCATGGATGTCATAACGTCAGCTTGGAGAGATAGCACTAAGAAACAATTTATGTCTCACGTAAAGAAATGGGAAGCTTTTTGTATTCAGTCAGATATATCTTATGATACTGCAAACATATCGGATGTATTGGAGTTCCTTGCTATGTTGCATTTTGATCTGCACCTTAGTTATAGTGCCATTAATAGTGCTCGTAGTGCTTTGTCTTCCTATTTACGACAATTTTCAGAACATCTATCTATCGGGTCTCATCCATTAATATCCCAATTTATGAGAGGGAATTTTAATAAAAATCCTCCCAAACCCAGATATACAGAAATTTGGGATGTTAGTATAGTTTTCACAATGCTCCGGCAATGGGCTCCAATTACGTCACTGTCTTTTCAGAAATTAACATTTAAAGTAGTAATGCTTATGGCATTAGTGTCAGCACAAAGAGTACAAACATTGCAAATGTTACGTTTAGATTGTATGCACTTGTCTGCAGATAACATTACTTTTGTTGTTTATGATCTAATCAAACAAAGCAGACCGGGGAAGTCTGGAACCAAGGTAATCTTTAGAGCATATCCTGTCGACCAAACATTGTGCGTGGTTAAACATCTGACTCAATATATTGAAGTAACCAAGAGTCTCCGAGGTTGTGAGATAACAATGCTTATTGCTCATAAGAAACCATACAAAAAAGTGTCAGTACAAACTATTTCTAGATGGTTAAAACAGGTTTTGGATTTAGCTGAAGTAGACACTGATATGTTTAAATCTCTCTTTACTAGGGCAGCGTCCACGACCGCGGCGATGGCACAGGACGTGCCGCTTGACCAAATTTTAGAGGCCGCAGGATGGTGTAAAGAAGAAACTTTTTCCAAGTTTTACAATAAACCTATTATCACGGTGCCAGAGTTTGGACATGCAGTGTTGGGTTCTGTTTGATTATTTGCTTTCTTTTATGTAATGATTCATATCTTTTGTTGTAATTTCCCTTATGATAGAAGGGTATTACTTTTCTTTCTTTTATTATTATTAAAATACTTATTGCATTATTCAAGCGATGTTTAATAATATTATTTACTCACTACTGTGTCAATTGAAGCAGTGTGTCGTATGGAATGAATCTACGGCATGAAAATCACAGAGCTTCAGAATCTTCACGTAGTCACTCACGTGACTCCGAAGTAAAATAGTAGGATTAAACAAGAACTTACCTGTTCGAAGTTTGATCTTTATTTTATGAGGAGTTACGATGAGGGATTATGTGCCCTCTGCTCCCGACCCTCATAATCTAAAAGATCATCTGGTAGTTCTAGTCTTGTGTGAGCCTTACTATCTTACTTCGGCTATTGGTTCTGTGTTTTTCACACCGCTGCTATGAAGTATATCGAGCATATGCCTGGCGAGGCTTCTTCATGTAATTCCTCATCGTAACTCCTCATAAAATAAAGATCAAACTTCGAACAGGTAAGTTCTCGTTTAATCCTACTATTATCTATGGTTTGCAACAATGAGAACAAATTATTTCTCATCTCAATAGCATCTCAATCCTATATGAGGATGGATCTCTGCATCCAACATTCAACTTTCACCCCACCAGCCTGCGCATCCAACAAACCATTATTCTCAATTACTCTGTCTCTGTGTATCTGCTCTCAAAAGGAGGCCATCCATTCTAGGACATCCGAGATGTTGTCTTTCTTGTGGTCTTCCCCCTGCTGTTGCAGACGGATCCCTCACCCAAGTCTTTTCTGTGCCCTACAATTCTGCCCTTCCTTCCCCTTCCCCTTCCCCAAGATGGAAAAAATATAGAGGTCCCCCAATCCTCACCTTTCACCCCACCAGCCGCCGCACTCAACAGACTTGTGTCTCCATGGGGATGGATCTATACATTTTGGAACAGAAAGATGGGAATTATTCGACATCTTATCCTGAAAGGATTCAAAGCAAAGGAGAATGATTGATATATGCTCAGCACCAGAAGATCTGCAACTCCTGAACATGCGATAAAAAATAATTTTGTTGAAGAAGGAGTGCATCATGATTAGAAGATACTTGGCCGGAATATCGATATTTGTTTAAAAAAAATTTTTTGCATAACGATCAATTGTCATAATTGTATTTAAATATTAATCTTCTAATTTAGAGTAACTCATACCTTTTAAGCTTCACATGTTAGAAAGAAGGTTTAAAATATGCTTCAAAAATGTTAAATACCATGTACAACTTAATTGAACTTGTATATTTTAAACATTATCTACAATGGTTTTCGATGAAAATTACTTGGCATTTCAATCATAAAGCATCTTTTTACAAAAGAAAATTGAGAAAATCTCATTTATTCCTTTTAAATATTTGTTTTTCAGGATCTGAGCATCACTTACAAGTGCACTATTTATTAATACCTACCTGAGTGGCTTGCTAAAATTGAGGTCTGTCCCACAATTCATACAAATGGATTCTTTTTTAAGTCAAAAAGCACCAAAGATTTTGGAAGTTCAATTCGGGGTCAGTTTACTCTCTAGGAAATTCCCTTGGCACAATAAATTACCAAGTAAGGAAACAGCAACAGAAACTGGTATGTACTTCTGTACTTGGCAAATATGCAGTTTAAATGTGTGAAGGTTATACACATAATTTTTATTTCATTTAAATGCTATTTACTCATTAAACAGCAGTAAAAATAACATAATGTGCACTGATTAATAGGCATTGTTTTATTATTATCCCAGTTGAAAAATAACACAATTATACTTTTAAGATCCAAGAAGTGAAATTCTTTTTGCATTGCTTACGCATGCACGAATTGACATATTTTGGTGCCATTTACAAATAGTCCAAATTTACTTTTGAAACTGGGGAAAGTTCATGGAAATGAATAGCCAGCCCTGACACGCCGCTCCTTCGACTCCTTCTGCTCCTTTGGAGCCTTAGTGGAGCTCATTAAACAGGTCACGCTTGCCATAACTTCGGGCCTGCCTTGACTTGCTACTCCTGCGGCCTTCTGCCTTTATTGGAGCCTTTGCTGGATCTGACTGTGCAGATCACGCTGGCAGATTCTCCCAGCCTGGATTGACAGCCTCCTTTGGCCAGCTGCTCCTTCGGAGCCTCAGCGGGGCTCACTGGACAGGTCATGCCTGCCATACTGCAAGCCTGGTTCAACAAGCTGTTCTTGCTAAGCCAGATAGTGACTCCTGACTGCTCCTTTCCGGAGCTTCAACGGCGCTTCCTGCTCCATGAATACAGGGAGAAAACCTGCCAGCATGCTGGAGCTTTACCCACATAGAATGGTACTTCCATCCCTGCAGTCGCCTAACCCCTGCAAGTCTTCAACTTGCTACATAAGTCCTCTCTGAAGAGATACTATGCATGCTGGACGTTACTAGCCCTGTAAAAATGAACCATTTTGGGAATTATCTCATGCCTTATAGCATTTTGCGAAGGCAACAGCCCCAACTGTGTATTACAGAGAAGTGTTAATACAGCTTTCTGCACTTCCGAGAGATGAGACCCATCTTCTGACTTGCAAAAAGTCGTAATGACTCCAGAGCAGATTTTTGACTTGCTGACATAATTCTTTGCCTGCCTATCATCACTGGGATATCTCAACTGATAAAACTGACGTATGGAACATCCAAAAAGTCTGGCAGGTTATGTGGACTGGCATATGTCCCGGATACTTTTAGCCAGATCTTCCTCCAGTGAATCTCCTATCCCCAAAGGGATGGCAATATGTGACAAGAGCCAGTAACTCCTTCATATGATTAAAAATGAAGCATATCCCCCATTAGTTCAGGGATTCGATTTCCTTATCAATATCCACATAGTTGGAGTCATCTATGTAAGAATCTCCAACACTCCCCTCTTCTGAGCGGGAAATATCATAACGCAACCCTGAACTAGGTGTTGCTCCCACAGATTTCTGACAGACACAGCCTGTAAATGTCTCCTGAGCTAGGAGCACATTTCTTTTTTCCATTTTATTTATTTATTCATCCATTTATTTTTCTCTATTTATTTATTTGTTTGTTTATTTATATTACTCACTGGACAGGAGGTCCTGCTAGTGACTCCGAGTCCTTGCTCCCTTCTGGAGCCTCAACGGAGTTTCTTAGGGGAGGAAATAGAACGCAACCCTGAACCAGATGTTGCCTCCTCAGCCCTCTGGCTGACTCCCTTTCGGAGCAGCAATCTGTACAGGCATTTCCCGTCTGATGCTCCGGTCAGCCGCCAGCTCCAGTGGAGCCCCATTCTGCCACAGTAGTCCCAGACCTAGCTGAGCAGCAGCCGCTATTATAAAACCGCCAGCTCCTGCTGAGCCTCCGCGGCAGCCACTATTTATAGCCGTCAGCTTCTTACCGAGCCTCCACCATTGTCGCTGACCCGGCCAAGCCGGCAGCCACTATTTTTTAAAAGGCCAGCTCCTGCTGAGCCTCTGTGGCGGTACCGGCCGCGGTCCGAGCCCCGCTGAGCAGGCAGCAGCTATTTATAGCCGTCACGATGGTAGCTGTCCCGACCGCGCCGACGGCCGATATTTTTATTCCGCCAGCTGCATGGAGCCTCCATGGCGGCAGCTGGACACGCTGTGCCAGCTTCTCATGGCCCGCTGCCCCTAATTTCGAAGCAGCGGCCCGTTCCTGAAAGAGATTTTTTCTCTTATCTGTCAGAGCAGTTTCGAACTGCTCTGCTACTCACGCCATGCGTGGACGTATTGACGCACATGCGACCTGGCGGGCTCTTCACGTAGTCACGTGACTTCTAAATAAAATACATTGATAAACAATGAATTTAAGAAATGTTAGGAAAATTCGAGTAAAGTAAATTGCTGAAGTTACTTAATAATTTAACTTAATAATAAATTTGAAAGAAGGGTACCAACCCGAAAAATTGCTTATCAGGAAGAAGAGTTCCAATCCAAAACATCGTCTATCCATATTCTCTGGTCTCCTGACTCCAGCACTTTGTGTCTAAATTGCTGAATTTGTAGTTTCAATTTCGAACCATATTCTTTATCTATTATTTTCTCTATGGCACAAGACAAGAAATCCAATGAATTTAAATATGAAGTGAGGTACTGATTTTCACATGGTAGGTGAAAAGTACACTTAAAAATAATAGAGTTGTCATGGACTTTAGTTCCTTAATTTTGTCAGTAATTTTTTACAGAGAAGCCACACAGACGCTTAATTAAACACAAACATATTGCTGAGCTACTAATGGAGACCCTGGGGCAGATGATCAAACCAGGGAGTATTGTGAGAATTATGTTAAATGGGGAAATTGATGGAGAGGCAGAGAAGTGTAGGGAGTGAACTACAATACTTAGGGTCATGGCAGCAAAAGGAACGGTCACCACTATTGGACTCAGCAAAAGGCTGGAATTAAAAGAGCATAGGAGTAGAATCACAACATCATACTGGATGTAAAATATGCCATTTGGCCCACTGTGCTCATGCCAGCCACCAAGTAGCTTGCTATAGAAATCAAAATATGCAGTTCTCAGCCCAGAGACTTCTACACCATGACATTTCAAATCCCCCAAATAACTATGTGGATGGTTTGATTGCACTGGTCAAATTGCAGAGCAGATTCATTAAGATGTTGCCTGGATGGAGTATTTAGGCTATGAACAGTGCCTGAGGATCTTGCAGTGTCCCGAACTAAAACATTGACTAAACTTCTGCCTCGGCAGATGATACCTGAAGGGGCTGTCCCACTTGGGCGACCTAATCTGCGAGTTTAGAAGAGTATCTTCGACCTTCAAAATCGCAGCATGGTCGACACGTGGCCCTAGGAGGTCCCATGAGGCCGCTGGAACTCTCCTTCATGCTCGAGAGAAGTTCTCGAATACTTGTGGCCTCAGCTAGGTCGCGGAAATCTTTTCAGCATGTTGAAAATTTTTCCGCAAGTAAGTGCAATGGAGTGGGGTCGCTATTTAGTTACAGACAGTCGAGGGCGGTAATCACGTACAATTAACGTAGCGGGAACATCGGAACGCGCGCGCGCAAATTAACGACTCGTGGCGCTAATGGCAGGTACCCGTAAAACTTGTTAACTCGTGAAAAAATTCGAACATGTTTGAGGTTACTGATAATGTATGTCTACAAAGAACAAAATGCTTTTTATTATGTAGTTGCTTCAAAAAATTCAAACATGTTTGAGATTTTCCACGAGTCAAATTTAGTGTTCAAGTCAAAAATTGAAACATTTAAACTCGTAATAACATAGTGGCCCGTGCGTTTACCTTAGTGACGCGTGAGTCTACCGTGGCACCGTCAATGGAAACTTTTCATTTCCCAGGTGGGAATGGCGTTACCCGAGGCCAGACTCCAATAGTAGCAGCATTGAAAGTGACAGCAGAAGGCGGGAGCAGGAACCTTCATTTGAATTTCCACCGAGGTTAAATGGATTGTCATCCATGATCATAAAAAGTCGCATATTGGATGTAGTGGGTTTATTTATGGGTGACTGTGGCTACCGATGACTGTGACTGTGATCAGGTAAGGGGGGTGGGGGTGGGGTGGGGTGGGGGGGGGGGGGGGAAACACACTATTCACTTTCCCACAAGCATTTACCAAGATTATCTAATATTTTGTTGACCTCATGTACATGCTTTCAATATTCATTTTACACCACGTATTGAGACTTTGTCAAGACCCTTCTGCAAGTCCGTATTCAGGTTGTTAAGGTTTGCCCTCAGCCATCATTGCTTCCCTTTGTTCCTTAACTCCAGCTTCCCTTATTTGGTTCTAATCTAGTTTTCACGGAATAATATGGAACTAGTTGTTCCTCCCAGCTAACATCAATTTTCAAAGGGAGGAAGCAATCAAATTATACACGACCGGGATTAATCGTAGCGAATGGGGGCAGGCAGCATCCCTGGAGAAAAGGAACAGGCGACGTTTCGGGTCGAGACCCTTCTTCAGACTGAGTCGGGGAATGGGAGATGAGAGATTGTTTTCCCCTGACCCTCAGACATCAGGAATCACATTGGATTAGACCTGGACCATCTCCGCTGCATGGTGGTACAGCAGTTAATGCTGCTGCCTCGTGGTCTCAGGTTCGATCCTGAGCTCAGCTGCTGTCCGTGTGGAGTAATAGTGACCAAGAGCCTTTGCATCAACTGCGGTTAGAAGCGTCTGCTTTTTGAATTCCCACAAATAGCACAAGGTTTAAGTCAACATTTTAAAACCATTTTAAACAACATAGGTTACAATACAGTAAAGGATTATGTTTAACCCAATCACTGGGCGCTAGTGTTGTACCATTACGAAAAAAAATGTTAAAACGTGCTGCGCCTCTGGTCAGTACAAATATCTCAGAGGTAAAGCAGCATTTATTTGAAAATGAGACATATTTATACAGATTATTCCTGAAATATTTGAAGTTTATTTATTTGTAGACTATTTCTGCTCAGGAAGATACGCCAGTAAAATGGCTCTGGCTACAATCAACACTTCACACATTAAGTGTTCTACTTCAGTTGTATAGGGTCTTGGTGAGGCCACACCTGGAGTATTGCGTACAGTTCTGGTCTCCAAATCTGAGGAAGGACATTATTGCCATAGAGGGAGTGCAGAGAAGGTTCACCAGACTGATTCCTGGGATGTCAGGACTGTCTTATGAACAAAGATTGCATAGACTCGGTTTATACTCTCTAGAATTTAGGAGATTGAGAGGGGATCTTATAGAAACTTGCAAAATTCTTAAGGGGTTGGACAGGCTAGATGCAGGAAGATTGTTCCTGATGTTGGGGAGGTCCAGGACAAGGGGTCACAGCTTAAGGATAAGGGGGAAATCCTTTAGGACCGAGATGAGAAGGAATTTTTTCACACAGAGAGTGGTGGGTCTCTGGAACTCTCTGCCACAGAGGGTAGTTGAGGCCAGTTCATTGGCTATATTTAAGAGGGAGTTAGATGTGGCCCTTGTGGCTAAGGGGATCAGAGGGTATGGAGAGAAGGCAGGTACGGGATACTGAGTTGGATGATCAGCCATGATCATATTGAATGGCGGTGCAGGCTCGAAGGGTCGAATGGCCTACTCCTGCACCTAATTTCAATGTTTCTATGTTTCTAATAATAAGAGTCAAAGGCAAGTAACAGCAGATACTGAAAATCAGAAAAAGATAGAGAAAAGAGTAGAAAATGCTTCACAACTGAGGCTGCACAGAGAGTGAGTCACGCACACACAGACACGGGTCAATGTTAATTAAATCTCAAAAGAACTGCAGCTGCTGGAAATCTGAAGTGAAAACAGAAAGGGCTAGAATCACTGGAGTCAGTGGAGATTACTCTTTCCCTTCTGCCTTCATTGCACAAACGTCCTTGCATGACATAAAAAGCTGCTGCATACAGCACTCGAATAAAAAACATCGCCATCCTGGACTCCAATTGCCTGTTTTCAGCCATGTTTCCAAATGAGCCAATTTCAACAAAGGAGGCTTTTTATAGTGCAAAAAAAACAGCATGACACAAGAGTAACTCGGGAGAGGAACTTGGTAACGCGGGAGACGAACTTGGAACATCGCAGAAATGACAAGTAAATGGCAAACTTAGTCATACCCGGTTAAACTCTTGATCATACACTTGGAATCTCATACACAACCACGAGTCTTTCACTCGGGGTACCTAGTGGGTCAACTCGCACCAAGAGACTGGGCTTTTACTGTCATATGTATGGTGTGTGAGTGTGTATGTGTGTGTGCGAGTGTATGTGTGTGCGTGTGAGTGTATGTGTGTGTGTGAGTGTATGTGTGTGTGCGAGTGTGAGTGTGTGTGAGTGAGTGTATGTGTGAGTGTATGTGTGAATGTATGTGTGAGTGTATGTGTGAGTGAGTGTGAGTGAGTGTGTGCGAGTGTGTGCGAGTGTGCGCGTGTGTGCGCGTGTGTGTGCGTGTGTGTGTGCGTGCGTGTGTGTGTGTGTGTGTGTGTGTGTGTGGGTGTGTGTGTGTGTGTGTGTGTGTGTGTGTGTGTGTATTGGCATTGGTGGAGAGGTGGAATATTGCGTTGGGGGACCAGCCCTCCCGTGTGAGGGAGGTCTTCGACCTTCAAGCTCAAGAGCACTCGCCGGGAAAGCCTCGAGCTGGATCGACTGTCCGCGTTGAAACTGCGAGCAGGATCGACTGACTGCGCACACACACACACACACTCACACACACACACACATACACGGGTCCCACTTAATCTAGTACTTCTTAAAAGTGTCTCCACTCCTACTCCACCCCCCCTTTTCCCCCCACTTAATTCCCCTTCTCTCCTCTTCTCCCCCCATTCTCACCCCTTCTCTCCCCTTTCTCCCCTTCTCTCCCCTTCTCTCCCCTTCTCTCTTCTTCACCACCCCCCCCCCCCCCCCCCTTTCCGCGCTCTCTAAAGGACTTACCATTACTGTGCAGCCATTTTACCTTCCTCTTCATCTCGGGTGTGAATTTCAGTCAGCGCTCCCCCGCTTTCCCTGGCCCCCGCCTTTGCAATGTGTTTGTGTGCGTGTGTGTGCGCGGTCGGTCACCCAAGTGGGACTCACTGAAATAATATTGCATTGTTTTTGCTCAATTTAACAGCAACTTATCTGTCCATGACATTTCAAGTGCTCACCTGAATATATCTTAAATGCTGTGAGAATACAGCCACTTCAGAAGGTGTACTCCAGATTTCAAGCAGCTTCTGGGATAAATTCTTCCTTGAATGTCCCTTCCAAACCTAATACCTCTTACCTTTAACCCAAGCCATCAGCAAATTTATCGATCTTCAGCATCTGATAAGATTCAGCGTGTCCATGAGGATTCTCAGGAACCTCTACAGACGTGCTCTAGAAAGTATTCTGATGGGATGCATCTCAGTCTGGTATGGCAACTGAGATACATCCCAGTCCATCACAGGCTCAGCACTTCCTTAGAATCTGGTCCATCGTCAAGAAGCATGGCATCAGGAAGGGTGGATGTATCATCAAGGACGCATGTCACCCTGGCCATTCTATTTTCTCTCTTTGTTTCTCTGTGAGAGGATATGGGAGCTTGAAATCCCAAATGTCCAGACTTTTTTTTTGTTTTTGTTTTAAAATTTTTATTTATTAGAAGTATACTAAATTACATTAATTCACGCCACGTATATATAGGTATGTTACAAAACTTACCTTGAGCAGTGCTGCGGTTCTGCTGCTCCCCGTGTGCGTGACTTTGGCGCTTTTCAGAGGGGGGCGGGCTTAAAGTGCCATTTTTCAACAGACTGGGAAAATCGATCCATGTCGGGCGATTTCGTTGCGGAAGAAAAATCGCTCCGACATTTCATTCGTGAAGGTATTTTTAAATTACGCTAGATTATTTATTAACTAGAGTAATTTCAAAATCACCTTCAAAAGCCATGAGCGCCGACAACGGGAAGGATTTTGCGTAGGGGAGAAAAAAAGGTACACAGTTTATTTTTATATTAAAAGTTGGTTTTTAGGGAGGCTTTAATCGCATTTTCATGTTGCGAAATGGGGTCCAAAAAAATGTATGAACCAACAGTATTTTTCCTCCTGACTTCACCGCAAACCACAACGTTCCAATCCACCGCATTCCACTAAAACCCACTCGCTAGTTGATTTAAATGGCCATTAATTTACAGGCATTAAACATTAAATTCCTTCCATTTGGCCTAGAAATTCTTGAAAATGAGATTTTAAAATTATGTTATATTGTGGATTATTGTGTGAATGTTATTTGGAAACTTAGGCAATTCAAAAAAAGTTTATCTTTTCTTAAGAAATGGATAGATGTTTAGATCTACTCATTGAATTTTGTAATTAGCTACAATTAGATAACTAACTAATTATATGCTTTAATTTCAGGTCATCCAAGTAAGATTGGTTCATATTTGTTTCAGAATGCTTCAATCTATAATAAGTGAAAATTTCATTGAGTTCTCTTAATTTTTAAGAAAGTTATGGGCTTTTAACTGTTCTAGATCACAGCTTTTGAGTTAAGTCAATTGAAAGGCAATGGGGAACAAGATGCTAATTTCCGAGTATAAAAATGGTCATAACTTTCTTAATACTGAAGATATGAAAGTGAATTACGTGTCAAATTAAACTTCTTTTTATGCTTTATCTGATGGGATAAATTGCAGACTTGATTTTTTAAATCTCAAACTTTTGTAACATTGCTAGTATATATTATTACATTTATTGTACCCCTTCATTTTTTAAAGCTATTAAGAAAGGATAGAAATAGAGAAAATAGAGAAAGTGAAAGAATAGTGAAAGTGTAGAAGCGTGACAAAATAAAAGAAGAAAGACCATTTAGACGAGGAATTAGAGAAAAGAAATTAAGAGATGGACCCTAGAAAAGAAAAAAAGAGAAAGAAAAAAAAGAAAAAGACAGTTGCTCTATTATGAACATCACGCAAAAGGGATATACCAACTGGACACTTTTCATCCCCCTTTACCAAGTCCTGACACCGGTGCCTTTTTAAAGTAGTATTGCACCTTATGCTTGTAGTAAGTCTATAAATGAAGACCACGTTTTATAAAAGTGATCTGATTTGCCTGCCAGGTGGAGTCTCATATCTTCCAGGTGTAGTGTTTCAAACATAGTTGAAATCCACATGTTTATTGTTGGTATAGGAGTGTTTTTCCAAAATTTTTAAATAAGCTTTTTTTCGGTTATTAACCCATAATCAAATAGGTTCTTTTGAAACACATTTAGTTCTGGGCTACCTTCCGTTGTTCCAAAGATAATCCATTCTGCTTTTGGTATCAGTTTTATTTTAAATAATTTCTTAATTTTTAATTATGTTTTATTTGTTTCCAAGTTCTAATTGTACTATGTATAATTGGATTTTTGTTATAGTTTGTGTTATTCAACTCCAGACTTGAGAACAACTTCTTCCACACTGCTGTCTGGCTCTTGAACCAATCAGCGCTTTCATTATTGCATTTTAGTATTCTTACCTTGTATATTCTCATCCAAATTGTTGTTATAGATGATAAATAACAAAGAACAATCTAAATTTGTCCAACCTCTCCTAAGAAGCTAATCCCCTCCAATCGAGGCAACATATTAGTAAACCTCTTTCGCACCCTCTCCTCTCCACAGCCTCCCTTCCTGTAATGGAGCCACCAGAAATGCACACAGCACTCCAAATGTGGCATAACAAAGTCTTATAAAGCTGTAACATACTGCCTGACTCATACTCAATGACCCGATCGAAGAAGGCAAGCATACCACATGCCATCTTTACCATTCTATCTATTTGTGCGCGACTTTCAAGTAGCAAAGGACTTAGACCCCAAGATCCTTCTGTATATCAATGTTACGTAATGTATACTTTACCTTCAACCTCCCAAAGTGCAACACCTCACACTTGCTCGATTAAACTCCAACTGCCAAATGATCAAGTCACCACGGATCCTATGCATTTTAATCTTTGTAATCAGCTTTACTAAAATCTTGCTCTGCAGGAAAAGTGATGAACCCTCTAAAAATGTAATACAATTTCACATAGGTTCAGAATGTCAAGATATCTATTAAATGACACTGCAGAGTTTGCTCGTCATTGCACCTGCTCTATCACTGCATCTAATCAGAACAAAGACCAATATTTTCTGCTTCTATTAGCATTTTCCTCAGTTTAAGGATGAAAATGTGTTTGATAATCTAATGCAAAATGGAAAATATATATAAATAAACAACAGTTTCCCTTATTCCACTTTTAAATACACTGGTAGTTGTTAAAACTCCTTATTGGATGCACAAATGACTCATGCCTGAGGTGGTAACATGTCAGAAAGAAAGTACAAACAGTTCTAACAAATGATTCAGTACAGAAAGTTTTTTCTTCTTTCATTGCCAATGCTGGTGTTATTTTCAGCAACACACCTTTAGATTAGAAGAATCTGTAAGATCTGCAGTTTTAAGATGGCTACCATAATGCAAGCTCTATGAAACTGAACTGACACATCCGCTGCATGCTACTCAAATCTTATTTCTGAAGATGTATAATTCAAAATGACAGAATATCTGTTAAGTGTCAGAGTAGAGATCATTCAACATTTAATTTGCTCTTTCGCCTAATATAATCTTAGAACTAAGACAAAAATGTTTCACTTATGGTTGTATGAACTGACAACTAGCCCATTACAATCACCAGTCTGAACACTGCAAATATAGTTTGTTGTATTCAGTATATAGTGTCAAATATTGTTTATATAGCCTGAGTAAAATAAATCATAAAATGCTATTGTGGAGTTGGGGTGGGAGTGGTATTAGTTCTTCCAGTGGCACTACTGTTAAAATATACATGTTAAAGATTATTATATATTGTATATAAATTCTCATACAGTTACAGAATCATAGCATTATGGAGTGATGCAAAATAGAAACTGACCATTCAGCACCTTGATTCCATACCAATCAACAGCCACACAGTTTACATTAATCCTATGTCAATCCCCTTTTTATTCCTTCCACTTTCTCTTCAACACTCCCTCCCTACACAAAATTCTACCACTCACCAAAACAGTAAGAGCAATTTACATGGCCAATTAACCTACAAACCTGCATGTCTCTGAAGTGTGGGACAAAACTGGAGCACCCAAACTCATGTGGTCTCAGAGAGACGATGGTAACTCTACACATAAAGCACCCATGGTCAGGATCAAATCCAGTTCTCTAGCACTGCGAGGAAGCAACCCTTTACATTGAGGCTTGACTATTTCAAAGCAGCCTTTCTCCTTTCTCCTATTATTCGATGTAAACCTGAGGTTTCCTGTGCTCCTTTATCTCTGGGACACCCTAATTTCTCCCTCTCTTCCCCCCTCCCCCACCCGGTCCCCATCTACCTATATCCCTCCCTCTGGCTTTAAATTTTTACTCCTCTTCTCTCCTGTCTGACACACTCTAACCTGCTTTTCATCTCTATCCTGCATACACCCATATGGCAATCAACCCCCCACACCTGTAATGAGCTATCCCTTTGTCCTACCCCCTCCTTTCTTTGAGCTTTCTCCCCCCCCAACCTTCCTCCCAGCCCCCACCACAATCAGTCTGAAGAAGGGTTCCGACCCGAAACGTCATCTATTCATGTTCTCCAGAGTTGCTACCAGACCGCTGGTTTACTCCAGCACTTTGTGTCCTTTTATTGTAAACCGGCATCTGTAGTTCCTTGCGTCCCCACCTATCTCTTGCCAGGCTTTGTCCAGCTTCCATCTCTTTCCCAGCTTTCCCACCTCTAGCAGATCAGTATGAAGATGGGTCCCAACGTGAAACATCGGCTGTTCATTGCCTCCATAGATGCTGCTTTACCCATTGAGTTACTACCCCATTGTGTGTTGCTCAGGATTACACCATCTGTGATCTTAAATGAGTGATCCGTAATTCTTAAATAATATGTTATATTTCTAGATCCCTGAGTGAGAGACCAGAGGTTATACTTTTTAGGTGAGTGGGGCAAAGTGTAAAGGAGATATGCAAGGGTAATTTTTTACACAAGATTTGGTGCATGTCTGGAACGTGCTGCCAGCTTCTGGGTGAAGGTTGATATAATTGTGGTATTTATCAGGCATTTAGATAGGTACATGGATATGCAAGGAATGGAAGGATATGGGTCACAATCAGGCAGAGATTAGTTTAATTTGGCATCTTCTTCAGTATGGACATTTTGGGCTGAAGGGCCTGTTCTTATACTGTACTGTTCTATGTTCTAAGATTAATTGCACAAGAACATTTGAATCACTTTTCTGCCGACTTACTAACGGTATCCATTGCACAGCACCAAGATTTCCTCATATTGGCTTGAATAGTGTCACCTCACACCTTCCTCATCCTTATGTTACTTTCTATCTTCCTCCAAATGTTGCAACAGGAATGTTAGTTATCAAAAAGTTCCGGATTCCTACACAGGTGGGAGCGAATACAAAAATTGGGAATCTCCTGAGATATGACTGCTGGCAATTTCCTCACTACACGCTGACATTGAACACATAAAACAGAGTGCCATCATGCAGCTTCCCAGCAATTACACTGGGAATCCTGCCCGCTGGAGATACAACTGTACATACATTTCAATGAACAGGAATGGCTATATGGAGGGATGTTTTGATTTATGTTATTCTATTGTATTACTTCACCAGACTTCATGAACTTGCATATATTTGATTGTTCCTGAATTTCTTGCTTTTGTTTTAATTCTTTTTAATTTTTATTTATTTTATGAATGTAATATTGCAATTAATAGTTCTCAAATGCTTTTGAATGTCTGTGAATGACAAAACGTTCACAATTGATTGAGTAATATAGTTTGTAACCGGCCCTCCTAGTCCACGCCAACCATTGATCAACCGTTTACAGTAGTCCTATGTTATCCCATTTTTGCATCCACTGCCTACACATTAGGGGCTATTTAAAGAGGTGAATTAATCTACAAACCTGCACTTCTTTGGGATGTATGAAGAAACCCCCTCGGTCACAGGGAAAACATGCAAATATCACACAGTCAGCACCCAAGGTCAGGATCGAACACAGGTGTCTGGCACAGTGAGGCAGCAGTTCTACCAGCTGTGCCACTCCACCAGTTAAAATTGTTGGTTGCTTTGTTGAAATTTTTAGGTTGCATTGACAAAACCTGCTTGGAACAGAGAAAAGAGCCTTTGAACTGCATTCCCCTATACAAATAGGCAATTGACAGCAATTCCAGTCACACAGCATTTGGGATGCAAAATACTGCAGCAACAGTAAAAGTAACAGACAGCTTTATTTTTGCATGCTCATTCCAGAGGACCCAGTTGGAAAGATTATAATAAGATTATAATTTGAATATCTGTAAATCTGGTATTACAAGTTGAGTTTGATTACAATTAACTTAAAAGCAACAACTGGTGACAATAATTACACTCCACAGCAAATTTACAACACAGTTCCTTTCTCTCAATTAATCTGATGACAGGTAATTATACAACTATCAAATCCATATTATTAATACCTCTTGCCTCTGAAATACCACATTGTATATAAAAAGTTGGATTAATGGCATTAACAACATCAGCAAATACTCATATAGATTAAGTTCATAAAAAAAACAATCTTTAGCTTCTGCATCAATGTGCCAAATCCATATATTAATGCTATCAGTCTGATGATGGATCCTGACCCAAAATATTGTCTGTCCATTACCTCCACAGATGCGGCCTGATCCATTGAGTTTCACCAGTATTTTTTTTTTGCTCAAGATTATGTTGGCGTATGGCGGCATGGTGGCAAAGAGGTTGAGTTGCCACTGTACAGTGCTTACAGCACCAGAGACCCGGGTTCGATCCCAACTACGGGTGCTGTCCGTACAGAATTTGCATGTTCTCCCCGTGGGTATTCTCCAAGATTTTCTATTTCCTCCCACACTCCAGAGACGTACAGGTTTGTAGGTTAATTGGCTTGGTGTAAGAGTAAATTGTCACTAGTGTATGTAGGGTAGCGTTAATGTGCGGGGATCCCGGATCGGTGCGGTGCATTCGGTGAAGAGGGCCTGTTTCTGTACTGTGTCTCTACACTAAACTAAAATTACAGCAATTACTTGTGTCTCTAGTTACTACATGTGTGGGCAAGACTGCCATTTATTGTCATTAAAGGATGTATTATACCTATTGATTGTTAATTGTATTGAGATGATTTAAATTTACTTTTCCAGAATATATCTGCCAACTGTCATCCAGCAAAAATAAACGCCAATTCTGTGCCGACCAAAGCTTTTCACTGTACCTCGGTACACGTGACAATAAACTAAACTAATTTACTAACCATTTACACTAATCCTATGCTAATCCACTTTATTCTCACCACATTTCAAACAATTATCCACAAAGCCTACCACTCATCTGCATACCAAGGACAATTTACAGTTGCAAATTAATCTACCAATCCACATGTCTTCGTGTGTAGGGTGAAATGGGACCATCCAGAGTGAACCCATGTAGTAACAGGGAGAATGTGTAAACTACACACAGGCAGCACCAGAGGCCAGGAATGCATACAGCTCTACCAGCTATACTTCATTCTGCCCTTGTGAATAATTAGATGACAACATCAATCATTAAAAATAGACTTCAGAATTACATTTTAACTCAGTCTCTACTTAAGTGCTGCTACCTTTAAAAATAAATTAGCCCATATTCTCCCTCATAATCATGTTGGACAGAAATAATGGCTCTTTAATGGAAATATTGGGAAATATCATTAAACACCCGATATTTCTGTTAAAGCACCATTATTTCTGTCTGACATGGTTGTGAGGGAGAGAATCGACTAATTTATTTCTAAAAGCACTTTAATCAGAGTTAAAATTGAACCTGTTTTTTGCAGGTATGGCAGGGCATGTGCTGTGCCCAGAGTATGGCTGAAATATATTCCTGCAATAGGTATAAGCCTTTTACTTTAGGCTTCTAGTGTGGCCACGGACTGCTAATAATCACATGTCATGTGAAAAAGCTCATCCATTACCAGGCTGCCTTTGGGGCAGAAAGAGCAAAGAAGTTTGATTGGTCCAGTTAACAGGATCAACAAGCGGAGCACAAAGAAACACAGAGGAGACGCATGTCAGTACAGCAAATGACAAGCACCATCTAGATGACAAGATAATTAGGTCAGACAGGCAGTGCTGTGAGATGCTGAAGAGGGACTGCCATGAGGGATGGAGAAGAACAATGAACAAAGGAAAACCTGGCGTGGGGGGAGTGGGAGGGGAGGGGGGGACGAACAAAGGAGGAGCAGGCGGGGGTACTTTTGTAACTTTTTCAGCTCCGTATGTGGCGACTAGTTGTATACCTTGGGTATGCAAGCAAAGAATTTCACTGTGACTTGTCACATGTGGCAATAAAGTATCCCATTCCATTCCATTCTATTCCATCTCTGGATTTAAGGGACTGCTTAACCCCCAATCTTCAGCTCTTCCTGCAATCCCTTTAGGAATTGTCTGAGTTCCCTGCAAACTGCTCCTGAGTTGGAACATAAGGAGCTCCTGGGAACCTTCAGAGTGTCATAGAGCGAGTGAGAATCTTGCCATCATCTTGCTGGCAGACTTCAAGAATACTGGATGCAAACATTCACACAGCTTTTCTTTCTGAAGTATTAATGCTGGTTTACCAAGTGTAGTTCTGTGAAAAATTTGAATAATATTATTAATCTTCCATAGGGAAGCAAAATCTGCCAGACTATAAATGCAGGTCTGGAAGTAGCAGACGGACTAACATCAGAACATAGGTGAATAAGGACAGAACCAGAATATTTAAATCCTCAAGCCAATTCCGCTACTCAATGATCTATGAACTGACTGCACATACCTGACTTTGTCCCACAAGGTTCAAAATTAGTCAATGATATATTTAAATTAGCATTTGATTTTGTATCCATTGACATTTGCAAAGGAAAGTTTGAGAACTTCTGCCACAGTTTGCAGATGGCACTGTTAATTAACTTCACTCCTGATCACTTCAGTTTAATTTAGTTTAATTTGGAGATACAGTGAAGAAACAGGCCCTTCGGTCTACTGAGCCGCATTGACCAGCATCAACCGCACATTAACACTATTCTACATACACTTGGGACAATTTACACTTATAACTAGCTAATTAACCTACAAACCTGTACATCTTTGGAATGTAATAGGAAACCACAGATCTTGGAGAATACCCATGTGGCCATGGGGAGAACATACAAACTCCGTACAGACAGCACCCGTAGTCAGGGTCGAATCTGAGTCTCTGGCACTGCAAGCGCTATAAGGCAGCAACTCTACCGCTGTGCCATCATGCCACCCAAGTTTCAACTTCAATTCCAAACTTCAATTTTAACTTTATAGTTTGTGCCAGACTATTTTGTTCTCCAACAAAATATTCTCACTCGTCTAAATCAAGAATTACAGCTGGAATCCTAACTTCCAAATAGAAGTGAAGTGAGCAATATTGTTTAGAAACAAAGAACTGCAGATGCTGGTTAATACACTAAAGGATACAAAGTGCGAGAGTAACCTAGCGGGTCATGCAGCATCCCTGGAGAACAAAGACAGGTGACATTTCAGGTCAAGACCCTTCTTCAGACTCCTTCTCCAGGAATCTGTGGAAGAGTCTCGACATGAAAAGTCACCTATCCATGTTTTCCAGTGATGCTACTTGACCTGTTGAGTTACTCTTTGTGTTCCTTAGAGCAATATAATTCATGCAATGAAGAACAATCTGTCCTAATCATTAACATTCAATATTGTTCCAGTATCAAAGGCAAAATAAGTTTCACTTCATAGCAACAAAATAAAAAGTGAAACTTTAAAGAAGTCTAGTTCAATAGCATACATTCACACCACATCTACTTCATGCAAGCAAGCCATGCCACCAGTGTGAGCCAGATAATGTGGAACCGATTTAAAAGCTTAGATGCAATTAGAGAGTTGAATGATTTTGTTATTGACAGAAACATTAATATTTTTTTCCGATTCTGGGACAGGTTCATATATTAAAATATATTTGGCAAATGTAACTAAAAAGATACACGCTAAAGGTTATTATATTGTCATTTAAGTCCATTAAGATCCTGTGCAGTGCTGTTCGCAGAGGGAATTAAATATAAATTAGCATCATTACTCAACTGACACGAGAATGGATTACCTTAGTTTTCTTTAAACAGTACCTGGGAGTTATGGATGACATTTCTACACCACGCTTGAGAAGAGGGGAAGAGATCTGTACATGAATGCTTTTAATGTGTGATGGATGCTGCGGACCAGCTACCAGAAGATCTGATAATGGCAAAATCTTCATCCATTTGCAAGGGGGCCTAAGTCAATTGGAGACCTCATGCTGCTGCAGATTTAACACTTATAAACACACCAACAGATTTGGACTGTTAATCACATAAACAATCATGGACACAATACACATGAGCTGGGCATCACCTTCTTCCTTGCTCTCTCTCTCTTGTTGTTCCTTCTACTCTGATCCCTTCCTTGCTTCAACCGTCCCTTCCCCCACATCACACTCCCTACCTCTGTCTCCCACATAAAAGCTCCCACTCCCCTCACATCCTTCGTACATCTCCTTTATATTTGCTTTCAATTCCCTTTCATTGTCTCCACACCTCCATCCTTGATTCCCTCGAGCTGAAGCAAGCAACAGCAGGACGGAAATATCCGGCAATGGGAAAGTCAGGTTAAACAATGAGAAAAGGAGAAGTTGAAGAAGGAGCAGACAATTTAAAAGCTGCAACGGGAAGCCAAAAGCTGAAAATAAAGCTGAAGGGGGTTTAAAGTAGCATAAGAAATCTGTAACCTTGTACAAAGTTGATGGCCTCCCTCCAGAATGATTGTAGAGAAGAATCAACTGATTTAGGAGACACAGAAGACTGCAGATGCTGGAATCTGGAACAGAAGCAAACTGCCTGAGGAAATCAATGGGTCAAGCATCAATTGTGGAGGCATAGGGATGATCTATGTTTTGGAGCTGGACACTGTATCAGGACTGGTATTTTCTCATGCTGGGTCTCAACCAAAAACATTCATTATCCCTTTGCCTTCACAGATGCTGCTTGACTGGTCGTCGCCTTCCAGCGGTTTGTACTTTGCAAATAATTCAGGAGGGAATTTAGGGGCAGCAAAGGGTAGAAAACACTACATTTAAGGCACTCCTCATGAGTCAAGGATTTCAGGCAGGTCATTTTACTGAAGGATTCACAAAATAAAAATATGCTTTGTATGTTTAGTTTAGTTTAGTTTAGTTTATTCTCACGTGTATCGAGGTACAGTGAAAAGCTTTAGTTGCGTGCTAACCAGGCAGCATCAATGTATGACAGGGTTTGGCCAGTTCCTAATGCAAGAGTTGAATGCATTACATTTTTGTTAAAGTGTTGAATTGGAATTTATTGTTACTGATGTCAGGAAATATACACAGTTATGCGTTCATATGTCTTTCTCTGCTTGCTATTTTAACATTGATGTAAAACCATTTCATATAAATTTAAATAATGGACAGAAGATGTCACATGCACATGTTAAACGTCCTTGTACTAATAGTGCCAACAATAATTTCCAGAATATTTTACCTGAAATATAATGTACTTACTTCTTGATTATAGCCACTTACGTACAGTGTTCCACGTAGATAGTTCCTCGGACTATTCTTGAATGGACTTTACTAGCTTTACTTCACACTAAACATTATTTCCTTATCATGTATCTATACACTGTAAATGGCTTAATTGTAATCATGTATTGTCTTTCTGCTGACTGGATACCACGCAACAATAGCTTCTAATTGAATCTCAGTACATGTGACAGTAAACTAAACACTAAACAGTTTTTTATTTCAAAAATAAACTTTATTCACCGTAAAAAAAAATATGAGAGAAAACGGTGAAAAACATGATACATTATTAATGTTGGTCTATACATTCAATATTGCTAGTTTATACCCAGTTGTATTCGTACATCCTTTTTGTCCTTTCACATAGGACATTGCCTCTCATGTGGCCACTTGGAGTGATATCTCTTCACTTGTTTGAGGGGTGCCCCCATCGGACACAGCACCTCTAGTTCCAGTTGGCAGAAGGGTCCCAGACTGTGGTCCATCCTCATAGCAATGAGATAAGGAACTTGCAGAAAATACAAATTGAAAATTTAAGTGCATATGATCCATGCCTCTCAAAGAGAGATGGGAACTGACTGATGACATTGCCTAGCTCAATACAGACGACAATTATTGCAAGTCAATTTAAATGACCTCAATGAGCATTATGCTAGAATTGTCCTTAATCATAATCATACTTTATTAGCCAAATATGTTTTGCAACATACGAGGAATTTGATTTGCAATACAGTCATACCAATAAAGCGCAACTGTTAATTCCGGATCTAATACTATCCCCTAGTCTGGTTTCAGTCAATCACTGAGTCAAACACTGGTTTCCAAACTCTTTCTTTATTCGTATACAACTCCAGGGATGGTTCCAGATCTACTCACTCGGGCCCTCAGCAGCCTCATGCAAACAGAACAGAAAGGAACAACCGACGTGCCCAAACCAATTGCTCTCACTTTTATACCCGTAAACGGTGTCTGGGACACTAAGGGCGAGAAAATATAATGGGATGGTCATTGCTACATGTCAATCACTTCCTACAGATAAGAGATCACACTAAGGGCACTTACTTTGCCTGTTTGTAAACAATTTATACAAGAATTCGCTCAACACACATACTATGTATAAACACAAAATCCTCTACCCAATCACAGACCTGGGTTTAGCGGCTGTTTAACATTAGTCTTAGTGGCACCTAAGGCTTCCTTGGAACCAAAAGTTGAGAGCATCTTTACAAGTCTAGACTTGGTGGTAAATTTTAATTACATCAGCCTTTTGCACCTGGTGTTCCTTTGTCACCTCAGTAGAACTTGAGCTTTTTTCACAGCCTGCCATTTCCAAAGCACCCAAACCCTTGCATATCTACACAACATGAACATGAACATCCACCACAGAGACTCCCCCATATTCCTCAATGTGGTGGAGGGCAAACAATCTTCTTCCCTTCTTTGTTCTCCCGTGGTCGAGGCACTCAAACCTTCCGTGGTTGGGGCTATCTTGGCTCCCGCAGCCAGCAGTCGAGCCCTCCTCGTCGGGGTGATCAAGCTCCCGTATCGGGGGGATGTTAGCTCCCCCCGCCAGGTGATCAGACCCCGCGTCAGGGCTAGTCGAACCTCCTGCAACTTTGGAGCTTCCTGACATCGGCCTTTACCCAAGAATGCAAGTTCCTTGATGGTGAAATCTGCAGGCCGCGGTTGGAGCGTTGATCACAGGCAAGGGATCGCAGGCTCCGATGGTAAGTCCATGACCCGCGGTGGGGCTCAAAGTCAATCTCGAGCAAGGCCTCCAGCGCCATGATGTCAGGCCGCAGAGCGACCGGAGATACGATCCGGAAAACATTCGCTTCTCCGGCAATGTTGAAAAGGACTGAGTTTCACCAACTCATTCCAGAAGGAATAATCATTTGTCATTACTTTAAATCAAAGTATTGCTGTCCAATAGCATGCATGGAAAGTTTGGAATTGCTTACGTGGGAAAATTATATTGTAGATTTTATGCATATTGCTTCATTTGGAAATTAGTGAAGACATTTGCAAAAATAAACTTTTCTTTGGTGCATGTTGATCTGACTGTAGAGTGCTTTGCCTAGTAGGACCTTCAATAAAGATTTTGTTTTCAAGCATCTAGAAATGTTTGCAATGATTGCTGGAATGTACACTTTAATACTCTGGAAAATATGCTCAAAGATCAAGAATTTATGGATGAGAAATTACTGTATAAATAGACATCTTACTCTTTCAGTGCATAATGTAATTATTTATCCAGCATTTTCTATTTTTGTTTCAAATTTCCAAGAGTTACAGTTTTTTTTTGCTCTCGTGGAGGGACTAGTCCCATTTGCCTGCACATGACCCATATTTCTCCATGCTTGTTCATTTGTCAAGCTATATGCCTCTTAAATATTTCATCGAAATATGGCGCCTGCCTGCGACGACTTTTGCGGAGCACCAGAACTGAAAATAATGACATACGACTTCTATCAAATTACCTGCATCAGGGAAACGGCAGTAATCGGTGCCGTTTCAGACAGGCAGCTGCGGGAGCACCGGACTTTAAACTTTCCCATGCTGGCTGTGAAACTCCCGACCCGACTGAGGAACCCAGGTACGGCACCTGGAAACCCCGGGATGACCTCCAGAGCCGACAGGCTGGATATCCCAGTAGAAAGGAAGCTGGAGCTGCTGACTCTGAGGGAACCCCTGTTCGTTACGGAGCTGGAGCTGCTGTCTGTGAGGGAATTCCCGTTCCAGCGCTGGTCCGCAGAAACAGCAGGTACAGGAAACACAGTACCTGGAAACAAAGGGGAAGCCTCCATTGTGTCCGGAAACATGGCCAACGGGCAGGACTTCAGGTCAGACTGAAACGCAGGGGGCTTCGGCCCCCTCTCCCTACTATCCTACTGGCCAATGTACAGTCACCTCGAACATCTGGCGGTGAAGTGCCGTCCCTTCTACCTACCGAGGGAATTCACCTCCATCATCCTGACCGCGGTCTACATCCCACCCCAGGCAGACGTCCGTCTGGCACTGGAGGAGCTGCACGCCGTGGTCAACAAACACCAGACGTCTTACCCCGAGCCATTTACCACCATTGCTGGGGACTTCAATAAGGCAAACCTAAAGAAATCACTCCCCAACTTCCACCAACATGTCTCCTGCTGCACCAGAGGACCAAACACCCTCGACCACTGCTACTCCACCATCAAGAATGCCTATCGCTCTATCCCTCGCCCTCACTTCGGTAAATCCGACCATACCGCGGTGCTGCTTCTTCCTGCCTACAGGCAGCAATTAAAGAGCGCACCCCCAGAGGTGAGGACAGTACAGAGCTGGTCGGGGTGGGGGGGGGGGGGGGGGGGGGAGGGGCACACGAACAACTACAGGACTGTTTGGAGTCTGTAGACTGGGCAATGTTCAAGGACTCGGCAACGGACTTGAATGAATACGCCACAGTCGTTACAGACTTCATTAAGAAATGTGTGGAGGACTGCATCCCTACAAAAACCTTCCGAGTGTTTCCCAATCAGAAACCTTGGATGAACTGTGAGATCCGCACTCTTCTGAAGACCAGACACCGGGCATTCATGTCTGATGACACAGTGGTCTACAAGAAGTCCAGATACGACCTTGATAAGGCCATCAAAAAGGCCAAAAGGGAGTTCTGCTCCAAGCTGGAGGATGAGACAGATGTTCGGCAGCTGTGGCGGGGACTGAATGCAATCACCTCTTACAAGGCGAAACCAGGAGGCAGCTCGGATGTCGGCGATACATCACTCCCTGACGAGTTCAATGCGTTTTACACACACTTTGATAGGGAGACCGATGTGCCTTCCTGAGCCCCTATTCGCTGTGATGGTATTTCAGTCTCAGTCACAGAGGCAGGAAATCCTTCAGAGGGGTGAACCCTCGCAAAGCGCCTGGATCTGATGGCATACCTGGTCGTGTTCTAAAAACTTGTGCGGAGTTTTTACGGACACGACCAGGAAACTGGCTGGAGTTTTTACGGACATTTTCAACCTGTCACATCTGAGGTCTGAGGTTCCCACCTGCTTCAAAAGGGCATCAATAATACCGGTGCCCAAGAAGAGCAAGGTGACGTGCCTCAATGACTATTGACCTGTGGCACTAACGCCTGTGGTGATAAAGTGCTTCGAGAGGTTGATCATGGCGCAAATCAACTCCTACCTCGACAAAAACCTGGACCCACTGCAGTTCGCTTATCGCCACAACAGATCAAGGGTGGATGCGATCTTGCTGGCCCTCCACTCCGCTCTGGACCACTTGGACAACAAAAAACTCATATGTCAGGCTGTTATTCATTGACTACAGCTCGGCATTTAACACAATCATCCCCTCCAAGCTGGTTACCAAACTCGCAGAACTAGGTCTCTGCGTATCCCTCTGCAATTGGATCCTCGACTTCCTCATCCGCAGACCACAGTCTGTTCGTATTGGTGGAAATGTGTCAGACTCGATAACAATCAGCACGGGAGCACCTCAAGGCTGCGTGCTCAGCCCCCTGCTGTACTCACTCTATACTCATGACTGCGTAGCTGGTCATAGTGCGAACTCCATCATCAAGTTCGCTGACGACACCACTGTTGTGGGAAGTATCACTGATGGGGATGACTCAGAGTATAGAAGAGAGATCGAGCAATTGTCCACATGGTGCCAGCACAACAACCTGGCCCTCAACACCAGCAAAACGAAGGAACTGATTGTTGACTTTGGAAGGAGTAGGATGGGGACCCACAGTCCTGTTTATATCAATGGGTCGATGGTTGAAAGGGTCAAGAGCTTCAAATTCCTGGGCGTGCACATCTGTGAAGATCTTTCCTGGTCCGAGAACACAGATGCAATTAATTTGTCTCATAAATCTCCTTTAAACTTTCCACCTTTCACCTTAAAGCTATAGAAACATAGAAACATAGCAACATAGAAACATAGGTGCAGGAGTTGGCCATTCAATATGATCATGGCTGATCATCTAAAATCAGTACCCCGTTCCTGCTTTTTCCCCATATCCCTTGATTCATTTAGCCCTAAGAGCTAAATATAATTCTCTCTTGAAAACATCCAGTGAATTGGCCTCCACTGCCTTCTGTGGCAGAGAATTCCAGATTCACAACTCACTGGACGAAAAAATGTTTCCTCATCTCTGTCCTACATGGCCTACCCCTTATTCTTAAACTGTGAATGTCCTGGTTCTGGACTCCCTCAATATGGGGAACATTTTTTCCTGCATCTAGCCTATCCAATCCTTGAAGAATTTTAAATGTTTCCATAAGATCCCCTCTCATCCTTCTAATGGTGTGCAGCATTTGACAGTTCCACCTTGGGAAGAAGACTCTGACTATCTACCCTATCTATATCACTCAGAATTTTGTGTACTTTTATCAGGTTACCCCTTAACCTCCAATACTCCAGAGAAACAATCCAAGTTTGTCCAACCTCTCCTTACATACAATACTCATTAATCGAGGCAACATCCTGACGAAACATTTTTGCTCCCTCTCCAAGGCCTCCACATCCTTTGCGCAACGTGGTGACTACAAAAATACACAATACTGCAAGTGTTGCCTACTAAAATTTTTATGAGGCTGCAGCATGACTAACTAATGTATATCCTCAATGCCACAACTAATAAAAGGAAAGTAAGCTGTATGAATTATTTACAACCCTCACTACTTGTGTTGCCATGTTCAGGAAGCAATGGACATGCACACCAAGATCACTCTATCCATTTCAGAGGTTATGGGGAGTAGGCAGGAGAATGGGATTAGGAGGGAGAGATTGATCAGCCATGATTGAATGGCGGAGTAGACTTGATGGGTCGAATGGCCTAATTCTGCTCCTATCTCTTATGATCTTATGATCTTATAACGATGCTCCTAAGGGTCCTGCCATTTACTGTATACCTTCCTTACATTTGACCTCCCATATGACGGGGCACATTGTTTTTTCTTGAATAGCATTGATCTTCTTGAGTGGTGTTGGAGCTACACTAACCCAGGGAAGTGGGGAGTCTGCCACTATATCATTTTCAGGTCTGAGTCTACTTAATCACTTTTTTGGATTGTGAGTTTGTGGTTTCCCCTAATCTTGGACAGATCTTCTGAACCACCCTAGCTCACAGATCAGGTACCATTCAGAGCACATTGTTTCTTCCGGCATGCTCCTGGGTGAAACACTGGGAGAACATGATTTGATCAATCCGATCTAGAATGCACAGGGCCTTTCTGATTGTAAATTGCTTCAGCGGTAAGAGAGATTCCACCTCCAACGCTCACTAGGTTATAGATGGTCTGGAATTGCCTTTCTCATGTACCTTAACAGGTTCAGTAGTTTTTTTTTGCAAATCTTGCATTTAATATGGCAGGGTATTGCCAAACTTTGGAAAGTGGTCAGAAATTCCTTTGGTGAAAACATTTGTAAAACCTGCTTTCTTCTAAAAATTTCGAATGATCTGAGCGTTTTTAGTTTGGCCATCTATTTACCAATCACTTTCATTGTGCCTACATAAGCCATTTTGTTACCTGCTGGGTTAATTTGTAACTTGGTCCCACCCAGTCATTGGTACGGTGGGTGGACCACAAAGCTCGCTAATACTTTTTCTTGTATCCATGTTCAAAATGGAATAGCCATTTGTTTAGTCATGTTTATATTTCCAATTAATTTATATTTGGATCTGTTTGGATGGCACTGATTATTGATGGAGCTCATGGGTGGGTTGTTTTTGTGATGTGAAGGAGTTTAGCTGAAGTTTGGGAGTTATGATTTTGTGATACTGATTTGGTCCTGGGGAAAACAGAAATCTGAATGTGTTTGAAATAATTGGGATTGTACTGGGGTGTTATGAGACAGATTTCGTTTCTGCATATTGGCAGCTTGAAAAACATTGCAGTGAACTTTGCTACATTTTATAACTCAAATCTTATTAATCAAATCATGGAAGATTTGTATCCTGACAACACCTCCTTTGAAAACACCATAACAAATTCATGCTGCATTCATAATTTACTTGAAACATTGCACCTTGTGCTTTACTCTTGCCTCACTTTGAAGTACTGGCTTTAGCAATAGCTGGTATGATTATGCCTGCCATCAAATGTTGGGAGGCAGCTTCTTATTAACTGTAACCAGGAAAGGTGGAAGATGAAGGGGCTTGAAGCAATCAATAAAGGGATTCTGTTCGGGGCAACGGAATACTCCAAAAGGCCAACCAGATTATTGTTGTCTGTTCATATTGTCTTTCCGCTGAGCTTTTTTATTTTATTAAGATCTCAGTCTCTGGTTTATGGCAGAACTGTCAGACCTGTACAGTGCAGGTGAGGGGAGTCCTGCTGGACAGGAGGAATAGTTCAGAGCTAGTGAAGGAGGCGTGTGGGAGAAAAGAGTGGGATAATGACATTGACAATGTTGTATGGAATCGCTAGCCCCAATTTTTTACTGGATCATTTTCCATGTGATTTGGGGATGGGAACAAAATGGCATGGAGAGTTAATATGGGGAAGAGTCATTGAAATAGTGACATAGAGGAGGCCATTCAGCCAATTTGAGCCCATCCCAGCTATAGGTAGAATAATCCTGTTGGTTCCATTCCTCCACTTTTCCGTGTGGCTCTGAAAATAATTTTCCCTCCTGTTCATCATCTATTCAGCAATTAAGTTTGCAGTCATAACAATTGAATAATTTCTTCACATTCCTGCCGTATCTTTTGCTGATCGTTTTAAATCTGTACCACTGCATCATCCCACTTTCACTCCTTGAACCATCTATTACTCACAACAGCTTCCATCAATATACCCATCCAAAACAGTCAAGTTTATCTCTATGATTATGCACTTTCACACCACTGGATCTCTTGCTGCAGAGTTGCCTAATTGATAGTTCCTATCAGGTGGGAATACTTGTGGATTGCTGAGGGTGAGTGGTGTCCTATTGATTGATGTGGGACAGGTCAGTGATCACGGCATTGAGATCTTGCAGAAGCTGTTTGCGTTTCCATGATGGGGAAAGATCCAATATTGGGCTTGGGAAGCGAGCTGCGGAGTCTGGGACAAAACACTCCTGGTCTTACTGGTCCACAAGCAACATTGGGAGGCACATATCTGTCCTAAATGCAATTCTGTGTCTCCCCTTAGAACCCTGGTAACCTTGCTGAAACAAATTAACCTAGAAGGGTGCTAAAATATGAGGCATGCAGGCACATTAAAATATGTAAATTAAAACCTCTTTCATTGTCCAGCACAACCTGTGTCCATGTAAACCAGAGGTGGATGTTTTTGAGAAGGATTGTGCTCGTATTTTCCCCAACAAAGCCTCCTGTTTCAGTGGCCCTCTTTTGCCCAATTCTAATGGTTTCTGTAATGTTCAGTTGGGTCCAACGTACTTTTAAAAGCATTATATTAATATATTCATGTTGAAGATTTCTTTATTTCCAAATTTCATTGGAATGCTAATCCTTTACAAAGTACAGAGAGCTCATTTTGCATCATGCAATGTGCCCCTGTAATATGGATTTGGGTATGTGAGGTGGGATAGTTGCCAGCTTGGCATTTTGCTAAATGGTGCCCCCATTCCTTTTGGCTTAAGAGTCAGCAACAATTCAGAATTTGTTCTTGAATATATTTGGCTCATCTGATGATTTTCTTTAGCCAGTGTATGAAAAAATATAATCATGATATACCAAGATCAGAATTTACTAGGTGGCAAATACTCACAAACATCACCAGACACATACATTGGCCTGTTTTATAACTGGAAGATAATTTACTAAACAGGAAGAAAATAAATCCAGTGTTTCCTGCTTCGTACAACTCATGAGCTGAATTGACAAAATTACATTTCTACCAGCCAGCATAAACAACACTCAAGTTGTATAACTATAATTCCAATGATGCCAGCTCTACGTCTCTCTCACAATTAGTTCTGTGAGTTGGCCCAATTTTATATTATAGGATTTTATTGGTTGCCTTTTGGTTCCACGATGCTCTAGTTATGTAAAAATCTTGGCAACAATATAGCATGCGTTATGGATTCTCTCCATTAGCATCAAGGTTTGAAGCAGTATTGTTTTCTGTGTTATTGTAGAACTATCTTTTGTTCAGCAAAGTGATCCTTGTGATCTTAGCCTACCAGTCATATTGCAAGCTATTTTCAAATGGAAATGATCAGCAGTCGTACTAATAAAATGTAAGCAGTCTCATAGCAAAACTGATTGAGAGAGTGTGCTTTGCCTCGTGCTTTGCTTTATACAACGAGTTGAGTGTGTGGTCCTGAGATCCTGAGAGCGATGCCGTCTGGAGCTATGCTCCTGGTAGGGCCACCTGTGGCAGTAAGGTCGAGGGGGATGTCCCTGACAAAGAGCAATCCAATCAAGACCTCAACGGTGGAACAGGCGGAGGATGATGGCTGACTTCAGCGGAGCATCACAACAGCTGGGAAGACGGATCAAGGCTGCAGCAGAAAAGGGTCCCCGGTTGTCTTGGATTCCAAGCCACTGGATTCTGACCCAGATCTGTCAAGGACCATGTGGTGGCTGTCTGTGCACCAGTCTCCCCATGTTATACAAAGTCACACACAGGCGTCCTCGGGAGAGGACAGTCATACTCGTTTCGAGTGACCGCCGATGATGATGATGATGATGATGATGATGATTAGAGAATACATTTAACTAATAGGCTCCTGCTTGCTACTTTTAGTGAATGATCAATCTATATTAAAATAATAGTTTTTGTTTAAAATAATAATTTGTTTGGTGCTTGCATTAGCCAACCAAAGTTATCAAGAAATCATCTTCTAACATGAGCAAAATAATTTCCTGGCAACGATGCTTTCCCTGAGATTTGCCTAATTCTGTAAATAGGACACTTCTTTCCTTTGTATTTGGTGTCTTGCTGCCATGGTCAATTATGTCAAATGAATGCAAGGATAAAGGTGATACAAATTAACTTGAAGCTTGCCAGTGCCAAAATTAAAGCAAAAATTGCCCAAAAATGTGTTAAATGTAATAATATTGCTTTTGCTGATGAAAACAAGAGCAGCCATAACATATCTTTCTAGATTTTCAGATGTTGTTTTATAATGAAAATGAAAACTTATTGAATTGGAATGTTAAACATTAAAACATAGAAACATTGTAAATAGGCGCAGGAGTAGGCCATTCGACCCATCGAGCCAGCACCGCCATTCTAATGATCATGGCTGATCATCCAAAATCAGTACCCTGTTCCTGCTTTCTCCCCATATCCCTTGATTCTGTTAGCCCTAAGAGCTAAATCTAACTCTCTTTTGAAAACATCCAGTGAATTGGCCTCCACTGCCTTCTGTGGCAGAGTATTCTACAGATTCATGACTCTCTGGATGAAAAGCACAGATACACACTCTTTTAGTGAAAATTCATTTCAGTTTAATTCAGTTGATTCAGTTTCCCTCTCCTCAGATGATTCCTGTCTTGCTGAGTAATTCCAACACTCACTGCCTTTATTTCAGATATCCTGCATTGGTAATTTAAAAAAAAATCAATGTGATTGCCTGAAAAATATCATTACCATTCTTAAGAAAAAAACATGTTGCTTACAAATGACTTACAAATGGTTTGCTCAACGAAGTGCCATGGTGCAGTTTAATATCACAGTGCTGTGCAAGCCTGGCATAAGAAAAGGTTTTTCCTTCACTTACTTCCCCATTACAGACAGTACAACTAAAATCAATATGGCTGGGTCCACGTGTGTCTGATGAAGATCATGAGAATGTGACAGACATGTGAAGGAGGGAGGCATGGGAGGAAAGGAGAGTTGCAAATTAGATGGGCTTGACACCCAAGGGTCAGAACAAATGGTAGGGGGAAGGGGGGTTGCTTAAACGAGAGAATGGAAAGGGCTATAGCAGGGTAGGCAATCAGGACTGAGAGCAGGTCTGCAAAGTGAATTACTGAAAATAATTTTGCCTGGGTTACTCAACTCTATGGGATGGGAATTACTCAGAGATGCCCCTTTAAGTAATGCTGAAGCATTCGCACAAGTGCTACGAGGGTCAGCATCTGTATGAGCAGCCTGCATGTAGCATGCATGTGTATGGACAAAAATCTTAGTAGCTGCATCGAGGATGGTGCTGCAACTGCCTGAAATCGCTGTACATCCACTCTTAAAGCTGTGCGTAGGTGAAAGGAAAATGGTGGATTTGGTGCAAAACCCAGCATCCTTGATTATCCTTTATGACTATTTTTTCATTGCAGTTGGATTTAAAAACATGCAAAAATTAGACATCGTGAAGCATTTCTGAGGCAATAGTGATTAACATGAAACAGAAGAAAGCGGATTATGTGAAATGGCAGTTTCATGATCCAGTTAGGAATCAAGCAGCAGAGAGAAAAATTGCAGGGCGTTCTGAAAATAGTAAGGAGGCTGAAGAACCTGAAAGAGAATTCAAGCAGATGGCAATAGAAAAATCAGTCCAAAACATAAATAGCAAAGGGATTGTCAAAGGAAAAGAGGATCATTTAGGAATCAAAATAAGAGATTTTGTTGGAAAGGCATACGGCATGTCTGAGATACTAAATTAATACTCAAATTGCTTTTTCTAAAAAACTGCCATGTTACAATAAAAGTGGTGGAGGGTTAAATAAACTTGATAGGATAAAAATAGATAAAAGGAAGGATGTTACAAGTCAGAGGTCATCCAACCGTCAATGGAATGTATGCTTGATTGAGGGATAGAAATTGCAGAAAGATCAAACACAATCTTTTCAATTAATCTTCAATAACTGGAAGACTACAAATAATACAATCATATCCAAAGAATGAGAAAGCTACAAAGCCGGGGTCAATCAGCCTGCCATTTATGGGAGGGAACTTTGAGATTCAACTATCCCTCATGAAATGAATTAGCACCTTAAAAATATAGTTTTTAACCTAAGGCCATTGTGAAATTATTAAATGTAAATTATTTCAATATTATTTAACGGCAATATTTTTGAAGTAGCAGAAAGGTTTGTTCACTAAGGCACAGATTTTCACTAGGATTTTTTTGCCACCTTTCTCGCCTTTCTCCTCTGCTCCAAGGGACCAAGTTTTGTTCCAATTGGTGCACGATTACAAAAGTTATGAAGGTTTAAAAAATCCTGAGATCAGCAGATTGGTCTTCTCACCTGTCGGTCACCTTGAAAGTAACGCTTCTTCTGGTACGGCGGTGCGGGGCTGAGTCTGTGAGCAGGTCCAGAATCCGCCCGTCCAGAATCCGCCCGTCTAGAAGCACATCCAGGAGCGGGTGCAGGCTGCGTTCCGCAGGTGGGGGCGGGCTGTGTTCCGCGGATGGGGACGGGCTGTGTTCGTGGGTGGGGGCTGTGAGCGCGACAGGCACTGGGGACGAGAGGAGCTGAGTGAGTCCGGAGACGGGTCTTGGAGCCAGGAGTGCGGTCAGAGCTGGTATTGGGACCATCCCACACCCCCCCCCCATCCCACCCCCCCCTCTCCTTCACCCCTCCTCCCCTACACCCCCCTTCCCTACACCCCCCCTCCCCCCCCCCCACACTCCGTTCCCCCACACACCCCTCCCCCGCACCCCCCTCCCCCCCACACCCCCTCCCCCACACCCCCCTCTCCTACTCCCACAAGCCCCCTAACCCCACACACCCACACACACACCCTCCACCACACACATCCCCCTCCCCCACACCCACAACCCCACATCCCCCTTCCCCACACCCACACCCCAACACCCCCCCTTCCCCACACACCCCCTCCCCAACCCCCTTCCCGCACCCCCACACCCTTCCCTCCCCCACATATGCCCCTCTCCCACACACCACCCCTCCCCCACACCCTCCCTCTCCCACACACCCACTTCCCCCCACACACACCCCACTGCTCCTTTTATCTGTGGATATCCTAGGCATACATTTTAAATTTTACAGAGGAGATTTAAAAATATAGTGATGTGATAGAGAAGATCAGAATTACTAAGGAGGCAGATATGTTAGATGGAAATAAGTGACTTTTTTTCAATATATCAATTTCTCAGGTTGTGGGCCAGCACATACTAACCTAGAGCCCCTCTTGAACCACTTCAGTAATTTTCCAGTGAAGATATCCACAAGTTACTGTTCAAGGATTTAGGCCATGTCTAAATGAAGAAGCAGGGATAGATTTCCAATTCAATATGGGATGTGCCTTAAAGAGGAATTGTGAGGTGGTGGAGTTCCCATGATCCTGCTCCCTGTCCATGATGAATACATTCACAGGTTTGAGAAGTGCTGTCAGAATATACCCTGGATGAGTAACTATGGTGGATTTTGCTGATCCATTACAGTAGGAAAGATAATATGCAGCAATTGTAAAGGGGGCACAGGAAAGTGAGCCCTGCAGACTAATATATCTCCAAAGGTGACATGACATGTCAAAAAGGTTCTGAAATAGACACATCGTTCATGGTTTATTAATAGTGCTACACATATAAAAACTAAATCTATTTGGTATACTCAAGGGTTACATTCAGTGACTTGGCATTTTAAGAAAGTTCTTAAGGCCCTTTGAAATGGTGCAGAGGGTGTTTATTGTAAAACATCAGTTTCATAAAACAACTAGTGCAACTGGGCATTATCAAAGAGAATGTTAAAGGGTGAGTTGAGAGAAGTTTTAAGAAATAAACATCTCTAGAGGCAGATATATCTGGAACTAAAGGCAGACTTAAGGTAATTAGCAAACGAACTTCCTATGACATGAAGAAAAATATTTTTCCGTAGTGAATTTGTTATGATCTGGAATGCACTGTCTGAAGAATTTTCAATAGCAGGAAATTGGATAATGCTTAAAGTGGAAAGATTTGCAGGGGCATGAGGAAAGTGCAGGAGTAAATCAGATATTTATTTGAAAGAGACTGACAACTTGCTCACTGGCTCAGATAGCTTCCTTCATTGCTATATGAGTCCACCCAGAGGAAATATTAATTCACATTTTCATGTACAGCATGTACTATGGCTAATAACGACGCTGAATAAAATATTAAGATGATTTAAATCCTGCATTCATCATCTGTTAGATCAATACATATAGTCTGATCTTTAGAACCTGCTGCTGCATGGTAATGGAAACAAACACAGCATCACCATGGCAATGAAGATCACCTTGGAGACTGATTAATGCTAGTCGGAGCAACATGGATTTCTTATCAGCCGATGGTGTGCAAGTTATATCCAGGCTCTCCATCACCAATTTGATTACGATGGCGTTAATCGAGAACAAAATTTAAAATGTAATAATGGCTTTTAGTTTCACTTTATGCTTATCAATTTGCATGAGCAACCAGAATAAATCAACCTACAACTAACCTCTTAGTAATTGCTGATTGTTTTAAAAGCAATTGATGAAGGGTCCCTCCTGCTGTGATTGCATGTTCAATCAAGTGAATTATTAAGAGTTATCATAATGTTGGGCATTGACCTCCAAAGGCACACCCTGACTGCATTCTGACTTGCATGAAGATCTGTGTAGGAAGGAACTGCTGGTTTAAACCGAAGATAGACACAAAAAGCTGGAATAACTCAGTGGGACATGCAGCATCTCTGGAGAGAAGGAATGATCTTCAATCTTCTGAGGAAGCTTTCACGATGATGATGTTGAATGTGTACCAAACGTATGTGTGACGTTTAGACGCTAATTTTAAACCCCAATGGCACTTTTGTTGTCTGTAAGCCAGCTAGTCCAATATCCATCCACTATTAATAACTTTTCTCAAAACACACAAATATTTTGGCAAAGATTTCATATTCTTTGGCAGATGTTATTTTAAGTCATAAATTGCCACCACTTTGTGGTATGAAACAGTGCAGGTATGTAACATTTAATTACAGTATATCATTGTCAGTAAACTCTTGCAGAAGTTGCAGAGTCTACTTAAATATCAATGCATTTCCAAAGTGGCTTGCATTTCTTTCATACAAAGATATTTCACCAGCTTCGAAAATACTTGATGACTAATAGAAACACGCACTGCATTTTCAATTGAACTTAATGACACTTTAGAAATGTATGATGAAAGATCTAAATACTAAAAGGTCACTATTTATCTTTGCTGCAGCATTTTGTAAATCCCACAGAAGTCATATGAAAACATAAATTTGTCTGCAAAAAGATGTTGCTGGAAATTAAATATGAGTAGAAAATACTGAAGATGTATGCTATAATCCCAGGTGTCAAATTATTTGGAGTCTTTTGTATATTATTATAATGTTCCTTGGTAACCAAAGAAAGGTTTATGAGATTATTTAGTTATAATCCAAGAGCAAGCTATGAGATGTCCTATATCATCCAGTATCATTGTAAATTTTCAAGTCCCACCAATATTTAATGGAAATGTGCAGTTGAAAGTAACATTGTTGTGCTATGATTCCACTCCAACTGATTGCCATTTCATCAGCTGGGCCTATTTGGCCATAATGTCAGACCATCCTCTGAATACAAGTTTTTCAGCTTCTGTGCTTCAAGGCTGACTGAACGTTCAACATGTTTGCTCGTACCTACTGGTCTGGCATGTCCTCCTCATTTCAGTCATGCACAGCAAAGATAATTGTCAGAAGCTCGAAACAATTCTGGCATTAGAAATTGCACCAAGCTTCCTCGCAATAAATCCCTCTCTGCTTTCTTTGTCAGCTTCACCGCAGGAGAATAAAATTTGCACTTCCTGCATTTGGACAATGGAAAAAAAGGTGGTGATATTGAGGGAGGAACTAGAAGAATATATCGTACAAGTCCATAGCTGGGAGAGCCCATTCTTGCATTAGTGCCTAGTTGATCACACCCCATGATTCTGCTTATTTCAGCCAATATGTGTGCGGTTATGATTCCTGTTTATGTACAAACATCATAACTGCCTAAAAATCGGCTTTTTTGGATTTAAGCCCAGGTTTGGAACCACACTTGTGTTCCATAATTCCAATCAGAGGCTCAGAGAGCCTGATGTCATCATACTTCTGGGTGTGTCAAAAATAAAGCACACTGTAGCTCTCGGCAGTGGAGACCTATGGCACTCCTGGGCTTCTCACAGAAGGTACAGGTCCACCACTGATTTTCCGGCAACGGATTTTCCAGCACCTCTTTTAACCCAGACAAAATTACCAGAGCGCAATTGAAATCCCTGTGAAAATGTGGCACCTAGGCCGGGTGAGACGCCCAATCTCAACCTCATCGGGACTTCTGCAGCTGAATGGCGGGTCAAAATTGCCCCTTGTGGCAGAAGCTCTGGAACACCGGCCCTGCTGGAGCTGGCAGGTCTGTTCCCATACCAGACCTCTGAGGCCAACTTTGCAGATCAGTATCTCTGGCAGCCAAGATGGACCACCCCGGTCCCAGTACCAATTGACTCCATCCGGAGGCCATGACCTATGTTGGTCTGGCAAAATGGATAATCCAGCAAGACTCTGGAACCAAAGGTGCCAGAAAATCGATGGTGGACCTGTACATTCTATCCCGACACAACGTGGAAGCTTGTTGACCATGAAGCAGTTGAGATCATATTCCCACAAATGACCATGATGATCCTAGGTATTGCTGTGAGCTTTAGTGTTAGTTCACAATTTACCTACAGCCTGAAGCCATCTTTTTAGGCTTAAACAAATCATACAACATTTCACTATTTTTGGTGCGTTAAACTAGTATCAAATCAGGATGTAACAGCATCAGAATGGGTTCCACTCATGTGTTGAGTCAGGGCCTGCACTGGGCCCACACCTCCATCTTAGCACAACTCTGCAGAAATGTGCAGGACACATTCCTCAAGGCGTGGATGCCAAGGAGGGGAGCTGAGCTTCTGCAAAATAGGCATTGAATTCTAGGAGGGAGAACCATGTGGAAAGGAGCAATGTTGGGAGAAAGTATCACAACGTCACCAGATATGTGAAGATAACCTCTGGAATGCTCTTTGTGCTCTTCAGTTCAACACACACACATCAGATTCCTACTTCCAATATCTCCCAGGTTAGGCTGCCCCTCGATCCAATATCTATATTAAGCCTACAAATGTACAATGAGAAGGATTGGAGACTCAAGGAACTGCAGATGCTGGAGACTTCAGCAAAACACAAAGTACTGGAGCAGGTCAGGCAACATCTGTGGAGGAAATGGATAAGTAACATTTTGGGTCAGGACACTTCTTCAGCCTCTCCTTCAAAGGGTTCCAATCCAACACGTCACCTATCCATTCCCTCCACAGATGTTCCCTGACCTGCTGAGTTACTCCAGCACTTTGGTAATGAGAATGTTTGTTTGGTTCACAAACCTCTAGGAGCACGAGGAAGGTCACATGGGTGACCTACATTGAACTACTATCTACCTCACTGGTGACTCTAGAACTATCCTTGATCAGACTTTGCTGGCTTTACCTTGCACTAAATGTTATTCCCATATCATGTATCTATACAATGTAAACGGTTTGATTATAAACATATATTGTCTTTCCGCTGACTGGTTAGCACGCCACAAAAGCTTTTTAATGTACCTCATGACAATAAACTAAACTAAAGTAAACTAAACTAAACTAATGGGTAAAATAGTGCCGCCTTTCCTCCTTAGGGCAGCGCCTCGTGAAGTTGGAGCGGGGGATCTTCCACTTCATGAGTGGACAAACCAATGAGGAAGTGAGCTCTTCAGTAATTAAACTATTCAAAGAGCACTCTTGCTGATTTGAGTACAGTTTGTGCACATTGGAAGATGTATGAGCAGGACACAATGATTTTGGAGCTACCTTGTAAAGTTGTAAACTGAGTTCAACATCGTGTCCAAATATAAATATAAATATAAAATATAAACAAAATTATTCTTCACGTTTTGGTGATGGTCAAACGACAGTCATTTTCCAGATTTGGGTCCTCTACTTTTTGTTGGGAAGCTATCAAACATTTGACTCACAATTAGTACATACAGTATCTGATGCTGGACACTGCAGTGTGGATTTTAATCAGAATTAGACAGCCCAATTTCACATTTACGGTAACTTTACCCAGAAATAATCACCAATGTGATTTACTCTGGGTTATACAGATTTTTAATTGCATTGTACTGACAACATTCTCTGTCATTGTTTATTGAATATAGTATTTAAAATTAATTCCAACAATACAAAAGCAATTTGTTTCCATGTGCTAAATTATCAAAAACATCCTTTCTTCTACCATAAATAAAATATGGTAATGTTATGCTCCATACTTCTCCTTTGAACACAAACAGAAGCTTTATGTTACTTGAATATTCAAATATGCATTATGCGGACCATGGACATCAGGAGGGATAAACTTTTAAAGTTTAGATTTGTTATTGTCACATGTACTGAGTTACAGTGAAAAGATTTGTTTTGCATGTTATCCAAACAGATCAGATGTACTAAAGTTAAATACAATCACTCCAAACTCAAGTACAATAGATAGAAATGAGATTTCAACAAGTAGAGCAATAGTATCGGATGATAGTAGTTCTTTTTCTGGGATGAGCATGCAAAGAGTCACCACGCTCTGCATCATCTTGCATCCAGAAGCCCTGCAGCAGCAGGTGAAGATGAAGGATGAGGAACAGGCACAGCAGGTAGTATCGATGGAGAATCTTGGCCGATGGCAGCGAAGGAAGGGCTTTTCTCGCCATGCTGTCAGGGACAATTTAAACATAGAAACATAGAAATTAGGTGCAGGAGTAGGCCATTCGGCCCATCGAACCTGCACCGCCATTCAATATGATCATGGCTGATCATCCAACTCAGTATCCCGTACCTGCCTTCTCTCCATACCCTCTGATCCCCTTAGCCACAAGGGCCACATCTAATACCCTCTTAAATATAGCCCATGAACTGGCCTCAACTACCCTCTGTGGCAGAGAGTTCCAGAGACCCACCACTCTCTGTGTGAAGAAATTCCTTCTCATCTCGGTCCTAAAGGATTTCCCCCTTATCCTTAAGCTGTGACCCCTTTTCCTGGACCTCCCCAACATCGGGAACAATCTTCCTGCATCTAGCCTGTCCAACCCCTTAAGAATCTTGTAAGTTTCTATAAGATCCCCTCTCAATCTCCTAAATTCTAGAGAGTATAAACCGAGTCTATGCAGTCTTTGTGCATAAGACAGTCCTGACATCCCAGGAATCAGTCTGGTGAACCTTCTCTGCACTCCCTCAATGGCAATAATGTCCTTCCTCAGATTTGGAGACCAGAACTGTACGCAATACTCCAGGTGTGGCCTCACCAAGACCCTATACAACTGAAGTAGAACCTCCCTGCTCCTATACTCAAATCCTTTTGCTATGAAAGCTAACATACCATTTGCTTTCTTCACTGCCTGCTGTACCTGCATGCCTACTTTCAATGACTGGTGTACCATGACACCCAGGTCGCGCTGCATCTCCCCTTTTCCCAATCGGCCTCCATTTAGATAATAGTCTGTTTTCCTATTTTTGCCACCATATACTGCATCTGCCAAACTTTTGCCCACTCACACAGCCTATCCAAGTCACCTTGCAGTCTCCTAGCATCCTCCTCACAGCTAACACTGCCCCCCCAGCTTAGTGTCATCCGCAAACTTGGAGATATTGCCTTCAATTCCCTCATCCAGATCATTTATGTATATTGTAAATAGCTGGGGTCCCAGCACTGAGCCTTGCGGCACCCCACTAGTCACTGCCTGCCATTGTGAAAACGACCCGTTTACTCCTACTCTTTGCTTCCTGTTTGCCAGCCAGTTCTCTATCCACATCAATACTGAACCCCCAATGCCGTATGCTTTAAGTTTATATACTAATCTCTTATGTGGGACCTTGTCGAAAGCCTTCTGGAAGTCCAGATACACCACATCCACTGGTTCTCCCCTATCCACGCTACTAGTTACATCCTCGAAAAAATCCACAAGATTCGTCAGACATGATTTACCTTTCGTAAATCCATGCTGACTTTGTCCAATGATTTCACCACTTTCCAAATGTGCTGCTATCCCATCTTTAATAACTGACTCTAGCAGTTTCCCCACTACCGATGTTAGACTAACTGGTCTGTAATTCCCCGTTTCCTCTCTCCCCCCCTTCTTAAAAAGAGGGGTTATGTTTGCTACCCGCCAATCCTCAGGAACTACTCCAGAATCTAAAGAGTTTAGTTGTGCGGAGATTCTCCTAAGGCTCCTCGTGCATGGGGTCCACATCTTGCCAGGGAAGTCAAATGTGAAAGTAACGGTCTTTATTATATTTAGATCCCACATCAAGAGATTATTGTCTGGCTGCAATCAACCTCATCAATGGTCATTTTTGAAAGCAATCCTTTTCCAAAGTCAAACCTGCAACAAGCATACACAGAGCTTCCTCAGTTACCTGCGCAGCAGTAACCACAGTCGGATGAATTGAGGACGTTTATTTCTTCAAAAGGATTCATTGTTTGAAAGCGCCAGTCATAATGTTTTAGTTAATAAGAGACACTGCTGAGGTAGAATCATTATTTACCATAAGCACATGCATCCACAACGATCTCACAGTACCCGTAGAGGATCAATCAGATCAATTAAGTGGATTTATTAAGGATCTTTAAGGAGAAATGCTGTGATTATAATCTCTGCTCTTGCGATGGGAGTACCATCCAGATGATTATCGGTCTTATAGCCCTGTCCCACAGTGCGAGTTCATTCCAAGGGCTCTCCCGAGTTTAAAAAAAATCAAACTCGTGGTAAGCACGGAGAATGAAAGTAGCGGGTACGTCGGAGCTTGGGGACGTCTCTTAGCGGTTTGTAACGCTAACGGCAGGTACTCGGGTAGACTCGCTAACGGCGGGTAAGCACGGGAAGATGTGTGAAGATTTTTCAACATGGTGAAAAATGTCCACGAGAGCCCCGAGTACTGACGAGTGGCCATTACAGTAAATCTCCGAGTTCGAATCAGGGCAAACTCGGGAGAGCTCTTGGAATTAACTCGTACCGTGGGACAGGGCTTTTAGTAACGTGTAAGCTCGGATGGCTTCAAATCATCAGCTTTTAGTTTTATACTATTTGACCAATCATCAGCGTGGGGTAGAGGAATCAGTGTGGGGTAGAGGAGGATCTTTGATCGGAAGAACAAGGAAGGTATGAAACTCAGTTAGTTACAGACCATGAAATGTTGGTGTTAACTCAAACATCTTGCTCTTCACAGAGTGAGCTACAGAGATAATGAGGACTGCTGGCTGGATACATATAAATAACCGCTTGCAAGCTCATGGTTAGAAATTGACATCAACATCTTTACACTGTAAACGTGGCAGTACAGAAAGCTGGCCATTCCATTTAAATATTTATAGTCACCTGAAAAATCGCCTAAGTGGGACAGGCCAATAGGGGTCTGAGTAGCTGATTACAGACTGTAAAAGAGGGCAATGTTTAATTTTTAGTTTCGTTTAGAGATATAGAGCGGAAACAGGCCCACCGAGTCCTCACCGACCAGCATTCCCCGCACATTAACACAAGCCTACACAAACTAGGGACAAGTTTTCTTTTACACTTATACCAAGTATACAAACCAAAGCCAATTAACCTACCAACCTGTACGTCTTTGGAGTGTGGGAGGAAACCAAAACATCGAAACATAGAAACATAGAAAATAGGTGCAGGAGGAGGCCATTTGGCCCTTCGAGCCAGCACCGCCATTCAATATGATCATGGCTGAACGTCTGCTATCAATAACCCGTGCCTGCCTTCTCCCCATATCCCTTGACTCCACTGGCCCCAAGAGCTCGATCCAACTCTCTCTTAAATCCATCCAGTGATTTGGCCTCCACTGCCCTCTGTGGCAGGGAATTCCACAAATTCACAACTCTCTGGGTAAAAATGTTTTTTTCTCAGCTCAGTCTTAAATGACCTCCCCTTTATTCTAAGACTGGGGCCCCTGGTTCTGGACTCGCCCAACATTGGGAACATTTTTCCTGCATCTAGGTTGTCCAGTCCTTTTATAATTTTATATGTTTCTATAAGATTCCCCCTCATCCTTCTAAACTCCAGTGAATACAAGCCTAGTCTTTTCAATCTTAGGTTGAAGATCTTGGAGAAAACACATGCGGTCATGGGGAGAACGTATAAACTCCATACAGACAGCACCTGTGGTCGGGATCAAACCCGGGTCTCTGGCGCCTTAAGCACTGTAAGGCAGCAACTCTACCGCTGTGCCACCACGCCGCCCAGAGAAGTAGTTGTCAGGGAAGAACTGCTGACATCCCGAGGGAAAGTCAGCACAATGGTAGTCTCCAGAATCAGCGTCCCATGAGTGTGTGTTGTGGATATAGCCAAGATTGTACAGTTATTAACCAAGTCACCGGAACTGTTCCAACATAGACAATCTACTCTTGCATGGTGGCAATCTGCTTGCTGGTGGCAACAGAGATCTCCCAGGCATTATCTCTCGTGCTTGCTAAACCGCAAACGTCTGCCAGGTGTTTTCCAGATAGGAAAGATGGTAAAATTGTACTGAGGCATAAAGATTGATTATCCCTACTCGTGCCTTAATAGAAGCATATCTCTGCTCTGTCAGACTCACCATATAAGCTGATGATGAGGTGTTCCTCTTATGATAGGAAATGAATCTCATTGGATTTGACTGAACTCCTGCAAGAGGTTGGACTTCACATGCCTTGACATCTGTTACATTCTGTCAAGCAAGCACGATAATGGATAAATATTTGAAAATACATCAGGTGACTCGTAATTTCTATTGTCATAGTCTTCATTCAAGACCACCAGAACAGAACTAAAATGCCCAGCTATTGCCTGCTAATGCCAGGTGGGAAACACATGCCTCTAGCCAGTTGATGGGTAAAAAGAGGACATTGGTTCCTTGTCGAAAGCCTTGGTAAGGTCCATAAATTTCGGTTCCGGTGGCGCTGCGAGTCGGCTGCCTCGCCTGCAGCGGGTTCGTTGTTTTGACTTATTTTGTTTTTTTTTAGTATGTCGAAAAATATGTTTTAGTGTTTCTCTGTATGTCTTGTGTGGAGTTGAGGAGGGGGGAGTAGGGGGAAACCGTTTTTCAGGCACCTACCTCAACGGAGAGGTGATTTTCTTCCCTGTCGCTTCTTCGCCCCCTCCTCACGGCCTTACAGCCGGTTTGGTGCAGCCTTTCCCGAAGTCAGGCCCAGAGCTTCAGCGGCGGCGCAGCAGGGACTTTAACATCATGTCCCTTGAACATCCTTGCCAGGAGTCATCGGAAAAGCATTCCAACCGCTGGCCTGCGGCACACAACATCTTGGAGCCTCGGTCTGTGCAGCCTCTGGCGGCAGGCATGGAGCGGACCTTTCATCGTGGAGCGAGCAATCCCTAGAGAGAAGAGCTCCGACCGCCAGCCTGCGGCCTACAACAGCTGGAAGCCGCGGTCTCCGGTAAGGAAGTGGCCGGTTTGGGAGCTCCGGGCTGCGGGATGTGCTCAACCTGTCCCGATGTCGGCGTTCCGACCATATCGACCAGAGGACTTGAACATCGCGCTGTCCATAGCGGGAACTACGGAGGGTCAGGGCCCCGACCACGGGTGAACAAGAGAGGAGGAGGAGGACTGTCTGAACTGTATTGCCTTCCACCACAGTGAAGAATGGTGTTGTGGATGCCTATGTTGAATTATGGTGTGTATTGTGTCCTTTTTTAAATGTAACGCTGCATGCTAAATTGCATTTCACTGCACCTAATATATCAGCTGGTGCTTTGCAGCAATGAGTTGGTTGTTCTTTCCTCTTCTTTCTTCTCCAAATGGTGGCCCTCCTCTTTCCTTCCGCCTGTTTGCCCAAATGGTTCTACAGTCCAGAAGGCGAATGGTGGTAGGAAGTGGAGGACTGGATGGAGGCATCTCCTGAGACTGAGACAATAAAGACAAGATGACAGTGATGGTGATGCTGGGTGGAGTGATCAGCAATCATGCAGCTACATAAAAGCAGAACATTTGCCTTGAGGGAAGAACGAATGATAAAGGTCCATTATATATATACACCTGGAAGAATTAATGATAAAGGTCCGTTAGATACATGCACCTGACATTGATTTCAAGTGGTAAATAACTGAGCAATTTATTCTGGTTAGGAAAAGTGTCAATCAAATGAGAGGGGGTTTGGAACAACAGAAAATGCAGACCAAAATTCAGTGTAGCTTGAAGCCCAGGAGCCTGTGTCAAAAATATGACTTCTAGTTCAGAGTTAATTTCATTTCAGTGCAGATTCAGTATTTTAATTTATGAATTCATTAATTATTAGAATAATGAATCATGTGAATGACGGTGCGACACTTCTAATGTCAGGATTATAATTTTGTTTGATTAACTGGCAGTGCCTCCACCACATCTCTTTTGCTGCTTTTATTTCCAAATGTCAAACAAGTAGGAATAATGTTGGCTATTTACATTTCTGAGTAAGTTCATAATTAAAGTGACATAGACTTTCTATGACCCAGAAAAATGCAGTAAAATATTTTTTGCACTATACAAGTCTCTGCAGGATATTTTAACCAACTGGCTGAAATTATCAAGGACATCTTCCACCTTTCACTTCTGCAGTCTAAGATTTTCACCTGCTTCAAAAGGACATCTATCATACTGGGACCCAAGAAAAGCATTGTGATCTGCCTCAATGACTACTGACCAGTAGCACCTAAATCTGCCATATTGGATATATGAATATACAACAGGTATCCCACGTATTTTCAGTTGTCATAGTCTTCATTCAAGAACTCCATCTGGTTACTAGGAACACATACATCTGCTTGGTGTTTATCAACTATAACTTGGCATTTAATACTATCATCTCCTCCAAACTCATTAGTAAGCTCCAAGACCAGGGCATCCAGACCTTCCTCTGTATCTAGATCCTTCCTCATCAGCACAGCTTAATCAGTACAGATCGGTGTCTCCACCTCACTGACCATCCAAACAGTTGTATCTAAAGGCTGTGTGCTTAGCTCCCTGCTCTACTGCCTTTACACCAATGACTGTGTGACTAAAGACATCTCCCATTCATCTATACATTTGCCGACAATTCCATTGACATTGGCAGAATCACAAATGGTGATGAGTGAGTGTACAGGAGAGAGATACAACATCAGATACTATCGCAACTTTTAAGAAACATTTGGACAGGTACATTAATAGGATAGGTTATTAGGTCTAATGTAGATGGGGCATGCTGGTTGGCGTGGGCAAGTTGGGCTGAAGGGCCTGTTTCTACATTGTATGACTCCATGACTCTATTGACTGGTGCTACAACAAGAAGTCAATGTCAACAAGACCAAGGAACTAATCGTTGACTTCAATAAGGGAAAGATTTATTTGGTGGGTTAGTTGTGGAGAGAGTTAGTAGCTACAAATTCCTGGGCAGTAACATTTCAAAATCAAAGTCAAAAGTCAAAGTCAAAAGTCAAAAGAGTTTATTGTCATGTGTCCCTGACAGGACAGTGGAAATCTTTCTTTGCATAGCACAACAGAACATAGAAGGCATTGACTACAATTATATACGTAAATACACACATGAATTAATAAATTAATAAAGTGCAAATAACAGATGGAGGGATATTAATGTTCAGAGTTCCGAGCCTAATGGCTGTGGGGAAGTAGCTATTCCTAAACCGGGTTGTTGCAGTCTTCAGGCTCCTGTAGCTTCTACCCGAAGGTAGCAGAGAGATGAGTGTGTGGCCAGGGTGGTGTGGGTCCTTGATGATGCTGCCAGCCTTTTTGAGGCAGCGACTGCGATAAATCCGCTCAATGGAAGGAAGGTCAGAGCCGATGATGGACTGGGCAGTGTCTACTACTTTTTATAGTCTTTTCCCCTCCAGGGCACTCAAATTGCCGAACCAAGCCACGATGCAACCAGTCAGCAAGCTCTCTACTGTGCACCTGTAGAAGTTAGAGAGAGTCCTCCTTGACAGACCAACTCTCCGTAATCTTATCAGGAAGCAGAGGCGCTGATGAACTTTCTTAATAATTGCATCTGGTTTCTCGGACCAAGAAAGATGTTCACAGATGTGCACGCCCAGGAATTTGAAGCTCTTGACCCTTTCAACAATCGACCCGTTGATATAAACAGGACTGTGGGTCCCCATCCTACTCCTTCCAAAGTCCACAATCAGTTCCTTGGTTTTGCTGGTGTTGAGGGCCAGGTTGTTGTGCTGGCACCATATGGACAGTTGCTCGATCTCTCTTCTATATTCTGACTCATCCCCATCAGTGATACGTCCCACAACAGTGGTATCATCAGCGAACTAACCTATCATAGCATGAAGAAATTGTGTCATCAACTATACTTTCATAGAAGTTTGAAGAGATTTGGCACGTCACTGAATACTCTTATAAACGTCTACAGGTGTACCGTAGAAAGCATCCAGACTAGATACATAGGAATGTAAGAGGCTGCAGAGAATGGTGGAATCAACCCCATCTATAATTGGTACAGCTCACCCCACTATCAAAAGCATCTACGTGGCGCTGGCTCAAAAAGGCACCATCTATCATCAAGGTTCTCCACCATCTGGGTCATACCATCTTCTTGCTGTTACCATCAGGCAGGAGGTTCAGAAGACTGAAGTCTCATGCCACCAGGATCGGGAACAGCTACTTTCCCATAGGCATTGCATGCAACCCTAATCCTATAATGGCTACAGAGCATTATGAACCATATCTTGCTCTACCATGGAATTATTTTGTCTTTTGAGCTTATGTATTTTTGCACAGCCTCTTTTTGCTTTAAGTGTCTTGCAGAATTTATCTGTAAATTATGCATAATTTGTGTTTTTGTATGTTGTCTGAATTTATGTGCCTTTAGTGCTACTTGTAAGTACTATTTCATCGCTTCATTGCACCCTACACCAAACATGTGCATGTCAATAAACTCTATTTAGTATGAAGCCTTTATTTTGGCCAATGACATCAACACACAGTTCCGTTTGGAGGTTTATCAGCTGCCAAACTAGAAGCCAGTGACATACGCATGTCTAAGGCAGTCGCTTGAAAAGATCATTTGGGGTCCTTCATATTCAAAGGTTCACCATGGCACCCACAATGGACATTGAGAGCTGTGCATGAAAGGGTAAATGTTTTTATTGTTACTTAATCCCTTGTTGAGCCAGTCACAATGTCACAGTCCTCTTGGTTCCAAAAGAGCACAGGTAATCATTACCACAAAGGGCTAACCCCAGTTCCTTTATCACACCTGACATAACTTCAGTCAGCAGGTTAAGTGGGTGTTAGTGGCTCTGGAAATTGTAGTTTTTGGATATACTGCGATGTGTTAAACAGTACTGCCTGGACACTGCATCTACTTCAATGAGTTCTGCACATGAATTTTAGATGCTGATTCATTAGATGCTGACATTTTGGCACAGGATCCTCGTTCACTATTTTAAACCTTTGTTAGTGCCTTCTCATCTGTTTATTGAAGTGCAGATGGAATGGAGCATCTGAATATCAGTGAAGACACAATCCGTAGATTCTTACAAAGACAAAGGTCAAGTAAAAAAGGAAACAAAAAATAATAAATGTCAATGAATCAAGATTGACAATGATCAGAAACAGAATTCACAATAGGACAGATGTACTGAAATAGACACTGGAATATCATACCTCCTGCACTAAGAAGACATGACAGAAATTTGTAATGGCCAGGTGCCGTAGCTCCAAACAGGCTTCTATTTTATAATTGCAGTGAATCAGACCTGCTGCTTTAATTATGTTTTGTGAGCTGTATTTTGGACAGGATAATGACAGTCTCACGGTTAACCAACACACGTTAAAACAATGAGGGATTTTCAGATCCCATCACTCAGAATTATGCAGGTCCTCCCCATCTTTCGGACGGCAGTCTTACATACAGCCTGTCCATATCAGGGCTGCCAACTCTCACGCTTTCAGCGTGAGAATCACGCATTTGAAGAAACTCTCACGCCCTCACGCTGATCAGAAATTTCTCACACTCTGTAGTGAAAATGGTATCAGAATACATACAGCTGAGTGAGTATAATTTTATGGATGGGAATTGTGTTCAACCAATTGATGACTTCTTTGACAAAGTGGCTAGCATGTTAGATAACAAGGAAGCCAATGAATGTAGCAAAATTTGTTATCCATAATTTGGTCTGTGAAGTGCCCCATAAAGGATTACTGCATTAGCTAAGCACCTGTGGACTTGAACGTAATAGGTTAAGTCCAGGGGGTCAGATATGGGGCTTTATGTGTGGGCCTGATATATTGTCAGTGCAAAGGGGCTAGGAGCAAGGCCAAGTGAGCATCCAACTTTGTTCTTGGCGACCCAACCACCTTTATGTAATATGGAATATGGAATGCAGGAAAATTAACATATTAATGAATATTTGCTTAAACATCTCCTTTTAAGTTAGTTTCTGTGCTTCATTGATTGGAGTGATGTGACTAGCCAATCATTATTGCCCTGTTAACATTATCCACCTAGTGACACCAAGCATTGATTAGAAACATAGAAACATAGAAAAACAGGTGCAGGAGTAGGCCATTCGGCCCTTCGAGCCTGCACCGCCATTCAATGTGATCATGGCTGATCATCCAACTCAGTATCCCGTACCTGCCTTCTCTCCATACCCCCTGACCCCTTTAGCCACATCTAACGCCCTCTTAAATATAGCCAATGAACTGGCCTCAACTACCTTCTGTGGCAGAGAATTCCAGAGACTCACCACTCTGTGTAAAGAATGTTTTCCTCATTTCGGTCCTAAAGGAATTCCCCCTTATCCTTAGACTGTGACCTTAGATTGTTTGGCTCCATCTACAAGAAGAAAAATCTATATATATATTCTTGGAAAATCTTGCCACAAAAATCAAACCCACCCTCACAATTAGAATCCACAAGAAGGAATAAGAAAGAAAAGGTTCTAATCCATTGCAAATATTGCTCTAAAATTGCAATGATGGGAAAACAATATGTTTAACAACCAATCACTTTGGAAAATAATACTTGTGACAGCTATTTATTTTGGACCCTGTTCCACAGGGAGAGAGCTCAAGCTACAGCCCACTTTCCCTCTCAGAAACATTGAAGGAAAGTTGTTTTTCTAGCTTCATTAAAATCCTGTCTCCAAAGACCATGCTTGCAGAAGCTCTAACCTACATGCTTTGCAGTAAGCCCAGTCTGAAATGTAAACAAGCTTTTAGCGAATAGTCCCTCAGTGGCAGAGATCAAAATAATTTTTACCGTGTGCTATAGTCATGTAGCAATTGCCACTGAAAATTGTGTTAGACATTTCCTTTCATTACTTCAAGTATCAAATCATGAGGAAAATACTAAATTGGTTGATTTAAGCTAAATATATTTTACTCTGTGAATATCAGTTGCCTGTATGCATCATCTAATGTACTGTGGCATAAGCAATGTTTCCAATAACTTTCAAAATACAAGGAATGTTGCTGCTACATGTTTCTGCAAATATTAATAGCCTAGGTTTTCTGAAAATGGTTTCTGGAGATAGTAGCAACAGATTCTCTAATCTATTAAATTGTCATCTAGTGTTGTGGGAAGTTGAATGATTTTGCCAGGTCAGGTAAGATTAAATGCTGGTACAACCTTGGTTTCCACACTCACCAAGGTCCCCAGAACTCTTCATCTTCTCCTTCAGCACTTGTACAAATTCTCTGGTCAAGAGTATCCCTAACTTTTATCTTTCTCTGTGGCTTACTCATACAAACACCTTTGCCTGAACATACCTAATCTCCCGGTTGCCAAACACTTTACTTCCCCTTCCCATTCCCACATTGACCTTTCTGTCCAAGGCCTCCTCTATTGTCAGTGAGGCTAAACACAAATTGGACGAACAGCATCTCCCACGTAGGCGATTTTTTTCGGCGACAGCCAGAAAATGGGCTGTTGCCACATGGTCGCGGGTGACGCGTGTATTGACTTGAGTTGTCTCCTCAAGCGTCATAACTTGTTGCCGCTGGATTTTGAAATGTTCAAAACCTTTTGGCGACAGTGGGCTTGATGTTGCCTGTCTTCTCCTGTCGTAAGTGCCGTTGTAGATTGTCGCCAGGATGTCGCCAGGTGACGTTGGTTGTCGCCGAATCCTGACTTTGGTGAATTCCATTGGCAATTACCTATGTCAACCTACGTCAACTGGCAACAGGTACCGGCGACTGAATGGTCTTTAGTTGTCTTCAGTTGTCACCGACCATGAATATCAATTCAAGTTTTTCCCAAATGACTGGGGATTTGAAATCAGTAAAATTGCCAAATACATCTGAAATGTAAAGTCAATACCAGTATTGGTGAATGTAAAACTTTTAGATCAACATAAAAGTATCAGGCTTTTTAATGTTCTAGAGGCAAGAGATTGCATCACTTTTATCTGATCTGTTCTGTATGTGACATATAACCATATAACCATATAACCATATAACAATTACAGCACGGAAACAGGCCTTCTTGGCCCTTCCAGTCCCTGCCGACCATTTATTTTCCCCTAGTCCCATCTACATGCACTCAGACCATACCCCTCCATTCCCTTCCCGTCCATATACCTATCCACTTTACTTTTAAATGTTAAAATCGATCCTGCCTCCACCACTTCTGCTGGAAGATCATTCCACACAGCCACCACTCTCTGAGTAAAGAAGTTCCCCCTCATGTTACCCCTAAACTTCTGTCTCTTAATTCTCATGTCATGCCCTCTTGTTTGAATCTTCCCTACCCTCAATGGGAAAAGCTTATCCACGTCAACTCTGTCTATCCCTTTCATCATTTTAAAGACCTCAATCAAGTCCCCCCTTAACCTTCTGCGCTCCAAAGAATAAAGACCTAAGAATAAAGAATAAAGACATCTGACCACAATAAAGTGTTGGTTCTTATAAATGGAAACTGGACTATTGTCCTGCACTGTATGTTCAACAACTGAATGCAGGAAGGACTCAACAATAATTATGGTTGGTCTTAGAGTAATGTTGTAGAGAAACAGGCACTCTGTCCCTATCGCTATTTAACTCCAAATTTATCATAACCTGCTATTCCCCGGCAATTCAAATGCTCATCTAGATACTTTGCAAATGCTGTGAGAGTATCTGCCTCCACTAACCCCTCAAATAGTGTGTTTCAGGTTACAGCTACCATCGGGATGAGAAAGATCTTCCTATAAACCTCATCTTTATGTTAAAATAACATTCTCTAGTTTTAGACATCTACATTTTGGGGGAAAAGTTTCCCCTTATCTACTCTATCTATGCCACTCATCATTTTGTATACCTCTCACAGGTCCTCCCTCAGCCTTGTTAAACAGAGTTTGAAGAAGGGTTTTGGCCCAAAACGTTGCCTATCTCCTTCGCTTCATAGATGCTGCTGCACCCACTGAGTTTCTCCAGCATTTTGTGTACCCTTGTTAAACAGAGTGATTGTGTATATGGAATGAGCTGCTAGAAGATTTACGAGGATGTTGGCAGGACGTGAGGATTTAATATTTATGGACAAGATTGGCAGGATAGGAGCTTATTCCATGGGGTGCAGGAGACTGAGCGGTGATCTTACAGAGGTGTATAAAATCATAAGGGGGATGGATAGGGTGAGTGCACCAGGCTTGGAGAATCAACAACATCAGTGCAAAGTGAGAGGGGTAGCGAGCCCGAGGGGCAATTTCTTCATTCAGAGGGTGGTGGGTATGTGGAACCAGCGTCCAGAGGAATTAGTTAGGGCAAGTACTAAAACAACTTTTAAAAGGCATGGACAGATATGTAGAGGAAATATTTAAAGCGATATGGGCCAAATGCTGGTAAATGGGACTAGCTTGGATGGGTCGGCATACACAAGTTGGGTCATGGGCTTGTTTCTGTGCTGCATGAATCAAAGATCTTGCATTTATCATGGTTAAATTCTATTTGGCATTGATCTGCCCATTTCACCAGCTGATCTATATCATTCTGTTGCCCATGACTCTCCTTCTCATTATCACCAACATCACTGATTTTCATGACATCTGCAAACTTAATAACCATAATTCCTACATTCTGAGCTAGAGCTCCACCAACAACCACAAGGATACACCACTGGCCACAGCATTCCAATTATAAGCAAACTTCAACCATCACATTCTGCTCTGACAATCATGATAATTTTGAATCTACTTTCTCACCTTGCCCTTGTTTCCAAGGGCTTTAACTTATTGAATTAGTCTCCCATTTAGGACCATGTCAAAGGCCTTACTTTAGTCTATATGAACGATATCAAGCACACTGTCGTCATGTTTTAACTCCTTTTTAAAAATCTGTCAAATTAGTCAGACAGGACTCTCCCCGAACAAAATCATGCAAGTCCATGCAATCTTTGATTAGTGCATGTCTATTCAAGTGCAGATTAATCCTGTAATTCCAAAAGTTTCTCTATCACAAACAAGACTCCTGGCCTCTAAGGAGTCCTGGCATCTGATTTATCCCTGATGCCTTTCCTGAGTAATGATACCACATTTGCTTTCTCCCCTCACCTCTGGTGAGTGAGATTTAAAAATCTTTGCAGGGACCCCAGCAATATCCTCCTTTGCCTCCCTTAGCAACCTGGGGTGCAGTTTATCAGGCATTTTATTGTGTTTACTCCAAATGCAATTCCTGAAACACGTTATAATTAAATACGTTCTCATGTCTTTCAAACACTGTATTACTAGATTGATATTTTGACCAGCACAGATTTATATCATACACATATATTATAGCCTAACAATATTTATTGATCACTACATCAGAAGTAAAGATATTTGTTAATATCATATCAGGTGAGCGTTTGATAATTCAGTGGAGATTCTTCAAATGATGTAGCATCAATAAGGGATTTGTTTTATTAATATTGTGAAGCATTACTGTGAAACAATTTAAAATACAAATTATGTTGAGAAACTGCTCATTTATAGTTAGGACGGGTCAGTAAATTTATGAAATGATTTTGAATACATGAAACCTTGCAATATGGAAACATCTCAAGGCAATTAGATGCCAACATTTTGTTTAATTTTCTTGCCTTCATTAACAATAAACTGCTGCACAAACTTGGGATATTTTCCAGTTCGTAAAATCTCATTTGTTCTAATTGCTTGAGCTGGAAATGTTGACATCAAGTAGGTATCATAATTAAAACAAGGTAATACAGCCAGACCTATTAATGACAAACAATGAGTCAGGCACACAGATAGAATTCCCTTCAATTCAGGAATAGTAAATTCCCATCAGATGTGTTCTATCATGCTCAAATGATTTATAAATGATCTTCAGTAAACATTGGCATCTATTCAAAAATAATAGTTCAGCACACATTATGTTCCATTCATCTCAGGGCCTGTTGAGCTGCAGCCCAGGTTGCCAAGGATGGCACGGTGGCGCAGCGGTAGAATTGCTGCCTTACAGCGCTTACAATGCCAGACACCCGGGTTCAATCCTGACTACAGGTGTTGTCAGTGTTTGTACGTTCTCCCCATGACCTCGTGGGATTTCTCCTAGATCTTCGGTCTTTTCCCACACTCCAAAGAGATTTGTAGGTTAATTGGCTTGGTACAAATGTAAATTGTCCCCAATGTGTGTAGGATAGTGTTAATGAGCAGGGATCGCTGGTCGGTGCGGACTCGGTGGGTCGATGGACCTGTTTCCGCGCTATATCTCGGATACAGTATCTTAAACTAAACTAAACCTAAAATTAATTAGCTTAATTTGAGTTAGTTATGGTAATTCTTCAGCCATTCCTAGGCCAGGAAGGCTCAGATTAATGCAGACCACATGAAAATACGTGAAATGTTACAGATGTTGGCACATTGTACTTATGTATAACATGCAAACAACTCTTTTCACCTAATCTTGACAATAATAAACCAGGACTAATAGCAGCATTTTTTTTGATGCATCAGATATATCAGAGACATAAAAATTGTTACAGAGCAATAACAGTTTAAGACAGGAATTTAGGCAACACCGCCGGCCTTTATTCCTATCAATGGCCTCTGTAATATGCCATGTACACTGGGGCCCACCATTTGCCTCCCAGACACAGAATAGTGCTTCTTAAGTTCATAAGTTCTAGGAGCAGAATTACTCAATTCAGCCCATCGAGTCTACTCTGTGATTCAATCGTGCTGATCTATTTTTCCCTCTCAATCATAACCTTCTCCCCATAACTCCTGACACCCTTACCAACCAAGAATTTGTCAATTTCTGCCTTAAAAATATCATTGGTTTGGCCTCCACAGTTTTCTGTGGCAATGAATTCCACAGATTCACCACCCTCTGACTAGATAAATTCCTCCTTGTCTCCTTTTTAAAGATACATCCTTTTTAAAGATACATCCACTCTATCCAGGCCTTTCACTAATCGGTAAGTTTCAATGAGGTCTCCCGTTCTGTGGGCAAGTGAAGCTTGGGGTAATCTAGTCTGCAGGGCAGACCAGATGAAGCTTGAATCAGTTCAAGATGTTGGTTGCCAGTAGTACAACTGCTGCTAATTCTGGGCTGATAGTAAATTATGCCATTGTATAACTTAACAATTATTAGGGCATCACAGTGGCACATTGGTAGAGTTGCTGCCTTACAGCGCCAGAGACACGGATTAAATGCTGACTACATGTGCTGTCCGTATGGAGTTGTTTGTTCTCGCTGTGACCAAGAGTTTTCTCTGGGTGCTCCGGTTTCCTCCCACATGCCAAAGACATACAGGCTTCTAGGTTAATTGGCTTCTGTAAACTGTCCCTAGTGTGTAGGATAGAACTAGCGTATGGAAAATCGCTGGTCGGCATGGACAGTGGTCAGTGTTTCTATGCTGTATCTCTAAACTCAACTAAACTCCAAACACGTGGTAAATTGGCTTGGTATAATTGTAAATTGTCCCTAGTGTGTGTGGGATACTGTCAGTGTGCAGGGATCGCTGGTCGGTGCAGACTCGGTGGGACGAAGGGCCTGTTTCCGCACTGTATCTCTACACAAAACTGAACTAAACTAAGAATATTCTCCATTGAACCATAACATTTTGTTTCAATAAATGAAACATTGGAGGCTTTACACACATTTTTTAAATGCTCCAACACTTTAGCCAGCCCTATGCTTGAAATGGTAGAAATAGTGACCCATTTTCACTTTCCCTGCTTTAGTCCATTTCTGCCTAAATCAAATCCCAAAGGATATAATTGCTGTTGAACAAGGAGACATGAAAGGAAGAGAAGCAAAAGGTAGAAGGTAGAAGAAAAAAAACCTGAAAGCTTTGTGCCTTAAAACGAGGAGCATTCGTAATAAGGTGGATGAATTGAATGTGCAGTTAGTAGTTAAGGTATTGATATAGTTGGGGAGCCAGTGGATGCGGTGTATCTGGACTTTCAGAAAGCCTTTGACAAGGTCCCACACAAGATATTAGTGTGCAAAATTAGAGCATATGGTGCATATGGCGTGGATAAGCTTTTCCCATTGAGGGTAGGAAAGATTCAAACAAGAGGGCATGACATGAGAATTAAAGGACAGAAGTTTACGGGTAACATGAGCGGGAACTTCTTTACTCAGAGAGTGGTGGCTGTGTGGAATGATCTTTCTGCAGAAGTGGTGGAGGCAGGATCGATTTTAACATTTAAAAGTAAAGTGGATAGGTATATGGACGGGAAGGGAATGGAGGGGTATGGTCTGAGTGCATGTAGATGGGACTAGGGGAAAATAAATGGTCGGCACGGACTGGAAGGGCCAAGAAGGCCTGTTTCCGTGCTGTAATTGATATATGGTTATTATATGGTTATATGGTAATGAGTTGAGTCATACGTACGTCAAGGTACAACACATGTTTATTAAATTTCGCTCACAGCATTCCTCTGCATGGTGTTACAGTAAACTCGCAGCTACTCAGACTGATTACTTAAGCAAACATCTGGGGTGGGAGATTGCAACCTTCACGTGGTCCGCCCTTTTTCGTCGAATGCAATCAACCAGGTGTGCACAATCAAATAAGATCGAATAGAACAAGTTGTCCTGCAACTTTAGGCTGTGCACGCCATATGCAAGAAGAAGAAGAAGAAGAAGAAGAAGCAAACTTCTGATAATATAAACCGCATAGTAGGCGGAGCTTCTACTAACAAGCGCTACAATTGGTTAGTAAGAAGTAACCAATCCACATCTTTCCTCGTAAAAACAAAATAAAGTATTGATACATGGTAGTTAAATAATACAGTAGCCGAAAAGCTAATAACGCATATGGGGACGTATAGCTGATTACACAATATCGCCGTACCTAAGGGGTGGCCTGCTGACCCGTCCGGTGCATGTGCGGTAAAAATCCTCATCTCCTCCTTTCACCGGTGAAGTGACCAGGGAAGGCACCGGAGACCCGCCGAGTGGCATTGGTGAAATATGCGAGCTGGGTGCTGATCGCCGTGGAGAGGCCGCGGGGAACACAGTCTGTTGTGCAGTCGGCCGGGCAGTGGGAGGGTATATAAACCGTGTGAGCTCGGGATACGGAGCCGCAGGATGTGGTTCCTTCACAGGAAGGAGATGTTGACGGTTGCATATGTAAATGCCCCCGTCCGTGCTTACCAGGTAAGAGCGCGGTTCTTTAGAAGGCTGTGGATGTGACCCAGACAGCCACAGCCCTTGTTGGTCTGGAGGCGAGCAACCTGTCCACTGGAGAGAGGTTTAAGTGGCATGCTGGACTTGCTGGACATTTGCGCATCACGCTTCATTTGTAGTTGTTTCTGGACTACGGGAGGTGAACGGACCTGTGGCAGCAACAGCTGCTGGGGTACAGGCAGGGCAGCACGGGTTTGATGAGACATCAGTCGTTGGGCTGGAGAACCGAGTATGGGATTACGGTCAATGTTCCTTAAGTTGAGCAAGTCCAGGTAGACGTCGGATTTGGCAAGATAAGAACGCTCCATTAGTTGTTTTGAGCTTCGGACGGCTCGTTCGGCGAGTCCGTTGGACTGCGGAAACTCAAGGCTGATGATGATATTATGTCGAAAGTGCCATCGTTGAGCAGACTTTCTGAAGAGCTGACTGGTGTACTGACTACCGTTGTCGGATAGGAGGTGTGCAGGGGAAACGTGCATGGAGAAATGGCGTTGCAACTTCTGGATGACTGCTTCAGATGTGATGGTTTGGAGTAGGTCAATGGCTGGGACAACTGCTTTGTGACCCTTGACTATAATCCCATCCTGTAGCACCAGCTCGTCGTGAACCAGGTAGTATGGGCGGATTGTGAGTGTGGTGCAGTGTTGTTTATCCAGCCAGCCATGCCGGATGACTGCAGGCAGCAATTGCGAAGTTTCATCAGCAGTCGTGTGCTCTGCCAGGCTGCTTAGGCAATCAATGGGAACATACAATACCTTCATTACTTAGAACTGATCCTGTTCAGAGAGCTGTTGTTTGCTGGTTTTGCGTAGGCCATCGATAGCATGTCAGCTATGTGCATGTCTTTGCCCTTTTTGTAGACTATGTTGAAATCGAAGCACTGCAGCGGTGTGGATGGCTTTGTTCAAGATGGTGACCAGCAGCTGGTGGTCTGTTTCTACAGTCACAGATTTCCCAAAAATAAAATCTTTGAATTTTGTGCAGGCAAAAACCACTGCAAGTAAAGGGCCTGTCACACTAGCGCGCGATTAGACGCGATAAGCGCGACCTACCGTGGTCGCTTTAGTCGTCCGGCCTCGCGTGACCCTGTCCCACTGCGATCGCCGGAGTCTGGTGGAGTTCCGCGGACTCGTGTGGAGCTGGTGTCGACATCGCGCGTAGTGTCCAAAAACCGACACTGCTTAAAAATTACGCGCGGCAAAATCCTGTCGCGCGGAACGTGATGACGTTTTGACGTTGTGCGTCTTCAGCGTGGCGTTGCGTGATGACGTCACTGCCCGACGTCGTGCAACGCGCATGCTCATGCGCATCGTCACGTGATGAAAAATAACGTCCTTCCTTCGGACGTCGCGCGTGTAATCGCGCGCTAGTGTGACAGGCCCTTCACTCGCACCGGGATCGCCTGACCCCCACGCGACCCCCGCGTCCGAATTTGTCGCGCTTATCGCGTCTAATCGCGCGCTAGTGTGACAGGCCCTTAACTTTTTTAGTTTGGGTGTAAAGTTTGTTCAGTATCGGTCAGTGTGCAGGAGGCATATGCAACAGCTTGTAGTCACCATTGGTGGTGGTCTGTAGGCAGGCAATGCCAAGTCCATACTGGGATGCATCACATGTGAGTGTCACTGGCAACTCTAAAGCGAAGTAGGCGAGGGTGGATGCGCTGGCCAGCTGCAATTTGAGGATGTCAAAAGCTCTTTGGTGCTGTGGATACCAGGACCATGCAGCGTCCTTGTGTGTCAGTTCTCGCGGGGGGGGCAGATATATCGCTGAGGTTGGGAATAAATTTCCCCAGGTAGTTGACCATTCCAAGGAATCTTTGTAAACTCGTAACATCAGTAGGAACCGGTATCTCGTTGATGGCAGTAGTCTTTGATGGATCTGGTCTGAGACCATCACTAGTGAAAACATGCCCAACATAGGTAACTTCCGGGACCCAAAACTTACATTTCAGGGGATTGAGCTTGAGCTGAATGTCTTTGGCACGGTCCAGCACTCTCTTCAGATTGGCGTCATGCTCAGCCAAGTCGCATCCATAAACGAGAATGTAATTAACAATGATGGAGCATGGATACCCCGCAAACAGTTATTTCCATTGTGCACTGGGGAACCTCACTGGCAGTGTTGATGCCAAAGAGCATTCTCAGGAATTTGTAATGGCCGAAAGGGGTGCTGAACGTAGTAAGGTTGCACGAGTCTGGGTCCAGTGGGATCTGCCAAAACGTGCTTTTGGCATCCAGAACAGAGAACGCAGACACGTTGCCTATTTGAGCAGCAACCTCCTCTACCATTCGCATAGGGTAGTGTGGGCATTTGACTGCTGTGTTTAGGTCCTTGGGGTTGATGCAGATACGGATTTCTTCCTTGTTTTTTTTGTGGCAACCACCATAGTAGAAACCCAGTCAGATGAGTCAGCAACTGCAGCTATGACACTCAGGGAAAGCATCCACTGGAGCTCATTGTGTACTCTGTCAATAGACAATAGACAATAGACAATAGGTGCAGGAGTAGGCCATTCGGCCCTTCGAGCCAGCACCGCCATTCAATGTGATCATGGCTGATCATCCCCAAACAGTACCCCATTCCTGTCTTCTCCCCATATCCCCTGGCTATGCTATTTTTAAGAGCCCTATCTAGCTCTCTCTTGAAAGCATCCAGAGAACCGGCCTCCACTGCCCTCTGAGGCAGAGAATTCCACAGACTCACCACTCTCTGTGAGAAAAAGTGTTTCCTCGTCTCCGTTCTAAATGGCTTACTCCTTATTCTTAAACTGTGGCCCCTGGTTCTGGACTCCTCCAACATCGGGAACATGTTTCCTGCCTCTAGCGTGTCCAAGCCCTTAACAATTTTATATGTTTCAGTGAGATAACCTCACATCCTTCTAAACTCCAGACTGTACAAGCCCAGCTGCTCCATTCTCTCAGCATATGACAGTTCTGCCATCCCGGGAATTAACCTTGTAAACCTACACTGCACTCCCTCAATAGCAAGAATGTCCTCCCTCAAATTAGGGGACCAAAACTGCACACAATACTCCAGGTGTGGTCTCACTAGGGCTCTGTACAACTGCAGAAGGACCTCTTTGCTCCTATATTCGATTCCTCTTGTTATAATTGCCTCTTGCCAATATTCCATTTGCTTTCTTCACTGCCTGCTGTACCTGCATGCTTACTTTCATAGACTGATGTACAAGGACCCCCAGATCCTGTTGTACTTCCCATTTTCCCAATTTGACGCCATTTAGATAGTAATCTGCCTTCCTCTTTTGCTACCAAAGTGGATAACCTCACATTTATCCACATTAAACTTCATCTGCCATGCATCTGCCCACTCCCCCAATCTGTCCAAGTCACCCTGCATTCTCATAGCATCCTCCTCACAGTTCACACTGCCACCCAGCTTTGTGTCATCTGCAAATTTGCTAATGTTACTTTGAATCCCTTAATCCAAATCATTGACGTATATTGTAAATAGCTGCGGTCCCAGCACCGAGCATTGCGGTAACCCATTAGTCACTGCCTGCCATTCTGAAAGGGTTCTGTTAATCCCTACTCTTTGTTTCCTGTCTGCCAACCTCTATCCATGACAGCACTCTACCCCACAATACCATGTGCCCAATCAGTTTCTCCAAGCGGGTGGAGAACCTCACCCCCATAGGTCCGTAACATGGCCAAAGTTTTTTCAACATGCTCAGCATTATGTATTCTTTTAAATTCAAATAAAGAAATTACATTACACTTTGCTTTGTTATCAATCTTAGTGATGGCAGTTATTAACAATCATGGTGACTTCAGGGTCGATTTGCTCGTTAGAGGAAAGGAGGAGGGAAGTCTGAACTGTTATCTTGGCTTTCAGAGAGGAGAGTGATTGGTTTTCATTATCAGTAGGTTCATGTTTTTTGCAGGTGCACATTTGTCCTTGGGACGGTTTAAGTCACACGAGAACGGCAACATTTTGCGAAGTGGTTTAATTTCTTACAGTAGTTGCAAATTTTACCATAAGCAACACTGAAATCCCGACCTGAAGCATGAGAACAGTTACAATTAGGGCATTGAGCAATAGACCTTTGTTGCTGCATGGGAGGGGAAGGCTGTGAAGGCTTGTTATGATAGGAGGTATCAGCAAGTTTGACACTCTACTAGGAGCGCTGCCCAGAGGTTACAGACCTTGTGTGAGAAGCCGTTATCTCAGCAATTCGACAGACGTGTTTGGTTTGATTTGGTAAGCTGCTCCTTACCAAGGAGCAAGGGTGGCGGACTGTGCATCTATGTGAACAACTCATGGTGCACAGATGCTGTCAGGATTGGTAGCCACTGCTCTGCTGACCTGGAATACCTGATGTTAAAGTGCAGGCCCTTCTATCTGCCCAGGGAATTTACATCGACTGTCATCACTGCAGTCTATGTACCCCCGGACGCTAATGCCAGGCTTGCAATGGAAGAGCTGCAAGCTGCTATCAGCAAACAACTAACTGCCCACCCAGAGGGGGCTTTTATTGTTGCTGGCGATTTTAACCACTCCAACCTAAAAACTGTGCTCCCCAGATTCCACCAACATGTCTCCTGCCCAACCAGAGGTAATAATATTTTGGACCTTGTATATACTAATATTACTGAAGCATACAAAGCCCTTCCCCTCCCCCACCTGGGACAGTCTGATCACCTCTCTCTGTTCCTGCTCCCCAAATACACACCTCTGATCAGACGTGTGAAACCTACCGTGAGGACAGTGAAGTCTGGCCTGAGGGGGCTGTCTCTGTCTTACAGGAACAGTTTCAGCAAACAGACTGGAGTGTGTTTGCCACCCAGGCCACCTTTAACTCCCATGTGGACATAAATTCATACACCTCAACCGTCCTGGACTACATAAAATTCTGCACTGATAACGTCACCACCCATAAAGTGATAAAGACCTTCCCTAATCAGAAGCCGTGGATGATCAGGGAGGTCAGACTCCTGCTGAAGGCTCGATCCGCCGCTTTTAAATCTGGCGACGCTGAGGGATACAGCTCATCCAGGGCCAATCTGAAAAAGGGAATTAGGATTGCCAGACTCAATCACAAACAGCGGATTGAGGAGCATTTCCGAGACAACTCCGACCCTAGGCGCATGTGGCAAGGTATTAAGTCCATGGCCGACTACCATAAAACACCCCCCCCCCAGACAACGCCTCCCTCCCTAACGAGCTAAACCACTTCTATGCTCGCTTTGACCGGGACAACAAAACTCCAGCCATTAAAGTTGCTCCACCCCCGAATGAACAACCCCTCAGCCTCTCCACCTCTGCTGTACAAGACGCACTGAGCAAGGTGAATGAGCACAAAGCTGACGGCCCCGATGGCATCCCCGGGCGGGTGCTCAGGGCATGTGCTGGACAACTATCCCTGGTCTTCACTGACATTTTCAATCTGTCACTGGCCCAGGGTGTCGTCCCCACCTGCCTCAAGACATCTACCATTGTGCCAGTGCCCAAACACTCAGCGACAGGGAGCCTCAACGACTACCGGCCAGTGGCACTCACCCCTGTCATCGTTAAGTGCTTTGAGCGGCTGATCCTGGCTCACCTCAAAGCCAGCCTCCCCCCCACATTGGACTCCCACCAATTCGCCTACCGGACAAACAGGTCTACAGAGGACGCCATATCGGCGGCCCTACACTCTGCCCTGACCCACCTGGACAGCAACAACACCTACATCAGGCTGCTGTTTATTGACTTCAGCTCCGCCTTTAACACTGTCATACCCGCTAGCTTGATCACCAAACTTAGCGGTCTTGGCATCTCCACCTCCCTCTGCAATTGGACACTGGAATTCCTCACTAACAGACCACAGTCTGTTAGGGTCAACAACCTCACCTCCTCCACTATAACACTGAACACCGGCGTGCCACAGGGCTGTGTGCTTAGCCCTCTCCTCTACTCCCTCTTCACGCATGACTGCATCCCCAAGTATGGCTCCAACGCCATTATAAAATTTGCCGATGACACCACGGTGGTAGGACTGATTAGTGATAATGACGAATCAGCCTACAGGGAGGAGGTCCAGCTCCTGGCCACCTGGTGTGCCAACAATAACCTCGTCCTCAACTCCCAGAAGACGAAGGAAATAATTGTTGACTTTCGGAAGAACAGAGGGGGCAGACACACCCCCATCCATATAAACGGGATTGAGGTGGAGAGGGTCTCCAACTACAAATTCCTCGGGGTACACATCTCGGAGGATCTGTCCTGGTCCCTCAACACCTCAAAGCTGATCAAAAAGGCACAGCAGCGCCTTTACTTTCTGAGGAGGCTCAAAAAAGCCCACCTATCCCCCCGGATCCTGACGAACTTCTACCGCTGCACCATTGAAAGCATCCTGACCACCTGCTTTACGGTATGGTACAGCAGTTGCACCGTGGCAGACAGGAAGGCAATACAACGGGTGGTGAAAACCGCCCAGTACATCATCAGTGCCCCGCTCCCTGCCATGGATGCCCTCCACCGAAAACGGTGCCTGAAGCGGGCCGGGAAGATCATCAAGGACCCCTCACACCCTAACCATGGACTGTTTGCCCTCCTCCCATCAGGGAGGAGGTACAGGAGCCTCAGGTCCCGCACCAGTAGGACGAAGAACAGCTTCTTCAACTACACCATCAGACTGCTGAACTCGGAGCCCAGCTGATAGACTTGTCTGTACCCTGTATTTATTTATTTCCGTACTGCTACCACTGCACTCTGTATTTATTTTTTCATATCGCTATCACTAAGAATGACGCTAAACTGCATTTCGTTGTACCTATACTTGTATTTGTGCAATGACATTAAACTTGAATTGAATTGAATTTAGAGTCAGTTCAGTGTTACGAAGCAGTTCGTCTCTCACTTTGTCACTGAGCATACCTGCAATGAGTTTGTCGCAGATCAGATCATCCCGTAAATTTTCAAAATCACAGTGCGCAGCCATGTGCTTTAAGTCACTTAAAAAACACTCAATGCGTTCGTCCTGCTGTTGGAAACGAGCAAAAAACTTGGTGCGTTCGATTATAGAATTCGAAAGGAGGTCACACAGCTGTCTGAACTTTGCAAGTAGAACAGCAGGGTCATCATCATTTCTGCAGGCACAAGGACCAGATTGTTGTGGTCTAAAACAGCAGGCATGAAAGTAAAACGATCCGCACGCTTCATTGCCTCAGGGCCAGCAAGGTTTAAGATTACAGAAGCACGTACCTCTGACGGATCGTTGCGATGAACGATACGAACGTAGAGGGTGCAGTCGCGCTCGAAAAGGCGCCATCGTTCGCTAATATAAGTCAAAGATCAAAGGACTAGGACGGCGAGACGAATTTGCATTGGAGATAACAGGCACATAAAACAAGTTAGAAATAAATAAAACCCAATAAACTTAAACGGGGTGGGTAAGAAACTACTTCTTGACACCATGTAATGAGTCAAGTCATACGTACGTCAAGGTACAACACATGTTTTTTAAAGTTCGCTCACAGCATTCTTCTGCATGGTGTTACAGTAAACTAGCAGCTACTCAGACTGATTACTTAAGCAGACTTCTGATAATATAAGACTACATAGTACTACATAGCACTTCGGATAAGAGAAAACTACATAGTAGGCAGAGCTCTACGAACAAGCACTACAATTGGTTAGTAAGAAGTAACCAATCTATACATGGTATTGGGGGTAGGGTATTGACATGGATAGAGAACTGGTTGCAGACAGGAAGCAAAGAGCAGGAATTAATGCGTCCTTTTCAGAATGGCAGGCAGTGACTAGTGGGGTGCTGCAAGGCTCGGTGCTGGGACCCCAGTTATTTACAATTTATATTAACGATTTAGATGAGGGAATTAAATGTGGCATCTCCAAGTTTGCGGATGAGACAAAGCTGCGATGAGGATGCTATGAGGCGGCAGGGTGACTTGGATAGGTTCGGTGAGTAAGCAGATGCATGGCAGATGCAGTATAATGTGGATAAATGTGAGGTTATCCACTTTGGTGGCAAGAACAGGAAGGCAGATTATTATCTGAATGGTGTCAGATTAGGAAAAGGGGAGATGCAACGAAACCTCTGTGTGCTTCAGTCAGTGAAAGTGAGCATGCAAGTGCAGCAGGCAGTGAAACATAGAAACATAGAAATTAGGTGCAGGAGTAGGCCATTCGGCCCTTCAAACCTGCACCGCCATTCAATATGATCATGGCTGATCATCCAACTCAGTATCCTGTACCTGCCTTCTCTCCATACCCCCTGATCCCTTTAGCCACAAGGGCCACATCTAACTCCCTCTTAAATATAGCCAATAAACTGGCCTCAACTACCCTCTGTGGCAGAGAGTTCCAGAGACCCACCACTCTCTGTGTGAAAAAATTCCTTCTCATCTCGGTCCTAAAGGATTTCCCCCTTATCCTTAAGCTGTGACCCCTTGTCCTGGACCTCCCCAACATCGGGAACAATCTTCCTGCATCTAGCCTGTCCAACCCCTTAAGAATCTTGTAAGTTTCTATAAGATCCCCTCTCAATCTCCTAAATTCTAGAGAGTATAAACCGAGTATGCAGTCTTTGTTCATAAGACAGTCCTGACATCCCAGGAATCAGTCTGGTGAACCTTCTCTGCACTCCCTCTATGTCAATAATGTCCTTCCTCAGATTTGGAGACCAGAACTGTATGCAATACTCCAGGTGTGGCCTCACCAAGACCCTATACAACTGAAGTAGAACCTCCCTGCTCCTATACTCAAATCCTTTTGCTATGAAAGCTAACATACCATTCGCTTTCTTCACTGCCTGCTGTACCTGCATGCCTACTTTCAATGACTGGTGTACCATGACACCCAGGTCGCGCTGCATCTCCCCTTTTCCTAATCGGCCTCCATTTAGATAATAGTCTGTTTTCCTATTTTTGCCACCAAAGTGGATAACCTCACATTTATCCACATTGTACTGCATCTGCCAAACATTTGCCCACTCACCCAGCCTATCCAAGTCACCTTGCAGTCTCCTAGCATCCTCCTCACAGCTAACACTGCCTCCCAGCTTAGTGTCATCCGCAAACTTGGAGATATTGCCTTCAATTCCCTCATCCAGATCATTTATGTATATTGTAAATAGCTGGTTACTGGTATATTGTAAATTGTGAAGAAAGCTAATAGTAAGATTAAACGAGAACTTACCAGTTCGAAGGTTGATCTTTATTTTATGAGGAGTTGCGATGAGGGATTTCGTGAAGAACCCACCAGCACGCATGCGCGACATTCTTCAAAGCAGCGGTGTGGAATCACAGAACCAACAAACAGAGAAATGACTTGTTATAGTAAGATTGAAGAGACTCTAATTACCAGTTGACTTTATGATCGAGGGTTGGGAGCGCAGGGCACGAAATCCCTCATCACAACTCCTCATAAAATAAAGATCAACCTTCAAATTGATAAGTTTTCGTTTAATCTTACTATTTCATTTCGGAGTCACGTGAGTGACTTCGTGAAGACTTCAAAGCTCTGTGATTCCATGCCCTGGACAACGTCCATGCTGTCACACACCACTTATAAGGATGGATAGGAGTAATCAACTTTCCAGACTGCTTGTACTGAAAAATAATAATTATATTTATTAACAACAACAAAAGGAAAAAAGCCCTCACTGGGGGACATCTGTATGCTCTTGACCCGCATTCAGCACGGCCTCTGCGAACAATACAGGAGCGGCAACAGGTTTATTGTAAAACCATTGGAAGGTGGCTTCGTTCGCCCATCCCGCTGTGGCAAGAATATGATCCATGGGCACCTCCATGATCCTTGCCGCCGATGTCGATGCAGCCCTGGTGGAATGGGATTTAAAGACATTAGTGTCAATACCTGCCTCATTTAAGACGATCCTGAGCCATCTGGAGATCGTCTGTACCGTCACTCTATGGTGAGGTTTCTTGTGGCTGATGAGTAGGTATTTCTCCATTCCCCTTAATTTCCTCGTCACTTTGATATAGTGGCGGATATGGGTGGCTAAACATTCCCTTGCATCAGCGGGGTATGCTGGAAACTTCAGCTGCAGCCCTGTGAATCCAGGTCTATGCTGCTTGAGTAATTCATCTATATAGAAGATTACTTCGCCAGGGGTAGAAATCATCCTGTCGATCTTGACCTTGTGGAGCGTCTGTACCCTTTGCGCTGAAGTCAGTGCCAGTAACATCACCAGCTTCAGGGTGAGTTTGTCCAATTCAAGCCCTTCCATGGGCGACCACGTCCTGAGCAGGGTTAATACTCCCCCAACATCCCAGGTAATGTTGTAACGAGGTCTAGGTGGATTGGAATTAAATATTCCCCACATGAGTTTGGACAAGAGCTTGTTGGATCCTACCTCAATATCAAGGTAGAATGATAGCGCACTCCTGGCGCTGTTGATGGCACTGTAGCTGAGGTGTTCGTCATGATGCAACCCCGCCAGGAATTCCAGCACATCTGTGATGGTAACGGAGTCGTATGCAATGTGGGAGCGGCCGCAGTAGGTTTCCCATTTCCGGATATGTGTAAGATATTGCCGCCTGGTGGACTCCCTGCATGACGCTCCAATGGTATCCATAGTTTTTGATGATAGGCCATACCGCAGTAATGGCCTGTTCAGAACCTGCAAGCCAATAACTTTAGGTGACCGTGGCAGGGATGTGGTTCCCCTGAGACAGGGTTCGTCACCAATTGTGGGCAACCCTCTAAGAGGACCCATGGTTGACTGATCATATTAAGGACCACCGGATACCATGGCTGCGTAGGCCAGTCGGGTATGATAAGAATGCCTTTGGCAGTATCTGACTGTATTTTCCGCAATACCCGACTGATGAGGCAAAATGGAGGAAATGCATAGAAAAACCATTTCCCCCAATCTAGCGAGAACGCGTCCATCGCCATTGCCCCAGGATCTGGCTCCCATGATACGTATGTTGGTTCCTGATGGTTCAACCGTGACGCAAAGAGGTCAATATCTGGTTTACCAAATTTGGCTGTAACTTTAGCGAATATTTGGGGATTTAACATCCACTCGATGTTGTCATTGAATTTGCGTGACCTGGTGTCCGCCACTGTATTGAGCTTACCTGGTAAATAGGTAGCTGAAATCCAAATATTCCGTCGAATACACCAGAGCCAAATTGTATTTGCCAATTCATCACATGAAATTGACCTGGTACCTGAACAATTATTTTAAGATTATGACTTAGATATGCCACCGCAGTGGTATTATCTATTTGGAGACGGACATGAGCGTCAGTAAGGTTTGAACAATAAGCTTTAAGTCCGTGAAATGCTCCTAGCATCTCCAAATAATTTATCCCTTGTGACAACAACAGGGTAGATTCAAGGGTGTCCCATCTGCCTCCACAACTAGAGTAGTTGTCCGTGGCTCCCCAGCCATGGGAGCTTGCGTCTGTTTGTAAGTATACCATCGGATTGGGCAAAATGATGGGCTTAAATGAGTCATGGATATTGTCAATCCACCATTGTAACTCAATTTTTGCCTTGAGAGGCAGCTGCATAGGTCTATTGAAATGTCCAGCATTCAGTTTTAACGCTGAAATCTTGGCTCTCTGCAAATTTTGATAATGCAAAGGTCCGTATTGGGCAGCTGGAAAAACTGCTACGATTTTCCCTATCGCCTTAGCAGTTTGTCTAATTGATGGTATACTGGCGCAGACTAGATTCTTACATGCTTGGATGACATCCCCAACTTTGTTAGCTGGTATGGTGGCCATCATGCGATTGGAATCCACCGTGAATCCCAAATAATCCATGACCTGTGAAGGGCAGAACTTTGATTTATCTGGATGGATAATGAATCCCACTTTTTGAAAAATTTCCACGGTGGCTGAAACTGCCAGTTCCGCTGATTCCAGAGTGTTCCCAATAATTAGGATATCATCCAGATAGGCCATGACCATGTGATTTTGTCTCCTCAATGTAGCCAATACTGGTTTGAGCAATTTAGTAAATAATCTGGGGGCTGTGGTAAACCCATTTGGCAAAGCCTTGTATTGCCAGAGCTGATCCATCCAGGTAAACTTCAAGAACTTCCTGTGGTGTTTCTGAATGGATACTGAATAGTATGCATCCTTTAAGTCAATGCATGCCATAAAGCAGCCCTCAGAAATCAAAGATTTGGCTGCTTCGAACGTGTCCATTTTGAAATGGGTATGTTTTACAAAAGTATTCAAATGGGTCAGATCAATAATAACCCGACATCCTCCATCCTTCTTGGTTTTTGTAAATATGTTAGACACAAATTCAATTGGTTCGTGTATAGTTCTTTCTATCACGCCTTTTTCTTGTAGCCTCAAGATTTCAGCATAGCCTACTGCCGTTTCCTTGCTGGACAGTGTAAATTTACGATTTGGCATATGCTGGGGTGGAGGGATTTGACCATTGATGAATTCAATCTCATGGCCTTGAATACTTTGTAAAATAAACTCATCAGAAGTAATGGTTTCCCATGCCTCCTTAAAGAACCGTAGTCTACTACCAACATGTGAAGTTAGACATGCAAGTGCATGAAATCCAGACCGCCTTACCTTCATGGTTACCAGCGGTCCCTGATATGTTTGGCGGGACGTGGAGGTGCTGGGTTGTGTTGATAATGCGGTGTCCACATTTTCCATGCTGGCCGCTGGGGGCCTAGCCCTAAAAAAGGCCTGGGCTGTTGAGGTTGCTGATGTTGCGGCGGAGCTGGAGCGTAGGTCCTTGCTGGCCTAATGGCAGGGCCTCGTGGCCTGAAGAATGGCACTTTCCTGGCCAGCTGCCTGGTCGAGATATGTGATCTCATGAGACCCACCGTTTTTGCATGGTCATCCAATTCCTTGACCTGCTTCGGGAGGTCCTCCCCAAACAATTGTCTGGGTGGCGGCATAGGGGGTGCTCTGCATAATCCCACAAATTTGGGGTTCAATGTGGGTTTTATAATGCTCTTCCTGAATGCATTGATTTCGTACTGTGTATTACACAGTAGTGCCAGAGCATCCTCTTGCTCGGTGTTCAGATCCACCCCGTCCACCGACCTTGCGAAAGCGGTAATCCCAGCAGTGAGCAACTTCAGGATCCTTTGCAACTTCATCTCCTGAGCTCTGATGCCTGGGCTAATATTGCCCCAAATCGGCGTATTTACGATAGGCACATTGAGGGAGTTGCAATTCCCTGGTGCCTTGTGCCTATTCATGGCCTCAGCAAGGACCTGCTCTTGAAGCTGATGGTTCATGAGGAAGTCAACGGTAGCAGCCAGTTTGGAGTTGAGGGGTTGTCCTGACGATTCTGGTAATGCAAATTTAGTTGCCACGTCCAGGAGCTCCTCCTGAGGGACCTCAGATGCAGTTGGTGCATGGACCAAGATGTCCTCATCTTCCGGCTGTCTCATGCTTCCCGTTGGCGATGGGGATATATCCATGTGCCCCCTGGAACCAAATGTTTCCCGCCTCTGGTTTTGTTGCAGGATAAGTTCCAACATCCTCTCCATCCTGTCGATTCGCCCTTCGCTATGCGAAACCGGGCGGTCGGAGTCCTCATGTCCAAAGGAACTCCTGAGGCTCCTGTCATCGGCACTCACGTGACTCCGAAATGAAATGGTATGTTGGCCTTCATTGTGAGAGAATTCGAGTTTAGGAGCAAGGAGCTCCTACTGCAGTTGTACAGGATGTTAAAGAAGGAACTGCAGATGCTGGAAAATCGAGCACAAGGGTACACAAAATGCTGGAGAAACTCTGCGGGTGCAGCAGCACCTGTGGAGCAAAGGAGATAAGCAACGTTTTGGGCCGAAACTCTTCTTCAGACCCAGTCCCCGGTACCAAGGATAACCAACCTGTAATGTAATTAAGCACCTCATGCTCAGATGAGGATGTTGTTAAAAGCATTCCCCCGTAGCATGGTCCTAGTATTAAATTAAGCAATGTAATTGGAACATACAGTACTTGAACTTATTTAACGCTACCATCACAAGTAACTGAAAGGTACTTTAGCGGTACAAAAACACTGATAATTATTGTGAACCAAAGATAATGAACGGAAAATGCAGGCAAACAGACTGTTGAAAATAAAACACATTTCTCAGTAATTGTTCGGTCGAGCAGACTTTGTACCCAAACATGTCTGAGATTGAAAATCAGCTGCATTTATGATACATTCTTGCTGTGCCTTCAGCAGAAATATCTAGACTGGGGCCCTGATTAACTAGGCTTTGGCTTTCCTCCTATTTCCACTGGATTTATTTGGAGGTAGAATCCTGACCCACCAGGATCAGTAGCATGGGACATACATGGATGTTGGAACAATTACCTATGGTCTTGATCGAACGGAAGTTCGCCTCTTGGTATGTCCAGATGATTCTAGGCATGTCAACCACAAGATAATTTAAACAAATGATCAATTTTAGTGCACTTACCCTTTTATTGGGAGAATCACACTGTGATTCCTAGTCTCTCTTCCATGACGGATACCCAAGTTGCTTCTCTGAATACACACTCACCAAGACGCACTCACTTCCACAAACATTATCATGGAGTGGGCTGGAGACCTCGTGTGCAGATATCAACATTGATGTGAATTTTGATACCCAAGTCTTTGATGTTAGCCACCTCTAGTTGTAATACACGATATGTATTTTTGTTATCTTTTTAATGTCGGCTTTCAAACACTTGCACTTTTTCCTTCATTACCATTCCATTTTAGTTCTGTTTTAGTGTTTTTAACTCCAACATGGTTCACACTTTAGAATTAACTTTAGTGCTTGTTAATACATGATTCTATTCACTGAACTGAGCTGGAATTAGAATGCAAATTTCCAGATGGTAAAAAATGACAATCCCACTGTGAAATGATCAAACAGATCAACTGGCAAAGGGAATAATTATATAGCAGAGCTGAGCTCTGAAGTCACAAAATCTAAACAGGGACTAAGCAAGGGAAATGATTCAACAAAGAACATGGTTACTCTTTAGAAATCTTTGAAAGTAGGCACTGCTGAGAGCCCTATGTGGCTTGAACACTGATCTGCACAGCTGCCATAAACATCAGTATTTGGACAAGGAAAAACAACCAACTCTCATTCCATTCTGTAATTTGCATTCTGACATTTTGGTGTTATAATAAATGCCAGTATTAGTATTATTGTTATTATGTATAATTAAGAACTGGTTGCCATCATTTGAAAAGAACAATTATTTTAAGATTATGGTGCATGTCTTTGCAGAGAGAATCAAGAATAATGTGTCTTGAAGAAATATCTAAAATGTATTACATGTTTGAATAATATAATGATTTTAATAATGCAAAATATGAACGATTGTTATCTTGACATTATTTGGTAGTTTTAGCATTAGCTGTGAATTATGTTGCATTCATTATCTGTCATTATCTTCGGTTAGTATGTGTTAGCATATGTTTTATTTCTCATTCAGCAGTCAGTATGAATAATTCCAAATCATTTCTAATGGATTAGCTTAACTCAGTATGTTAATCTGCTGTTTACCAGAACTTGCAGGACTCCTAAAAAAAAAGTGGAAGTACCAGAAGTACCCAGTAGGTCAGGCAGCATCAGTGGGAAGAGAAACAGAGTCGGCGTTTCAGGTCAGGGACCCTTCGTCAGAGCAGGAAGTGTGAGATAACAAGCCAATTTTATGTTGCAGTGGGGGGGATGATGGGGAGAACAGAGAATATGTAATAAGTTCCAGACCAAAGTTGGGAAGGTATCAATTATTTTAAAAACACGTACAGTTAAATACAGAAAAGACTAGAGAAACATGTTGAAATAAATACACTCAGATCGTGAGGAAGGGAAAAAAGGGATGGTAACTTGAATTGTGAAACTCCTGATAGCTATAATAGATCCAAATCATGAGTGGGGCTCCATGAGCTTACTTTGAAGCGGTGTTGGAAGACGGAGGATCAGAATGGGAGTGCGACTGAGAATTAGTGATTGCAGATTGGAAGCTCAGGACTGAATAAAAGTGTGCTACAAAGCAGTGGCATAATATGGAATACAGAGGAGATCACATTATGGGCACCAAATACCACACATTAGATTGGAAGATGTACAAATGCGTTGTTGCTTCATCTGTTTGGAGCCTTCCCTGTGAAGCAGTGGTAAAAAAGGAAAATGTAAAAGGACAGGTGTGCGTCTCCTGCATTTGTAAGTGGAAATTCTTTGAGAAGAAAATGGTTGGTGGAGACGGAAGAGCAGCTGACAAATTTGCAAAGTGAATGACCTTTCACAACGCTGAAAGAAGAGGGGAGGGGGAAATGTGTCTGGTGCTGGAATCTCATTGAAGGTGGCAGAATTTGTGAAGGATCATCCATTGAAAGCAGTTGCCAATACGATGGAAGGTGAAGATCAAGAACTCTGAAGATCAGTCTGATGAAGGGTTTCAGCCCGACAGTGTCACCTATTCATTTTCTCCAGAGATGCTGCCTGACCCACTGAGTTACTCCAGCATTGTGTGCCTATCTTTGGTGTAAACCAGCATCTGCATTTATTTCTTACACAAGAACTTTATGCTGTTCTGTGCATTGGAAGGAGAGGGGGTATGACAGACTTCAGAAAATGAATTGGATACAGCCAAGGGCATTGTCAACCATAATAGAAGGGAACCATGGCATGGAATGTCTCATCATCAATACAGATGCAATGGAGATGGAAATATTGGCAGAATGGATTAAAGTTCATATAGGAGGCAGGTTATAAAGAAATTTGCTTGAGATCACCATGGGTGCCTGTGGACTCATAATGGGTGTTTCATCCTATCCTATCCAAGCCTTGATGACAAAGTTGCAATGAGCTCACATGAATTAGGTTGTTACGTTCATTTTTACATTTCTTCTTCAGACCTAGTTATTCCAGCATTTTTGCGTCTATCTTTGAGTTAACATTTCAGGTAATAAGCTTTCATTAGAACCAGATGAAGTTAGAATAAAATAATGCTGAAAAATACAGAATAAGGGGGAGATGTAAAGAGAAGGATAGCTCTGTGATGAATTGGAGGCCAAGTGAAATTAAATGTGCTGATTGAGCTGAGAGAAAGGGTTTGTAAAGACTCATGGATAATAAAAGCCAGGTCCATGAAGCATAAATATAGATGAAGTTACCAGAGGGAAAATAGTGAAGGTTGAAAGTATGAACTGCCAAGAGTTGCAACTGCTCATAATCTGAAATTGCTGAATTCAGTGTATTGCTGAATTCAGCCCTGAAGGCTGTAACGTGTCATGTGGAAAGTGAGCTTGTGCATCTCCTAAACATTGGGCTCGGTTGGAAAGATGTAAGAGGTCAAAGTGGGAGTGGGAGAGAAAATTACTATAAAAGTCTAAAGGAAGATTGGCTTTACACTTTGCAGTCTGAAAGGAAGTGTTCTGCAAAGCATACATCTAATCTACATCTGGTTTTCCCATACGAGTGGAGATCACTGCATGAGCACCAAATTTGGAAGAGATGCAAGCCCTCGGAACAAGTGCTTGGGTTCCTGGATCGAGGGAAGATAAAAGATAACAGGGCGGATGCTGCATTCCCAGCAGTCGCATGGTACACGTGCCACATGAAAGACGGTGCATATTGGTAGCAGGAGCATTGGAATACCAACTCCTGCCGATTCCCCTCCAGCTTGCATACATCCTCACTTGGGAATATACCACCGGTCCTTAATCAATGCTTTGTTTAAAAGCAAGAAATGCTCTCCCCAACAGCACTGCAGGGAAGCATACACCAGAAGGGCTGCCAGTAATGCTCAGATCGTGGAAAATTAAACATAAAGAATAGTTAGCAACCTAGTTGTTTGTGATATTTAAGGGATATTCTTCTTGATGCCGATCAAAAAACAAAATGCTGGAGAACTCACCAGGCCAGACAACTCAGACTGAAGAAGGTCCTGACACAAAACGTTGTTGGCCCATCTCCCTCCACAGATATTGCCTGACCCACTGATTTCCTCCAGCACTTTGGTTTGCACTCAAGATTCCAGTATCCATGATCTCTTGTATTTCCTTATAGCTGAATGGATTTGAGGGTGTTAGCTGGAAATTGGACCAGCAGATACCACAGTAATGTCAAATCAGATTAAATATTGATTGAGATTAGAATCTGCCTTCTCTGTAGGGTACCAGAGACTCATAACATCGAATGCAGGGACACTTTTGTGATGTGGAGGCCAGCACAACTTGCTTATCCCTAGTTCACCATATTGAATCCACGTTGATACCTTGAACATCACAAAAATAAACACAGATTAAATTAATTGTGCAGGTTAAGATTGTTGGCTGACTAAAATAGTCCAACACTTATTACAAATATGGGTGACAGTTAAAGATAAAATGTTGGACAGGACAGCAAAATATCTATTCTACAACTATTGCCGCAAGGAACTTTAGTACAACCTGAAGTGCCAGACATGGCTTTGGTTAATAATTTATCCAGAGCTTCAATAGCATGGCACTCCAGTCAGAAGATGAGACCAGTGTTTGAGGCTCAGTCTGTGTGTGGGACTTGTACCCTTGATCTTTCCACAGAGGAAAGAGACACCGCCACCTGCAGCAAGATGACATATGAATACTTTAGTTACAATAACAGTGAAACAAATTTCACAAGAATGTATATACACCCATTATTCATGTTGGACTGCACAATTTACACTTATGTTTAAAGAATTAAATGATCTATTTTTATAAGAAGGATTCAATTGCTCAGCTGGTTTACTTGGTTGCCTTGCTTCAATAAATATTTTTTAATACAGCTGATGTATATCTTATAAACATCACATTTGCTATTCTGAATACTTCGCCTCTGGTGTTTTGACTATACAAGAACAGACTTGACCTAGATTTGTTATAAAGCTAAATGTAGTTTCAAATTTGATTGCCAGTTACAAAATGAACATGTTAAAGGTGACCCCTAAATATTTTAATTTATACAAGTGATTGCTGGATTGCACTCAATCCGCCCTGTACTGTTCAAATCAAGATTAAAGTCATGTTACCCAGATGTCTCCCAAGAGGTGATGTATCCTAAGGGCTATCCAATGATGGCATTTTTCCAGCTCTCGGATGTCAGAGGACATGACCTCCTAATATAACTGATGATCATTTAATGTTAAAAAAAAAATTTAACACTTTGAAAATAATAAAAAATTGCAGATGATGGAAATCTGAAATAAATACAGAAAATGCCAAAAACGTTTACCTGTGGTTATCTTGGCAATTAAGATGGGAAGTCAATACAGATGAATGGGGTTTGGACACAAAGGCTAGTCATCCTGATGTCATGCTGAGGGGCCCGATTTGCTGGCCTCTGATCTCCAGTTAGTTCCTGACCATTTGCTGAGGAATTCAACTTTATGCATTCATCAGAAAACAGCTCCAGCATTAACCTTAATGTAAAAGAAAACTATTGATAAAGTAGCTGCAGATGTTTGTGGAACTCATGTTATGATATCCTGAAGCTGGGATAATTTACCCCCAATTATCACAATCATCTTCCATCGTGTGAAGGCTTTTCACCTTAATGTGCTTTAATGTTAATTTTACGAGTTGCCTTGAATACACTCCTGGTCATATGCTGTCTTGATGTTATATGTAATCATTTTCACATCTCTGAATTCAGATATTATGTCCATCTTTGAATCAAGGCCCTGAGGACACTTGGAGTCCAAATTTGATATTTGGCAGGTTATTAGAGAGTAATTATGGCTTGATGGCACCTTCTATCAATCTGCTGTCACCCACTGAGTTACTTCAGCATTTTGTCTCTATCTTCAGTGTAAACAACTCTTGGTTGCTGTTCTGGTATGATTCTATGAGGATGACTATGTCAGGATGGTGCTTGATGAGGGGTCTTGGAATTAAAACATTTATCTGTCCACAGATATTTCCTGACCCACTGAGAGTTTCAAGAATTTGCAGTTTAGTCCCTGCATGTTTAGTCTTTATTTTAATTTATTGCTGCCCAATTGAATCAATGGAGCAACTCTTCTATTTTAGACACTAGTGCCCAGATGTTTGCAAGGATGATTTTGCAAGATCAGATCCAAAGCAAAGGATTGAGTTGAAAGTTACTTTCAATGTCTAATTTTAGTGCCTCATTGATCAGAATGTGTTTTTCCTCTTTCTTTAACGTAGTGGTTATTATAAACCTGAATAACTCTTTGTGGCCATTTCTGAGGGTATTGAAGAGGCAATTATAGGGAATACTGAGGTAGACAGATTTTCTCCCCTAAAATACATAAGTAAACCAGGTGGGGTTCATGCCAATATATTTGTGGTGATCATTACTAATAACTTGATGTTTTTAAACTTTCCATCTAGCTGTATTAACAGCTCTGGGGACAGTTCTATTATAGAAATGTTGTTTGCCTCCTATAATTGGTAAGAAAAATAGAACTGCTACATGTGTTAAGGAGGTTTTGCAGATTCCACCCAGTGTTTTGCAGACATTGATTATGTGGCTAACAAGATGTTTACTGAATCCATAAAAGCCAGTCAAGGTTTACAGCTGGAATTTTATTTCCTAAGATATCCGAAGCATAGAATCACAGAGGTGGAATGACAAGAACATACTGTCAACAGGGAAATGTTTGTTATGTTGCCTTGGCAACCAGCACAACTATTACAGTTTATTTCTCAAAAAGGCCAGTGGCTTTCCTCTCGGTACACTGCTGCTCACAAGCTTCTCCATATAAATCACCAGTAAAAGAAATAAAGATGTGAAATATTGGAGCAGCATATTTATTTGAAATATTGGTGATGCATTATTTGACAGAAAGTCTGCTACAGAATTAAGACACTATTACTGCTGCCAAGATACTAGGATATCGCATGATTTCACATTAGCTGGACAATCAGAGTTGATATAGTAACTGCAAAATAACATGGTCAAAGCCCTGCTGCTTCACGAAATCAGTAATTCACATAAAACTACCTGTTCACTTTGCCTGCTGCTCTCTGTCAAGAAAAAATGAGATGTAGTTAGATCTAATTCAACAGAGAGCGTTTGCCTCCTGCGTCGTTAAAAAAAAGTAGACCTTCAGGTGTTGCAAATATCTCCTGCTTTGACCTTTAACTATTTATTTTATTTTATTTTTTAAATATTCATAATAAATATACAAAAGTATAAAAGAAACAAACACAGTACATGGCTCTTTACATTTGTAAACTATACTATTCAGTCTATACAGTCACAGTGTCATTGTTCTATTAATTAGTAGTGTTCAAACATTTTTGTGTACAAAGCACCATAGCCACTCTTGTGCCTCCTGGGGTGATACAAACTTCTATTATTTTAGGGGTTTCTACACCAGCCACACTCCCCCAATGTCCTGTGACAAGAAGCCCCAAGACCGAAAGACCCACAAAGGCTCAATATTGGATGCCCAAGTCCAGTGCCTCCCTCAGCAAATACTGCTGCTGCCTGCAATGTACAGTTCAGCAGCTTTTCCTTACGGGACATCTTGTTGTACTGGAAGACTAATAGGTGCCAGACATATCAAAGAGTGCCTTTCACCAAACTACGAGCAGCACTTGATGTCCCTAACCACAGCTCATAGATCAGAGAGTCCGCCGTTACACAACTGCTCAGGATGAACTGTGACAAGGCATCCTTCTCCAGATCTCTTTGCAAATACATAGCCTGCAAAGAAGTGGGCAACCACCACAGCTGTCCTGATAGAAGTATTTAACATTATGAGCGACATAGATAGAGAAAACAGTCAGAACCTATTTTCCAGGATGAGAAATCAAAGGGAATAGCTTTAAGGTGAGAGGGCCAAAGACAGCCAAAGCGGATGTGTTAGGCAAGTTGATGGTTTTACACAGAGGGTGGTCAGTATTTGGAACGTGCTGCCGGGGGTGTGGTTGAGGCTGATACAATAATGGCATTTAAGAGACTTTGGGATAAGCACATGCATATGCAGGGAATGGATAGATATTGATTATGTGCAGACAGATAAGGGATGGTTTTGGCATCATGTTTAGAACAGAAGCTGTGGGCTAAAGGGCCTGTCCTATGTTGTTCTTTTCAATGATAGGTAGTGTGGTAAAGTCCAGTTTAATGGGATAAGGCACAGCAATGGGACCAGGCCCGTCCTTCGCAACACCAGGGACAGGTAAAAACTCAGCATACAGAGGCACTTGGTGCCCATGTACTTTGGTTCCTACCACAGGCCTGTAAAGATTTGGATCCATAGAAATTAACATCTATGCCCATCCTGACAACTGTGATCTTTGTTCTGCTCTAAGTTTGCACTACATGGCCCATTAATGCGAGGATGTATTTGAGGAAGCACAGAACACTCTTACATGTCTCCCTGCAGTGTTCAGGTTGAGGATTTTTTTCTGAGCATCCTGGGCATATAGAACTATGCACAGGCACCATCTCCCCTCCTGCTTCCCTCTCTTCAGCAGCTTATGGTGCTATAAACATCTCTGCTGTTTCTCCCACCCATGCTGTTCAACAGGGAAACGTTTACAAATAGACATAATATGAGAGCACCTATACTGTAAGGAATTCTTGAAGTCTCTACAAGATCTTATGGCACCTGACTTACTATCCGTTCAGCACAAAGCTAAACTAGGCATCAAATGCTTGGAGACGCCAATGATGATGGAAATCGTTCAGCTACTGCACTGCAGGTCCCTTTAAATTACACAGTCAGAATTAATTCGTGCTCTAAACAAATGTAGATACAAGGAACTGCAAATGCAGGTTTTCAAAAAAAGACACAAAGTGTTGGAGGAACTCAGCAGCTTAGGCAGCATCTCTGGAGAACAAGGATATCAGAGTGGGGGAGAACTTCTTCAAAGTCAGCATACCTTTACTTGGACAGAGAATGTATTTTAAAACGTCATCTATGAATGATCTCCAGAAATGCTGCCTGACCTGCTGAGTTACTCCCAGCACTTTGTGTCTTTTTTGCTAAACACATGCGGGAGGTTAAGTTTGGGATTAGATCAAAGGTTGAGTTCTTAAATGGCTGTACTAAAACGTAATAATCCAGCGCCTTTGCTTTTTTTCTGGGTGTAACATCCTGTGACATTCGAACAGCTTACACCACAGATGTGAACATACATCTGGTGCATTTTGGAATTAACTCAGCATCTAGTGTCCAGAAACCTGCTATGCGGAGCTGCATATTACACATTACCAGCTAAATATTTGAAAAGAAGCAACTATTCCTAAGGTTATATTTACAAATAAGAAAATTCCAGAAAAAGAGATGTTTCAGATGGAAAAAGAAAGCCTTTCTTCAGCGACTGCTGTGATAAAATTTGACAAGCAACTTACAAGTCAGCCCGTAGATAGACACAAAATGCTGGAGTAACTCAGCAGGACAGGCAGCGTCTCTGGAAGTCAGCCCATAATGTTGATCTATAATTCAAGTTGGAAATTCCTTTGAGCCCAGCTGGAACTGCTCCTGATAATCTTTCCCTTTCCTCCGCTCATTCCTCATTCCCTCTTATTTTACCTCTTACAGTGATCGCAGTGATCCAAGTTTCTGCTGCTCCATCCGGCTGCCTGAAACTTCTGGTTCCTCTCTGCAACTTAAATGAACAACTATCTTGCAAGAATGTGATGCAGTTTATGGCACATCATTTCTTAATTCCAATTGCTTTCCCTAAATGTCTGTTGAATGAAACCTGATAATGCAGGGATAATTAATTAGTGTAGTGCAGATTTATTTCAAAATTACCACATGTACTCTCGTATAAGAGTTTTAGCTGGTATAAGATTATTATCTCTGCTAATAATCTGTGAGGTTGAGTTGTTCTGGTCACAGTGAAATTACCAATAAACAAAAGGAGTGGAAGAGCCAATCAGGAAGTGACAGCAGCCAAGGTGAGGATTGAACCCGGATCATTAGTTTAGTTTAGTTTAGTTGAGTGATTCAGCGTGGAAACAGGCCTTTAGGCCCACCGTGTCCATGCTGATCAGCGATCCCCACACTAAAAACGCCATTTTATACAGACTATGGACAATTTACAATTATACCAAGCCAATTATGTCTTTGGAGTGTGGGGGGAAATCACAGGTCACAGAAAAAACATATAAACTCTGTACAGAGAAGCATCCATAGTCAGGATCAAACCCGGGTCTCTGGCGCTGTAAGGCAGCAACCCTACCGCTCCGCCACTGTGCCGCCCCTAGATCTCTGTCGCTACAGTTGGGCAGCAGTTCTACCAACTGCACCGCTGTGCATGTCTGTGTCACGGTGCCGTCTCAAAGTTAATCATGGAGCTATGGAATTGTCAGGTGGACTGGCGGCAACTTGCTATCCTTACTCAGTCTACCCTTTATTTGACTCCAGACCCATTGCTCAATTCAGGCCATGCAATAAATCTCTACCATGCCAATGACATCCACAACATGTGAGCAAATACATACATAAACATTCACCTTTTAAAAACTGATTCATTATTGCAATGTTTTTCTTGCTGGTGTTATAAATTCCATCAACACCAATTTCTTCAAAGCACAGCTGCTGCTCCTTGTGGTCAGCAAATAGTACGCTAATCACAACCATCACTGTTTGGTGTTTGTATATCTTTTCGTATTACAACCCTCTTGTGATCACTGCAACCACTGTCATGCTCCTGGCTTTTTTTTTCATCTATCATCTCTATAATTCACTGTATAAGTCTTCAAACCTACCTCTTTTCCTTTTCAACAACGCCTTGGTTTACATTCATGTCTCAATGCCTGGTTCCTTACCTTGTGTTTTTTTTTACGTTTAAGGCACAAAAGACAATGAGTATTCTAGTCTTATCCTGTCATCAATTCATTTAGAATCACTCAAGTGACCTTGCATTGTCAGAATCAAGGTTAGTTGTCCGAATCCTTGATAGGGTAATCCCACAATGACTTGAATTCTGGACTCCTACGTTGGACTAGGGAATGGTCGAATTCCTAGGCTGCAGTGAAACTAGATCAATGGTTAGACCATTAATCCAATGGTCAGACCAGTTGGACTAGCCACCCAAGAATTGACCTGCAACTTTAAGAGACATAGCTGAAGTGTGGCAATACCCTCGATCCCGAGTCAGTAAGATATTGGTACTTAAGAAGCTTTAAAGTCTATTAATGAAGGCACAAGTTCCCAGCTAAGATTCCAAAAGCTAAAAAAAAATTGCTATAGCACTCTTTCCTTTGCATCCCATATGCAAATACCAGTCGATCTCTTATAGACCGATTTCTATTTAAAGTAATTCAGCGTGCCCTGCGTGGGATACTTTACAGAAAATACTTTGTGAAATAGGATGCCAATGAATAAGGACAAATTTCTACCCATAATGTTTAACTCAGAGTTGTGGGCCGTGAGGAAGGCTGTCAAAGAATACAGCGGGATTTAAATCAGCTACAGAAAAGGGTAGAGAAATTGCAGATTAAGTTTGATTTCAGCAAGTGTGAGGTGCAGCACTTTGGGATGTTAAATGTAAGGGGAAAGTACACAATTAATGGCAAAACCACATCAATGTCCAGAGGGATCTTGTGCTCCAAGTCCAAAGCTCGCTGAAAGTGGCAACAAAAATACTGCAGATAGAGTGGTCAAGAAGGTGTTTGGTATGCCTGCCTTCATCAGTGAGGGCATTGAGTATAAGAGTCAGAAGGTTATATTCCAGCTTTATAAAACATTGGTTAGCCCCATTTGGGGATTGTGCACCAGAATTGGATGTTTTGAGAGGGTGCAAAACAGGTTTACCAGAATGCTATCTGAAGGGTATTAGTTATAAGAAGTGGATGGACAAACTTTGATTGTTTTCTCTGGAGATTCAGAGGATGAGGGGAGATCTGATAAAAATATAAAACTTTAAGAAAGTGGTAGATAAGGTAGAACTTTTTTCCCAGAGTGGAAATGACAAAGACTATAGGGCATAGGTTTAAGGTGAGTGGAGTCAAGCTTAAAGGTGATGTGCAGGGCAAGTATTTACGCTGCGCTTAGCACACCCTCTTTGGAGCCGACTGAACAATGCTACAAGTTATCCTACTGATACAAATTGTTATGACCATTGACCAATTCTATCCACGAAACAATTTAGCATCTGAGTAAGATCTAATACAAATGCAAAATTGAATCAGCTTCTCAGTTAATGATGTAAACAGAAATATGATAGAAATGCAGGAATCAGTTTTGTGCAGGTCTCTGTATAATAACAAATTGCTGGAGGAACTCCGCGGGTAGAGCAGCATCTAGAGGCTGGGTGGGGTGAGAAGAGGAATTGCCAATGTTCGGGTTGAAACCCTGCTTTGGGGTTATGGGTGGAGTGGGACAATAGTCAGAAAATAAAAGGTGAGGGGGATGGGTGAGACAAGTGAGAGATGATTGGTATACCGAGGAGTGATAAAGATGATAGGCAGTTGGAGCCAGGTGGAGGAGAGGGAGAGTTGGAGTTGGGGGACAGATAGGTGAATGACAGGTGAAAGCAGACAAGGAAAAAAATGGCAGATGGAGACAGGTGAAGGAAGGGAGGGTGAAGGCAAAAACAGGTGCCAGAGAGTGATAAACAGAAACACAGAGGTTACCAGAGCAGAAATCTGATGCCAGGGAGGTGATTGGGGAGAGATAAAGGGATAGGGTAGACATTCCGAACCTTTTTGCTGGGGTGGACATGTCAAAGACTAGAGGTCATAGCTTTTGGGTAAGGGGGACAAAGTTTAAAGGAGTGTTTTTTTTTACAGTGATGGATGCTTGGAATGTGCTGCCAGCGGTGGTGATGACTCACGTACAATAGTAGCATTTAAGATGCTTTTAGATAGGCACAGGAACATGCAGGGGATGGGGGATATAGGTCACATGGAAGCAGAGGAGATTAATTTAACTTGGCATCATGTTTGACACAGACATTGTGGGCCAAAGGGCCTGTTAGCGCAGATGAAAACAGCAGGGAAAGGGATCCTGTCAGTGAAATGTGTGAGGTGGATTAACTATCTCCTTCTCTACTCTCAGTCCTGATGCTGGGTCTTGACCCAGTGAGTGCCTCCAGCTGTTTGTTCTTTGCTCCATTTTCCAGCATCTGCAGTCTCTTGTGTCTCAATATAATTAACCTCCTTCAGAATCAAGTGAACTGGAAAAATCCGACAAAAGTTTTCAGTTATTCTTTAGAGAAATACCAATAAAACAATAACCATCAATTACAAATGAACCTTTATTAATCAATCTCAAGCAAGGCATTTTTAAGATCTCAATACAGTAGTTCTAAAAAGTAGCTGAGTTTGAATGTTTCAATGTCATGGTGTCTTCAGTTGAAATTTATTCCACATCACAAACTTTCCAGTGAGCCCAAAGTAGTATTTACATCGACCCAATTAAAATCAAAGACTATCTTCATTACATTTTTTACAAGAGCAATCAATAAGCCTGTGTCAATCCACAACAGAATATGTTACCATGGAAACATAAGTAGTAAAAAGGGCACAGGAAGAATGGAGCTTGCTCACTGCACTGTGGATGACGTGCTTTCTCAAAGAGCAGCAGCTTATTGTGAAAGCATCCATCATAAGTATTATCTGTATTTGTAGCCGCTAATTCTAAATGTCACCATTGAGTGTCATCCATTATTTAGTGTAAGAAGGAACTGCAGATGCCGGTTTAAACCAAAGATATACCTCCTCCCTCGACTCTGCCCAGGCACCCTGACAGTCCTTTCAGGTTAGGCAGAAGTTCACTTGCACCTCCTCCAACCTCATCTACTGTAGCCTTTGTTCAAGATGTGGATTCTTATACATCAGTGAGATCGTTTCGCGGAACACCTTCACTCAGCCCACCGAACCTACCTGATCTCCCGGTTGCTGGACACTTTAATTCTACTTCCCATTCCTCCACATTCCTTTCAGTTCTAGGTCCCCTCCATTGTCAGAGTGAGGCTAAACGCATATTGGAGGAACAACATCTCATATTGACAGCCCAGTGACAAGAATATTGATTTATCTCACTTCAGGTAGCCCCGGCATTCCCTCTCTCTCTATCCCTCCCCTACCCAAGTCGCACCAGCTTCTCATTTTCACCCTACAAACAGCTAACAATGGCCTTTATCATCATTACTTTTTTGCATATCTTTCATTTATTGTTCTTTATCTCTGCACATCACCGTCTATATCTCTCATTTCCCTTATCCCTAACCAGTCTGAAGAAGGGTCTCGACCTGAAACGTCGCCCATTCCGTCTCTCCAGAGAAGCTGCCTGTCAAGCTGAGTTACTCCAGCTTTTTGTGTCTATCCATTATTTAGTAGCAGGCTGCTGCTATATTTAAAAATCAAATGGCAAATTGATTTAGTTATCTAAATTGTTCCAAGTTTAAAGTGCTTGGGTCTTTTCCTTGTTTTTTTTTAAAGGTAATACTCAATTTTTGGTGTTGGGTATTAGTGACTCACATTATAGTGAATGTGACCAGTACACTCATCTACTACATATTCATTTAAGATTCAGAGGTGGTGAGATTGCTTTTTTGCTAAAATATTTCATTCTGTTACCCGAGAGTGTGATTGCATCCAAGATCGCAGAAACCAGTTGTCAGAATGGTTGCATAGACTCTCAGCATTGCACACCCCAGGAAGACCCAAAGAAAAATGCCTCTGAACTGCCTTCATACGTAGACGTGAACCTTTATGACCAAAGTTTTTTGTAAATTGGAAATTGGAGGAAGGGAGAATCCTCCTGTGGTTTTTTTACCGACTTTATACGGCATGGGAAATTCTCTTCTAGGTCGTGAATCAGTAATATCTGCAGCATAAAGTGCGTAGTGCAATTAAAGAAACGTGAATATAACGGAGAAGAGCTTATTGAGGGTAATAGATCAGGGAACAATATTTAGAATAGAAGTTGATCATTCATTAAAAGGGAAAGCTTTTAGGGCAATGCTATTTATATTGCCTTTTGCCACCTCAGGAAACCTATGTCCATTGTGTTTCACTTCCCCATTTCTACTGGTACACGTACTCCTCTCTTTGTTCACGTTTTTCTTTCCCACCCCACCCTCCCATCCTGTTATCAAGACTTATAAAGGGTCTGTCCTACAAGCATCAAACTAGAAGTGGGGGCCGCGCGGAGGTCGGGTGATCCCCTGTACAGGGCCGTTCCCACCAGCATGCTCCTGCATGCGGCAAGCGCGACCAAACCGGCAGCAGGGGCCGCGCGGAGGTTGGGTGAGTGGCGCAACGCTGCGCAAAGTGAGGCGAACTTGGAGCCTAAGGTAAGTTCGCCAGGACAGAGAGGGGCACACAGAGAGGGGCACAGAGGCACACACACACAGGGCCATGGAGCCACACACATAGAGGGTCACGGAGGCACCTACAGATAGGTTCATGGAGGAACAACGTCGGGGTGGTGTGTAATGCGTCGAGGCGACTGCGAGCCAACAAACCGTTGCTGCGTGGAATTTTTGAACATAGTTTTTCGGAGCCCCGCGCGATGTCGGGACGAACTCCGCACAATTCCGCACGGCTCCGGCGATCGAAGTGGGACCGGCCCCGCGACGCCGGACGGCTCAAGCGACCACGTTAGGTCGCGCTAATCGCATAGAGTTGCATGCTTGTAGGACAGGCCCTTTACCCTCCAATACCTGTTTCTAGCTGTCCATCCCCCACACTTCCAGAAAGGTGTTGGGATAGAAAGGGTATGCCAAGATATTCATTCCATTCCCATCTGGTTACACCTTCCCATTATCTGTCCCTTAACTCATTCCACTTATCCTTGGTACAGAAAAGCTTTCTTTGCAGATTGAAGACCTGTTACAAGTCGTATGCCGCAGGTTTTATTGCTGGATCGTTTATCATTCATCATATATATTAATGAAATGGGAGAGAATTTACATGGCATGATTAGTGGTTGCAGGTGACACCAAAATTGCTGGTGTGGTGAACAGTGAAAAAGGTTGCCTGAAGTTATAACATGATCTAGATCAACAGAGGAAGTGAGCAAGAGAATAGGTCATGAAATTTAACTCAGACAAGTGCAAAGTTATGTATTTTTCAAAAACAAACCAAGACACGGCATTAACAGTGAATGACAGGGCCATGAGGAGTGTTATTGAACAGTGAAACTTTAGGATGCATGTATAAATTTCCTTGAAAGGATTATGGAGAGAAGACAGGAGAATGGCCTTGAGAGTGAAAGATAGATCAGCCATGATTGAATGGCAGAGTAGACTTGATGGGCCAAATTACCTAATTCTGCTCCTATCACTTATGAACATGAAAGGGGAGGCACAAGAAGTTATGGTGGTGAAGAAAGCATGTGGTGTTTTTGCCTTCCACAGCCAAGTATTAGAGTTGGGACATCATGCTGCAAATTGTCAGTTGGACCACACTTGGAGTTTTTGTCACCACACTATAGGAAGGATATGACCAAGCTAGAGAAGATGCAGAAAAAATTCACAGGATTTTTTTACTGAACTGGAGGGGTTGAGGCTTCGACTGGATGGCTAGGACTGTTTCTCTTAGACCAAATGGGGTTGAAGGGTGATCTTATTGAGGTTTATAAAATCATGAAGGGCATAGATAGGGTAGATAATCAAAGTAGAGGAGTCTAAAACTGGAGGGCAGAGGTTTTAGATGAGAAGGAAAAAGATTTAAAACAGACCTGAGAGATGCGATTTTCACACAGACGGTGGTGGGTATGTGGAATGAGCTGCCAATGTAGGTGGTAGAGCTCATCATACCCAATCACAACTGGTCTGCGCTATCACCTACCAGCCCCAGTCTCACCCACCTCCTCTCACCTCTGTATCATGCTATCATCCCACTCTCAGTCCCCATGCAGGGTGTCAACCCAAAACATCGACCTTTGGTGCACATGCTCAGATGTTCTGAGCTTCTCCAGCAGTTCATTTTTTGGTCCAGATTATAGCATCAGCAGACTCTTGCATCTGAACGAATGAATGAATGAATACATTTATTGGGCAAGTATGTACACATACAAGGAATTTGCCTTGATGTTCCACTCACAAGTAACAACACGACAAACAGTAAACCATTAAGAGTAAAACATAAAACATTAAAACATTAAGAATAAAACATTATAGTTTAAACGTGTGAATGAAATAAAATACCAGAGCAAAAAGAGGCTGCAGACTTTTTGAGTAGTTATTGAGTAGAGCTACAGCTCATGGAAAAAAGCAGTTTTTTTTCCAGAGGGAAGTGATTCAAAGAGTTTGTGGCCAGGGTGAGAGGGGTCAGAGATGATCTTACCCACTTGCTTCCTGGCCCTTGCAGTGTACATCAATGGGGGGAAGGTTGCAACTTTCTCAGCTGATCAAATGATTCGCTTCCGGATGTCGTGCTTGTTGGTTGAGCCAAACCAGACCATGATTGAGAAGGTGAGGACAGATTCTACGATGGCAGTATAGAATTGGACCGTCTATATTCCCATTTAAGGTCCTTGGAGATGATGGTTCCAAGGAACTTAAAGGACTCAACAGATGTGACTGTGGTGTTGTTGATGGTAAGTGGGGGGAGAGGATTGGGAGCTCCCATAAAGTCTACTATCAATTCCACTGTCTTAAGAGCATTGAGCTCCAGGTTGTTGCGATGGCACCAGGCCGCCAGCTGTGTAATTTCCTGTCTGTAGGTAGATTCTTCCCCATCCTGGATCAGTCCAATCAGGGTTGTGTCATCCGCAAACTTGAGAAACTTGACAGAGGAGTCTTTGGAGATGCAGTCATTGGTGTAGAGAGATTAAAGGAGAGAGGAGAGTACGCAGCCTTGCGGTGCTCCTATGCTGAGTGTCTGCGGGTCCGAGATGTGCTTTCCCAGCACATTCAAGTCATTGTTTCTTTCATTAATGCATTAGCAAGAAAGTACAATTTGAATCATTGCAACACAGCAAGTAATTGTCAGAAATCTGTGGAGAGAAGTAATGGGTTACAGTAAAAGTAATCTGACTGCAATTTCTGGAGCATGTTATGCATATTTAACATGGAAATTTGTTCTTTCACATTAGAGATGATGTTTAGTAACCTTTGCTGCTCAGAACTCGTTGGACAAACAACAATTTTAGGGAACTACAATGCATTTTCCATTCTGCAATGTCAAGCAATAATTATGATGAAGAGAAGATTGTCATTCTCACTATTAAAAATATCTCAAAATTCAACGTGGGACAGAGGAAAGTCCACATCACAAAGTGAGCACCGTTGCTCATTGCAATATATGGGCCAATACCTTAGTGTCTTATGTTCAAACATAACTTCCAGATACCATCACTTCTAGGAGATATAAAATGTTTTGGAACATAAATGTTTGCTATTTGTGTATCGGTGCCTCCTTTAAAGGAGATTGAAACAAAAATGCTAATTCCGAATTTGTCCAGAGTCAAACATCCACAATGTTGATCCATATTACAAAGGATGAGTCTGGAAAATCACCCTTTGATTTTAGACAAATTGTGTGTCAGAGGTTATGGGGAGAAGGCAGGAGAATGGGGTTAGGATGGAGAGATAGATCAGCCATGATTGAATGGCGGAATAGACTTGATGGGCCGAATGGCCTAATTGTACTCCTATCACTTATGAGCTTATGCAAACTCCTCAATTGTCTGTGATATGAATGAATCATATGCAGCTGATAAATTATTTATTTCAAGTTAACTTCATTATCTAGGGCAACAACTAAAAAGTCTAGTGTACAAGGATTATATAAGCAAATCTATATTTCTGCCTACTGGACTCAAACTATTATTGATTTGCTTTATACGCAGGCTTGAACTGGAATCTAAAGTAAACCTGACCACAGTTAATTGCAGCATTTAATTTGAAATAAGTACACTACTGATTTGCCAAACAATCACAATTATAACATTAGTTATGAAAAAAACATAAAAAATCTCAGAAACGCCTGCATTACAATATAGTTTGAGTCCTTCAATTATTATTCTGATGATAAATGAACAGAATCCCAAGATTCAACATCAAAGCAATGGGTAAACTTCTAGAATCCCATCGGTGGAAACAGAATTTGAATTATTCAGCCATATATCAAAAGACTGGGACATTTTTCTGAAGTGATATTGAAATGATTTTCTTTTTATGAAGCTTACATCTATGAACCAGTAGGAAGGTATAACAAAAATTGAAATTCCACCTACACACATATCATGAAATTATTTGCCTTGTCTTGCAAATCTTCTTCGTACACCACTGGCTCTGTAAACAGTAGACACTGTCAAAAACAATCTGCAATCACTAATCCCTGTAAATTAAACGTTTCTAGACTAATGTTAGGCAATTAGATCCACAGAGATTAATACTTTGCACTTAGTCTTAATTGCCTGCAACAGGCATATAGAACTATAATCATGAAATGTTTTACGATACATATTAAACGTGGATTTCACTGATAGTTTCCCAGCATTCGCAGGAGATGTTAATTCTTAATGCCCTCAAAAAGTTATTGAATTACCATAAAAGTAGCAACACTTTAAGTACTGTGATAAAATTTCCATAGCTGAGAATATCTTATTGAAATTCAAAGTAAGGTTTGCTTATCCGAAGACAGTACTGTTGGCGGAAAAACGAAAGAAACACAAACTTGGTTTTATACAGTGCCTGTTGCATCCCATTCAGGATATCCTAAAAGTCCGGAAACTCAAAGAAATGTTTAGTTTAGTTTAGTTTAGAGATACAGCACGGAAACAGGCTCATTGACCCACCGAGTCCGCATCGACCAAAGATCCCTGCACATTAACTAGGTATGTTACAAAACTTACCTTTACCGGCGCTGCACTTCTGCCGCTCCCCGTGTGCGCGACTTTCGCGCCTTGCATAGGGGGGCGGGCTTAAAGTGCCGTTTTTCCACAGGCAGGACAAATCGATGAATGTCGGGCGATTTGGTTGCTGAAGAAAAATCGCTCCGACATTTCATCAATGGTGGTATTTTTAAATTACTCTAGATTATTTATTAACTAGAGTAATTTAAAAATCACCTTCAAAAGCCGTGACCGCAGACAACCGGAAGCATTTTGCGTAGGGAAGAAAAAAAGGTAAATAGTTTATTTTTATATTAAAAGTTGGTTTTTCGGGAGGCATTAATAATATTTTTATGTTGCGAAATGGGGTCCCCAAAAAATGTATGAACCCCCAGTATTTTTCCCCCCGACTTCACCGCAAACCGCAACGTTCCAATCCACCGCATTCCGCTAAAACCCACTCGCTAGTTGATTTAAATGGCCATTAATTTACAGGCATAAAACACTAAAATCCTTCCATTTGGCACAGAAATTCATGAAAATTAGATTTAAAAATTATGTTATATTGTGGATTATTGTGTGAATGTTATTTGGACACTTAGGCAATTTTTAAAAAGTTTATCTTTTCTTAAGAAATTGATAGATGTTTAGATCTACTCATTTAAATTTGTAATTAGCTACAATTAGATAACTAACTAATAATATGCTTTAATTTCAGGTCATCCAAGTAAGATTGTTTAATATTTGTTTCAGAATGCTTCAATCTATAATAACTGAAAATTTCATTGAGTTCTCTTAATTTTTAAGAATGTTATGGACATTTAACTTTTCCAGATCACAGCTTTTGAGTTAAGTCAATTGAAAGGCAATGGGAAGCAAGATGCTCATTTCCGAGTATGAAAATGGCCATAACTTTCTTAATACTGAAGATATGAAAGTAAATTAGGTGTCAAATTAAACTTCTTTTTATGCTTTATCTGATGGGATACATTGCAGACTTGATTTTTAAAATCTCAAAATTTTGTAACATTGCTACATTAACACTATCCTACACACATGGAAGATTTGCACATACCAAGCCAATTAGCCTATAAACCTGTACATATTTGGAATGTGGGAGGAAACAAGTACAAACTCCGTACAGACAGCTTCCATAGTCGGGATCGAACCCGGGTCTCTGGCACTGTAAGCGCTGTAAGGCAGCAACCCTACCGCTGCACCAACGTGCCACCCTTAGAATGATTTGTATCATTACCATTCTAAGGTGAGAAACAGAATTAAATTGTTTCATCATAATGGGAGAGGTGCCTTAAAGAGATATTCTGAATCCATTGAAAACAATCTACACAATGCTCAAAATCTAAAATGTATTTGCGTATTTGGTGAAACTTGCTAAACTTTGAGTGTTGCTTTTTGCTCACTGTTTGCCTGCAGCAAGCGGTGGCAAGAGGCTTAAAGGAAACATAAACCCTTTTTATGTTTCCAATAGCTCAGTTGAATTATCATTTGGTGAAGTTTACTTTAGTTGCTTTGCTTTACTTTAGAGATACACCATGGAACAAGGTCCTTCAGCTCACTGAGTCCATGATCATCGATCACCCATACACTAGTTCTACGTTATCCCACTTTTGAATCCATCTCACTAGGGGTAATTTATAGAAGCCAATTAACCTACAAAGCTGCACATCTTTGGAATGTGGGAGGAAACCGAAGCACCCAGAGAATAATCATGCGGTCACAGGGCAAAGGTACAAACTCCGCATAGACAGCATCCGTAATCAGGGTTGAACCTGGGTCTCAGGCCCTGAGAGGCACCAGCTCTCCCACTGTGCTACTGCATCACCCTAACATGTGAAACATTATTTTATGTTAATGACATTCAGAGAAAATGAGTCACTTTTGCACAAATGTGTAAATTGTAAGACATTCCAATTGTCAAGAACTTTGCTTCCTTCAACCATACCAGGAGACAAGATATTTGAAGAGTTGGATAAACTAGTTAAACAGCATGAATGCTCCACTGCCCATTCCCATTGTGCAATGATAAATTTAACAGCTAGAACTGACAACAAAAAAAACCATTTATGCGCTTTGCAATAGGATTAGACTGTGGCAAACTCCAGCAATCAAACTGTGCAAAGTCTATTGGAAAGAAGATTAAAGAGCATAGACTAAGTAGAGAAAATGATGTCCTAGAGGAACTGTACCTACTGTTTAAATGGCAACTGAACCTTTTAGCACATTGGTATATATTGAAAGAGAGTGCCAATGGAAATTAACATTGGTGCTAAAGCTCCAGTGATGTGGAGACAAGGACTTACTCCAAATGGCCAGATGAGACCCTAAATCTGAAATAATATCCTGCCTTCCTTTGCTTGTGCACTGGTGACAGGATATGTGAAATTAGAGTGAGGAGCAGTGAGAGGCGGAGAGGGAAAGCTCCAATATTCTGATTGTGCCAAGTCAAGAAACAAATTTGATAAGTCAAAGCAGGCTGTCTAAGTCAAAGTTAGATTGGAGAGAGATGAAAATTTGATGGAGATATACAGTGGCTTGCAAAGGTTTTCATACCCCTTGAACTTTTCCACATTACAACCACAAATGTAAATGTATTTTATTGGGATTTTATGTGATATACCAACACAAAGTGGTGCATAATTGTGAAGTGGAAGGAAAATGATACATGGTTTCCAAATTTTATTACAAATAAAAAACTGAAAAGTGTGGCATGCAAAAGTATTCAGCCCCCCTGAGTCAATACTTTGTAGAACCACCCTTCGCTGCAATTACAGCTGCAAGTCTTTTGGGGTATGTCTACCAGCTTTGCACAACTTGAGACTGAAATTTTTGCCCAGTCTTCTTTGCAAAATAGCTCAAGCTCAATCAGATTGGATGGAGAGCGTCTGTGAACAGCAATTTTCAAGTCTTGCCAGAGATTCTCAATTGGATTTAGGTCTGGACTTTGACTGGGCCATTCTAACATATGAATATGCTTTGATCTAAACCATTCCATTGTAGCTCTGGCTGCATGTTTAGGATCGTTGTCCTGCTGGAAGGTGAACCTCCGCCCCAGTCTCAAGTCTTTTGCAGACTCTAACAGGTTTACTTCCAAGATTGCCCTGTATTTGGCTCCATCCATCTTCCCATCAACTCTGACCAGCTTCCCTGTCCCTGCTGAAGAAAAGCATCCCCACAGCATGATGCTGCCACCCTCATGTTTCACAGTGGGGATGGTGTGTTCAGGGTGATGTGCAGTGTTAGTTTTCCGCCAAACATAGCGTTTTGCATTTAGGCCAAAAACTTCAATTTTGGTTCTCATCAGACCAGAGCACCTTCCTCCACATGTTTGCTGTGTCCCCCACATGGCTTGTGGCAAACTGCAAATGGGACTTCTTATGGCTTTGTTTCAGCAATGGCTTTCTTCTTGCCACTCTTCCATAAAGGCCCGATTTGTGGAGTGCACGACTAATAGTTGTCCTGTGGACAGATTCTCCCACCTGAGCTGTGGATTTCTGCAGCTCTTCCAGAGTTACCATGGGCCTTTTGGCTGCTTCTCTGATCAATGCTCTCCTTGCCTGGCCTGTCAGTTTAGGTGGACGGCCATGTCTTGGTAGGTTTCAATTTTCGGATGATGGATTGAACAGTGCTCCGTGAGATGTTCAAAGCTTGGGATATTTTTTTATAACCTAACCCTGCTCTAAACTTCTCCACAACTTTATCCCTGACCTGTCTGGTGTGTTCCTTGGGCTTCATGATGCTGTTTGTTCCCTAATGTTCTCTAACAAACCTCTGAGGCCTTCACAGAACAGCTGTATTTATACTGAAGATATGAAAGTGAATTAGGTGTCAAATTAAACTTCTTTGTATGCTTTATCTGATGGGATAAATTGCAGACTTGATTTTTTAAATCTCAAAATGTTGTAACATTGCTACTAATTCACTTTCATATCTTCAGCATTAAAAACGTTATGGCCATTTGCATACTCAGAATTTAGCATCTTGTTCCCTATTGCTTTCCCATTGACTTGACACAAAAGCTGCGATCAAGGACAGTCAAAAGTCCATAACTTTCTTAAAAATTAAGAGAACTGAATGAAATTTTCAGTTATTATAGATTGAAGCATTCTGAAACAAATATGAAACAATCTTGTTAAAGAAGGAACTGCAGATGCTGGAGAATCGAGGGTTACACAAAAAGCTGGAGAAACTCAGCGGGTGCAGCAGCATCGAAGGAGAGAAGGAGATAGGCGACGTTTCGAACAATCTTACTTGGATGTCCTGAAATTGAAGCATATAATTAGTTAGTTACCTAATTGTAGCTAATTACAAAATTCAATTACTAGATCTAAACATTTATCCATTTCTTAAGAAAAGGTTACCATTTTTAAAAAGCCTAAGTGTCCAAATAACATTCACACAAGAATTCACAATATAACATGATTTTAAAATTAATTGTCATGAATTTATAGGTCAAATTGAAGGAATTTAGTGTTTAATTCCTGTAAATTAATGGCCATTTATATCATCTTGCGAGTGGGTTTTTGTGGAACGCGATCGTTTGGAACGTTGCAGTTTGCGGTGAATGTAACCCGTAGTCAGCAGGAAACATACTGCTGGTTCGTATATTTTCGAAGTCACCTTTTCGCAACATGAAATTTTGATTAAAGGCTTCCTAAGAAGCACGTTTTATGTAAAAATAAACTGTGTACCTTGTTTTGTCCCCTACGTGTGATCCATCCCGTTGTCGGCGTTCATGGCTTTAGGAGATGATTTTTAATTAACTCATGCGAATAAATGATCCAGCGTAGTTTAAAAATAACCCCATAAAACAAATGTTGGAGCGATTTCTCTTCAGCAACTAAACCCCCTGAGATTAATCGATTTGAATAGTCTGGAGTAAACGGCATTTTAAACCCGCGCCCCTCTCAAAGGCGCCAAAGTCGCGCACATGGGTAGTGGCAGAACTGCAGCGCCGCTAAAGGTAAGTTTTGTAACATACCTACAAAAACCATGATCACTTTTTAGATTTTGATGACCCTATAAATGTATGAAGCATCACACAAGGCAACCAGTTTAGTTTTGAGATACAGTGTGGCAACAGGTCCTTCGGAAGATCAAGTCCACGTTGATCACAATCAATCGTACTTGAGTTCTATCCTACACACTAAGGGCAATGTAAAGAAACCAATTAACCTAGAAACCTAAGCGGAGGTGTCCAGTGAAACGATCACCACACTTGCTCCCCTTCCCCTCGGTCACAACAGAGACAGAGTCCCCCTAGTCCTCACCTTTCACCCCATCAGCCATCACCTCCCTTGACTCCATCCAAGGACCGCGACAGTCCATTCAGGTGAGGCAGAGGTTCACTTGCATCTCCTCCAACTTCATCTACTGAATCCGCTGCTCCAGGTGTGGACTCCTATATATCAGCAAGACCAAGCACATGCTCAGCGATTGTTTTGCTGAACACCTCCACTCAGTCTGCCTAGAAACAAAACCTCACCCAAAACCTTTATCCCGGGATGCTGCCAGTCCCGCTGAGTTACTCCTGCATTTTGTGCCTATCTCCAATGATATCAAACTGTCTTTTTCATGGTTCAGATGAAATATTTAATTAAGGCAAGAAACAGGAAATGATGGAATTACTCAGCAGCACAGGTTGCATCTGTTGAGAAAGAAAGAGAGTCACAATTTTGGTTAAAGACCTTGAATAAGAATCAGCAATGAGAAAGTTAATTTGCTGAGAGGAGGAAGAGAGAAGAGAACAGAAGGGCTGATTGTTTACTGAGCTCTATCAGTATTTTCAGTTTCTTTTAGATTTCCAGTGTCTGCAGTTTTTTGCTTTAATCCTAGCTACGTCCCTCATTGCAAGAGAAACATTATCCTATTTAATATTTATCATGCTATTGATATCTTGCTGTCATAATCATTTAGTTGTTTGTGTGAGCAATGCTTCAATGACCCTGAGTTGGTGAAAGGTAAATGTAATGCAAGGCTTTCTTTCTATGACATGATTCTTCTGATGTTTAGCATGCGCTTTAATCTGTTGTTAAAGAAGTGACACAAGAAACGGCAGATGCAGGAATCTTGAGCAAAACACAAAGTGCTGGTGGAACTGAGCGGGTCAGGCAGCATCTGTAGAGGGATTGGACAGATGATGTTTTGGTTCAGGACCCATATTCAGAACTATTTTTAAAGATGGATCAACATCTGCCTTGAGATATTGCTTAATTAACTGCTAAATTAAAGTAGGTTATTCTAAAATAGCACAGATATTTTACGTATCAAAATAAATAAATTGTGCAGAGTTTAAGAGAACACATTTTGAGAACTACCCCTGAACGTCCCAACTTACCTGATGCCCCGAGTGCCTACAGCTGCCATAACGATAGTAGCCACAACATCTACCCCTGATGCTATAATGATAACACATTGAGACCCTTCAAAGAAAAGGAATAGGGGACCCTTTGGGTCTCGACCCAAAATGTCACCTATTCCTTTTCTCTAGTGATGCTGCCTGACCCGCTGTGTTACTCCAGAACTATGTGTCTATCTTCAGTTTAAACCAGCATCTGCAGTTCCTTCCTGCACAATTAATGTCTTTACCCGGAGTTCTTTTTTGCATTGCGCAGGATTACTATTCTAACAAGATGTCACATATTGGAGGAAACACTGTGGGAGCACAGGGGCAATTAGTACTCTGGTAGGGATTTCATCAGCCTGCACCAAGCTGCCAGGCTAGTAGGACCACCAGCAGCGCTGATCCACATGATATCTAATCAGATACAGTTGCAAGAATATTGGAGGAATAAATTAAAGTCTTTCCTTGACATCAAGGCACAATTTGACCTATTTTACACTAATTAAAGAAAATACATGAGGAAGTCAGAAGAAGTCAAAATAAATCAGACAAATTTAAGGAAAAAACTGGAAGGGAGACAATTTTGCAAATGATATAACAACTTCAATGTGGTTAATCCGGCACTGGTTGCAGATGCAGTGCAGAACTTCATGGACTCTTTCCAGATGTCACACAATCATCTTCACGACCAGCAGCCTGTGCTACTTATTAATGAAGTATTTAAACTGTACAGATAAGGCATAGAAAAGGACTAATCTGCAATCCGTGCCTGTGTTTTTGCCAACGCAAGTGGCTGCAGCCAAGTTAAGCCCATTCAATGATCTTGTTGAGAATCTAATCACATCCAAACTATTGGCATGGGATGTGGCTCTTCAGGTTAAGGTTTAATATTACCATATGCACCAAGGTACCATTTCATCATCTATATCTCTCGTTTACCTTTCCCGTGAAGAAGGGTCTCGACACAAAACGACACCCATTCCATCTCCAGAGATGCTGCCTGCCCCACTGAGTTACTCCAAATGTTTGTGTCTATCTTCAGTTTCAACCAGCATTTCCAGTTCCTTCCTACAGATATGAAAAGCTTTGTTTTTCATGCTATCCAATCAAATCAGATAATACTATCCATAAATACAATCGAGCTGAACTCAAGTACAATAGGTAGAATGAAGACAAAGATACAGAATGCAAACTATAGTTTTTAGTATTGTAGCATAACAGTTCCAGAGACAAAACCCAATGTCCCCAATGAGGTTGGTTGGGGAATTGGGACTGTACACTAGGTTTACACCTTCATGTGTGCTTTGCCATTCAATTAAATTACGGTGGACCTACAATCTAACTTTGTGTGTCCCCCAGTACTGTTATTCAATCAGTTAATTAAAACAGAAAGGCAGCAGATGCTGCAAATCTGAAATAAAGACAGAAAATACTGCAGTGCTGGTCTGAGGAAATAGACAAGATCTTTCATGACTGCTTTGAGTTGGTCGACCGGTTCTTATTCAAGAACTGCACATAACCTAGATGTATATACTGTCACAGACTTCATCAGCAAGTGCGTAGAGGGCCAGGTACCCAAGACGATTTATACCTGTGTTCCTCAATCAGAAACCATGGTTTTTAAAAGTCTGCTCCCAGGTGAAGTCCAAGCCTGCAGCACTCAAGTCAAACAATTTAGTAGACCTTCTTCCCAGCAATTCAGTATGGTACAAGAAATCTATCTTAAGACTTTTGCAGAGCCAGAAGAATGCCAAGAAAGAATTCCAGACCAAGCTGGAGGTCCGAGGCCATGACACAGATCCCCATAGATTGTGGCCAGGCTTGAACGCTATTATGGACTACATTGGAACTATGGATCACTCTCTGGTGAACCCAATGCATTCCTTGAACAGAGGGTTGGTGGAGGAATGTCACACGCCACGTCAGTGTTTGATCCACCTGTACCAACAGTTACTGTGGCAGATGCAACATCAGCCTTCCTTAGACTGAAGACCACTATACAAGATACAAGATACATTTATTTGTCACGTGTGCCAATTGGCACAGTGAAATGAAATCACCATGCAGCCATACAGTAAAAATAAAGAACACACATAGAGTTGATAGAATTCGACATAAAACATCCACACACAGCAGGATCAAAATTTCCTACTGTTAGGGAAGGCGCCAAAGTCAGTCTCTTCCTCAGATGTTCCCCACTGTTCACCCGTGGTCGGGGCCTCCCCGAGCCCTCCCCGAGCCCTCCGCAGTCGTCGCTCCGGGCGGCCCGATGTTCAGGCCCGCTCCCCGGGGTGATGTAAGTCCGACATCGGGGCTGGGGGAAGGCCTCAGCGGCCTGGACCCCCAGTCAGCCCCTTCCTACCGGAGTCCGCGGCTCCCAAAGTCCGCAGGGTGCGCCGGGTGGAGATGCTATGCTGGAGGGCCTCGGCAAAGGGCCCCAGGACTCCACAAAGTTGTTCAGCGCCACCCGCATTGGAAGCTCTCCAAACCAGAGCTCCACGATGTTGGAGCAGCGACCCAACGCTCCGGAGCTCCAAGCGGCGATCCAGGTAGGCATCGCCCGCTCCGTGGTGACCCCAGCGCTGCGCTTCCGCTATTTCAGCTCTGGTCCGGTTCCCGGTTCATGGCAGGAAAGGCTGCTCCGATCCAGGAAGTAGGCCGCGAGGTGGGGGGCGAGGACGCGACTCAGAAAAATAGTCGCGTCCCCGCCAGGAAGTGACTGGGAAACAGTTTCCCCCTTACCCCGCCCCCCTCCCCTACATATAAAAGTTAAAGATTCCCCCCAAAACAAACTTTAAACTGACTAAAAATTTAAAAAAAGATGGAGAAACAAACGGACTGCAGGCAGAGGCTGCTGTCAGTGCAGCACCCCCTAGTACTCTATCATTCCTCCTCCACAATAATTCTCAAAACCGAGGTTGCATTCTCAGTCCCCTACTATATTCCCTATGCACTGATGACTGGCCAAACTTGGCTCTAACTCCATCAACAGGTTTTCAGACGACACCTCTAATGATGGGCTGGATCACCGACAATAACAAGATGGAGTACAGGAAGGAGATATAGAAGTGAGTGACATGATGTCAGGAAGATACTTCTCCCTTAAAGTCAGCAAGATGAAGGAGCTATTTGTCAACTTCAGGAAGCATGGCTCAGTGCATGCCCCAATCAGCATCAATGGTGCCGAAGTGGAAATAGTTGAGAGCTTCAAGATCCTTGGCATTAATATTACCAACAATCTGTCGTGGACCAACTACATTACTGCAACAGCCAGGAAGACACACCGACACCTCTACTTCCTGAGGAGACTGAAGAAATTCAGCATTTCTGCAGTGACTCTTGCAAACTTCTATAGATGCATCACAGAAAGCATACTGTTGGGTTGCATCACTACTTGGTTTGGGAATAGTTCTGCCAATATCTCAAGAAATCGCAGAGTTGTAGATGTAGCATAGTCCACCACACAGACCAGACTTCACACCATTGACTCCATCTACACTTGGAAAAGCAGCCAACATAATCAACTATTTGTCCCACCCTGGTCATTCCTTCTTCTCCCGGCTCGAGCCTGGCAGAAGGTGCAGAAGCTTGAAAAATCGTACCTCCAGACTCAGGAACACTTTCTGTTATCAAGCTTTTGAACTGTCCTTCCATAAGCTAGAGTACTGTTTCGCCTGTATCCCAAATTGAATTGAATTGGTTTATTGGCCAAGTATTCACATACAAGGAATTTGCCTTGGTGCTCTGCCTGCAAGTGACAACATGATATACAGTGACAGTTAAGCATGATACATAAAACATTAAACATTAATAATAAAACATTATTGATTAAACATGTGAATTAAATAAAATACAAAAGCAAAAAGGTGTTTTTGTTTTTTGAGTAGAGCTACTACTCGTGGAAAAAAGCTGTTTTTATGTCTGGATGTGGCAGTTTTCACAGTCGGAGTCACCTTCCAGAGAGAAGTGATTCAAATAGTTTGTGGCCAGGGTGAGAGGGGTTAGAGATGATCTTACCTGCTCACTTCCTGGCCCTTGAAGTGTACAGTTCGTCAATGGAGTGGAGGTTGCAGCCAATAACCTTCTCAGCTGATCGGACGATTCGCTGCAGCCTCCGGGTGTCGTGCTTGGTGGCTGAGCTAAACCAGACCATGATGGAGAAGGTGAGGGCAGACTCTACGATGGCAGTATAGAATTGGACCATCATTGCCTGGGGCAGATTGTGGTTCCTCAGCTGCCTCAGGAAGTACATCTTCCGTTGTGCCTTTTTGACTGTGGAGTCAATGGTAGCCCCCCACTTAAGGTCCTTGGATATTATGGTTCCCAGGAACTTAAAAGACTCCACAGATGTGACTGTGGTGTTGTTGATGGTGAGTAGGGTGAGGGGAGGGGGAGCTCTCCTAAAGTCTACAATCAATTCCATTGTCTTAATAGCATTGAGCTCCAGGTTGTTGCGATGGCACCAGGACGCCAGCTATGACACTTCCTGTCTGTAGGCAGATTCTTCCCCATCCTAGATCAGTCCAATCAGGGTTGTGTTATCCACAAACTTGAGAAGCTTGACAGAGGAGTCAGTGGAGATGCAGTCATTGGTGTAGAGAGAGTAGAGGAGAGGGGAGAGTACGCAGCCTTGTGGTGCTCTTATGCTGAGGGTTTGCGGGTCCGAGATGTGCTTTCCCAGCCTCACATGCTGCTTCCTGTTTGTCAGGAAGCTGGTGATCCACTGACAGAGGGGTTCAAGCACAGTCAACGTGGAAGGTTTGGAGTGTAGCACCTCTGCTCAATAGTGTTGAATGCAGAGCTAAAATCCACAAACAGGATCCTCGCATAGGTCCGCTGGTGGTCTAGGTGCTATAGGATGAAGTGCAGGCCCAGGTTGACTGCATCATCCACAGATCTATTGGCCCGATATGCAAACTGCTTGATATTTTTCAGCTTGGCCAGCACAAGCCTTTCAAAGTTCTTCATGACTACAGAGGTCAGTGCAACAGGCCTGTAGTCATTAAGACCAGTAATTCTTGCCTTTTTGGGTAATAGTGGAGACATTGAAGCAGACATGGACTGTACCGGTTTGCAGGGACTGGTTGACAATGTCTGTGTAGACCAGTGCCAGTTGTTCAGCACAGAACTTGAGAGTAGAGGGGGAAAACATTGTCTGGTCCTGGAGATTTCCGCCTTTTCTGTCTTCTGAAAAGCCTCTCCACCTCCTCTATTTTTATTGTTGATGATGGAGAAGTGATGTTGTGCAGCATGGAGGGTGTGGGTAATTGGGTGTAAAGTGGTGATTGGAGAGTCGTGGGTTGGAAAGGGCCCAGTCTTTTCAGACTGGAGTCTTGCTTTAAGTATGTGTGAAGTGGTGAATGGGGAGGAGTGGATAAAGAAGGGCTCAGTCTTTGCAGACTGAGGTCAGGCTGTCAGTGGGTGTGAAGTGTTGGTTGGGGTGGGAAATGGTCCAGTCTTTTCAGACTGCAGTCTTGCTTTAAGTAGGTGTGATGTGGTGAATGGGGAGGAGTGGGAGCAGAAGGGTCAATTATTTGCAGACTGGGGTCTGGTTGTTGGGGAGGGGGGATGTGGGTACCAGGGTTACGTTTGTGCTTGTCAAACCTGCAGTAGAACTCATCCAGGTCATTGGTCAGCTGACTGTTGTGTCCTGGAGTCACCACTAGAGGGCTCTACCTCGCGATGGATGGCTGGTTTAACCCTCGCTGCCCCATCTCCATTCTTGGAAACTCCAGGAGAGCCTCCAGTACCATGGATACTCTGGTATGATAGTTTCAAGACTTACCTGATCGCAAGTGGCCTGGATGGAGCGGCCATTTCGGACATTCGCCGCCTCAGAATGGAGGGACAGCGAATGTTCGCGCAGCTCGACAGTGCTGCAACGAGTGAATACAGTACTGCTGTTAATGCACTGGGCAAATATTTCATCCCAAAGACAAGTGTGCTGATAGAAAGATACCAGTTTCGCCAGCGGTCACAGGGACAGGGCGAACCAGTGAAACAATTTGCTTCTGCATTGATAGAACTGGCTGCAAAGTGCAATTTTGGAGCACCGACAGATGAGCTGGTGAGAGGCCAGCTGATCGAAAAGACTTCTGTCCCGCGGATTAGAGAGCGCCTTCTCATGGAGGATGATGCTCTCACACTCGAAAAGGCACAAACGTTAGCTGTGCAAATTGAAAGTGCAATGCATAACGCCGAGGTGCTCAAACAACAGCAGATGGCATGCTCTGAGGGAGCATTTAGTCATGCATCTCATCAGATGAATACAGCACCAGTGGGGGGCATTCAGAGCCAATCAAAACACAGTCGCTCAAACAAGCAGTGTCCGAATTGTGGCCGGACACACGCTCCCGGGGTAAACGATGTAACGCGTGCTCAAAGTTGAATCACTTCGAGAAAGTATGCTGGTCATCAAAGGAGAAAGCGTCACCTGTCCGCCTTTGTAGATGATGAATCGCCGGGTGGACACGACGTATACTCCATAAAGTACAGGGCTGACCAGAATGTTCGGTCAACAGGGACCCTCCCGGAGCAAACATTCATCTCGACGCAGAGCCCTCTAGTGGTGACTCCAGGACACAACACTGACGATTGTCCAATGAGCGGGGGGCTTTCCTCTTGTAGCTGGTGATTTCTTGCAAGTCCTTCCAAACTGAAGATGAGTCAATAGCTGAGAACTCGCTCCTCAAATTCTCAGAGTACCTTTCCTTGGCAGCTCTGATTCTTCTTCTCAGCTTGTACTTGGCCTGCAAGTAGAGGTCTGCATCCCCACTCCTGTAGGCCTCCTCTTTAGACTGTCGGAGCTGTCTGAGTTCTGCAGTAAACCAGGGCTTGTTGTTGTTGAACCAGGTCCGGATCCTAGTTGGAATGCAACTGTCCTCACAAAAGCTGACATATGATGATACAGTGTCTGTATAATCATCACGGCTTGTGGTTGCTTCCCTGAACACATTCCAATCTATGCAGTCAAAGCAGGATTGCAGGTTCTCAATGTCCTCGCTTGTCCACCTTTTTGTTGTTCTGGCTTAGTAGATTTTAGTTTCTACCTGTAGATCGGAATAAGGTGAACTAGTCAATGATCCGAGGGACCCAGACCCGCCCGGGGAACTGAGCGATATGCGTTCTTGATTGACGTGTAACAGTGGTCAAGTGTTCTCTCTCCTCTGGTGGGGCAGGAAATATGAAGTCTGTACTTTGGAAGGTCACGGCTGACGTGAGCTTTGTTAAAGTCCCCCAAAACAATGACCATGGAGTCCGGGAAGTCACTCTCTACCCTCATTACCTGGTCAGCGAGTTGCGTATGCAGGCATGGGGGGGGGGGGGGAGGGGAGGATGTAAACACCAGTGAGAATAAAGGAGTTAAATTCCCTCGGAGAGTAGAAGGGTTTGCAGTTTATAAAGAAGGATTCTAGATTGGGAGAGCAGAAATTTGACAGTACCGTGATGTTGTTGTACAAGTTCTGGTTGGTATAGAAGTATATTCCACCACCTCTTGATTTCCCCGCTGCCTCCACTTCGCGGTCCGCTCTGTGAAGTTGGAAGCCAGCCAGTTGCAGCGCGCTGTCCAGGGTCGACTCACACAGCCAGGTCTCGGTGAAGCACAGGGCAGCAGCTCGAGAGAAGACCTTGTTTGTCTGGTGCAGGAGTTGCAGTTCGTCCACTTTGTTATTGAGAGAATGTACATTTGCCAGGAATGTTCTAGGCAGCGGTGTGCGTGATCCTCGTCGCCAGAGTCGGGTGAGTGCTCCAGAGCGCTTCCTACGGGTCCTCCTCCATCGCAAGACCTTGAACGCAGCCACAGACAGCCAACAATACAATCCATTTGCTAATGTAACCCCACTTTTTAAAAAAGGAGGGAGAGAGAAAGCGGGGAATTACAGACCAGTTAGTCTAACATCGGTAGTGGGGAAACTGCTAGAGTCAGTTATTAAAGATGGGATAGCAGCGCATGTGGAAAGTGGTGAAATCATTGGACAAAGTCAGCATGGATTTACGAAAGGTAAATCATGTCTGACAAATCTGATAGAATTTTTCGAGGATGTAACTTGTAGAGTGGATAAGGGAGAACCAGTGGATGTGTTATATTTAGACTTTCAGAAGGCTTTCGACAAGGTCCCGCATAAGAGATTAGCATACAAACTTAAAGCACACGGTATTGGGGGTTCAGTATTGATGTGGATAGAGAACTGGCTAGCAGACAGGAGGCAAAGGGTAGGAGTAAACGGGTCCTTTTCAGAATGGCAGGCAGTGACTAGTGGGGTGCCGCAAGGCTCAGTGCTGGGACCCAAGCTATTTACAATATATATTAATGATTTGGACGAGGGAATTCAATGCAAAATCTCCAAATTTGCAGATGATACCAAGCTGGGGGGTATAGTTAGGTGTGAGGAGGATGCTTGGAGGCTGCAGGGTGATTTGGATAGGCTGAGTGAATGGGCAGATGCATGGCAGATGCAGTATAATGTGGATAAATGTGAGGTTATCCACTTTGGTGGCAAAAACATGAGGGTAGACTATTATCTGAATGGTGGCAGATTAGGAAGGGGGGAGATGAAACGAGACCTGGTCATGGTACACCAGTCATTGAAAGTAGGCATGCAGGTGCGGCAGGCAGTGAAGAAAGCAAATGGTATGTTAGCATTCATAGCGAAAGGATTTGAGTATAGGAGCAGGGAGGTTCTACTGCAGTTGTACAGGGTTTTGGTGAGGCCACACCTGGAGTATTGCGTACAGTTTTGGTCTCCAAATCTGAGGAAAGACATCCTTGCCATAGAGGGGGTACAGAGAAGATTCACCAGACTGATTCCTGGGATGTCAGGACTTTCATATGAGGAAAGATTGGATAGACTCGGCTTGTACTCGCTGGAATTTAGAAGATTGAGGGGGGATCTTATAGAAACTTACAAAATTCTTAAGGGGTTGGACAAGCTAGATGCTGGAAGATTGTTCCCGATGTTGGGGGAGTCCAGAACAAGGGGTCACAGTCTAAGGATAAGGGGGAATTCCTTTAGGACCGAAATGAGGAAAACATTCTTTACACAGAGAGTGGTGAGTCTCTGGAATTCTCTGCCACAGAAGGTAGTTGAGGCCAGTTATTTGGCTATATTTAAGAGGGCGTTAGATGTGGCACTTGTGGCTAAAGGGATCAGGGGGTATGGAGAGAAGGCAGGTACGGGATACTGAGTTGGATGATCAGCCATGATCACATTGAATGGCGGTGCAAGCTCGAAGGGCCGAATGGCCTACTCCTGCACCTATTTTCTATGTTTCTATTTGCTTCCATTTCAGGTGAGCTCAAGTAAAGCAAAGACAAGCAAAAGCAGAAGCACAGGGCAGGCGGGGCCAGCCATCAATACAATCCATTTGCTTTCATTTCAGGTGAGCTCAAGCAAAACAAAGGCAAACCAAAGGCAAAAGCACAGGGCAGGCCAAACAACTCATTTCATTTCATTAAGGGCTAACAAATCATTTATTGCAAGCACATTGCTGGCTAACAGATAATTTATTGCAAGCACATTAAGGGTTAACAAATCATCATTCATTGCAAGCACATTACTAGCCAACAAATCATTCATTGCAAGCACATAAAGGGTTAACCACATAAAGCACATAAAGGGTAGATTCACAGTTCAGTAGACTCACAGCAGAATCAGAGCTGTGGCCTCTGCCTCGCGATCTTTCAGAGTGACAGACTCACATCCAGGCATCCGGGGTTCTATAGTCCTGCCCTCCCCCCGGAAGTGGCGTACCTTCATCATGGTGATTGACAGGCGAGAGGACCAATCAGCTGATCTCCAGATTTTTTAAACACTCATAACTTTTTTATTTTTAATCGATCGGAAAAATCCTCGGGGCTGCTTCAGTGGAGGAGAACTGTGAGCAAGGTGTCCAAAAATCGTAACGATATAGGATAGCGTTTTTTCTAAAATCAATATACTGTGCAGACAGGAAGTGGTCAAGATGAGACTTTAAATTATATAGATATACCTGGGTACACATGACAATAATAAACCCAAACTTAAATCCATGACCGACTTGCTGAGCATTTCCAACATTCTCTGCTTTTATTTCAATACATCAGTCCTAGGTTTAAAATGAACTCAATTGATGTTTATGGCAATGATTTAAAATAGATTCTTCAGCATTTCATAAATTATTTTCTGCATGAAATAATTTTTTGTTCCATGCTAATATCACCACCATTCGTACTGCCCATGCACAAACCAGACAACTGCTGGCATCGGGGAAATGGCACATATATCATTTGCAAGGCCACCGAAGGTGCTGTTACCAAAAGGTACTACAAAAGCTACCTAGTTCGTTTGGGTACTTGATGTATAATTGCTGGGCATGAATTTGTAATTTCCTGAGGCCGCTACAACTTTTATCCTTGTTGAGATCCTCAACCTGCCTTGCTGGCTATATTTTAACTCGATTTTAAAGTTTAGAAAAAGGTTTTATTGGCTAATTATTTTCTTGTTGTTGAAAATTTATGTATGATCCAAAACTTGAAAATAATAAAGAACTGAAGTGACACTTCTGTCTTCTTTTAACGAAAATGCACCTGGCCCATTTAACTCATCCGCCTACAGACAGCTGACAGCCCTAAGACTTTAATCACAACAACGTTTTCAGTGGAGACGTCCAAATTCTCTATTGTATGAAGTGAATAGAATTATTTTGAGGTCTCCCATGCCTCCATTAGTTTATACCAGCATTTTTTTTTGCACTGGTCGCCTGTGGTGACATTTGCACTGGTTGCCACTGGTGACATGAATCTGCCAGCTATAAGCTTCTTCTTCTTATCAAGTCCACACACAAGATTAGAAGTTGTTCATCCAGAGCTGAACACACTTCTCGGCATCTGCATACAATGGTGTCTGTCTTGTCGCTTCTTGTGTGTGGTGGTGGAAAGATTGGTGTTCTTTTTCTCGGTCTGCATAAAACTTGAGAGTCTTCAAGGTACAACAGAGGTCTTTATTATATTACTCAATGCTGGCAGCAAGACAACTCAAAATGGCTGCACACTGTCTACAGACAGGAAAAACTATATACAAAACATCTCCCTTTGTCCTGTGCAGCGCCACCTGCTACATGGGAGGAGCAACGGGTCCTCCCAACCCACACAGTCAACCAAACATCACACTCCCCCTTTCCAATTTAAACGTCTCCATTTAACTGGACCTCACTTCACTCCTTTTGGCCAGCCTTTTTTTGCATTTCACAACTCTTGCTAAAGGCTCAGAATCAACAGAGTTTTCCTCAGTGTTCTCTTTTGAAGAGATATCAGTATTTGCTTTATATGTATGCTGTTCTTTCTCCACTTGACTGTAGTTTTTCTCGGTGGTCGATAATGATACATTATGGCGATGCATCGGCGGCCAGCGAGATCGGCTTTGATGGGTCATAGAGGACCAAACTCGTCTTCTGGGTGAACATCTCCTTCAACCTGGTGAATGCATGATCACACTCTTTGGACCAGTGCCATTCAACGTCCTGTATTCACAAGTTGTTCAATGGTGCGCACAAAGTCAAAAGTGCCGGTATGAACTTGCCACAGTAGTTCACCTTGCCAATGAAGCTTTCAAGGTGCTTCACATTTTTGGGCGTCGGCAATTTCACAATGGCGCCCACTCTTTCTTCCGATGGCTTCAGACCACTTGCCAAGATCACATGTCCGAGATATGTGACCTGTTGTCAGAAGAATGCGCACTTGTCCATGCGCAACTTCATGCCATAGTTGTTCAGTGCCATGAGAACCTGTTTTAGGTTCTGCAGGTGTTCTTCCTCTGTCCGGCCAGTGACAATTATGTCATCCAGGTAGGCGGCTACGTACGGAATCCCGGCAACCAGATTGTCGACCAGTTTCTGGAAGATGGCCAGCGCCGGCGCCGGTCTAAACAACAATTGGTTGGATCTGAACAGTCCCTTGTGCATGTTGATCACGAGCATGTATTTTGGCTCGTTGTCCAGTTCCACTTGGTGATACGCGTCGGACATGTCCAATTTTGAGAAGTACTGTCCTCCTTGCAGCTTGACGAACAGCTCGTCCACTCTTGGTATGGGGTGTTGATCAATGTGCAATTGAGCTTTTACAGTCACTTTGTAGTCGCAGTCGCCACAGATGTGCACCTTGCCACAAGACTTCTGAACGACAACTATGGGTGTGGCCCATTCTGAATGGTCCACATGGGTGATAGTTTCCATTTCTTCAAGACGACAGAGTTCTTTGTCGACGGCGTTCATCCGACTGAACGGAACTGGTCTTGGTTTGAAGAACTTAGGGACGGCATCGTCTTTGAGTATGAGCAGTGCCTTCATCTTTGTGCAATGTCCGAGTCCAGGTGCAAAAACAGCCGGAAACTGGTCACGATCCTTCTGCAGGTTGTTCTCGCACTTGCTAACCATGTTGCAATCCGTGGTAGATGACAATGCCATAGTTAATCCATCGTAGATCAATGTGTTCATGTCAAGCTTGAAAACATGGATCCAGTCGATGATGCACAGGGATGTACCTTCTTTACCAACGACGATCAGCAGCAACATCTGTGTCATACCAATACAGGAAACAACGACAGTGCATTTGCCTTTCATGGGAATGGGCCGTCATCCGTATCCAAAAAGGCAGATGTTGGCCAGTTTCACTTGGCCATCTGCTGCACGGGAGGAGCAACGGGTCCTCCCACCCCACACAGTCCACCAAACATCACAGAAGCAGGGCCGCGACGTGATCACTGTTTCCTTGACCTCAGCTATAAGCTATTAACCTAGTACAGAGCCAAAATAATCCTGACTGTTCATCCTCTTGAACCATTTAAAAATAGTTAACATTTTTTTTTTCTGGCTCATTTACATTCCCCATGGAGCATACGTTATTGCCACAGTTATTTACCTTTTCAATAGTTCCTGTATTGCTGTCCAAAACTGTAATGAGGTATCATTGCTGCAAGTTATTTTACTCAAAAACTATCAATTTTATTTTATTCCAGGGCAAGTCTTTTCCTCATCAAGGATTGTATTGGCATCTTCAAATACCTGAATTCCTCATTTAAATCTGAATTTTACTTCGGAGTCACGCGAGTGACTACGTGAAGAACCCAGTACAGCCGTTCGTGCGTCATTGCGTCAGACGTTTTCATGCAGACGACTGTGGAGCAGCCCAGCTCCTCCATGGTAAGTCTAAAAAGGTTGCAGGTAAGTGTTATTTTTCTTACCTGTTCTAGGTCTCTGCAGGAACCTCCGGGGTTTTTGCAGTGGATGTTCGCGATAGCCGACGAGGGAACCAGCCTAGGGCTTTGGGGGAAAACCCTGGTCCGACCGCGGAAGCGGAGAGCTGGGAAAGTCGGGTTCGCGATCGGAGTCACTGATAACGCGGTCAGTGACTCCACTCGTTGGGTTCCCGGGTCGGGGAAACCCGAGAATAGTGCGGTTTTAGACCGCAGTAGTCCCCAGGGGATGGGGCTTAACGGACCTGAACGGTCAGCCTGGGTTCCCGGTGGAGGAGAAACCCAAGAATAGTGCGGTTTTAGACCGCAGTAGTCCCCAGGGGATGGGGCTTAACGGACCTGAACGGTCAGCCTGGGTTCCCGGTGGAGGGGAAACTCAAGTATATGCGGTTCTAGACCGCAGTAGTCCCCAGGACATGGGGTTAAAACTAACCTAAATGGTTAAACTGGGTTCCCGGTGCAGGGGAAATCCAGGTATATGTGTGGTTCCAAGACCACAGTAGTCCCCAGGGCATGGGGTTAAAACAAACCTAAATGGTTAGGCTGGGTTCCCAGTGTAGGGGAAACCCAGGTATATGTGTGGTTCCCAGACCACAGTAGTCCCCAGGTAATGGGGTTAATTCACATAAATCATTAGCCTGCGTGCCAGGAGGGTACCGTGGGTATATATTTATATATATATATATATTATATTTATATGGATTCCTGGTGAGGGGAAATTCACCTATGGGGTTCCCAAACTACAATAATCCCCAGGATATGGGGACAACTGACAAAATAGTCAGTACAATTGGGAAAGTTGGGAGATTTCACCTCTGGGAATTAATTTAGAGAGCAGCACTTTTGGGTAGGGCTGCTTCATGGGAATGTCAAGTTATGGCAGTGCCAGCCTATGGGAAAGGCTGTGTCAGCAGTACCTTTGTTTAGGACTGCTAATGGGGATGCCAAGCTATGGTAGGCTAGCCTGATGGAGAGGCTGTGCCAGCAGTACCTTTGCTCAGGACTGCTCATGGGGATGCCAAGCTATGGCAGGCAAGCCTATTGGAGAGGCTGTGCCAGCAGCACCTTTGCTCAGGGCTGCTCATGGGGATACCAAACTATGGCAGGCTAGCCTATTGCAGAGGCGGTGCCAGCAGTACCTTTGCTCAGGACTGCTCCAGGGGAATGCCAAGTTATGGTAGGCTAGCCTATTGGAGAGGTTATGCCAGCAGCACCTTTGCTCAGGGCTGCTTGATGAGAATGCCAAATCTATGGCAAATACTGGGCTATGGGAAAGTCCGGACCAGCAGCTACTTTGTTCAGGGCTGCTTCATGGGCACCAGGGGTACCTTGTTAGGGCTGCTTTATGGGAATAGCAGTTTAGTAGGGTATTCCCATTCACAGTGATCATGGGGGATGAGGAGGCATTGTTAGGATAAGGCAATATAACAGAATGATGACAAAAGTATTCAAAGTAAACTATACACAGTTTTAAAAGCACTTGTGCTAAAATCCGCTGTCTAGTCTCAAACTATATTTCAGAAATTGGGCTCCTCTATCCAGTTAGATTAAGTCCTATCAAATAGAATTGTAGGATGTTGGGATTTACTTTTAGGTATTCAATAGGCCATGATGCCGGCCTGGGCAACAGATTGCAGTCAATAAGACTTTGGTAACAGTTGTTGGTTTAAACAGTTCTAGTCGTTGGATTAATTGTTAAGTGCATAGATGCAATTCAGGTGTGTAAGTAGTGCAACAGTTATTTTGTTAAATGGTTAATTAGTAAGTGCCATCTAGGTCATTGTTAACACCAGCTGAAATTAATAATGTCACGATGATGGACAAACAGTGTTCATTACTGCTCTAGTAGTTGTTAGGTAAACCTTTTATTCTATTGCAAATTGGTGCTAATGGCCTAAATGGGAAATGGTGTCAGCAGGGCTTTGTAGCAGGCCTACTTTATGGCTCCCTCATGTAAGAGGTGAGCATGTGGGATTGGTATAGTTTAACGCCGAGTCTGAGGGTATAGCCATAGAGCATGCCCAAGAGATCGGGGCATGTGCCAGAGGTCTAGGCCTGGCAAGAAAGTTACCATCCCAAACACAATATGCAGTGAACACCGCTTTCAGGGGGACATTACAGTTGGCTGCCGAATCTTCTATTCAGGTAAGACTTTTCCATAGGTGTAACCTGGAGGGCGAAGCACAAGCTATTGGAACAAGCAAGGTTTCATAGTTTTGGCAACAATGCATCCCATGTCTTTTTTGGCAGTAGCGGTTCACTGAAGTTGCTGGCAGCATGAAAGCTGGCCAGAGGTTCCATGCACTGGACTTGTGCTACTCTACAATTAAGGGACCTCTTGCAGTTTGGTAAGGTGTATACTTAGTTATACAGTACAAATGATTGAGACATTATCAGCTACTTTGAACGGTTAATGTAAAATGTACAATATTGGTTTTCAAGCAGATTAGAATTGGACAGGTTCAGTATAAGGACCAAGATTGTCTTGCTAGACTGGCTCGGAAATCGGGCCACAGTTGCTATTTAAGGTAGTTACCAAGTAGCTGAAAGATCATCTCGAGTTTGGAGATGGAACAGATTTGCATGACTTGCAGACATTGTACGAGATACTATTTCATTCAGAAATATCTCTAATAAATACACAATATTATCAATTATAGGTAAGTTATTCGCATCGGATCCATAGGGTGCCCGTCGAAGCCGTGATTCCAAGAATAGCTACTTCTCTAAATACTGTATATATGGAGACCATATCAATTCAAAAGAATTATACTTGTCCAAAAGGACAAATCTAATTCTTTCCAAATTCAACGTCTCCAACATCTCTGCTTTCCACATTTTAATTGTTGGGGATAATGTTCCCTTCCAAAATTTAAGTATCATTTTTTTCCCAATTATTAAACAATAATCAAAAAAATTTCTTTGATTAATTGTAAGTACCAAATTTGGCTCCGGGATTCCAAATATTATTAATTTTGGGTCTGGGTCAAGTTTAACCTTAAGGACTTCCGAAATAACTTTAAAAATTTCAATCCAATAAAAATTCAACCGTGGACATGTTACAAAACTATGTATTAAATTTGCTTCAAAATTCTTACATTTATCACAAATAGAGGAAAGGTTAGGAAAAATACTTTTTAATTTGGTTTTCGAGTAGTGTAATCTATATATAACTTTAAATTGTATCAATGTATGTCTGGCATTCAAAGAACACCAATGTATTCTTTGTAAGCTTTCTTCCCAAGTTTCTTTCGTTATAGGTAATCCAATTTCATTTTCCCATGCTTGACGATATGTTTCAGTTGTTGGGTTCTCTTTATCTAAAATAATATTATAGATATAAGCTATAAGCTTATCCGTATTTGGATGTAAATTAAACACTTCATCTAATAAGCCTGGTCCTTTATTTTTATAGTCGTATGTGTTACATTTAATAAAATCTCTAATTTGTAAATACCTAAAATGATGTTGTGAAGGTAATCCAAAAATATCTTGTAACTCTTCAAATAATAATAATTTTCCATTTCTATAAAGGTGTTCTATTCTTTTAATTCCTAAATCCTCCCACAGTCTAAAACCCGCATCTAAGATTGAGGGTTTAAACAGTGGATTATTCCTAATTGATAACCTAAAAGAAAGATTATCCAGATGTAAGGTCTTAACTATCTGTTTCCAAATACGCCTAATATTATGAATGATAATGTTGTCCCTATAAGTCTTTTTTTGTACTTCCTTTGGTGCAAAAATAATCGACTCTATAGTGAAGGGTAAACAGTCTTCCTTTTCCATTTTTAGCCACATTGGTTCAACATCCATATTTACCCACCAAAAATTCATATTCTTAATCTGGACTGCCCAATAGTAATATAAAAAATTTGGAAGTGCCAGCCCTCCATTTATCTTCGACTTACATAAGTGTTTTTTACCTATTCTATGGTTTTTGTAATCCCAGACAAAGTTATTAACTATGGTATCAATTTTTTTTAGAAAACTTTTTGGAAGAAAAAAAGGAATTGCCTGAAATAAATATAACAATTGTGGTAAAAAAATCATCTTTATAGCATTAATTCTACCGATCATAGATATAGGAAGTGTTTTCCAATATAAAATGTTTTTTTTAAGTTTCTCTAATAATTGATAATAATTAGCTTTAATTAATAATTTATAGGATTTAGACACATTAATTCCTAAATATTTAAATTTATCTGTAACTATTTTTAATGGGTATTTTTGTAATATATTTACATTTATACCAGTTATAGGCATTATGTCACTTTTACTCCAATTAATCCTATATCCTGAAAATACACTAAATTCATTTATAACATTGAATAGCTTTGGAATACTACGTTCCGGCTTAGTAATATAAATCAGAATATCATCTGCATATAAAGATATCTTATTATTTGTTATGTCAGTGTTGTACCCATATATTTCGGGTTCTGATCTGATTCTTTCAGCCAGAGGTTCTATCACCAAGGCAAATAATAAAGGGGATAACGGACATCCCTGTCTGCATCCCCTAAAGAGATTAAATTTAGGTGATAATATTTGATTGGTTAAAATTCTTGCAGTAGGGTTAGAATATAATATTCTTACCCATTTACAAAATCCATCCCCCAGTTGATATTTTTCCATTATATTAAATAAATATGACCATTCCACCTGGTCGAATGCTTTTTCAGCATCCAACGATATAACTGCTAATTCTATATCTCTCCTTCTTCTCGAGTAAATAATATTAAACAAGCGTCTAAGATTATGTGATGAGTAACGTTTTGGAATAAAACCTGTTTGATCATAATGTATTATTTTGGAAATCACTAAACTTAGCCTCCGAGAGAGTACTTTAGTTAGTATTTTTTGATCAGTATTTAAAAGGGCAATCGCTCGGTATGATCCAGGGTCTTCCAGGTCCTTATCTAATTTAGGAATTAATGTAATTGTAGATTCATTTAAAGAGTCTGGTAATTTTCCTAATTCATAGGTGTGTCTGTACACTGTTTGTAATCTAGGTGAAAGTAGATCGTGAAATTTTTTATAAAATTCTGCACTCAGGCCATCGGGGCCCGCTGTTTTACCATTTTTTAACGATCCAATTGATTCTTCGATATCTATTACAGATATTTCAGCATTTAATAATTGCCTACTCTCAAAATTTAACTTATTAAAATGACATTTTTCTAGAAATGTTTCCATTTCATCTGTTTGCCCTGTTAATTTAGATGAATAAAGATTTTGATAATATTGTAAAAATGTATCATTAATGTCTTTTGGTATAGTCAACGTATTTCCCTGCGCCGATCTAATACTATGTATAGTTTTTTCATCGTCTAATCTTCTGAGTTGTCGTGCTAATAATTTTTGAGGTTTATCACCGAATTCAAAATGAACTTGTTTAGTTTGTTGGTATAATTTTATCACTTGGTCCGCATAAATTTTATTTAATCTATATTTTAATATTGCAATTTTATTACTCAACTCTTTTGAAGGGTGTATTATATTTTCACTATCTAATTGGTTTATCTCTTTTTCTAACTTTTGCTCCATCTTTCGATTTTCTTTATTAAAATGAGCTTGTGCTGATATTATTGCACCACGCATAAATGCTTTAAATGTGTCCCATAATAGTAATGAGGAAGTCTCAGGTTTATCGTTAGTTTCAAAAAATAATTTAATCTGTTTCTCCACATAGTTACAGCAGTCTTTATCCTTTAATATCTGTGTATTGAATCTCCAAATATTAGTTTTATTAACCATATCTTTTAATTTTATCTTAAATGTTAAAGGGGCATGATCTGAGATAATAATATTATGATACTTTGCATCATATGTAAAGGGGAGTAGTTTTGAGTCTACTAAGAAATAATCAATCCTCGAATATGTTCCAAATACCGGCGAGAAAAATGAATATTCCCGTCCGGTAGGATTATCCAATCTCCAAATATCTTTAACATTCAATGTCTTACTAAAGGAGTTTATAAGCTTGCTTGATTTAGAGAGAGCCTTAATTTTTGTAGAAGATCTATCCAGATAATTATCTAAAGTACAGTTAAAATCACCTCCAATTATTAAATTATATTGGGTGGATATAGGAATACTATTAAATATTTTCTTAAAAAATAGTGGATTATCAAAATTAGGTGCATATATATTCATAAGAATTACTTTTTTTGAATGTAGTTCCCCTGTAATTATTAAATATCTACCCTCCTTATCCTCTATTAATGAATTAAGTTTAAAAGGTATACCTTTACGAATAATTATTGCAACTCCTCTAGATTTGTGTATAAACGAAGAGTGATATACTTTTGAAATCCATTTCGCGGTTAATCTATATTGAGCATCTTTTTTAAGATGTGTCTCTTGAAGAAACATAACTCCAGATTTCAATCTATTCAACTGAGCTAGTACCTTTCCCCTTTTAATTGGTTCATTGATTCCTTTAACATTCCAGCTACAGAAGGTGATTCCATCATCTCCATTCCTTACATTCATATCCTGCATTTTATTGTTAGGGTGGCTTTTTTTGGAGTAGCCTTCTTGGCTCCTCCAGCCCGACACTACACCCCAACTTCAATCCGATGCGAGTTTCCAATTCCGTTAAACCATATTCATTTAATCTGATTATATAAAATAGATAAAAGTCATGATTATATAATATATAATATAATATCAAGTATGTGTTATGCAAAAAATAACAAAAATAATAACAAATGTGAATATAAAAAAAGTAAAGGGTGAAAAAAAAGTGATCAGAAAAAAAAGAAACTACACTTATATAATGTGTAGTGAGTGCAAGTGAAAGCCACACTAACATGGCTACTAATCTAACGACTTCCGTATTAAAAAAAAAAGATGTTAAATATTCCAGCTCTTATTTGAAATACTGTGTATATTGGGGTGGGGGTGCTAACTTTATTTTCTTAATAAATTTTTCTATTATTCATATTACTAATTTTTAGTTGTTAATCTCAGCTATAATTATTATCATAATTAGTAATACTATATAAGGGGAGTAAGGGAAATCAAACCAATTAGTAATTAATAATTAATAATTAAAAATTACAAATTAGTATTTATTAATTAATTAGTAAACATTATAAAACTACAAATCGATGTCCATTATTCCGCCTTTTTCTCAGTAAATGATTCACAGCCACAGGTCCATAAAGTTCATTCATCCACTACCCAGTTGGGTCTACTCCTTCTTCCACAGCGTCTCCTTCTTCTCCTTCTTCTCTTTCTTCTGCCTCCTTCAGTATTTTCCGAGCAAATTCCAGTGCCGCTGTATGTTTGGTGAAACGAAGATCCTTATTCTCGTAGGTAACTCTAAGTATTGCCGGGTACACCAAACCATATCTGATCTCCTTTATTCCTTTTATGTCTCTCAAGATGCGTCTTGTTTCTGTAAATAGAGCTCTTCTTTTAGCCACTTCGGCCGGGTAGTCTCTGAAGATACTGATGTTATCTCCTTCGTATTTCAGATTTCTTTTTCTTATGATTATCTTCATCATATCCTCAAAGACACTGTCATAAACCACCTTTACAATTACTTGTCTTGGTGGCGCACCCCTCCTAGGGACCGGTCTTAAAGCCCTGTGGGCACGGCCCAACAGGGGTTCTTCATCCAAATCCAAAATGTCCTTTAGGAGTTTTGCAAAGAATTTACGTGGGTCATAGTTTCCTTCGCGTCCCTCAGACAGACCTACTATGCGCAAATTCTTACGTCTTTGGCGCCCCTCCAAATCAATACATTTCTCATTAATTTTACGTAATAATTCAGAGAGGCGTTTGTTCTCTTCGTTTATCTTCTCATTCTCTCTCGCAGTTGTTAGAGCAGCATCAGTTAATTCTTTAATCGTATCATTTTGTTGATCCAGTACAGTTGACATAGGACTTAACCTCGCCTCTATTTTCGCATCCATCATCTCTTCCATCAATCGCTCCATCCCAGCAATCTTATCAGTTGCCTCGATCAGTTGATTGTGTATGTCCTCCTCAATTTCTGTTTTCCAATCCGACATCATGGTTTTTACCATTTCTTTAACTTCTCTTGTTAATTCATCTTTGATATTTCGAATATCCATTTTTAAGGCCTTCATTTCATCCTTAGTTTCTTTATAATCTTTCTTCATTTCTGTTTGTGTTTCCTTCAGCATTTTCTTCATATCTGCCAGTAAAGACTTTTTAAAATCTTCCATTTCAGCTTTTCTTTGTGAAATCTCTTCTTGGGAGGCAGCCTGTCCCGAGCCTGAAGCTTTGGTAGGGCCTGCCTCCCTTCTGGAACTTTTCTTCGGCTGTGTGGGGGAGGAGGGATTCATTTTAAATTTCTTACCGGAGTCGCTAAAGTCGCGCGCCTGATGACGTCACGCAGCTTACAATCGCACCCGGAGCCGTTTAAAATCGATCTCCTACGGTAAGTAGTGTTAGCAGCCTCCTCTAACCCCGTTTTTTTTCCAGATTTTTTAAGAGCTGGTCTGGCACTGTTCTCTCCTAGAACATGGCGCCACCGGAAGCCTGGTTACATAATTTTGTTGCCACAGGAGAATCATCAAGTATGGGTAATGGCAACACAGAGTTAGTGTTGAATTGCACTGTATTATGAAATTCTGGTTCAATGGAACACCTAATATGAATATATGTGTATACATATGTATGTTGGTTTCATGTTTATTTCACTGGTTGCAAAATAGTTGGCATAGCAGTGGCGAAAGATACATTCTCGCCAAAAGGAGCAGGTGGGTCTTTTATGGCTACCTCCATTTTGTCTCATCAATCGAGGTTTCAAATAAAGTCATTAAGAGGCTTTAAGTTCCTATTGTGTGATTATGCAAATTGATTCCCGATTTGTTGCGAATAATTATATAACCTTATTGGTTATTTTAAACTTGAATTTGCTTGTTCAGCCTGAGGCTTCGGAAATCAGATGTTGCATGATAAACTCAAAGTTATGTTCTGCAGGTCTAACAAACTGCCCTAAGGTTTGGGTTGTTACATCTATCCTTCTATGTGTTCAAAGTGTTTGCATAGCACCAAACGGCTGAATTTCTTTTCCAGGAGATGAAAGAGTTTGTTATGCTTATGTTCCATGGAAAATGGTATTGATTGCTAATGTTTCAAGTTCATGCTTAATGATTGTCTGTTACTTATGGAGTTATACGGCCATTAATTGGCTCGATGAGCTTCCTCATTGAATTGGCTGTAGCAAATAAGACTCACTCTGTCGGGTCCACACCGGTTATCGAGGGGTAGGATATCTTCAACATGGGTCCCAGGACCAGTATAATGCCATATGCGATGTTGATATTTGTGAACACTATTTCACCAGGAGGCAGCAACTATATCCTTAAATTTGGCTGGATTAGGTAGTTATCCTTCTGGCACTGGTTTAGTGCAGCAGGTTCAGTCGCTAAATAATTGTGATGGTACAGGATGATAATGTCTGTAAATTATAATATATAATATGTTATAAATACTTGAGCAGACCAGAAGGGGGTCAGGTCTCAAAATAGTCACAGGCATACCAGGGGACCTTTGATAAGGTAAGCACACATGTATACAACAATATGTCAAGGTCATCAAGAACCTTGGAGTTCTGGACTAGCAATGACTTATTCAGCAATGTTGTTAGTCACAAAGAATTTGGGAGAACGTATTGTTCATGGCATTCCAGATGAGGAAAACGGAGTTATGTTATGTACTAATGGATTCTGTTTCCAGATCTCATTCCACCAGGGCTGCTACAACATCAGCAGCAAGGGTATTTATGTTCCGCTGGGTCGCATTGTTGCGGCTGGAGTATGGTCCATCGAATGAATCCCCAAACATCTGTAATGACCCATTGGTGCACCAGGAGTATTGTTAACACTATTTATGTTCTGGTTATATGTTCCATCTGGGTGAGAGATGGAAATATTATTGTTTCATTTAAACAGCATCAGCATGTTTTACATCTATGTTATGACTGTATGCATTATGAATGTTTTCCCTTCATTTGTCAATGAAGCAGCTGTGGTTGTGTATACTCGTTTCACACGGCATGAAATCACAGAGCTTTGAAGTCTTCACGTAGTCACTCACGTGACTCCGAAGTAAAATAGTAAGATTAAACGAGAACTTACCAGTTTGAAGTTTGATCTTTATTTTATGAGGAGTCGAGTTGAGGGACTACGTGCCCTCCGCTCCCAGCCCTCATAGATTTCATCTGGTAGTTCTAGTCTTTATCTTATATTATACTTCAGTTATTATTTGCTGTGATTTCACACCGTTGCTTTGAAGATTGACGCACGAACGGCTGTACGGGGTTCTTCACGTAGTCCCTCAACTCGACTCCTCATAAAATAAAGATCAAACTTCAAACTGGTAAGTTCTCGTTTAATCTTACTATTAGAATGATCAAACTAAAGGTAATTTCTAATGGGGGAAACCATTGTAAGTCAAAGCTGGAAATAAAACATTTACTTGACTTATTCAGTTAGTCTGCTACTTTCAAACTGAATGTACGCTATCTAAACATGTTCTTGTAAAATGAAGGTGAAATATAAGACCAGAGAGGAAGTGGATTGGCTGAAAGAAGGCTTTTTCCAAAGTGAGTAAAGTTCGGAAGGTTTAAAAAAAAGCGGCAAGAGACAGCCCAGGGTAATTACCTTGAAGGTCGCTGAGGAGAAGCAGCCAGACTAGCGAGGGTGTGGATTGGCTGAGACAAGCTAATTAGTTGAGTGGATCGTTGACTTGATTAGATAAAATTAAGTTCAGGTGCAGAAGAACAGCCATGGAGAGGTGAAGTGCGAGTCTTTGGCTAAAGAGTCTTCGGCGAGGAGGCTACACTTGAATCAGTTCTGCGTGTGTTCCGATATTTAAACTTGAGACTTATTGCAGTACTTACTGAAAGAGGCTATCGGCAGTAGAGAAGGGAATAGGTTTCACTCAACTCTGTGAGTGTGTCTCATTCGTAATTGGTGATTTGTCCACTGAAGTAATGTCAGGCAAGTTGTTACAGTGTCTCTCTTGCAGGATGTGGGAAGTCAGGGACATTGTTGGTGCCTCTGATAACTACACCTGCAAAAATTGTGTCCAGGCTCAGCTCCTGAAGGACCATGTTAGGGAACTGGAGCAGCAGCTGGATGACCTCAGGACCGTCTGGGAACACAAGAGTTTCCTGGACAGGACCTACAGTGAGGTTGTCACACCGAGGGTACAAGAAGAACAAAGGTGGGTGACGACGAGGAAGAGATGTAAACATGGAGTGCAGGAGCCCCTGGTGGCTGTATTGAAAACAGGTATACCCTCTTTGGAGCTGTCTAGGCGGATGACGCGTCAAATTTCAGTGGCAGCCAGGGCTGTAATTCCAACCCTGGTGTTGAAGCTCAAAAGGGAAGAGTGACATCAGGCAGAGCCATAGTGGTGGGTGACTCGATAGTCAGAGGTGCGGGCAGGGAATTCTGCGGAAAGAGCGAGGCTCCAGGATGGTGTGCTGCCTCCCTGGTGCCAGGGTCCAGGGCATCTCTGTATGACTTCAGAACATCCTCAAGAGGGAGGGTGAACAGCCGGAAGCAGTTGTGCATTTCTGCACAAATGACATGGGTGAGAAGAGGATGGTTCTGAAAAGTGAGTATAGAGAACTAGGTAGCAGGCTGAAAAGCAGAACTTCTAGGGTGGTTATCTCTGGGTTGCTTTCAGTACCTTGTGCTACTGAGGGTAGGAACAGGGAGATAAGGGATCTGAATATGTGGCTGAGGAGTTGGTGCAGGGGGCAGGGCTTTAGATTTCTAGATCACAGGAATCTCTTCTGGATGACCTGTACAAAAGAGAAGGGTTGCACCTTAAATGGAGGGGGACCGACATTCTGGCAGGCAGGTTTGCTCATGCTACACGGGTGGGTTTAAACTAAACAGTGGGGGGGGTGGAGTCAACAACGTGGAAGCGTATGTGTACAGTTAACGGGAAGGAGAGTGTAGGAAAGGTCATATTTAAACTAACAGGGCAGGGGGATGGGAACCAATGCAAGGAGACAGAGGGCCATAAAAGGAGGACAGAAGTAAAAGATAGATAAGTAAAACAAACCTGAAAGCCTTGTGCCTTAATGCGAGGAGCACTTGTAATGAGGTGGATGAATTGAATGTGCAGTTAATAGCTAAGGAATATGATATAGATGGAATTACAGAGACATGGCTCCAGGGTGACCAAGGCTGGGAGCTAAACATGCAGGGGTATTTGATATTCATGAAGGAAGAGGAGGTGGGGTGGCATTGCTGGTTAAAGAAGATTAATGCAATAGCAAGGAGAGACATTAGCTTGGATGCTGTAGAATCGGTATGGGTAGAACTGCAAAATAGACAAAGGGCAGAAAGCGCTTGTCACAGTTGTATACAGACCACCAAGCAGCAGTATGGAGGTTGGGGATAGCATCAAGCAGGAAATTAGGGATGCATGTAACAAAGGTACATCAGTTATCATGGGAGACTTTAATTTACATATAGATTGGGCCAACCAAATTGGTAACAGTGCTGAGGAGGAGGATTTCCTGGAATGTATATGGGATGGGTTTTTAAACCAATATGTAGAGGAACCGACTAGAGGACATGCTATCCTAGACTGGGTATTGTGTAATGAGAAAGGATTAGTTAGCGATCTTGTTGTGCAAGGCCCCTTGGGCAACAGTGACCATAATATGGTGGAATTCTGCACTAGGATGGAGAGTGACACGGTTAACTTAGAGACTAGGGTCCTGAACGTAAGGAAAGGAGACTTTGAAGGTATGAGATGGGAATTGACTAAGATAGACTGGAAATTTATACTTAAGGGCCTGTCCCTCTTAGGCAACATTTCAGCATTTCATGTTTTCGACCTTCAAGCTCGAAGGCACTCACCTGAAAAACCGCAAGTTGGATTGACCGTCAGCGATGACATCGCGAGCTGGATCGTCCATCAGCGATGAAACCGCGAGCTGGATTGTCCATCAACGCACACGCACACACGCACACATGCACACGGTGGGGGCAAGGAAAGCGAGGTAGCTCTGTCTGAAATTCACACCCATGAACAGGAAGGTAAAACACGTCTGGCATAGTGTACGCAAGTCCTTTAAAAGAGCGGAGTGAGTGGGGAGAAGGGGAGTGAGAAGGAGTGGAGACACTTTTAAGAAGCCAAACAACTTTTAATAAAGTTTAACGGGCATTTAACATTACCGGTCGGTTTTTCTTTGTTCTGAAAACTCGTGCTTGCATTTTCTTCCCCTAATGAGCTAAGTAAAATGCCCGGTCAACAAAGGAGATTGCCTATGGCTACCTATAACTACATGGCAACCCCACTACCACTGCACTAAGAGTTCAAAAGAACTATGCCAACCAATTTTTACTTGCGGAAATTTTTTTAGCATGCTGAAAATTTTCCTCGACCAAACTGAGGGAACTTCTCTCGAGCAAGAAGGAGAGTTACAGTGACCTCCTAGGACCACGTGGCGAGCATGCTGCGAGTTTGTGGCGAGCGCAAACTCTTCTAAACTCGCAAACTAGGTCGCCATAGTGGGACAGGCCCTTTAAAGGGTTGATGTTGGAGATGCAATGGCAAAGATTTAAAGACTGCATGGATGAACTCCAAAAATTGTGCATTCCTGTCTGGCGAAAAAATAAAACTGGGAAGGTACCTCAACCGTGGCTAATGAGGGAAATCCAAGGAAGAGGCATATAAATTGAAAAGAGGAAGCAGCAAACCAGAGGACTGGGGAAAATTTAGAACTGAAGAGGACAAAGAGGTTAATTAAAGGGGGGGGGAGAGCAGAAAAGAAAGCTTTCAGGGAATATAAAAATTGATTGTAGAAGCTTCCTTATGGGCCTGATTTTTGACCCGCCTGAAAAGCTGGCAACTGGAACGAGTTGCCAGAGTGGAAAACACACATGCATACGCACATACACACACCAGCCCGTGCGAATGTTTTAGACAGGGCTCCCCCAGCTTGCCCAGCCTAAAAAATGCACACGGTCGAAAGCCAAGGTGATAGAGACACACACCGCGATGACCAGGAAGGTTGGCGCTGTAATTAGGACGGCTAAAGCACAGTGTACGGTAAGTCCTTTAAAAGACGGGGGGGTGGGGGGGGGAAGCAGGAATGGAGAGGAAACATCTTTTAAGAAGCCAGAGAAACCCAGCTGTGAAGCTCGGGAGACATTTAACGTATCCTTGGTTCTGAAAACTACTGCTTACCTTTTTTTTCCCAATGAGCCAATGAAATTCTCCGGTCAGCACCCGCTACAACCTACGATAACCTCTGAGAATCTTCGATCTTCTGGCAACCCATTAGGACTTCCTGGCGACCCAACTACGGCTCGAGAATTCTCGCTACTCTCCATGGCGGCTTCATTCTAGTCGCCACTAACTTTTCAACATTGAAAAATTCACGGCAACCATAATGAGGTCGCGACTAGTTCCCAGAATGCAGGAACTCCTCACGACCATGAAGACGACTCCCCAGCAACCACCCGCAAACATGTGGCGACCATTTGGTGACTGCATAGTCTTCTGCAGTCGTCTAAAAGCGACAGGCACATTAGATATGTAAAAAGGTAAAGATTAGTGAAGACAAATGTAGGTCCCTTACAATCAGAGACAGGTGAATTTATAATGGCAAACAAGGAACAGTTAAAATAGTTTAAAACTTTGGTTCTGTCTTCACTAAAGAAGACACAAATAATCTCCCAGAAATACAAGGGGACCGATGATCTAGTGGGAGGGAGGAACAGAAGGGAATCCACATTAGTCAGGAAATGGTGTTAGGTAAACGGTTGGGACTGAAGACAGATAAATCTCCAGAGCTAGATGGTCTGCATCCCAGAGTACTCTAGGAGGTGGCCTTCAAAATCATGGATGCATTGATGATTATTTTTCAATGTTCTCTCTCAGGATCAGTTCCTGTTTTCAAGAAATGAGGGAGAGAGAAAATGGGGAATTATAGACCACTTAGCATTACATCGGGAATGGGGAAGATGCTTGAGTCGACTATTAAAGATGTTCTAGCAGTGCATTTGGAAAGCAGTGACAGGATTGGTCAAAATCAGCATGGATTTATGAAGGGGAAATCATGCTTGACTAATCTTCTGGAATTTTTTGAGGATATAACAAGTAGAATGGATAAGGGAGAGCCAGTGGATGTGGTATATCTGGACTTTCAAAAAGCCTTTCACAAGGTCCGACACAAGAGTTTAGTGTGCAAAATTTGAGCACATGGTATTGGGGGTAGGGTATTGACATGGATAGCAAAATTGTTGGCAGACAGGAAGCAAAGAGTAGGAATTAAAGGGTTCTTTTCAAAATGACAGGCAGTGACTAGTGGGGTCCGCAAGGCTCGGTGCTGGGACCCCAGTTATTTACAATATATATTAACGATTTAGACAAGGGAATTAAATGTGACTTCTCCAAGCAGATGACACAAAGCTGGTGGCAGTGTGAGCTGCTATGAGGCCGCAGGGAGACTTGGATAGGTTGGGTGAGTGGGCAGATGTATGGCAGATGCAGTATAATGTGGATAAATGTGAGGTTATCCACTTTGGTGGCAAGAACAGGAAGGCAGATTATTGTCCGAATGGTGTCAGATCAGGAAAAGGGGAGTTGCAATGATACCTGGGTGTGCTTGTACATCAGTCATTGACAGTAAGCGTGCAAGTACAGCAGGCAGTGAAGAAAGCTAATGGCATGTTGGCCTTCATTGCACGAGGATTGAAGTTTGGGAGTAAGGATGTCCTACTGCAGTTGTGGAGGGCCCTGGTGAGACCGCACTTGTCGTATTGTGTGCAATTTTGGTCTCCTAATTTGAGGAAGGATATTATTGCTACTGATGGAGTGCAGTGTAGGTTCACCAGGTTAATTCCCGGGATGGCGGGACTAGCATATGATGAAAGAATGGGTCGACGGGGTTTGTATTCACTGGAATTTAGAAGGATGAGAGGAGATCTTATAAAAACATATAAACATCTTAAAGGATTGGGTAGGCTAGATGCAGGAAAAATGGACCCGAATGTTAGAGGAGTCCAGAACCACAGTTTAAGTGTAAGGGGTAGGCCATTTAGGACTGAGATGAGGAAGTTGTGAATCTGTGGAATTCTCTGCCACAGAAGGCAGTGGTGGCCAATTCACTGGATGTTTTCAAGAGTGAGTTAGATTTAGCTCTTATGGAAAAAGCAGGAACAGGGTACTGATTTTAGATTTGATTTGATTTTGATTTGATTTTATTATTTGTCATTCGAACCTCAAGAGGCTCGAACGAAACTCCATTTCTACATGCCATGCACAATTCATAAAAAAAAGCAGACAATTCAATTCGCACAAACATCCATCACAGTGAATCTCCTCCTCACTGTGATGGAAGGCAAAGTCTTCTCTCTCCCCCGCACCATCTCTCTCCCGAGGTCCAAGCTGCAGGCGGGCGGTGTTAAGTCCCACGTCCTTTGAGGTAGCGCCGGGCGATGTACGGCCCCGCTCTAGGCCCAAAGGTCACAGTTGGAGCCCCCGGCGGGCGCTGGAATGTCCCGCGGCCATGAAAGCCGCGCCGGGCGATGTACGGCCCCGCTCCGGGTCGCTCCAACCCCGCGACACGGGCTGGAGAAGCTGTGTTGCGGGAGCTCCGGAGAGCGGTCTCTCACCCGGACCCGCGAGCTCCCGATAGTCCACTGGTCTGCAGCTGCAGCTGGAGCTGGAGCTCGGGGGTCGAGCCGCAGCGGCGAGCCACCACCGCTCCCCACGCTCGAGGCCAGCCAGCCCCATGACGGTGAGTCCGCAGCTCCGTGACTGGAGCCCCCAGGTCGTCCCGGTCGGAGGCCGCTCCACGGTGCTAGGCCCCAACGACAACGGAGACCCGACAGGGAAAAAGTCGGGTCTCCCGTGCAGGGAAGAGATTTAAAAGTTTCCCCCTCTTTCCCCCCCCCCCCCCCCCCCCCAACCCCCCCACCCCACACCACATATACACAGTTACAAACAATACAAAAAAAACACCAACTACATTTAACTAGACAAAAAATAAAAAAAAAAGACAGACAGGCTGTAGGGGCCGCTGCAACGTGAGTCGTGCCATGATCATATTCAATGGCAGTGCTGGCTTGAAGGGCTGAAGGGCCTACTCCTGCACCTTTTTTCTATGTTTCTAATCATATTTGTACATTGTCCCGTGTGTTGGACACTTGAAACTTTAGCAATGGGCATAACCTTTTGAATAGAATATTACAGCTTCAATAATCTTTTGGTGCAGTGTAAACATTGGTTAGAACATAAGTATTATGTACATTACTGGTTGTCACTCTACAGGGAGGGATGTGGTAGCAATAGAGATATTGTAGAGGAGATTTGCCCAGAATGGAGACTTTAGGAATGGGGGCTGCAGCATTAGGAGAGATTTTATAGGCTAGTTTTGTTCTCAGATTGAACATAGGAGGCTAAGGAGTGACTTTATATAAGTTCATAAAATTATGAAGGATATAGATAAGGTAGGTATGACTTGTAAGTTTATGTTTTTTGCAAAGTACATACCTTGGACCATGCTAGTAGCTTCTGCATACATTGGATAAGGGTAAGCTTAACGAAACAGGTTAGTTTATCATATCCAACAACTTAAATATAGTTCTGCATGAGGATTTGTCTCCCTTGCATTCACCTACAATGTTTGTTATTGTGCAATCAGACCTACAAATATCACTGACAGGCGTGAAATTGGTTGGTGTTTCCTTATACAACCTGATGAGCAATAACATCTTGACAATTTTTACAAAACAGGCTCCTGCCTTTCTCTTCATTATCTTTTATTTCAACAGTAATTGCTAATTATGACACAAAGAACCGGACCTGGAATAATTGCAATCTGGTAATGAGAGAGGACAGAATTAACAAAGACAGCTGAAGATGAAGCAATGCTTCAACAATAATTGTTAATAGTCACATTCAAAATAATTGTCTAGCATGTTAATTTCTGCTTTTCATTGTGTTTTTCCAATACTTATATTTTCAACAAAATGCTTTTTTTTTTAAATGAAGAAAGATTAGACTAATAATTTCTTTATGTTATAACATGATTGATGAATCTATCCTTTGTAATTATACTTTTATACAAATTACACTGTTTTTTGGTATTTAATTGGGGAATTCCATACTTAGATTCTGTAAATATTACATGGCTCATTTTCATGCTTCAACTAATATTTTATTTTTTTAATTAAATTCATTACTCAAGATTCAATATCTCCTACGTTCATGAGTAAATTGTATTCAGATGTGACATTGGCTTTTAAATGTCAAGTCAGGTTCCTTAAAGTACGCTCAAATCATTTATTACTGGAGCTGAATATGAAACTAACAGACCAGCAATGGGACTCTGCCTTGGATTCGATCCATTCTTCTTCCATATGTGCCCATCATGGCCTAATCCAATGCAAAGTCCTTCACAAAGTCCACTACACAAATGCAAGATTATCTAGAATATACCCCGCTGTCAAGGACACCTGCAACAGATGTAATCAATCCCCTGCCAACCATAGCCATATGTTTTGGTCTTGCCCTAAGCTGGCAGCCTTTAGGAGGAATGCTTTCGACGTGATAGGTAGAGCCTATGGCCAGACTATTCCTCCAAACCCACTGTCAGCTATTTTTGGTACTCCTCCCAACACCAACCTCTCTGTTGCGTTGAAGCGGGTCCTGGCTTTTACAACCTTGTTAGCCCGGAGACTGATCTTGCTTAACTGGAGGCTTACCTGTCCCCCGACACACGCCCGCTGGATCAAGGACGTGCTCTACAATTTAAAGCTTGAAAAACGTAGGTTTTCTCTCAAAGGCTCTACCAAGACAATCCTAGATACATGGAACCCTTTCCTGGAACTTGTTAACTCTCAACTTGTTTCCGGACTCGGAAGAGGACTGAGTGCCTTCTATCACTGCTCTGTCTTATTGCAGCTGCTCTCCCCTCACCCCCCCCCCCCCCCCCCCACCTTTTTTTTTGTACATTTTGTTTCGTTTATCTTATCGTATTTGTGTGGATGTGTACGTATGTGAGTGTTGTTTGTCCCCGTTTAGTTCCGACCTGATTCGGGTGGATTGAGGGTGGGTAAGGATAAGGGCTTTAAGGGTCACTTACATACTGTTGCACAATTATGTCCTGACTATCACTGTCTGTTATCATTGTATGTATGCAAATTGCTGTGAAATTCAAATAAAAAGATTTAAATTAAATCATTTATTACTTGGTCACAGGAAAATTCTGAAGTGCAGAAGTTGGGGTACAAATTAACCATCCATAATCTCACAGGAGCCCAACTATTAAATTTCTGCCATGAAAGTTTAGTTTCTGTGTTCAGTTTCTGTTTCTGTGTTGCAAATCTCAATGGAAAGTCATGATTCAGTATTGACTCTGAATAAAGGATAAAATGTCTGAGATTAAAGCATGATAAGTTCAAAGAAAGAGAAAAACAGATCTGCACATCCTTGGATGGGAAAATATTCATTAATCATGAATTTTTTAAAACCCTTTTCAATACATCTGACATGTACACAAGGCCAAAATAGATTTTAACTGAAAGTAAATTATTTATTAAGTTTTCCACAGGGAAAATTGCTCACTACTTGCAACATCTTTAGCTGATGCATCCTAAAGAAATGTAGTTTTGAGCTCTAATATTTGATGTTCATTCATGGCATTAATTTCAAAAATATTCTTCTGTAAAATGTTATTCCCTACTGAAAACTAAGAAGTAGAATAATAATGCTTTTACTTCATATGTCTCTCTTTGCTCATTATTTACTATTAGCTGGGAGAAAGACTGTAGAATGTTAAGGGCAATGCAAGTGAAGCAATTGAATTTTTACTCATTGATCTCATGAGGCCTCACTTGATTATGGCTGAAGTAATTGGAATTTACCTCTCATCACAATATTTCAAAATAAACTATGTGAGATGAATGCATTAATGTTACAGAATTTGAAGGAAACAAAATTAAGCAAGCTCTGACATGGAGTGTAACTATGGCAAATGTACTTGTACCTATGGGTACCAATATTGATCGAGTCTCCATCCCACTGCAAGGGAAGGACAATGACTGAGTCTACACTGGCACGATCCACAGATCAACATCTAGATCCAACCTCTACCCAAACTCAATGAGAATAACAAAACCAAGGCCTGATGTTCTTCCACTGCCCTTCCACTGCAAACCCCAGAAGGATGCCAGTGAAGTTTAGTACTTCTAAGGCACAGCCTTAAATGTTGCAGGATAAGACGGGACTTGTGGTCTCTCACCCAAAGGTAAAAACCCTTTAAATCTTCAATGTAATTTTCATAGATAATGTCTCAGTACTTCAGTCACATAACCACCACTTCTGGACTACAGTATAGTATTGTACATTGCTTGAGTAACTCGGCAGGACAGGCAACATCTCTGAAGAGAATGAATGGGTGACGTTTTGGGTTGAGGCCCTTCTTCAGACTCAACCCGAAACATCACCCATTTCTTCTCTCCAGAGATGCTGCCTGTCCCGCTGGGTTACTCCAACTTTTGTATCTATCTTCAATTTAAACCAGCATCTGCAGTTCGTTCCTACACATAGTACATTGCTTCATGTCAGTCAAAGAGACTGCTGTCCTCACTGTCTGCAACTCCACCAATTTTGGTGTAGTCTGCAAACTTACTAACCTACTCATCTACATTTACATCCAAGTCACTTATATACACCACCAACAACAAAGTTCCCAGCATAGATCCCTGCAGAACATCACTAGTCACAGGTGTCCAGCCAGCATAACATACTTCCACTACAATCCTCTGTCATCCATGGGTATGCCTGTTCTGAATCCAAACGACCAAGTTACCGTACATCTTCTGGATCAGTCTATCCTGAGGGACTTCATCAAATACCTTCCTAAAACCCATGTAGACAACTTCCACTGCCCATTTGATCACTATCATCGCATCTTCAAAAAACATCAATCAAGCTCATAAGAATCCCCTTCAATAGCTTCTCTACCACTGACATCAGAGACACCATCTGATAATTCAGATGTATTTTACTTCGGAGTCATGTGAGTGACTACGTGGAGAAGAACCCCGTACAGCCGTTGGTGCATCATTACGTCAGACGCATTGGTGCAGTCGGCCGGTTGGCGCAGCAGAGCTCCTCCAAGCAGTAAGTTTAAAACACAAGGTAAGTTTCAAACTTTTCTTGCGATCATTTTCTGTTTCAGCGGTAGAGTATACACCGTTAAAATGTTACAGAAAGTGAAGAAGGTGTCAGCGAGGCGATCCGAAGGGAAAAGGGTCGAGGACCGCAATAGTATTGTTAGCGGATGCCCGCCTAGGACACCAAGTCCGACGCCAGCAATGGAGCTAGCGGCACCGGACCCGCTGCCTGTGAGCAGCGTAGCCACGCCTGTACAGCATAAGGCTACTGCAAAATCAAATAGGCCCGTGGACCCAGAGTCGGGCCTGGATGTTTTATCCTCAAAAGGAGAGACCGTTTGCTCACGGCTCTCCCAGGTCGAGGTCTTATTACAAAAGATGCTCGACAGGGACGAACTCCTGAGGAGGAGTGCTGCCCACGCCAGGCTAGCGGAGAGCCTGTGCTCGCAGCGCCTGCAATAGGGCTGCAAGAATATCCAACTTTTGAGGAGGAGGGTATACCGGTGCAGCAGTTTACTGACGTTGAATCAGTGACTGGGGAGAGCCACAAGGGAGTGGAACTTGAAGTGATTCCAAATATAGCAGAGAAATTTGCAGTCCCGAGAGAGGCAGGAGAGCCATTAGGGGAAGAATTGGCATCAGCCATCCAATATATGCTCTCTCATCAGCTGCGAGAATTGGCTATGGATGAGGCGGCTAAAAAGTATGAAGCCCCTATCAATTGCGGTTTACTAAAAGTACCAATGGTAAACCACCTCATATGGACACAGTTGGGGATGTCAGCAAGATCCCAAGAACTAAAATTTCAAAAGGTATTGAAATTACTTTCAGCAGGGCTTACATAGAAACATAGAAACATAGAAATTAGGTGCAGGAATAGGCCATTCGGCCCTTCGAGCCTGCACCGCCATTCAATATGATCATGGCTGATCATCCAACTCAGTATCCCGTACCTGCCTTCTCTCCATACCCTCTGATTCCCTTAGCCACAAGGGCCACATCTAACTCCCTCTTAAATATATCCAATGAACTGGCCTCAACTACCCTCTGTGGCAGAGAATTCCAGAGACCCACCACTCTCTGTGTGAAAAAATTCCTTCTCATCTCGGTCCTAAAGGGTTTCCCCCTTATCCTTAAGCTGTGACCCCTTGTCCTGGACGGCCCCAACATCGGGAACAATCTTCCTGCATCTAGCCTGTCCAACCCCTTAAGAATCTTGTAAGTTTCTATAAGATCCCCTCTCAATCTCCTAAATTCTAGAGAGTATAAACCGAGTCTATGCAGTCTTTGCTCATAAGACAGTCCTGACATCCCAGGATTACGGCATTTGCTATTACAGTAGACAAGGGGCATATGTCGGAAGCTCACCAAGATGCACTGGGACTTCTGTGTCGTGCCTATTTTGAAATTAACAATATAAGACAAAGTGCTATTCGGCTAGTTATTAATCCTAATCTGGCATCATTGTGTAAACCGCCCAGCGTACAACTGCTTAATCTTTTGTTTGACGGAGATCTCGCCAAGCGAGTTAAAGAACTCCATGAGGACGATAAAACAATGGGCCTCATCAAGCCGGGATGGCAAACTAGGAAAGAGGGTTTTTCCTTACCGGTGGGGTACCATTATGGATGCCGGGGAAGGGGCCAGCCACTCAGCTTTGCAATCTCGGAGCTGGCAGCCTGCCACAGGCATGAGGGGAAGGATGACTTTCCCTGCAAAAGGCTGGGGGCAACATGGGCAGCCAGGACATATGCAGGTGAGAAAATTTCCTCTTCAAGAAAATGAATCAAGTTAAATAGATGTTCAAATTGGGGGCAAATTACACTTGTTTCTTAAACAATGGCAGAAGATAACATCAGATTCATTTATACGCAGCAGTATAGAAGGGGTTAAAATTGAATTTTACTCTACTGTGTGTCTACCTAATCAGCATGTTCCAAGTTAGAAACTTATATTTTCAGAAGAAGAGAATGTGCTCATACAAGCAGAACTTAACACATTGCACAAAAAAAGGGTTATTGAGAAGTCAGTTAGTCAAAACCATCAGTTTGTGTCAAGTATTTTTCCTAGGTCTAAAAAGACTGGGGGATGTAGAATCATTCAGGACCTGAAGAGCTTGAACTCCTCAGTTGCAAAATGGAAACTTTTTCTACGGCTAAACATCTGGTTTCTAAAGGGTGTTATATGGCCAGCATTGATTTAAAGGATGCATATTACTCGGTGTCTATTCATTTTGATGATAGGAGGTATTTAAAATTTATCTGGATGAGTCAGTTGATGCAATTCAAAGCATTGCCTAATGGGTTAACTTCAGCTCCTAGATTATTTACCAAATTGTTAAAACCTGTTCTAGGATTACTCCGAGCTCAGGGGCATGTTGTAATGGCCTATTTAGATGATATTTTAATTGTTGGGAAGACTCGGGATGTAACTGAATCGTCTTTTTCAATTGTTAAACTCACTTTTGAACAATTATGGTTTGTCATTCATCCAGATAAATCCAAATTATCACCAGTACAAATCATTGATTATTTGGCCTTTACCATTAATTCAAATCACATGTTAGTGACTTTACCTAGGACAAATGGCAGCAGTTAATTGAGGATTGTGTTAATCTCCTTAGTGAGCAATAGGCAAGTAGCCAGTTTAATTGGTAAATTGGTGGCTGCTTTTCCAGCTGTGCAGTTTGGACCTCTGCATTATCAACAATTACAACGAGCAAAAGAACAGGCACATGTGGGTCATTTTGATAGGCCTATGCAATTGTCAGCTAGGGCAATTTCAGACATTCAATGGTGGATCACAAATGTCTCAAAAAGCTCCAGGGAGGTTTTGGTTGAACCACTTTCCATAATATTACAGACGGATGTCAGTGCATTGGGTTGGGGTGCTACAGATATGTCTGCTAGTTGTGGAGGCAGATGGAATACTGATGAGACATCCCTTCTTCAACTAAGAGGGATCAATTATTTAGAGCTTTTGGGAACCTGGTATGGGCTTAAAGTTTATGGCTCTGCCAGGAGTGACTTGCATGTGCAGGTTCAGATTGACAACACTACAGCAGTGACATATGTAAACCACATGGGTGGAGTCAAGTGATGGTCTTGTGATAGACTGGCTAATCAGAACTGGGGCTGGTGCATTGACCAAAACATCTGGCTTTCAGCAATATATTTACCAGGTAGATTCAACACAGTAGCTGACACTAGGTCATGCAAATTCAATTATAACATAGAATGGATGTTAAATCAGGACATATTTAATCAAGTGGTTGCTCAGTATGGAATGCCAGATATTGACTTGTTTGCATCTAAACTAAACCATCAGTTGCCCAGATATGTTTCATGGGAACCAAATCCTGGTGCAGCAGCGGTGGATGCATTCTTACTTCATTGGGGTGGAATGTTTGTATATGCATTTCCTCCATTCTGTCTCATCAGTCGATGCTCGCAAAAAATCAAGCAGGACTCCGCATCAGGAGTATTGGTAGTGCAGGATTGGCCTACACAACCATGGTTCCCTCTCGTATTGCAAAGTCAGCCTCACATGATTATTCCCAAACATAAAAATCTACTGGTAAATCCAGTAACTGGTGATCAACATCCTTTACATGATCGTATTGATCTGTTAATTTGCAGATTTTAAGGAAGCCATACCTGGGGAGAGGTCTGTCTGATCGTACCGTGGATGTTCTCACATCGGCCTGCAGGGATAGTACTCAGAAGCAGTACATCACCTTGATAAGGAAGTGGGAGGTATTCTGTCCACAGCAGAATATCTCATATCAAACTGCAGGCATCCCAGACGTACTGGAGTTTATGTCCACTCTTTACTTTGATCAAAAATGAAGTTATGGTGCGATTAATACAGCCAGAAGTGCTCTGTCTTCTTATTTACCCATGAGTTCAGAGTTACATTCAGTAGGGACACATCCGTTAGTTTCTCGATTTATGAAGGGAGTTTTCAATTCTAATCCTCCTAAACCCAGGTATGCCAGTATTTGGAATGTGAGCGAAGTTCTTATGCTTCTTCGCCAGTGGAAGCCCATCTCTAGCCAAACTAACCATGAAGGTGGTCATGGTATCAGCCCAACATGTGCAAACGCTACGGCTAGACAGAATGCAGGTAACGGCAGATGCCATTACTTTTTATGTCTATGATCTGCTCAAACATAGTAGAATAGGCATGACAGGATGTAAGATTGTGTTTTCAGCATACCCCACAGATGCTCACCTGTGTGTAGTATCACATTTGTCTCATTACATTTAGGCTGCCAGAGCCCTACGAGGAACAGAGTCTGCATTATTTATTAGCCACAAAAAACCACACAGTAAGGTGTTGGTGCAAACAATTTCAAGGTGGCTAAAGCAGGTTCTGGGAAGTGCTGGGATTGATACTGATAAATTCAAATCTCATTCCACAGGGTGGCATCAACCTCCGCGGCAAGGGCAATGGACGTGCCTATAGACCATATCCTCGTGGCCGCAGGATGGTCCAGTGATGGTGTTTGCTGATTCTGTTTTGAGTTCTGTTATAGTTTCCCCCTGAGTTAGAGGGGTTGTTATTGTTTTGTTTGTAAATAAACTGTTATTCATTTGACAATGTTATGATTGATGCATTATTGATTATTTAACGACTTTTGAGTCAATCAATGAGTGTGAACGCCGGATTTGGGTCTGCGGCATGAAATCACCGAGCTTTGAAATCTTCACGTAGTCACTCACATGACTCCAAAGTAAAATAGTAAGATTAAACGAGAACTTACCAGTTTGAAGTTTGATCTTTATTTTATGAGGCGTTACGATGAGGGATTACGTGCCCTCCGCTCCCAACCCTCATAAATATCATCTGGTAGTTCTTGTCTCTGTTATGTTACTATTATACTTCAGTCATTATTACCTGTGATTTCACTCCGCTGCTTTGAAGATTGATGCACCAACGACTGTACGGGGTTCTTCTCCACGTAATCCCTCATCATAACTCCTCATAAAATAAAGATCAAACTTCAAACTAGTAAGTTCTTGTTTAATCTTACTGTTATCTTTACTTCCCTTCTTAAACAAATGAACAACCTCAGCTACTCCATGGAACATCGTCTGTGGCTACAGAGGATACAAAGGTTTTTGTCAAGGCTGCTGCAAACTTTTCTCTTGCCTCGTTCAATAACTTGAGATAGATCCCAACAGGCTCTGGGTATTTATCTACGTTTGGTGTGACTAACTCCTTACAACCACGGTTTATGACCCTTAATGTCTCCTGTATACTCCTCATTCAGTTCAACTGATGCTCAACCGATCCATGCAGTCTGAGAGGAGCTGTAGCTGGACGCATGTCCTGCAGACATTATCATCCAGGGCACTTGACTGCATCCTCATTTTCACATCTGACAGGAGGAATCGCTCCACTGACTGCTTAACCGACCCCTCAATGCACAAATAAAAACAAATCGAGCGGGGATTTAAGGGAAAATCATTGTTTATGGATCAGAGTTGTTGCAATGTCCTGTTCCCAGTAAATGTTCTTTCCTTAATTAAATTATTTTAAGAATCTATAGGTTCTTGATTAGCCATGTTAAGAGATTAATTCTGAGCTGCTCGCAAACCTGCATTGCAGCCATCCTCTAACTCGCTCAACACAGTAAATTGAGAATACGCAATGCTATAATTGTACCACCCTGAAATGGTGCTGGATGATACCACATCTCGCATGTCCTCCATGCTGCTCCAGAGTTCTATGATTTGAGCACTCAATAAAATGGAGAGATAATATTTCTTACAATAAACAAACTGTAAAATATGTGATATCCCTTTATAACGACATTTAAAAATAAACTGCTTTGCTATTTATGTCAAATTTCAACACATTTCCAATCCAACATGATATATACATATGTATGTCAATATAATGCTCACAAGGTGATTTGGTTGGCAATCAGTGATCTCACATCGCATGACTACTCATTCATTATTCCCTGGATGAACTGCTGTGTTCCCGTCCAGCTGCAGGAGTTGCATTTCCCATTAGCAAATCATCATCTTCAGTCTCCCAAATCACATCAACAGATTGCCCTACATGGCACCTATTCCTGTGGTATGTGGCAGTTGCCTCAGTCTTCACCACATGGGTACCAGGGAATCACTTATCAATTGGCTTTAGATTCTGTCATTTTTCCTGAGACCTAGGTTCGATCATGACCTCAGGTGATGTCAGTGTGGTGCTTGCAGGTTCTCCCTATGACCACATTGGTTTCCTCTGGGCCCTTCAGTTTTTTTTCCACATACCAAAGATGTGGAGGTTGGTAGGTTAGTTGGTCTCTGTAAATTACCCGCAGTGTGGAGAGAACGGATGCAAAAGTAGTTAATATAAAACTAGTGTGAATGGGTGATCAATTGGCTGGCGTGGACATGAGGGGCCGAAGGACCTGTTTACATGCTGTATGTTTCAATTAATTTGATTAATGCTATTGCTGCAAACAACGAGCCACCGCCTGTCACAACCTCATCTGGAACACTGATGTGGCACACTGAGCCTTCAGTTTGTGAATGATGGTTGGATTATTAGATTGGATGATCGTAGTCTATTTCTGGAATGTTGGATTAATAATTGATTAGCACCACAGCTTTTGGCACCATCTGTGAGGAGATCCATTGCTACATGCACCCAAGGTCTTTTGAACATCTTATGTTTAAGCCCATTCTGTGGCAGCTACTGAAGAATCCAGGCTGGATCAGGCCCAACTCACCATTTAATTTGTCACCAATGTATAACACATTTTACATCTGCTGAAGTTAGACAAGGTTACTTGTTTCTAGTGTTTATACTGTATATAATGTCATGGAAGGAATCTTGCTTCTGAAGGATAGGTCTGCAATCATGATTAAGAAAGGTGGTTTATCAATATTGGAAAACAGATTTTCCACTGTATGTACAGTCTATGTACAGATCCCTAAAGCGGCCTCAATTCATTACCATATTGAGCCGTCGAGGTTGAGTTATTCCATTTACACCACATAAATCTCGAAACTATTTCAAAACTGACCAGCTGGAAAAACAGCCCCTATTATTTCTGAAAGAGCACCAGCTGTGTATCTTGCATTTTCTTCTTATCAAGACTGACAGAAAACTGCCTACCACTGACAGATTTTAAAAAAATCTTCTGTTAGGATGGTGTAGGTATAGATAAACAAGAAATGGCAATGTGAATATATGTTGTTAAGGAGCACAATGTTTGGATTGCATCTCATTTGACCTGAATCTGTGTTCTCCTTTTGCACTTTAATAGATTGGCAGTAACAAGCAGTATTACTGCAAGTGCTGGATATTCCCCAGCTGAATATCTGACACTGTACCCTGCAAAAAGTGAAAAGATAAGCGAAAAAGCTTTTTTTTAACCAATGCAAGTGAAAGATTACAGGCCGCCACTTATTTATACATCTTTCATCAAATAAGGACATGTTTCTGCTGCTACCCTGACTGATTTTTTTCCTACAATATTCTTTGATTTCTTGATATTCACGGTTTCATGGAATTATATGGTTAAATGCCAACAGTGTTTTAAGAGATAGCTATCACCCAGAGCTTATGCCTGGAAATATGTTTTTCTTCAAGGCAGCACTGAAACAGAAACTGGGCCATACAGTGATCTTTTGGATGCAGAATCTTGTCGACATTGTGTTAATGGAGCATGAGAAGTTTGTCACAGCTGAGCAGCCGCATAACTCAAGGATCCCCTTCATTTCATTCCATTTAATAAGATTGCTATTCAAACTTAATTCTCAACAGCTCTGTTTTAGACGCGGGAGACAGCAGTTTCTGGAATCTTGAATATGTTTGAATAGAGGTGTTCTGACCAGAAACATCGTTTGTGCATTTCTTTCCACAGATGCTGCCTGACCCACTGAGTTCTTCAGGCAGTTTATTTTTGCTCTCATGCACTCAGAAATGGCTACATTATTTTCTACTTCAGAACATACTGAAGTAGAAAATAATGCACAGCTCAGGAACTGCCCCTTCAGTCCATATTGTCGATGATGCCAACTTCAATTAGTTTCTTCTGTCTGCCTATGATCTATATTTCTCCATTCCCTGCCTATCCAAAAGCCATTATCATAGCTGTCTCCACCACAACCCCTGGCAGCATGTCCCAAACATCCACCACTCTCGATGTAAAAAACCTGTCCTACACATCTTTAACGTCTGCTGCTCTCCACTTGAAGCTATGCCCTCTAGTCATTGACATTTCCATTCAGGGAAAAGGTTCTGACGGTCAGCCCATTACTGGAAGGATGTGGAGCCTTTGGAGAGGGTGCAGGAGAAGATTGCCAAAATGCTGGCATTACCTCTCAAGAGATGTTGGACAAACTTGGATTGTTTCTCCGGAAAGTTAGAGTTTGAGTGGAGACCTGATAGGTGTATATACAATTATGAGAGGTATAGATAGGGTAGACAGTCTTTTAAGTTCCTGGGACCCATCATCTCCAAGGACCATAAATGGGGGGCTACCATTGACTCCACAGTCAAAATGGTACATCAGAGGATGTACTTCCTGCGGCAGCTGAGGAAGCACAATCTGCCACATGCAATGATGGCCCAATTCTATATGGCCTTCGTAGAGTCTGTCCTCACCTTCTCCATCATGGTCTGGTCCCCAAGCATGACATCTGGAGGCTGCAGCGAGTCATCTGATCAGCTGAGAAGTTTGTTGGCTGCAACCTTCCCCTCATTGATGAACTGTACACTGCAAGGGCCAGGAAGCAAGCGGGCAAGATCATCTCTGACCCCTCCCACCCTGGCCACAAACTCTTTGAATTATTTCCCTCCGGAGTTGCCTTCCAGAGGGAAATAATTCAAAGAGTCAAAGCTTCCACAGCCAGACACAAAAACAGTTTTTTTTCCACGAGTAGTAGCTCTACTCAATAACCAAAAATATGTAGCCTCCTTTTGCTCTGGTATTTTATTTAATTCACATATTTAATCAATAATGGTTTATTGTTAATGTTTAGTGTTTTATGTGTCATTCCTAACTGTCACTGTATGTCATGTTGTCACTTGCCGGCAGAGCACCAAGGCAAATTCCTTGTATGTGAATCCTTGGCCAATAAACTTATTCATTCATTATTCATTTATTCATTCATTCAAACCTGTACGTTTTTGTGATGTGGGAGAAACAAAGAGAACCCGGAGAAAGTCCAAGCGGTGACAGGTAGAGCATATAGATTCTGCACAGACAGCACCCATAATCAGGATGGAGTCCAGGTCTCTGGCGCTGTGAAGCATCAATTCTACTGCTTTGCCACTGTGTTATCCTAAATGTTAATTCAGCCTTGGTCTCTGATGGATGTTACGATTTGTTTTCTCCAGTTGTTGGGGGAATTATCTCTATGTGTTAAGATCTTTATTAATATCCAATAAAGATCATACCAGGCAAGCATAATGTGGCTTCTGTATGGCAGAAACAATTCTTATTAAAGAGATGATGTTTTCAGACTGTCTCTTTTCCATTTCGTTTTCCATGCATAGTACTTGCGCGTTTTGTGTTTTCTGCAAAATCCCACACAAAATGACAGTTTCTATTTTGTGACACTTTGAATCTTTCATTTGCCTCACAGTATGATAAAGTATCCTATTTCTTGCCAGCTATCACTACTTATGTTCCACTGATGGAAAACTGCATCTTTTCCTCATTCTCTTCTGTATTGCTGAAGCATAATTACTTTGTGATGTTACAGCCAAATAACATCCTCAAACTTTAATCTAACTTTTGGAAGTCATAACTTTGTTATTTGAAGAAATGTGTAATTAATGGCTCATGTTTGGCACTGACAGATCAAATTCGTACAGTTTTACACTATTAAAAGTTATCGTAGGAATATGATAACATTGTAAACTCTGGCTTAATGAAAGATGCTACCTGAACCACTGATTTTACTTCGGAGTCACATGAGTGATTCCGTGAAGAAGGCCCGCCAGGCTGCCTGTGCAGCATTACGTCAACCGCATCGGCGCAAGCACCAGTCAGGCAGGACTGAGCTCCTGCCTGTGGTAAGTTAAACTTAAAGGTAAGTTTATTTTTACTTACCAGGGGGTTTAGGCAGGAGCCTCTTTTTATAGAGGTTTTCTGCCAGTTTTGCAGCCCGACAACTTGCCGGTTATGGACTGTGGTGAAATTTCAGTCCAACCGCAAATGCGGAAAAAACGGCAAAATTGATCGGGTTGTGAGATAACGAGCTTCTAACAGTGCAGTTAGCGGCTCCCCAGCTGCAGGGATGCCGTAAAAATGGCAAGAAATTAAGCAGAGCCGCTTCCCCAGCTGCAGGAATGCCGTAAAAACGGCAAGACATTTAAGCAGAGTCACTGACAGAGGGGTCAGCAGCTCCGCAACCTGCAGGGATGCCGTAGGAATGGCAAAGAATATTAAACTGAATCGCTGACAGGGGGGTCAGCGGCTCCATGCCTGTGGGATGCCGTTGGAACGGCAAAGAAGCAACGCTGGAGCCACTGACAGTATTATCCCAACTCAGTCAAAAAATTACTGGGGCTCATTCAGCCCTCAGGTGAGTTGGGATATAAGGGTTCTCCTTATAATAAAAAGTATGTATTTTATAGTGTTTTTTCTTTGAGTAAAAAACTAAAGGCAATGTAAAAAGTTATTGTTATATGATATTGTTCTGACAATGTTATTATTGTTTAAGCACAGGTTGCTATGATTTATATTTTCACAGGTAAAGCTGTACACTAAATGTTGATTTAGTGAACATACACAGCAATAGCGCGGGCCTATGGGATGGGCCATGCCAACAGCGCCTGACAGGGCTGCTTCATATATGAAAGTGCCAGCCTACGGGAGAGCCGTGCCAGCAGCGCCTGATACAGGGCTGCTTCATTTGTGACATTACCGGACTATGGGAGAGCCGTATCAACAGCGCCTGATGCAGGGCTGCTTCATGTGTGAAGTGCCGGCCTACGGGAGAGCCGTGCCAGCAGCGCCAGATGCAGGGCTGTTCATATCAAAAGCGTCGGCCTTTATGAAAGACGGCGCCACCAACGCCTGGGACAGGGTTGCTCAAATTCACACATATCTGCTCGCCCACGGAGTCGGGAGATGATTCTCCACCGGGGTCAGAGAGCAAGGCCCACGGAGTCGGGGGATGAATTCCTCACCGTGACTGGATAGTGTGTTGAAATGACTATCCTTATACAGCAACTATTGTTACAGAGGCAAAGGTCTCCCTCTCGGAGGCAGAGACCAAGATAGGTCATTATCCTGCTGACACTGAGTCTCAGGGTATGGCCGTGGGGCATACCCAAAGGGTGGAAGGGCACATGTCAGAGGTACCTTTCCTGACAATAAAGGTGCCATCCCAGTAAAATATTCTATTGGGGTAAGGCCAATGGGTTCATATCAGTATTTGTATCCTATGGCCTGCGGCAGCACCTGTTAGAGTTGCCAAAGAATCACCCTTGTGAGAAGGGAAGAGCAAAAGATTAAGATGACTCCGGGCTCTTAAGATGTCAATAGAACAGACTCAAGCACATATGTGCCGGCAGTGAACAACGCCAACAGGGGGATGTGAGAGCCAGCCGCTGAATCGGTTATTCAGGTAGGTCTATTCTACAGGGGAAGGAGCCTGGCAAATGAATTAATTCGGCCATCAACGGGCAAAAGTCATCATTCAGAACACACCCCAAGTGCTCATCGGCAGTAGGGGTTCACTGGAGCTGGGGGCAGCATGATAGCTCAGAAATTCCATGCACCTTCCGATCATGCTCAACTAAATGTTGTCTAGCACTTCCAAAATTTGGGTAGTGCACCGTTCACAAGTTGTAATATTTACATTTGTTTGTACAACACACAAAGGGTAAAAATATTTGGTTGAGGCACTGCCGGAGCATTCCAAGTAAGTTGGATTATGGCCAGGGTTTGGAAATTGGGCAGAAGTTCTCATGCAAACCACCCATGCAAAAGGCAGGATTGGCATGTTATTATAAAGAATGATGAGTATCTGGCATATGAACTTCTGTATGTAAAAAAATTATTCCTGACTCCAACAGGTTCATAAGGTATGAGATTCATGTTATACAAATCCCATTACAAAGGTTATCAAAGACAATATAACTGTACTATAACAGTAAGCTTTGCAGTATGGGATAAACTGTTGTTGGTCATTGGGATTTGCCTGTAAAGCCTTGTCTCCACCTTGTGGCAAGAGATTGAGGTTATAGCAATCTGTTACAAAACTGATTTAAGTAATTGGCAAAATGGCAGCTGGGTTGCAGCTGAGCTAATCAAGGAACTGATATTGTGTAAGCAGCAATTAGATCGTTGGTAACAATCTTGTGCTATTGTCAGCTGAGGCTACTTCAGCCACAATGATGAAGTAACAGTATTCAGCATTGCTAAACTTGACAATACTCATTGAAGTTGAACTTGAAACTCGCTACAGTAGTGTGGTCGGTTGAATTCAGTTATTATAAACTGATGTTAGAACTCTGATGAAAAGTTCCAAATACCATCACCTACTCAAAGGTAGTGGAGATTGTATGAGTTACCAATTCTTCAGTTGTTGGTATCAACTAAATATATACTCTTAATGCACCATTGAGTAGGTTTTGAGTGAATATACATATTCTTCATGCACAAAGTTAAGTTGCTGCTCTACAATGGTGACATATGTTAGTCTCATGGTAATTAGGAAGAATATCCTGTAATTAATCTCCTTGCCACTGGTGCATCGTCCAGTTTAGATTGATGATAACACAGAATAAATGTTGGATTTCAAAGAATGATGACAGCATCATTCAATACTTTATCAAATGTTTGTCATGTTTATGCATGTTCACTGTTTGCAAAAACATGTGACACAACAGTGCAGAGAAATAGGAGAAATCTCGTTTCAATAGGAGGAATGGACTTTATGTCTTCCTCATTAGCTGGGTCTTAAAACAGTCAGCAAGTTCTCGTTTGGATTCGTACTATCGGACTGGCCAAGCGTCCATATTGCCTGCTTCATCAGGCATTATGGCACAATGGTATTCAGTTATGCCAAAAAGCAAGAACGTGCTGTTTTAAACTGGGTTCAGGTGACTGGTCTTTGCACAGTAAACAATTATTGACTTACACATTTTCAATGGATTCTTATGCCTCATGTTGTCACATTTAGCCATGAGAGTGTTCACTGCAGTATGCATGGATAGCATCCAAAAAAGCAATACTATTGAGGGCATCAGAAATGTTGTTAAATATTATGATACATTTGATACGATACAAATTACTGACATTTCCAGTTCATTTTAAGTGATATTGACAATAGTTCAGTTATTGAGAAATTACAGCTGTAACATAAGGGAACTACATTGTCGGGTCCAACCCGGATATCAAGTTGTTAAAAAGATCTTGATACAAGTACTCGCATCACAAGATTATACAGTTGGTAATTGTAAAGGTGTAAACATTATTTCACCAAGGGGTTCCAGCTACATCCTTAGTCATGACTCTAATATCAGCACAACGACAGCAAAACATTGCAAATGCTGTGGCTGGACAGGATGGAATTGGCTGTTCATGCCATTACACTTTCATTCTGGTCTACACTAGCAGAGCTGACCAGGGCTGGCATGGTTTTAAGATAATTTGAATACCCCACTGTCTTAATTTTATGTTATCAAGGCCACCAGAATCCTTAGAAGTATGGATTCAGCACTGTATTCGTTAATAAACAATTAAACAAGAAAAGGTCGGTTCAGACTATTTCAAGGTGGCTGCAACAGGTATTAACATTGACGATTGTATGTCTCATTCCACCAGGTCAGCATCAACATCAGTATATTATTTAGAGAGTGTGTTTACATCTCATTATACTAGGGCAGCAGCTATGTTGGCGTTCAAATGGAGGGATGTGTCCTTCAACCAAATTTTAGTGGCCGTCGGATGGGCAAATGAGCTGATGTTTCAGAAATGGATTATCGGCCAAATGTCAATCCAGGGCTGTTTGCCAATGTCATTTTAAGTACCTAAATTTTAGGGGTACTGTTGTTTGTTTACATTGTTAAATAAACCCATTCATTACATTGAATACAATGTTATTACTAATGCATTTATTTCTCTTTCGAGTCAATCAAATGCAGTGGGATACCGAGATTGTAATCTGCGGCATGAAATCACAAAACTTTGAACTCTTCACGGAATCACTCATGTGACTCCGAAGTAAAATAGTACGATTAATCGAGAACTTGCCAGTTTGAAGTTTGATCTTGATTTTATGAGGAGTTATGTTGGTGATTACGTGTCCACCACGCCCAACCCTCTATCATAAAAGATCATCTGGTAGTTCTCGAGTCACTGACCTTACTGTTTATTTCGGTGTTGTTTATTTGTGATTTCATACCGCTGCTTTGAAGTTTGCTGCGCATGCCTTCTTCACGTAATCACCAATGTAACTCCTCATAAAATTAAGATCAAACATCAAACTGGTAAGTTCTCGTTTAATCTTACTATTTACTCCAGCACTTTGTGTTTTACACAAGATTTCAGCATCCAGGATGACACAATGGCACAGTCAATGCCAGAGACTAGAATCTGATCCTGACCTCGAGTGCTGTCTAGGTGGTGTTTGCACGTTCTCCCTGAGATTCCCTGGGTTTCCTCCAGGTGTTCAGGTTTTCTCCCACGTCCCAAAGATGTGCAGATTTTTAAGTTAATTAGCAACTAGTGAATTGCGCCTGGTGTGCAGGAAGCAATGAGAAAGTGGGATAACACAGGACTACCGAGATCAGGTGATCGATGATCGGCATAGACTCAGTGGGCCGAAGGGCCTTTTTCCAAGCTGTATATCTAAAAAAAAACTAACATTTAACTCCTCTTAAAGGAAACTGGATGAATATTATTGAAAAGTGAGGATAAGAGTATTCCTGTGGCTCAGTAGCCGAATCTACATACAGTGTTGAATCACACAGAACAGTGTGCCACAATTGGTAAATGTAAAAATTGTCCCTAGCAGGTGTAGGATGGTGTTAATGTGCAGGGATCGCTGGTCGGCACAAACCCGGTGGGCCGAAGGGCCTGTTTATTAGTTTATCTGTACCACTAGTGACCCTTGCAAGTGGCCCCTAAATGCACTGGTTCTTCTAAATGAGTCCAAGCATTTTCCCCACATATCTCATCGTTTCTTTTTAAACCAGGCTGACATGTAATGCTGTTTGCCGACAACTCTATCTTAGCTGAAAAGCCTGCTTCACCATTACATTGGAGTCAAGGAAAGAGTGTTCACATCGCCGCCCTGTTTCCACCAATCATTCCACCACCACGCACAAGAAGCGCAAGACAGACACCGTTGCATGCAGATGCCGAGAAGTGAGTTCAGCTCTGGCTGAACAACTTCTAATCTTGTGTGTGGACTCAATAAGAAGAAGAACAATTACATTACAATTCCTGCTGTGGGAAGTTTGCTGAAATCATGTCAAACTTTTTCTGGAGATATCGGGCATGGTTTGCTAACATGGTAATTCCAGATGTGTCCTGTGGAGCTCCTCAAGAACAGAAGGAAATGGAAGCAGGAGTGGCCATCAGGCCCATCAGACCTGCACCAATTGATTCCAAATTAGGGAACTTTAAAGGATTATTGTTAAAGTATCCTCAATATTTTGCCCCAACTACTTTTAAAATCCTATGAAGAAAGTCATGTAATTATGGAGAGTCACTGGCCTGCAGTATTCCTATTTTGTCAGCACTGAGTTTTCTTACATTATTTTGGTGCACCTCGTCACTGATCTTCAGTTGTTTGTGATAAGCCAATCCACTCCAGTAATAAGTCAGACACTTTCTTATTTTCAGGTAGAATTATACCATTATCTCTTTCAAACAGCTCAGTCAGCTTCTGAACATCCACTTTTTCTATGTATATCTGCAACAATGTTTCTGTTGATTTTGATATCTCTTGCCAGTCACTTTTCATTCTCTCCTCTCATAGTAATTTATTTTGCACATATTGCTATCTCTTGCAATGGCCAGGATTTGTACACGTTTCAGTTTTCACATGTGGCAGAGGGTTATTTTTGGCAAATGCTCTGAAACGGTACAAAGGAGGAGAGAAAGACTGAATCATTGAGGTAACGTGTTAAAGTGGTTCTAAACCAGAGATTATAGGAATGCAACTTAAGTCAGCATCCTTCAGTTTCCAACATACCAGCCAGTTTGCTCATTTATTCAGTATTTTTAATGGTTTTATCAAATATTTGGAAACAATAACACAAATCTTGTGTCAAATGACCAAAGTTCCTCATGCTCAACTTCATTCTAGGTAATCTTTCTGCACAATCACTCATTCTTCCTGAAGTATGGAATTAAACACTAGCTGAGGCCCACACAGTGCTTTGTAAAGATTGAGTGCATTTTCTCCGCTTATGTTCCCTTAGGCATGACAAATAAAACTAAGCTCCAATAGGCCTTTTGAATAGACTTCTCAGCTCGACTTGCTGAAATTTATTCTTCTTTTTTCCAATTCACTGAACCAAGATGTCAGCTAAATGTATAGGCCAGATTGTGTTCCCTTTCATTCATTAGACCCATGGGGAACTACCATAACAAACATACCCCCACATGCGCACACACACACACAAACCTGTTGAGTTACTCCAGCACTTTGTATCTTTTTGTCCTTTGACCACCTGCAGTCCTTTTTTTTTCTATTCTCTCATTCCCATTCTTTGCTTTCTGGTCAATATCAAATCAATGTCACCAAGTATCATCAATTCCATATCCTCTAACCCTGTTGACCTAACTCATTTGCAGGTGTTATTGAACACCTTCCAAAAATCCCAAACCACCACATCCACTGGTAAAACCTTATTCATTCTACTAACTCTATCTTCATAAACTTCAGTGAACTAATCAAACATTTTGACTATGTCCCATTATCATTTTCAATCATTAATCTGTTCTTATACCTAATTTATGTTTCAAGACTGCCACCATCATACCTGTGCCAAAAAAATCCAACATACAATGTCTCAATGACTACCGCCCTGTAGCACTCACCCCCATAATGATGAAGTGCTTCGAGAGGCTGGTCAGGGACCACATCACCTCCAGACTCCCCTCCACACTCGACCCATACCAGTTTGCTTACAGGCCAAACCGCTCCACAGAGGACGCTATATCCTCCGTGCTCCATCTGAGCCTGGAACATTTAGAGGAGAAAAACACCTATGTGCGAATGCTGTTCGTGGATTTCAGTTCAGCATTCAACACCATTATCCCACAGCACCTGATAAGCAAACTGGTTCCATTGGGCCTCGGCACCCCCATGTGTAACTGGCTACTGGACTTCCTCACTGACAGACCTCAGTCTGTGAGGGTTGGAAATAACACCTCCAATACCATCTCTCTAAGCACCGGCTCCCCTCAGGGCTGTGTCCTGAGTCCACTGCTGTTCACCCTGATGACTCACGACTGTTGTGCCAGGTTTAGTACAAACCACATCATGAAGTACGCAGATGACACAACAGTGGTGGGCCTCATCAGGGACGACAATGAGCTGGCTTACAGGGAGGAGGTGAAACAACTGGTGGACTGGTGCAATACGAACAACCTGATCCTGAATGTCGAGAAAACAAAGGAGATTATCGTCGACTTCAGGAAAACCCGGCACAGTCCCACACCACTTCACATCAATGACAGCGATGTGGAGGTGGTCAGTAGCACAAAGTTCCTGGGGGTGCAGGTCACTAACAGTCTGACCTGGTCGACTAACATCTCATCAACTGTTAAGAGAGCGCAGCAGCGGTTGCACTTTCTGCGCCGGATGAGAAGAGCTCATCTCCCCCATCCCATCCTCACTACTTTCTACAGGGGCACCATAGAGAGTATTCTGACCAGCTGTATCTCTGTCTGGTTTGGGGACTGTAGAGCCTCCGACTGGAAGTCTGTGCAGAGAGTGGTGAGGACAGCGGAAAAAATCATCGGGACCTATCTCCCCTCAATCGGGGATATTGTGACCAAACGCTGTGTGTCTAAGGCCAGCAGTATCATAAAGGACCCTACACATCTCCATCACGGACTGTTCACTCTGCTGCCCTCGGGAAAAAGATACCGCAGCATAAGGAGCAGAACATCAAGGTTCCGCAACAGCTTCTTCCCACGAGCCATCAGACTCCTGAATGCCATGTAAATGGGCTGCCACTATTGTCTATTTATCCTTTTCATACATACCTATCCTTCGGTTAATTTATTGTGTTGCACAGGGAACCAAATGCAACGTAATTTCGTTTGGAACTGCATATATCAATGTATTTCTAAATGACAATAAAGTTTGTTTGACTTGACTTGACTTTATATATTTTAGAATTTTAACCAGAATGGAATCAAAGAAAGCCCGAAACCAAAATCTCATCACTTTCATAAACCTTCTCTTCATCCCAAAGATCAAATGTCACTTTACTGACAATTAAAATCCAAATGAACTTAAAAAAATTAAAAAAAAACATTCTTTCAGTTAAGGGGCTGTCCCACTTGGGTGACCTAATTGGCAAATTTAGAAGAGTTTGAAAAAATGACATGTTGAAGACCTCCTTCAACTATGTAGAAGACCTCCTTCGACCTCCTTCAACTACGTTGAAGACCAGCTTCAACCAGCTACGACTAACTTCGGGAAAATTGCACACTGAATAGTTGAGAGTGAAGATGACCTCCTTCAATCTCCTTTGACCTCCCTTTGACTATGATGAAGATTATCTACGACTACCTTCGACTACCCTCGATTACCTACGACTAACATGCTGACCTACTACGACTAAACCTACGAGTAAAAAATGTATACATTTTCTCCATGGCGACCTTTCTTAACTCGCGGGCATTTTTTAACATATTGAAAAAAGCGCTGCGACCTAGCTGAGGCCTCGAGTACGCGGAGACCACTCTTGAGCATGAAGGAAAGTTACAAAGACCTCCTACGACCTTGTGTCGACCATGCTGTGAGTATGATTCAAGGGCAAACTTGCCAGAACTCGCGGATTAGGTCGCCCAAGTGGGACAGGCGCTTTAGGAATAAATGCCTGGAAATGCATTTAGGTCATCGAGCTGTACATAATATTCCATTGACATTTACAGAATGAATTTCAAATATACATCTTCAACCCACTGATCAGGACATCAGACCTGGCACAAAATTCATGGTCTTCTGGGGAACAGTGATCTCTCAGACAGGAATTATTGCTACCGAGAAGAGCATGAACATTTGCCTACTATAGAAAGTCTGTTCTGGCATCTCTTGCCTTTGTCCAACCATCTGCCTAACAAAACACCCCCTCACCCATGTTCACCTATAAAATGTCATGCTTTGGCCAGCCCCTCCAGCTTTCTTTCTCCAACCTCGCGGCCCCCATCACAATCAGTCTAAGGAATGGTCGCGACCAGAAACATCACGTCCATGTTTTCCATGGATGCTGCCTGACCTGCTAAGTTAATCTAGCCTTTTTTGTCTCTTTATTCCAGGCTCTGACATGGGAAATGGTAGGTCTCTGGATAGTATGGTAGAGCAGACTGATGTAGGAGTACAGGTGCATGGTTCCTTGAAGGTTGAGTCGCAGGTAGATAAGGTAGTCAAAAAGGCTTTTGGCACTTTGGCCTTCATCAGTCAGAGTATTGAGTATAGATGTTGGGAGGTCATGTTGCAGTTGTATAAGACATTGGTGAGACCGCATTCAGAATATTGTGCTCAGTTCTGGGCATATAGGAAAGATATTGTCACGCATGAAAGGTGTGCTGCCTTCACGGAACACAGGCTGCTCAGCTATTCAGTTTAGTTAAACACTCCTTCCATCTCCCTCCAAAGGAACAGGCAAATGTGTATTTTGAGAGTTTAATGGAATAAAGTGTGAAAAGACAATGCTGTGTTAGGGATTGACAGAGATGAGGATGACGGTTTGTTTTTAAATTTGAAAGATGGCCACCCAACGTTTTACAAAGGTAATCACTAGATGGCCAATCAAAACATTACACAGAATAACCATTAGATGGCCAACCAAAGTCCAGGAGGTCCGTAACACTCCCCGCCTGGCATCACTAGATGCCACACATACATCTCCTAACTCTCCGGAGTCAAGAGGAGATAGGTCTTGAGAAGGTCTTCACATTTCCTTGCCGTGTCACCTTGACTTCTACCTTTCGGACGATCCCATCTTAGCTGGAATTAGTCTTAACAATGACACCCATAGGCCATTCGCTCCTTCTTGCCTGGTTGTCCTTCATGAGAACAATGTCTCCTTCTCTCAGATTAGGTCTTTTGGTTTGCCATTTCTGACGACTTTGTAGTGTACTGAGGTACTCTCTACGCCATCTGGCCCAGAATGTATCTGCCAAGACTTGAACCCTCTTCCACTGACTCTTAAACAGGTCCCCTTTGGAGATATCCACTGGAGCGGGAGGGAGAGAGCCGATCTTCTGAGTCAGGAGCATGGAAGGCGTTAAAATGAGGGGTGACTCTGGATCGCATGAAACAGGAACCAGGAATCTTGCATTGACAATGGCAACGACTTCAGCCATCAGAGTGGACATTGTTTTCTGATATTGTTGTCTGCACAATTGCTGTACAATTGTCTTGTTTGCAATTATACCAGACAAATTCCATTCCCTGCCTTCAAGTAATTAACTGATACATTGCTATCAATAGACAGGGTTTTTCTTTAATACATGCTTATTTAGGAATATGGAAGTACATATGCTCAATGATGCCATCCTTGTTATATCTTCTTCTTAGGCAGTTTGTCATGATTGTGAATGACTTGCTTTAATTCCCATTTTGTATGCTGTGGAGAGATTGATAACACTAACGTAGCACTAATGCAAATTGATGGGTGAGGGGTGCTTGACTGGACAAGTGGGTGGGTAGTTGGTGAGATGGTGCCCTCCTCCTGCCACTCTGAAAGACCTCAATAAAGTAAATGTGGAGAGGACATTTCCACTAGTGGGAGAGTAGGACCAGAGTCCATAGCCTCAGAATAACATTACATACCTTTACAGAGGAGATGAGAAAGAATTCATCAGAGGTTGGTAAATCTATGGAATTCATTGCCACAGACAGCTGTGGAGGCCAAGTCAATGGATATTTTTAAGGTGAGATGAGAATGCCCGACCTGAAGAAGCATAGAATCTAGGATGCGCCTTGCAATCCCTATCATGCGTTCCCAGGCTCCGCCCATGTGCGATGAGTGTGGAGGGTTGAACACCCATGTGCATTTCTGCTCAAGAAGGTAGTTATCAATATTTGTCTGCCCTTGTTTTGGAGGATCCAACTTGAGCTCCTTGTTTGCTCCAACAAAGTTGGTTCCGCGGTCAGAGCGCAACTGTTTGGCAGGCCCTCTGATTGAGAAGAATCTTCTGAGTGCATTGATGAAGCTGGATGAGCTCATTGTTTCAATTACTTCAATATGGATAGCTCTAGTAGACATGCATGAGAACAGCATTGCCCACCTCTTACTATTGGCGTGCCCCCCTCTTATGCGACGTGCAGCTACTTCCCATGGTCCAAACACATCCAGGCCGACGTAGGAGAATCGTGGGTCTATCTGTAGACGTTCTGCAGGCAGGTCTGACATTTGCTGCTGCTCTGTTTTTCCACAAAGTTTCTTGCAGATGATGCGTCTTTTTGCTCCAACTATCCACAAACCACCAGCGCGGATGGCACCCTCAGTAAGGTGTCTTCCCTGGTGCTGCACACATTCGTGATGGTGGCGAATGAGCAATGTTGCAACACGATGCCAACCTGGGATGATGAGAGGGTTGGCTTCACTCTTCGGGATCTTTGCCCGAGTATGCTTCTGGTTGAACACATCTGATGATAGTGTACTCGGCTTTAGCGAGGTCTGCTGTGGATACACTTTTCTTGCAACTATGCCATCCAACACAGCTGCCATTATCCAATCAATGATCAAAACCTTTAGCAAGGTGAGACAAGCGTGCCAATGCTTTTGTGATTTCCTCTCCACATTTGCTTTATTGAGGTCTTTCAGAGTGGCAGGAGGAGGGCACCATCTCACCAACAATCAGGATAATGCTCAAAGTGCTTCGAGATAGGTGGCATTTGAGTAACTTCAGTGGCGAGGACTTTAACCTTGGAACGCACCTCCACATCTGCCTCGGGTTCGACAAGGTCATCGGATGAGGCTTTGTCCTCTTGGACTGCTGTCCCTGGTTCACACAGGAAGGTTGGTCCTGATAACCAGGTCGTAGCAGCCAGGCAGGCTGCTGGCACAGACCGCGAACCATGATCTGCTAGGTTCTGTTCCATCGGAACATATCTCCATTGCTCTGGTTGAGTAGACATCCTGAACTCGGTCGTTTGCATACACGTAGAATCGTCTTGTCTGATTGTGTATGTAGCCTAACACCACTTTGCTGTCAGTGTAGAAAGTGATTGTGTCTAGTTTGAGGCCAAGTTCTTTGACGATGAGTTCTGCAACCTCCACAGCCAGCACTGCGGCACACAGCTCCAGCCTGGGTATTGTTAGATCGGGTTAAGGAGCCAGTTTTGCCTTACCAAACACAAAGCCTACCTCTCGATGACCATCTTGAGCTGTAAGCTTCAGGCAAGCGACTGCAGCTATAGCCTTGACTGAAGCATCAGAGAACACATGCAGCGCTTTGTTCTGGGCCTTTGCGCTGGAGAAGGATGAGTAGGTGCGTGGAACATACAACTCTTTCAGTTCTTGCAGTGAAGCTTGCAATCTAGCCCAATCTTCTTGCTTGTCTTCAGGGAGAGGCATGTCCCAGTCTGTGGCTTCAGAGGTAAGTTCCCTGAGAATGAGCCTTCCTTGAATGGTTACTGGAGCAAGGAACCCTAAGGGGTCAAATATGATGTTCACTGTTGAGAGAACACCTCTGCGAGTGAAAGGCTTTTGACTTTCAGGGACATGGCATATGAATGTGTCTGACATGATGTTCCAACTCACGCCAAGGCTTCGTTGAATAGGTAGGTTATCCATTGAAAGCTCTAAGTCTTTGATGTCTTTGGCTAGGTCGCTTGCAGGAAAGGCATCCAGTAATTCCTTCTTGTTCGAGGCTATTTTGTAAAGCCTAAGGTTGGAAAGTGCCAACGTTTCCTGTACACGTTTCAGGAGGCTGATGGCTTCTGCCTCTGTAGGGAGTGATTTCAGTGCGTCATCCACATAGAAATCTCTCCCGATGAAGTGTCTCACATCACTACCTAAGTCCTTCTCTTTTACTCTTGCAGCCTTCCTCAGCCCGAAGATGGCTACTGCTGGGGATGGGCTGTTTCTGAAGACGTGGACTCTCATGCGGTAGTCAACAATGCTCATTGTCCAAGTTATTGTCACGGTACCACAGAAAGCGCAAGAAATCTCTACAGTCTTCTCGTACCAGGAAACAGTGGAACATCTGTTGTACGTCCGCCACGATGGCCACTTGTTGCCCTCTGATTCACAGCAGTACACCTAACAGTTGTTAAGATCTGGTCCAGATAGCAGCACATCATTCAGGGAGACACCATCATATTGTGCACTGGAGTCGAAAACCACACGGATCTTTCCAAGTTTCTGGGGATGGTATACTCCAAATATGGGAAGATACCAGCATTCTTTGTCCTCTTTGAGTGCTGGTGCTCTCTCTGCATGGTTGCTGTCAAATATATTTTGCATCAACTCCACCAAGTGTGTTTTCATGTCTGGTTTCTTTTCCAGATTGCGCCGGAGTGTCTTCAATCTACTGTAGGCGTACTCTCTGTTATTAGGTAACGGTCTCCGAGGTTTGCGGAACAGTAGGGGGGCAATCCAACTTTAAAGAACTCTCCTTCCATAATCTGCAGGAAGAGCATATCCTCAATAGATGGTGCAAGCTGGTTGTCGTTCTCTTGTTGATGGAAAACTGTCTGACCCAAGCTGTCTTCATCGGGTCTCACTAACAGGTGATGCATTGGAAACCATGAGGAAGAGAATGTAGACTGGTTCTGAAAGCTGTAGTTCTCCTTTACTTTGATGTGGCTCTCGCATGGGCTCGACTTAGGCATCCATTTTCCAAAATGCAGGTCTTCAAGGCACTGACTGTAGCAGGCTGGTGGGCTCTGCCGAGGCACACATCGCCTATGATGACTCAGCCCAGATCCTGTTTCTGTGCATAAGCAGCATTGTTGTGTCCATTGTACTCTCTGCAGACTTTGTGGACTCGTAGAATATCTCTTCCTAGCAGCAGAAGGATGTCCTCGTCAGGAGCGAGTGGTGGTATTTCCTCTGCAATGGACCGCAGGTGAGCATGATGGTAAGCAGCTTCAGGATTTTGTTCCTGTTATTAGGAACTTGGTTGCATTCAAACAAGTAGGGAGAGGGAGGCTTGTTTTTCCATCTGCAGACTCCACAATGTAGCCATGAGCTCTTCTGCCAGCTGTTTCGGCTACCCCAGCACATGTTGTTAGGGTATAGGGAGCTGCAGGCCCCTGGATGTTAAACATGTCAAATAATTCTGACTTGGCTAATGACATGTTACTTTGATCGTCTAAGATGGCATACATCTTCCTGGCTTCTGCCTTGCAACCATAAGGATAGACGTTTTCGAGGCATATTTTTGAGCAACATTTACCTCTGAAGTCTCCACTACATACTCTGTACATGTGGACGTGATCTCCTGCTGAGGTGCATCTTCTTCCTCCCCGCCGTGCTGTGAGGAGGGTGGCTCGGATGGCTGTGGAGCAGGACCTGGATGGAGGGCTGCTAGGTGTCTGTCACTGCTGCACCCATCACATTTGATGGACACTTCACAGTCCTTGGTTTGGTGAGTGGTCGAAACCAAGGACTGTGAAGCAGCAAAAACATATAGAATTCTCCTTGAGGAAGTTCTTACGGTCACCGAACAACATGTGTCTGAAGCGTTTACATTTCTTCAAAGGGTGAGGTTTGTGATGAATGGGACATTCTTTATCTGGAACGATTGTCGTCTTGCTTGTGTTGTCTGGCTTATACTTGGCATCTGTGGATGATACATTGGTTTTGTGTACTGAAACTGGTGTTCTCTGATTACCATATGACCGCACTTTCTTAAGGTTGGCCATGGGATGTGGTGAGGCGATGAAACCAGGGTCGTTTCTGTCATCTGCTTCTCTGACAACAAAGTCTACAAAGAAAGAGAAAGGAGGATAGGCAACTTTGCATTCTCTCTTGTAACGTGTCCCTTGTGTCCTCCAATTCTCTTGAAGGTTGAAAGGCAGCTTGGCCAAGATGAGACTCACCCCTTTGGATGTGTCAAGATATCGGAGGCCTGATAAGTAGCCATCTTGTTTTGCTGATTCCAACTCCATCAACAAATCTCCAAGTTCACGGAGTCTGCTGTAATCTTTACTTGTGATCTTTGTGAAGTTCTCTATCTTAGAGAATAGAGCTGCCTCGATAGCCTCAGGAGAGCCATAACATTTTTCGAGTCTTTCCCAGATCCTATCAAGACCTACGTGAGGATGATTCACATTGACGGACCTGATTCTTGAAGCATAGCCACTTGACTCCTTTCCTAGCCATTTGACAAGTAGGTCTAACTCCACACTGGCTGTTAGTCCTAGGTCTGCAGCGGCGCTGATAAAGCTAGCTTTTCAGTCTGGCTGATCATTGAATTTAGTTAAACCAGCAGACACAAGCTGACTCTTTGCTAGGTATCTGGCGAGGTCGGCTATAGAGGTGTTACCTGTCGTGTTGCCTCTCGATTGCGACCTACTTTCGACTACATGGCAGTATTGTTGGCTGGTGGATGAAAATCTGTTAGCACGGGGTGGGGAGAGGTGATGTTCTGTGTGCCTCCTATACTCCGTTGAGTCGTAGAGTGGAACTCTGGAAGATTGGTCGTCTACTCTGCAGGATGATCTTATGTTGACTAGACGACTAGAAAGCTGGCCTTCTCTTCCATAGGAGGACCTTGCATCTCGGCGTGGAGAGTTAGAATGCTGTCTCTCTCCGCTGTAAGATGGCCTCACATTGCGGAAAGGAGAGCAGGAGCGCTTTTCAGCTCCACTGTAGGACGGTCTGGTGTCACGGTGTGGGGAGCTGGAGTGCTTTTCAGCTTCACTCTGACCAGAGTAAACCCGGTCTACCAGAGATTTCCCATCTTGTTCTTGACTGCTCAGGTGAGGTTCTTTGCTAGTTTGGTCTGTGTGACACGTAGCATCTATCTCATCTTCATTTCTTCTGATGGTTACTTTTGATTGTTGTGCTTCATACTCACTGGTGCGCTGCAGTGAACTCTCTGGTTGTGCAGGGGATTCCATGTCTTTGAAATATGTTACAGGTAGGCACAGCTGTGTAGCAGCTGCCTGCATAACATCAACCTCAGCTTGAGCAGCTTCTACTTCTTTCTGAACTTTTATAGCTTCTAGCTTGGCTTCCAGTTTTGTCTTTTCCACCTTCAAATCCAGTTCTCTTTTCAGGTAAGAAGCTCTAGCTTTAGCTGCGCCTGCCTTAGCACGGGCTTTTGCTCGGGCTAAGCTAGCACTTGATGCTACTGATGAGCGTCCTGATTTATTTGATGAAGATACAGATGCCACTGACCTTAGTTCTAGCCATTCATCCGGAGCAGCAGTTTCTTTGTAGTAATCATCCTTGTTGGTAGCCTGGATCGAGCTGTCTTTTCACTGTGCTGCCTTCACTGAACACAGGCTGCTCAGCTATTCAGTTTAGTTAAACACTCCTTCAAGCTCCCTCCAAAGGAACAGGCAAATGTGTATTTTGAGAGTTTAATGGAATAAAGTGTGAAAAGACAATGCTGTGTTAGGGATTGACAGAGATGAGGATGGCGGTTTGTTTTTAAATTTGAAAGATGGCCACCCAACGTTTCACAAAGGTAATCACTAGATGGCCAATCAAAACATTACACAGAATAACCATTAGATGGCCAACCAAAGTCCAGGAGGTCCGTAACAAAAGGGTTCAGAAAAGATTTACGAGGATGTTGCCAGGACTAGAGGGTGTTGTAGATTGGTTACTTCTTACTAACCAATTGTAGTGCTTGTTAGTAGAAGCTCTGCCTACTATGTGGTTTATATTATCAGAAGTCTGCTTATGTAATTAGTCTGAGAGATTGCTAGCTTACTGTAACACTATGCAGAAGTATGCTCTGAGTAGACTTTAATAAACATGTGTTGTACCCTGACGTGCGTATGACTCGCCTTATTACGGGTGTGAGCCAAGAGGGAGGTTCAGTAGGCTGGGTCTCAACCCCATTCCATGGAGCGCAGGAGGATAAGGACTGATCTTATAGAGGTGTATTAGATCATGAGAGGAATAGATCGGGTAGATGCACAGTCTTTTGCCCAGAGTAGGGGAATTGAGGATCAGAGGACATGGGTGCAAGGTGAAGGGAAAAAGATTGAATAGGAAACCGAGGGTTAACCTTTTCACACAAAGGGTGGTGGGTATATGGAACAAGCTGGCAGCGGAGGTAGTTGAGTCTGGGACTATCCCAACGTTTAAGAAACAGTTAGACAGGTACATGGATAGGACAGGTTTGGAGAGATATGGACCAAGCACAGGCAAGTGGGATTTGTGTAGCTGTGACATTGTTGGCCGGTGTGGGCAAGTTGGGCCGAAGGGCGTGTTTCCACATTGTATCACTATGATTCTATGGCTCTATGGGAAGGATAGAGTGAGGATAAGGATGGATTGAGGATAAGATCCAAGGATGTTCTCAAAGTCACCTTCCCCATCAACTCCTCACAATCATCATCGGCGGTCACTCGAAACGAATAGACTGTCCTCTCCTCTACATTGGGCCAACTACTTGTGGGTCTGCAGATGTCTTTAGGGGCCGATCCATGATCCACACACCTTGGTGCAACGTGGGCAGTGGAGACTGGCGGTGGTTGGTAGTCGTCGAGCCCCCTTCTCTCTCTCCTTACGGTGCTGTTGCTTTGTCTCTGCGACACGGCGTAGTTCCATATTGTGAAGTGCAGCTCCTTCCTGCATGGATTTCCTCCAGGAGCGCCTGTCCAGTGCAATGTGGTCTCAGTTGCTTGATGTAGTGTGGAATTTCTTCAGACTGTTCTTGATGTTGACCTTGAAGCATTTCTTTGGCCCGCCGGGGGCTCGCCGACCTTCCCTCAATTGAGAGGAATTTAGGGAGATGTGTGTTGGACATGTGGATGACATGGCCAGTCCATCGAAGTTGGTGCTGCATTATTATGGTGGTGATGCTGGTCATGTTAGCTTCCTGCAAAACGCTGATGTTGGTCAATTTGTCTTCCCAGCTGATCCTCAGAATGTTTTGTAAGGATCTTTGATAGTATCGTTCCAGGGCTGTCTTGTGCCTGCTGTAGTTGGGTCCATGACTTGGCTCCATACAACAGGGTGGAGAGACCAACGGCTCTGTTGACCAATATCACAATATCTGGTCCATGACCACTCAAAGCTGATAAGAAGCATTAGAAAAGGTATCGAGAACATTCATCAGGAACACACATAAATCTTGTCAAAGTTCATGTTCTATTTCGGGTCACAATTGGGCCATTTGGCCCATCAAGTCTACTCTGCCATTCAATCATGGCTGATCTATCTTTCCCTCTCAACCCCATTCTGCTGCCTTCACCCCATAACCACTGACACCCATACGAAACAAGAATCTGTCAATGTCCACCTTAAAAATATCCATTGACTTGGCCTCCACAGCTGTCTGTGGCAATGAATTCCATAGATTTACCAACCTCTGATGAATTCCTTCTCATCTCCTCTCTAAAGGTACGTAATGTTATTCTGAGGCTATGGACTCTGGTCCTACTCTCCCACTAGTGGAAATGTCCTCTCCACATTTACTTTATTGAGGTCTTTCAGAGTGGCAGGAGGAGGGCACCATCTCACCAACTACCCACCCACTTGTCCAGTCAAGCACCCCTCACCCATCAATTTGCATTAGTGCTACGTTAGTGTTATCAATCTCTCCACAGCATACAAAATGGGAATTAAAGCAAGTCATTCACAATCAAGACAAACTGCCTAAGAAGAAGATATAACAAGGATGGCATCATTGAGCATATGTACTTCCATATTCCTAAATAAGCATGTATTAAAGAAAAACCCTGTCTATTGATAGCAATGTGTCAGTTAATTACTTGAAGGCAGGGAATGGAATTTGTCTGGTATAATAGCAAACAAGTTAATTGTATAGCAATTGTGCAGACATCAATATCAGAAAACAATGTCCATTTAAAGATCAATAGAAGCACCATTTAT